>OX392504.1:21698761-22947005 GCA_947623375.1 Apotomis capreana
TCTCCTGCTTCCTAAAAAAAATATGTCTAATATTTTTTTTAGGAAGCAGGAGACTCAGAACTCTCCTGTTCTTCTTTTTTTATTGAAAAAATATCTGACTTATTTTAAATTATATTATTATTCTTATATTTCACTTTCACAGTAGGTACCTAAGGATCATATCAAGGATAGCCTCTTCATACGACTACATTATACTATTCGTCTGCCTGCTCTTTTGGACCGAAATAGATAAATAGTAAAGTTGATTATGTAATTAATGATTATACTTATCGCTAAATCACCACCATCACCACCAGTCACCACCACCACCACCAGTCACCACCACCACCAGTCACCACCACCAGTCACCACCATATTCATCATCATATTCATCATCATCATCACCAACACCACCTTCGTCACCACCAGTCACAACCATATTCATAATCATCATCATCATCATCGTCAACACTACCACCACCAGTCACCACCATATTCACCAACATCATCATCATTACCATCACCAACACCATCACTATTTCACGAGTCAATGCCCACCTATAAACCATATACACAGTAGGTACACAAACAACCCTTTCGAATTTTTCTACGTAGCCAACTCCCGGCCAACTCCGTGCCCTTGCAGGGTGAGGTAGCTTAATTCGGTGCGGGGGTGTGCGTGTCCATTCTGTATGTAATACTATTATGTATTTTGTGATGTATGGATGGATTCAGTTATTTGCGTTTGGTATTCATCATCTCTTATGCTGAACAGATGCTGGAAGGTACAACTCCTTAATGGTTAGGAGTTAGGGGATATATAATTCTTTAAATATAGGAAGGTGAAGACTGTTAGGTAGTTGTATTCTTTTTAGTATTTCGCCAAGTCAGGATCTGATCATGGGATCCTAGGAAAATCGAGGGAAACCTTCAAATGATACAGGCACTAATAATGGTATATTTTCTAAAGTTCAATCATTGTCCCTTGATGCTGAGCTGATGATGGACGGTTAGGAGGTAGAGGATAATTCAAATGAGATGTATGTGAACAAGACCTGCCCGATCCGGGGATGATCATAGATCCTCTATAGTATGTACCCACTTTATTAATTCACTAAACTAAAAGGCAACAAACATAACTAAAAAAAGTACCGACTTCAAAATAACTTGAAAAGCTAAAAATAACCGGTACAGATTACCTTTGAATCAGCTTTTGAAGTCGGTGTCAAATCTCACGTAAACTTCTTTTTCATCACACTTTGCTCGTAAACAAGGGCTTACATGCTAGAAAAGCGGGCGGTAAGTCTTAAATTACGCCCTAGGGCGTTAAGTTATTTTGGTATTGACTACTACTACTTTTGTTTTATTTCCTCCAAAGTGTGATGAAAAACGTCGTACGTGACTCTGGTGGTAAAGGAATTCCTAACTCGTGTCATTAAAGCTCACCTTCGGCTTCGGGCTTCTAATAGACACTCGTTTGTAATTCCTCGTTTACCACCCTTGTTACGTAATGTACTATACCGACCAAAAATACTCGTATACCGGGGGGTGATCAATCCAAATGGGTCAGTAGGAAGAAAACGAAAACTAAGAGATAGGGAAATCTGTTCTTAGGAACCATGGCGTCGATTTTAGATTTATTAAAAACTGCATGCATATATAATTTTTTATTTTTTTCTCTACTTAATTTCGGCCGGGTTCGATTCCCGGTTATGCATGAGATATACGAAAAAAATTGAATGCAGTTTTTAATAAATCTAAAATCGAAGCCATGGTTCCTAAGAATAAATTTCCCTATTTCTTATAGTTTTCGTTTTCTCCCTACTGACCCATTTGGATTGATCAACCTATGTAACCAAATAGTAATGAAGGCGTCATGCGTAGCATCTGTTTTCATAGTAATTGAGTGATTTGTCACAGACTTCAAAAGGGGATTCAAGTGTATTTTTTGTGTTTTCAGTTTATTTTGAAGTCGGTTTAGACTGGTAGAAAAATCAAAATATCGGCTTCCTTTACCGTCCTAACGGCATTTTGTGACTGTGAGCTATTTTGGCAACATGACTTTTCTGATGTAAAAAAGCCTGCTAAATTCGATTCTGGATGTTGCCAAGCCGAATTTTGCCCCCCTCCCCCCATTTCCCCCCTTTTTACCTCAAAATATCACGGTTTTTACGGTTTTATACAAAAAGTATTACAGCTAGAAAAAAATGTCAAAGACAAGAATGATCTCTATAAAATTTCCTATAACATGGTGTATATTTTTTTTAGTAGGCCTTATGGTTTGTGAGCAATATCTTCCCGAACTTCATTATTTAAAAAAAAATTGATGAACTTGGTCGAGGTAGTGAAATACACTTATTTTGGGATAATTGGTTTCGCACAGGATCCAGCCGCTCTGCAACTCTTGAAGCTGACATCCAGTTGGCGTGCTGCTTATTATATGTCAAGACTTACGAGGCTTTCAGTCATAAGCAGCCGTCAGATTTACACGCAGAATTGTATCCAAGTAGGGCTAAAAGCGACGTAGAAAATAAAAATGCTTTACTTCTGACCATGAAGTCATTCAAAATGCTCAGTTCTACGCCAGATTCTCCAGAAATGTGCCTTAGAAATGCAGTTACCCGGGATCTTGCAACAGAAAAAAATAAAGTGTCAATTCACACTGCTAAGCAGCTTGGCTCACTCTAAGTAACGAAGTTTGTTTCCGAAAGGCTCACCAACAGCAGGTCTACAAGCTACAACGCAAAGTTCAAAATGAACTAAGGTCCGACCTTCAAGACCTGTACAAGGCAGGTCGTTCAAAATCTACCATATTTGCGTCTGATGTGGGGGGCAAACGCTCAGGCGCTGGAGTGGTGCCAAACAAAGCATAGCCTGCATCGTCACATACTCGACTTGTACAGCAGGGACAGGAACTTCTCAGTCTTTCGCTGATGGGGTGTATGTATATCTCATTGAGTAGTTCACAGTGCTTTCGATAACGGAAAACGGAATACTTTTAATCAAAGGAGTAAATGTTTTAGAAACGCAAATGATCAATTTAATTATTTTGTTACCTGCAATGCAATAAATAAAAGCCGTTCGAATCGCCAGTGCCTGAGTAAAACGCCAGAATAGTCTAACGTTCTAAAGCAATCCCTTAATTTTGTCATGATGATGAATCATAAGCAACAACAACACTAATAACCAGTCTTCTGGGTGGGTTATGCACAGTGTGGAGCACATGTCGAGTATCGGTTTCCTCATGAATAGCACGTATGTTGAGGTATCGACCTCAGTTGGTGACGCTTGAACCTTAGTCTCGTCTGCAAATCCTCGCACTACGCACGACATTAGTCCCGCACGCGCGTTCGCGGGATAAAAACTGCGAGCCCAACCTAGTTTGAAGGTATTGAGTAATTTTTAAGGAGCTGCTTGGCAGTGAGAAGTGACACTTTATTGTTTTCTGCTGCAAGATCCTGGGTAACTGCATTTCTAAGGCCCGTTTCTGGAGAATCTGGCGTATAACTGAGCATTTTGAATGACTTCATGGTCAGAAGTAAAGCATTTTTATTTTCTACGTCGCTTTTAGCCCTACTTGGATACAGTTCTGCGTGTAAATCTGACGGCTACTTATGACTGAAAGCCTCGTAAGTCTTGACATATAATAAGCAGCATGCCAACTGGATGTCAGCTTCAAGAGCTGCAGAGCGGCTGGATCCTGTGCGAAACCAATTATCCCAAAATAAGTGTATTTCACTACCTCGACCAAGTTCATCAATTTTTTTTTAAATAATGAAGTTTGGGAAGATATTGCTCACAAACCATAAGGCCTACTAAAAAAAATATACACCATGTTACAGGAAATTTTATAGAGATCATTCTTGTCTTTGACATTTTTTTTCTAGCTGTAATACTTTTGTATAAAACCGTAAAAACCGTGATTAGGGACATATTTTGAGGTAAAAAGGGGGGAAATGGGGGGAGGCCGGGAGGGGGGCAAAATTCGGCTTGGCAACATCCAGAATCGAATTCAGCAGGCTTTTTTACATCAGAAAAGTCATGTTGCCAAAATGGCTCACATAATGCCGTTAGACTTGAAAATTTTGATTTGAACTACCAGTCTAGTTCTTTTTTTTCTATATTCCCTGATAGTTTCGGCATGGATACCAAAATACTAGAGATCCTTTCCTAAAATAAAATGCTGATTTTCAGGATGAGATGAAGTTAGTACAGTCGCCATCAGATAATATTGCAGCATATAAGGCGTTCATAAATATCTGAACACGACTCTTGACTGGGCGTTACAGTACATGTTCAGATATTTATGAACGCCTTATATAGTGCGATATATCTGATGGCGACTGTACGAGTCTCCATTGACTGCCAATATCGTGAAGTCAATATTTTTATCATACCGTAATGTTAGTTAGAATTTGCGCTAGTCATAAAACTATATTGATCGAAGGGCTAAGGGTAAGAATTGGCCAAGTGACATGTGCAAAATTATTCAGTACAGACAATAAAATTGCAGTTATGCTTTATGGCGTATGTAAAATTATATAAAATGGGATCTAGCTTTAAGTTTTACCCCTGGTTTAAAAAGTCATAGGAACTGGGCAATTTTGCAGCCGTAGAGAAAAATACTTGGGTCACTGAATCATCGGAGTAAGTAAGAAAAAAAATAGTACCTAGGCAATTTTAACCCTTAGCTTCCTCAATTGTTTCCTGGAAATCGGTAACGAGGATAAATTTAATTAGTCTAGCTCTTTTTTTATAGCGTATTATTGAAAAGGCCAGCAAATTATTGCTAGTTTGGTCAGCAGTAAAATCATGAGGTGAGTAAGTCTATCCAATCCAAACATTCCTAACCGAAATTGACCATTTGCTGACAAAACATTAATTTTGCCGATCTTTTTTATTTACATTTTAGACCAGCACTCTCTTTTATAAGTGTTTGAGGGAAAAAAAATACAGGATTTAAATTTTTTATGCTGCTAGTATCATCAATCATCATCATCATCATAATTATGGCCGAAATACATGGCCTAGTGGAAAACCGTAGATTGTAAAAAGGGATAACTAACCGTTACTGTAACGAATGCCTTCTTTGTGTGGTATCAATATTATTTAGAATCAATACATAAACCACCAGTAGTGTGACGTTAGCAGAACCTGATTACCAGCGGTCAGGCACTACCCGTGGCTCATCTAATCAGTTCACCACGGCAATTTTTTCCGGGGTTCACCTAAGCGGACTAAGATGAAGCAAAGCCACGTAACGTACGACTCTGAAATCACAGAATGCTTACCTCTAGTCTAGGTAGGTAATAGATGAGAAGAGATAATGCACCTCGACTTCAAAGTGAAGAACCGGCCAAAAGCATGTCGGACCACGCTCAGCGTAGGGTTCCGTAGTTGCCAATCCTTCACGATAGATTATGTTTAAATTACGAGAAAGATTTCAAGCTCTTGATCACAGAGCTAAGCCGCAGTCGGACGGACATAGCGAAACTATACCTAAGGGTTCCTAGTTGACTACGGAACCCTAAAAAGGATAAGTATAGATATGCACTGGAGTTGGTGACTACGAGTATATTATTACGTCATGGTAAGTAAGTCGTTATCGTCAGTAAGTATTTAGATGTGATTTGAGTAAATTCATTGAAGTATCGCTAGGTGCCAGTTCAGAATGGTTATAGGATGTTCTTTTTTTTTCAATTACGAAAAAAAGTTATGGGTGACAAGTCGAAAATAAATATCTAGCGGTAATAGGTAAGATCTCCAGAAACGCAAGTTTTTGCACGAATGAAAACTTTCATTAATTTTGTAGCAAACTACATAAAAACTTCCGCTGTATGTAGATTTAAATATTTAGTTATAACAATTAAAATGGTTGAAATCTTATATAAAATTGCTACTAAATCTATGAAGCGTTTCATTGGTATACAACAACTACAGAAATATATAAAATGCTAAATTACATCTGAAATCGGCTCTTTACGGAGTTGTGATGTATGGAAGATAGAAGCAAGCAAGCTAATACAAACTTTTTGTAGCACAAAAAATAAGGCAAATATGATTTACCAACATCCGTATCAATAATGCGGGTGAGGGATGCAGCAATACGTGAGACACGCATAGAAATAACTCCATCTCACTCCTCCGTATTGCTGTATCTCTCTCGTCAGTGAATAATTTAGGAAAGTGTAAAGCTGCAATACGCGTGTAAAATACCTATATAACCTATAACGAATTCATAACGTTTTGGAACATCGATACTGTGTGTTATCTGTGGTACCTATTATGAAGTATTAGAATAAATTATATGAAGCACTCGCTTAGGTTCTGGGTTCGTATCCCAGCAAGGCCAAACAATATTTTTGCATTATGAGTTCTAATATTTATTTTTGAGTTTACTTACGTCTGTATGTTATTTATTTATCAAACGAAGCTTCATATGCCATTTAATTATGCATTTCGCTATAAATTACTTACGACAAGCACAAACAATGACAAAATTTGCACCATACACTGTGGGGCCAATACAAGTTTTATGGATTTTCTGTAAATATTGATATCTCAGAGGACATATTTTACTTAAATCGATTACAAATAATTTTATTTGAATTATTGTAACCCGAGAAACTCATAGAAACATTTTTTGATGATTTTAATTTTTCTCGGCGTCTCCGGATTTTTATGAAAAGAAGGTATTATTTTTTGAAAATACTGAATTATAACATTTGAATTATATATCAAAAAATAAAGCGTTAGTTCCCATTTGCGCAAATGAAATTTTGAACGGAATGGTGTTCAGGTTTTTGAGAAAATTATAATTTTCCATGAAAAATTGGGGTAAATTTTAGGTGCCGACCACAGGCGCCATCTATTGAAATTTTTTCCGTAACTCGGTGACTCGAATGGCCTTAACCCATATGTAGTGAGTGGCACCTTCCTGCCCAAAGCGCCTAGCTTAGTCTGAGTCCACCTCAGTACGCCAAAGGAGTAAGTGAACAGACGCATCTCCCAAACACACCTTGTAATGTAACCACCCGACAAGAATTAAGTAATTTTGTCAAACGACAAAAAAATCGCTCCTTCGAAGCCTGCTTCATGTCCCCGCAATACCAAATAGTAGTACTTAGATTTAATATCGGAAAGAGATCTAAGGTGCTATCGCCACTAATTCTTTCTGTGACTTTCTGTAGCTCCACCACGTTTAAGCCTTCTGGGGAACTTAGTTTAGGGTTGTCAATCTACAGAAAATTAGCAATGGCATTCCAATCCCGAAATCATCAGAGTAGGCTCAGGGCCAGGCAGAACCACAGAGCCCTGAAATACCTTTCTCAATCCCTATCAAATTCGGGTACGTATTACAATGCCGAAGTTCAACATACCGAATTTCATAAGACCTATGGATGGAAAGCCGAAAATTAAAATGTCGAATGTTTATTTGACCGAAAGTATAAAATCCCGAAAGAACGTTTGACCTAAAGGATGAAATCCCGAAGACTGTAATCCCGAAGACTGTAATCCCGAAGACTGTAATCCCGAAGACTGTAATCCCGACGGCTAGAATTCCTACAGTTCACATACATACGTATCACAAGTACAACAAAAGGAGCGTTTTTTAGGGATATAAAAAAAAAACTAACCTAACCTAACCCGGCCGAGTCGGATCTGCTCTAAAAGGTGATTGATTCACCTCAACCTATTCTCAAACTTTAAATGATTCACCTTTCAGAGCAGATCCGACTCGGCCGGGTTAGGTTAGGTTGGTTTTTTTTTATATCCCATAAAAACCGGCCTTTTGTTGAAGTTATGATCATATTTTTAAAAGAAAAAAATATATTTTTTCATTGGCATTTTACTGACAATGGTTGACTTTCGGGATTATAAAATTTCGAGATTCAAAACTTTCGGGATTATAAAATTTCGATATTTTAAACTTTCGGTTTTGTATATTTCGAGATTTTGAACTTTCGATCTTTTCAAAATAGGTCTTTTGAGCATCGGTATATCGAATATCGGCTTTTTGTACTTTCGGTATTTTGATTTTCGGTATTTTGACCATCGGTATTTCAACTGTAGGTATTATGAACTTTCGGGATTGTAATACGTACCCATCAAATTCTGCGGACCAGGAGAAGAAGACTTATCATTCGTAACTAATAATTAATCGTAATTTGTAACGTTATACGTACATATATCACTAAAACAAACCTTAAACCTATTTATTTACTAATTAAAAATAACATTAACAACTTAAAACTACGTTAAAAACTAAATCTTACATTAATAATGGGTTAAATATAAGTAATAAGCATTATAAAATCATCAACACGCTAAGTAATTTGAATATGTCGCGCCGCTAATATAACATTCACTCGAATGAACGTTTTTTCTGTTGCGCTCGCGAATACACGAATGAACGGATCATGACTGCGCTGTGTCACCGCGCCGCGGGTTGACTCATTAAGCCAATAAGTTGAGTGGAACGCACGTCGCTTAAATCGATCGCTGCTACGGATTTACTTTTGATACCGTAATCGAATTTTAACTTCGTCCCTACGTGTTCCTCAACAAATATAAAAATCACTGTCGTGATTAAGTGTGTGTAAGGTTACCCCAAACTGGGTAAGTGGATACATTTTATTTGCTAGTAGCTTAGAATGTCTTAGTGCTGATTACTTGCTTGTGAATTTTAACTTTCAGATTTAAATTATAAACATTTCATAGTAAATGTACTGTAACTAAATAAATATCACTTCCTTGAAATAGTTTTGTTCAAAAGTAGCTATTGCAAATTTGCAAATCATCATATTCGTTATAAAGCCACCCTCTAATTTGTAATAAAAATAAATTACATTTAAATTTCATCATTTTACGAATTAACTTCGCCTCTTTGTAATCTCCGTATCTGAATTGTGAACATCCACGGCAACACAACTACAATAGTGCTTACCCGCTTGTCGTTGGCGTTCACAAATATTTATGGATCGTTTCTAACGCCTTGTTTGATGGCGCGTTCCAGGGTCCACGGTCCAGAGTGACCCTTTTGTGGCTTCCTGCTTGTCGCTCGCCTGCCGCTTCGCTTCTGGCCCTTTTTCGACTCAGCGCCACGTTTCTACTGAGAAGCGCTGAACTGAGCGCCGATGAGAATTGCCGGCGCTTACCAACTCGGCACCTTCAGGGGAGTACTTCGGCTGCAGACGACTAGCGGAATCCGATCATTAGCGTATTTTGCTCAAACCCACGCATTTAAAACTTTTCCGACTGAGCTACCGTTCCTAATAAAAAATATTATTAATTTGACCGTTCTTCTGCCTCCTCATTTATCTCTTGCTCATACCTAGTGGGACAGTAAGGAGGGTGACCCTAAAAGACGGGACACTGGCGCCCTTTACACGTGGTTAATACGTATCGGATTCTGCTTTTCTTTGTAGCTAGTAGTTAGTGTGTGTTTGTGGCTTATTTTTGTGAAACGTTTTTTTTTCTTTCTTTTTATTTTGCCTTTCTTTATTCTTCCTGGGTTTTTTCCAGCTGCTAAGGTGTACAAAGTTAACTGTTTATAATATTTTACATTCATTAAATTAGTTTTTTTTTTTCGTAAAAACTTAAAATTTTCTGTAACGAGAAATTCATTGTGCTTATCTTGCTAAATATATAGAAATAATTGTTTTTATAATTAAGACCTGTGTAAATTTTAAATAAATTATATAATTTTATTTTTGACACTAGAACTAGTACACATTAGTAGCAATTTTGTGCTTTTAACAATTTTATTTTTTATTTTTACTAATTTCAATCATAAAAAAAAAACCAAACGTTCACCTTCTTCATTCTGAATTGTAACAGAGCGGAGAACGAGAGTTGATTATAGTTTTAAGTAGTTGCTTTTGCTTTGTACCACTTACCCAAAGTATTTGTTTCATCATGATGTCCGTGAAGTTCTTGTCTCTTCAAAAGTCAGAGTTGGAGTACGAAGTGCGTATTAGAGGTGCAACCCCTGCGTCATCCGTTGAGGATTTACGCAAACAAATAATAAAGCTTTCCAAGGACTTTCCTTCTGAGCACATTTTAGAGTCTCCACTCGAAGCTAGACAGGATCTTCAAGGCTGTTTGGAGGTTCTCACAAAAATACAGTCTAACTTAGAGGTGACGGAGCCTTCTGCTCCTGTGATCATGAGAACCCAGAACATGGTGAATCACTTATATAACCGTATTGCGAGGATAACACGTGGTGATGACGTTAAGAAAGAATACGATGACGTTGTTGAAGCATTCGACCTTCTTTCTAGAAAGTTTAAGATCCTTCAGGCTAATAGACCTTTTCCAAGTACTTCAGGCACAAATACCGGCAGCTCTAGTGAATTAGGACCTGCCATGCCCGAATTGCAGAATATGATCTCGGTGTCGTGCGATCGTACCTCAGCTGATCTCTCTAAATTAAAATTCAACGGGAAAACTTGCGTGCGCTCTTTTATTCAGCGTGTTGATGAGTTCATAAAAGCTCGTAATATTCCGGCTAGTAAAGTTTTGAATTACTCCACAGAGATTTTTCAAGACAATGCCTTGCATTGGTATAGATCTGTGAAAGACAAGGTTGATTCTTGGTCTGAACTAGCAGCCTTATTGAGGAATGACTTTGATCATTGGGATTACGATTATAGGCTGGACGCGGAAATTCGTGCGCGTACCCAAGGGGAACGTGAGAGCATTACCATTTATCTCTCTATTATGGATGGTATGTTCTCGCGTTTGTCCAGTCCTCCTTCTGAGGCAGAAAAATTGAAGATCCTTCTTCACAATATAAGGCCCTGCTATGCAAGCACTTTGGCATCAGTAGCTTCTATTCTTGATATAGAATCTTTACGTACTTTGTGTCGTAACTATGAATGTGTTCAGGCTCGTCTTTCACAATTTCAAGAACCACCTAAAGTTACATCAGCTACAGTTGCACCTGAATTTGCTTACACGTCAGATTCGATTAAATCGAATATTAAATATAACACTAATTTTAACAGACAAAACTTCGCAAATACAAACAATTACAATAAAAGTTATAATTACAGGCAACAAAACAATAATCAAAATAATAATCAAAACACTCAACTAAAAACCCAGCAACAAAATTATATACATAGTGTTCAAACAAACAAAAACCAACCATACTGTCCAAGGTGTCGTAACAATTCGCATCACATTCGTCAATGTCAAGCTAAACGTGATATTTTTTGCTTCAAATGCGGAATGAAGGATGTGAAAACACCGGATTGTCCAGTATGCTCTAAAGGCAATAATAATATTCCAAAAAACTAACTAAGCAGAATTGTGGAAATTTCAACAAAGAAGATTGGGATACTTGGTTGAATTTTATAAAAATATTTTCTTCTTCATATAGAATTTCTACAGTTCTGCAATCTAAACCTGAACTTGACAACAGACCATACGTTAATATTAAAATTAATGATACTGAGGCCTGCGCATTACTGGATTCTGGAGCTGGAGTTACCCTACTGGGCAATAATTCCCATATATATTTAACTGACTGCACTTTGCACCAGAATCTTAATAACATCGATATGTTTGCGGCTGGTCATCATCCTTTGAAATGTATTGGTTACATGAATTTACCCATTACATTTGAAGGGAAATACCACATAATCAAGGCTTATGTTGTACCTGAGGTTGAAAATTCAATTTTACTTGGCGTAGATTTTTGGCGTACTTTTAATATTTGCCCTGAGTATGTTGGAAGCGTCACGTTATCAGACTGCCCCATCTCAGACATTAAAGTGAATTCTAAGGACGTGCACATTCACTCATATGACAATTTGACGCATCCACAGAAGGATATTGCTGATACCATCATAGCTCAATTTAGGTCAATATCAACTGAGGAAAAAGGTTTGGGTCGTACAAACATCATCACTCATCGTATAGATACCGGAGATGCCCAACCTATTAGACAACGATACTATAGGATGTCTCCTGAGAAGCAGCGCATCTTGACTGAACAAGTAGACGAAATGCTGGCTTTAGACGTCGTAGAGTATTGTGAAAGCGCTTGGTCATCTCCCGTTCTCATAGTCAACAAAAAGGACGGCCAGCCTCGGTTTTGCCTCGATAGCCGTAAGTTGAATGCGATCACTAAACGCGACGCGTATAATTTGCCCTATGTCTCGGAAATCTTAGATAGTCTCCGTGATGCTAAGTACCTAACAAGCATAGATTTATCTAAGGCTTTCTGGCAAATTCCTATTGCGCCTGAAGATCGTGATAAAACTGCATTTTACATACCAGGTAGAGGTACGCTACGCTTTAAAACTACCGCCTTTGGGCTCACAAACGCACCTGCCACTCAACAGCGTTTGGTAGATCTTTTATTTGGGGATATGGAGTTCAAACGTTCGCTTATCTCGACGACATAATTATCGTCAGTTCATCATTTGAAGAACATGTTTCGCGTCTGTTGCGCGTTTTGGACAAATTGAAACAAGCTAACCTCACTGTCAACTTTGAGAAGTGCAAGTTCTTCAGGAGTGAGTTGAAGTACCTTGGTTACGTGGTCGATGCTCGTGGTTTACGCACCGATCCCGCAAAAGTTGACGCCATAATTAACTTTCCAACTCCTACAAATAAAAAGGAATTGAAACGTTTTCTTGGCACTGCCTCGTGGTACCGTCGTTTTGTACCTAAATTTAGTACTGTAGCTGGTCCCTTGAACAAGCTTACTTCAAATAGTAAAAAGGCACCACCATTTCAATGGACTCAAGAAGCTGATGCGGCTTTTAACGCTTTAAAGGAATCTTTGGTTTCCGCACCAGTTCTCTCTTGTCCGGATTACTCGCTCCCTTTCGCAGTGCACTGTGACGCGAGTAATTATGGAGTCGGTGCTATGCTCACGCAGACCCTAAATGGTAAAGAACACCCAGTAGCATACATGAGTCGAGCCTTATCCAACGCTGAGAGAAACTACAGCATCACGGAGCGTGAAGCGCTTAGTGTTTTGACAGCGCTGGAGCATTGGCGCTGTTATCTCGAGAACGGTAAGACTTTTGTTGTGTACACTGACCATTCTGCCCTAAAATGGTTCTTATCTCTCGATAATCCTACTGGGAGATTAGCACGTTGGGGGGTACGGTTATCATCATTTAACTTTGAAATGAAGCATCGCCGCGGAGTTGATAACGTTATCCCTGACGCTCTTTCTCGCGCTGTCCCAGTCAATGCTATTTCTTTGTCAAATTCCATAACGAGCACAAATGATGACTGGTACATAAAAATTTACAATGGTTGTGTTAATACCCCGAGTAATTTCCCTAACTTCCTTGTAAAAAATAATTCCTTGTTTCGGCTTTGTAAATCTAAATTTGAACAACTTACTTCAGAATTTGAATGGAAGGAAGTAGTTCCATGCGAGCTTCGCGAACAAATTATAGACCAAAACCATTCAGAACCAACAGCTGGACATCTTGGTATATTTAAGACCTATAGGCGGTTAGCATTGAACTATTATTGGCCTGGTATGCACCAAGATGTTGTTAAGTTCGTTGGCTCCTGCTCTGTCTGTTTGTCCTACAAATCGCAAAATCACACAACTCTCGGAGAAATGGGACGTCCGAAACAGTGTTCACGTCCATTCCAGATGATCTCCATAGACTTTATTGGCCCTTTACCTGTTACACGTAAACAAAATAGCTTCATCCTTGTTGTTACGTGCTGTTACTCTAAATATTGCGATATCTTTCCTTTACGTCGTGCAACTGCCGATGCAGTAGTTAAAATTTTAGAAGAAAACATATTTTTGGTTCATGGCGTACCCCAGACCATTTTCCTGGATAATGGCAGTCAGTTCACTAGCTCATCAACTGATGCTCTTTTTAAACGGTATAACGTTCCGAATGTCTACTTCACACCTAGATACACGCCCCAAATTAACCTTGTGGAACGCTACAATAAGACGATTGTTACCTGTTTGTCAACGTTTGTCCAAAACGATCACCGGACGTGGGACACTTTTATCCCTAAAATAAAGTTCGCCATTAATAACTCCGCAAATGAGGCTACTGGTGGTTACACACCATCTTTTCTTGTGTATGGTCGCGAACTTGTCTTGTGTGGATCGCACTATACAGATAACGATCTAGGTGATGAATTACTGTTTCTACCGCGCGATATTTACGTAGAAAACCGTGGTTGTCTGGCTTCTGTGTTTAATGATGTGCAAGCTTCACTGTGGCAGGCACATGTAAAAAACACTGCTCAGTATAACTTACGACGAAAGCCTGCAGATTTTAATGTAGGAGATATAGTCTTAAAGCGCACTTATATTTTGAGCGACAAAGATAAGTATTTCAGCAAGAAATTAGCGCCTAAATTCATAAAGTGTCGCGTAATTGAAAAGAAATCTCCTCTTGTGTATGTTTTAGAGGATATGAATGGTAAAAATCTAGGAGTCTGGCATATTAAAGACCTGAAGCTGGCCAGTAACCTTAAATAACGTGTGAGCCCTATAGTTAAGATCTTGTCGTTAGTATAAGTCATACGTGCAATATATCACAAATGCCTTTTATATGTAAGGACGCGTTGTCAACTTTTGAAGTTGCATTTGCTTCTATGTTTTAGATGAAGTATGAAAGAAAGAATGAGAGATGATGAATTAAAGTGTAATACTAATGGCTACCCAACGGGTTTTCTTTAAGAATAAAACCCTTTCGATGGAGCGGGGGGTAATATGTAACGTTATACGTACATATATCACTAAAACAAACCTTAAACCTATTTATTTACTAATTAAAAATAACATTAACAACTTAAAACTACGTTAAAAACTAAATCTTACATTAATAATGGGTTAAATATAAGTAATAAGCATTATAAAATCATCAACATGCTAAGTAATTTGAATATGTCGCGCCGCTAATATAACATTCACTCGAATGAACGTTTTTTCTGTTGCGCTCGCGAATACACGAATGAACGGATCATGACTGCGCTGTGTCACCGCGCCGCGGGTTGACTCATTAAGCCAATAAGTTGAGTGGAACGCACGTCGCTTAAATCGATCGCTGCTACGGATTTACTTTTGATACCGTAATCGAATTTTAACTTCGTCCCTACGTGTTCCTCAACAAATATAAAAATCACTGTCGTGATTAAGTGTGTGTAAGGTTACCCCAAACTGGGTAAGTGGATACATTTTATTTGCTAGTAGCTTAGAATGTCTTAGTGCTGATTACTTGCTTGTGAATTTTAACTTTCAGATTTAAATTATAAACATTTCATAGTAAATGTACTGTAACTAAATAAATATCACTTCCTTGAAATAGTTTTGTTCAAAAGTAGCTATTGCAAATTTGCAAATCATCATATTCGTTATAAAGCCACCCTCTAATTTGTAATAAAAATAAATTACATTTAAATTTCATCATTTTACGAATTAACTTCGCCTCTTTGTAATCTCCGTATCTGAATTGTGAACATCCACGGCAACACAACTACAATAGTGCTTACCCGCTTGTCGTTGGCGTTCACAAATATTTATGGACCGTTTCTAACGCCTTGTTTGATGGCGCGTTCCAGGGTCCACGGTCCAGAGTGACCCTTTTGTGGCTTCCTGCTTGTCGCTCGCCTGCCGCTTCGCTTCTGGCCCTTTTTCGACTCAGCGCCACGTTTCTACTGAGAAGCGCTGAACTGAGCGCCGATGAGAATTGCCGGCGCTTACCAACTCGGCACCTTCAGGGGAGTACTTCGGCTGCAGACGACTAGCGGAATCCGATCATTAGCGTATTTTGCTCAAACCCACGCATTTAAAACTTTTCCGACTGAGCTACCGTTCCTAATAAAAAATATTATTAATTTGACCGTTCTTCTGCCTCCTCATTTATCTCTTGCTCATACCTAGTGGGACAGTAAGGAGGGTGACCCTAAAAGACGGGACAATATTCACATACATACATAGTTCTAAAGTATTTTTTATGGATATATTGATTATTTATGTTAGTCTACAATTTTATACATACCCTATTTTGCCGAAGTGAAAGGATTACATTATACGATATTCGAATACCGCACACGGTTTCGAATATCAAAACGAGTCGAATATTCGTACTATTCGAATATTCGAATTGCAGGCCCTCGTAATTGATATACTTAAATTATAGTAATATTCATAACAGGAGCAAACATTGAAATTAGTGTTTCTCTAAGAAGTAATCGAAAAATGCGTGATAAAAGAATGTAAGAGTGAAAAGAACATAATAAAAAGCGAAAAAGAAAATAAAAAAACAGAACCGACTTCAATAAAACTAAAAAGCCAAAAATAACCCGTTAGAGTACAGATTACATTTGAATCACCTTTTGAAGTCGGTTCCAAACCACTCAATTATTATATTTATATATTATAGTTTACGTTAGGTTTAGCACCGACTTATTTTTACTTATTTTTTTAAATTCGCTTATTTTCGTTTGCGTTGATGCACTGACCGTACTTTATGATGTTTGATATTTTGAACATATCGTCTACTTAAAATCCGGTATTTCAAAAATCTGGTTAAACGGAAACCAGCTGTTTAAAATATCATGTATTACATGATAACGGTTAAGTGAGATCAAGTTGTTTCGAGAAGATTGTGTTTTGCGAATCTGGTTTGTTCAGTGTTTTTGTGTTTTGAGAGTCTTTTGATTTCGAAATTTGATATTTTGGGTATATGGTGTTATTGGAAACATGGTGTATTAAGAACATGGTATTTTAAAAATCTTGTACAAAAGCGAATATAATGTAAAGAAAATCTTGTGTTTTAGAAATCTGGTATTTCAGAAATCCGGTAAATGGGCATATTTGGTATTTTGCCATTCTGATATTTAGGGAACGAGCGCTAAAAATGACCATACTTACGCAGAACAACGACAATAATAGGAAAGTACCTACATTTCAAATTATACACTATGCATATCTATACTCATACACATTTATTTATAAAATGTTTTCCAATTTTACATGTCACATATTAAATTATCAAATTATATACGGATTCAATCTAAAATCCAACATATTTAGCCCAGGTTTTTCAACCACTGTTTTTCTGTAAATGGCCTGTTGTTTACCTCTGATTGTAATTTCATGCGTTGCTTTTCTCCTGTATGTTTTATGAGGTGTGAGGGATAAAGAGTACTTGTATTGTATTGTTGGCCCTGTTTTTTCTGCAAATTGATGGTTTTAAATGTAAATAGTAGTGTAATAAAACGCACATGTAGGTATCCATTCAGCTTATGTATTCGAGGTGGACGGTTCGTCGTTTTCCGTCGCATTGGCACTGGCGGAGGCGTCGTCCGAGTTCGCCTCGTCATCGCTGCTCGCTTGCTGCAGAATGCAAAAGCGTATTAGTTTTTGTGTTAAAGTTAAACTTACGCTTTGCGCATTCGGATTTTCTACGTGATTGCGAATGGCTTTCCCACTTATTTATTTATTTAAACTTTATTGCACAATACAAAAAAAGTACAAATGGCGGACTTAATGCCTTTAGGCATTCTCTACCAGTCAATCACTGGGTTAAACAGAAATATGTAGTCGGTGCAGGATCAAAGTTGACCCACTTGTGGGTTGGACGAGGACAACTGCCCGTCTAGCACAACTATGTGACATAACATCACCCGTCACTCTCACAGTTCTGTACTGAAAGAGATAGATAATGCATCTCGCGCGAGAAAGAGTCGCGTGTCACAGTTGTGCTGGTATGAGACCCACCGATCTCACATTCTAGTCAAATATACAAACAAAGAGTGCTTTTTAGTGGAATTTGTTTTAATCAGATTATTTTTTATCGGAAACCGTTTAATACTTCATGGCGACGGCGAATCTAAGATATGACCTAAACTGCCCACCTACCTAAACCTAAATAATACGGCTATAGCATTCAAGTGTGTACTTGAGCCTCTAACCTCCGGCTTCGCTTCAGGTCGTCATTACGAGATGCGAGCAGCGTTTTCTTCACGTAGCTGAAATTGTGGTCGCCGGGCGGCAGCCAACCGGTTTCACGGATTGACTGGCACAAGTTGACTAACCTCCAGTTTCAGATCAGCGTTGTGGGAAGCGAGCAACGTCTTCTTCACGTATTTGAAGATGTGGTCGCGGGTTGCGTGGTCGGCGCCGGGCGGGAGCCAGCCGCGGCGCGCGTGGCACAGCATCCCCGCCGGCGGCGCCGCCAGAATCTCCTCCACTTCCGGCAGCTTCACGTCGCAGAACTGCCATTAACATACAACCAATTATAATACACTAGCGACCCGCCCCGGCTTCGCACGGGTGCAATGCTGATAAATTATGCATGTATTATACATATAAACCTTCCTCTTGAATCACTATCTATTAAAAAAAACCGCATCAAAATCCGTTGCGTAGTTGTAAAGATTTAAGCATACAAAGGGACATAGGGACAGAGAAAGCGACTTTGTTTTATACTATGTAGTGATGCACAGAGGTACAATTTAAAAGAGATAAACCCACAACATGTATGCATGGTTGAAAAAGAAAAACTGAAACTTTCGAAGTATTTACATCGCTTCGTAGGCATAGCATTCATTAATGACTGAAGCATTAACTAAAAGCAGTAGAAGTCAACGCACAATTACGTACAAGGTGTTTGTGTACACTGCAGAAAATCGACCGGCAAAGGGGTATTTCCCTTCAGTAAAAACTAGAGAACTTTCCTCTGGACAGTATCTAAAAAGCAGCTTTATCATTATTGATGATGAGTAGAAACATAATCAAGTTTGTCCCACCATCTTCACCTAGTCTACCTTGTCTCATTAGATTATTCTAGGATATCTACTTACCTTGCGACCGCCTATATAGGGCTTTTATGCCCAGCCCGATAGAAAATCCGGCACTAAATGGGCACGGCAACGGCGATTGAACATCACCTTATAGAAAGGTCGCTGGGGCGGCACCATGCTTGGATGTGAGTTGAGGGAGCCATCGGTGTTGTCCGTGTTAGGTCTTGTAGTGCAACACTTTTAATATGTGTATTTGAGGTGCGCAACTGTGCAATAAAGTGGATTTAAGTTGTATTGAATTGTATCCGTATTGTATTTCGAAAAGGTCATTTTGAATGTCATAATCATAAAAGTGCCTGGAATACCTCATTAATAATGTGATTGTGATCATGTTTTCAATATTGTTTTTCAGGCCTTCTATGCAATTGGGGCATATCCAAGTGAGTACATAATATTATAAAGTAGCTTCATTTGAGGAAGCTCGACTCGAGCCTCGAGCACCGGACCAAAAGCGCCGCTTACGGAAGAGTCGACCCAAACCTGCCTACACTTACACTTTTGACACCCAAGTATAGTACCTGGTAAAAAATAGAGTCAAAAACACAGCTATTCGCAAGAAAACGAAAGTAACAGACGCTTTAACATTCTCCCGGCAAAGGAAATGGAAGTGGGCAGGCCACATAGATACAGCGACGACAGATGGACCTTAAGATCGGCAGCGTGGACCGGACCAAGAGGCACCAGAGCGAGAGGCCGCCCGCGCGCCAGGAGGGCTGACGAAATAAAGGCGGTAGCCGGTCAAACATGGCTAGACATCGCGAAGGACAGAGAAAACTGGTTTTCATTGGAGGAGGCTTTTACCCGTAGGGGGTCCATACAGGACGACCAGTCCTAAAACATAAATTATTCTTAAATTTAAGTATGGAATGAAATAAAGCTTTATTATAATAGTACCTGGTAAAAGATCTGTCGCTGGGTCGGCACCATGCCCGGCCGGAAGTAGACGGAGCCCTCGGGCACGTCCTCGGCGGCGGCGCCCTCGTCCGTGCGAGTGTTGATGCGCACGCGGTCAGCTTTCTTATAGTGGATCATCTGGTCGCGCGTTGTCACCATTGAGTGAACGCCCGCTGAAAACAAACATGATAAAGTCTGTACCTATTACTACAAAAACTGATCACATTCTTGATAACTTGTTTATGGCTACAAAGTTCAATGAATATTTAAAACTAGTGTAAAACTCGCTGGATCTCAATTTATTGTGATATAATAAGTTTACTTAGGCCATACAGCCATAACAGCCCATCCACGACTTTGCGCAACCAGCGAAGCGGCGAGCTGCGGCCATAGGACTGAGCGGAAGATCCGAGCGGCGTCTTGCTCACTTCTATGGCCGTAAGGTGATTTCACAACTGTGCTTAGTCAATCCTTCCCCCTTAAATGTCAAACCTCATAACACCTACGGAAATATCAACTTACCTTGATGTCTTAACCTAAAATCCAAGGTTTGGTACATTCTGGCTTGAGGCTCCTTCCTGGGATCATACCCATATTTGACCCACTGCATCCTCCAGGGTCCATCCTTCATGTAGATGGCCAAACAAGGCATTATCAACTTTAGTGAGCTTGTTTTGAGCTTGGTGTGATATCTCAACAGGTTCTGAGACCATACTGGCCTTTCCTCAAACAACTAAAATAGAATTAGGTAATCATCAAATATTAAAAACATAACACAATGAAGGATTAATAATTTATTTCTGTCACTTTAAATTTCAAATCACTGGTGAGAATCATTATCATAACTACTTATAAAATAAATATAGGCTATTAATTTTTTATGATTTATGATGTATGATATTTTGGCATGACTTTGAAAAACAGATTATAAAGACACAACTAGCATTAACAGATAAATAGCTTAGAAAAATTTGAGGTTTATCCAAGTTATAACATGCAAATCAGCATGTTCTGGTGACAGGGATAACAAAAGACATAGCATTAAATTGGCATTTGTTTTTTACCTTTTGAACGGTTTCCATCTCCTGTGCTAATGCTGGGTAAACAGTTAGCCTCAACTGTACTTGCTTCAAATAAGCCTCATGAGGCTCTGCAGGCAGACTATCAGTCAAATTAAATGTATAACGAGACATGCCAATTCCCCTCTCACTCCTCCTTTTGCTGTGGACATTGTTCTTTTCTTCTTCCTTGTCTTGCAATTTTTGGTCCTTTTTCTCAGGATACCTCTTGTCTGAGTATGAGTAGTTTATGGGCTTGTCAGATCTCGTAAAATTGGAAGGGACAATAAACAAAGAAGACTTTTCACTGAAAAAAAAACAAGATGTAATTGATGTTTAGGGCCAGCGTTTAATTTTTACATAACACAATTGCAGAAATATAAAAAAAAAATCTATGTGTCACAATGTCGTAAATTGAGACAGAAAAATAAACAAACTTACTTCATGAAACTGGAGTCATCTACTCCTGAGGGTAGGATTTCATCTATAATGCACTTTGCACTCTCACCCTCCGTTTGTACTGGAAGGTATTGGAAATCACACATTGCTGTAACAAAAAATGAACTTTCAACTTTCACATTAAAGATGCATGTAGCTAATTTTATTGTTTATTTTACTTATTAAAGCCACTGTCAGTGAAATCAGCATATGACACAGAAGTAATATGTGAATGTGAAATAAATAAAATTTGAATACATACAGTCAAATTTGTATATCCTCTTCACCTGCCCCACGACGGTAGTTTCTACTACCTCTCTCTTCACTTCGTTCCCATTCTTAGTTTTCTTAACCTTAACTTTCAACAACACTCCGGCTGTTTTCTTGTTGTCACCATAAACTTTCTTGATAAATGGATTATGGGGCTGATAGTTAAGGCCCAGCCGCTTTTTGTTGGGCTGTGCTAATACCTGTTGCGATTAAAAATAATAAATACGAGAGTGAGACCTAACCTTTTATTATAATTTTTTATTCATTCTATTGATAGCTAATATCCGTCATAAGACTATGATCAGAATTGTTTGAAGAAAACGCACACCTAATTTAATAATCTAAAAAAGTCAATTATTAACTAAATAAATAATATGTACCTCTGAAATACTGCGAATGCCTCCTAAACATTCTACAGCTTTGTCGTCGTTTTGTACTATACCCGGAAACTGAACGCAAATTAACTCCCGGTTTAAATTTTCGGTTTCCATTATTGTATACAAAATATTTACAGTATCCGTTCAGTCAATAAAAAACCATAACTACATGAAAATATACAAGAAATCTGAAATGCTGTTTTGTTTTGACTTTTTGACTTGATTGATTTGATACTTTTGATAGTGACAGTTTTGACTTTTGACACATTCCAAGATCGGTGCGTTCAGAAATGAAAGTTTTTTATTTATAATGTTATCATAACGTGAAATTTAACTGATGTAAGATAGCGATGCGATGATACTAAAAGTTAGACATTTGCTAATGCATAACTAGATTGGACATTTAATTATCATTTCTGTTTTATCACTCGTCAAGCAGTTGCTCCATACCATAGTTACATGAAAGAAGAACAAAATATTAAAATTGCATGTAAATAGTAAGTAAAAAATAGGTAATACTTTATTTAATATCACAATATTATTCTACTTTAATGGCATGCTAAGATAACATAACTAAGTAAGTATGCTAAAAATATGCTATATTATATTAATATAAAAATGGAATTCATCGATGCGCTACGGCTTCAACAGCAACCAGCAGTCTGCAACAAAAGATAGATATGAGGGTTTAAAAAAAATATTTCAACCCCATCAGTGGCATATATAGCAATCATATAAATATTTAAACAATATATTGGAAGAATTTCTAAGCCATGCCATATTTTTTTATCCAATCCAACATCAGATCATAATAAAATCAATTGCGCCAAAAATGTCAAATCAATTATTTGAACATTGTCATCTGTATAAAAATATAGAATACATCCACTATGGCAAAAAGTATTTAAAGTACCTACTTTTCTAACAACATGTTTCTCTGTCTCTCGACTTCAAGTCTATCCTTCTCTAATTTTAGTCTTATATTATTGCATCTCTTCTTTTCCAAAAGTTTTTGTTTTTTTATTCTTATTCTCTCCTCTTCCAAGTTGAGAAGTCTGTCATGAACCAGTCCTATAAAATAGATTAAACCTTATAAGTAATCTTCCGGAAGCATATTGTTAATTTAGAACTGTAATGTTGTACTTAATCTGCCACAGGCTGCCGCAGCTGTTCTCAAGAATGTTTCCTGATTTCTATGGTGAAAGAACAACCTCAGGAAAATTTCACATACAAAATGAGGAAAGTTTCTGAAAATTCTCGAGAACAGCGCATCACTAGCCACAACATAATACTGGGCCAGATGTATTCTCCCCCTTAAAACTTTACGAACAGATTCAATACATAAAATAATAAATATTCTAGTGTTATCTGAATAAATACTAACTGACTGGTCGTCCCCTTTTCCACAAGGGTTTCCCTGTAACTGGTGCAGAAGACACCTCATTGGAGCCCATCGCTTGGTCAATATCTCCCACAACTCCGTCATCTAAGCTCATTCCTATATCATTTTGGCTAAAATGCTGTGCATCTGTAGGCCATTTCTGGGGATAATAAAAGGTAGGACTTTTTAACATTTTGTTTTAAGAGTACAGTAATTATTTTATTATTTTTAGAAAGTACCTGAGAAAAAGCTCAGTGAGGTATATGATTTTACAATTTCTCTAATGTAATAAGGAATAAAACTAATATTACCATACTGCTAGTAGATGGATCAGAGCTGCAAATGTCATTTGAAACATTGCTCTGTGATGGAACCTGAAACATTTCAATATTATTAGTTCAAAAGAATTTGAGGTCTGCATGCAAATAAGCCTGTAATTTTAATTACCTACCATGTGATTTGATGAAACAGCAGATGTTTCAGGCACTCCTGGTAGTCCAAATACTGAAGTATTAGTGCAGATAAGTCTCAAGATCTTCTCTTCTGAGTCTGTTAGCTGAGTATTTGCGTTACAGCCTGGAGTAAACCGATTTTTACGTATTTTGAATGCTTTCTTTTTCACATTTGATTTCCAGTCCCGCCATGTCTACAAATAAGTCTACATATAGTATAATTCTATATTTATGTCTGCTTTACTGTTGATTGGTTTAACACACAACATACCTGTTGCCATTTATCGGGAGTTTTTATGGCACCGGAACCAAAACCAGAGTTTGAATTTAGTTTCTCAGTGATTTTAAGCCAGGCGTTTGTTTGTCGAACTCTACCCTCCAAGCCAGTAAATTTACCTATAGCTAGTTCTTTATCTTCCTCTAAAAAGTGTAGTAGCATACTCAACTGCTCGGGGCTAGCTTTGCGCCTTTCCATTGCGAAAACTTAACAACATCAACAAAATATGAATTACATTCAATAAATTATAATATACATTAGTTTAAGCTCAACATCTTCAAAACATCTTTCATTTTTTCTAGCGAGTCACGTCGATAAAACTGGCTTTTTTTGTTATTTTTGCATATAAACATTATTTATTTTATTTATGTTTTACCACACTTGATGCATTTGACGTTGACATTTCGTGATCCGAGAATGAAAACGCGCCTAATGAATGTTAACCGTAAGAAAAGTTATAAGCTTTATGACTTTTAAAAATAAAGTTGATTTTATAATAACACTAAGAGGTTAGTTAAACCTATTATTGCATTGTGATTGGGTAGCATCATAAAGAATACGTTCAGAAACAAATATATTTTCGAATATAAAAATAAACAGAAAAAGAAAATCAAAAAATGACTGTGTTACATTAAAATTAATTGATTAAATTACTTTCTACATTTTCTAATTATAATACGCGTGACTTAATTTTTATTCGAAGTCTACCACAAAAAACCTGTCCATACGGATTCTTTTGTAATATTGTGGACTCAGAACGAACCAAATGCGTTCAGAAATTGATACGTTGTATAAGAAAACATAGAGCCTGTATTAATAATCATTAAATTTAAAATAATTTTGTAAGATATTTTCTAAAATGTTGTCTACTCAGTGATCGTTTTTGTTTAAGATAAGAATATTAAAAGTAAAGAAAAAATGCAACGGTAATTTCATTCTGACAGTTGACAGGCTGAGACCTATAACAACATAACAACACCTCTTTATTTAAGTACATACTTTAGAAGCCACTGAAGCCTATATCAGTGTGGTAAAATAAGAAATGAACACTCTCATAAAATTAAAACTCCTGCGAGGTAGTTCTCATAGAGAGAAAATAGCACGTAGAAATCTCCGGGATATATCCGATTGTATAAATCTTCCTGACACGTACTTACTGAAGAATTGTGGCGTTAACAGGGTGGTATTCCACCGAATTTTGTTAATTCTGGAGCCAGTAGTTCCAAAAACGCAAAGATCCAATGGCATACCATTCCCTTTAAAGGTAAACTATTATTTTTTGCATTACATAACATGGTCCTTCTAACCGGATCGTAGAGAAGTCACTCTAATCTATGAAGTTTATTTACTAATTTGGCATTTTTGATTAAAGGTTCTACTGACACTATCATTTCTGGCTAGTGGTTCTCATCAAAAATCAGTGGGTAAAGACTTCAATATTAATATTTCCCAAAAGTCTGTGAGTAGAGTTATCAAGATCATTGTGGAGGGCCTCAACTTTGTGTTGGATAAATGGGTAGTGTTCCCTAGTAGTTCTATGCAAAGAGAAGCAATTAAAGATGGGTAAGGTATTGCTTTTTAATACACTATAATATTGCTGATGTAATATTTTTTATAATTTGATGGTTCTGGATATTCTTATTTACAGCTTTTACAGAAAGTATCACTTTCCTGAAACTATCGGATGTATAGATGGGACTTATGTCGAAATAGTTTGCCCACGAGATGATGAGGAAGCATTTTATGATAATAATGGTCAATACTCAATTCATGCACAAATTGTAAGTTTACATCAAAATAAACCATTCACACCTTAAATAAATTCCTGTTAGGCATGATCTGCAAAGACCGTGTAGATTTAAGTAGATCCATCATCACTTCATCATCATTATATATATTTCTTCGGTATATATTTTTCTGACATGTTCTTGACATTTGAATAAATAATAAATCTCAAATATTTCTCACTTTAAACTTACTGAGAGGGCAAGATACACGTGATCTTATCCGACATAGTCATACCACGCTAACTGGCACTGTCATTCCATGCAAAGTGAGTCAGGTTGTATGGTTTGACAGTTCATTTGCTTGGAAGAGTCAGCGTGGTCTGACTCTAAGACGATACCAAGACGTTGCTCACCATATCTGTACATAATTACTTCACAGATGTGTGATGCAGATATGAGAATTACAGCAGTGTGTTGTCGGTTCGGTGGGGCCGCGAGCAATGCTTATATCTGGAACAAGATGAACATTCGGCCTTTCGTCGAACATATCAGCCGGCAGGGTGAGACTGGCTGGATCATCGGTAATATATCTAATCCTTACAAGCCCTATGTAATGCGAAAGTGTTTGGTTTGTCTTGTTTAGAGTGCAGAGATTAGCCCGTAATTTAAGAGAATTTAAGATGGCCTTCAAAGTCTAACGCCTGTTTTTTTGCAGCCGACAACAAGTACCCGCAACGAGCCTGGCTCATGACCCCCATTCCGCACGCGCCCCAAGGCACACCGGAATCTCAATACAATCACTTCCACGCCCGCACCAAGTCTTGCATAACTCGATGTGTCGCGAAGCTAAAGGGACGATGGCAGTGCCTTCACATACGGCCGTTACACTACTCCCCGCAGCGAGCTGCGAAGATCATCAACGCCTGTGCCGTGTTGCACAACCTTTGCGTTAAGGCGGGATCGGATACAGAAGCGTGTGTTGAGAAGGAGATGCTAACAATGAATGAACCAACTGAAATGCCAGACGATAATGTCAACGATTTGTACATCGGTGTGGAAGTGAGGCGGCAGCTGGCGGAAAGGATTTATTATAGTGTTTAAGATCTAATAATTAACAGTATTATCCTTTTGCACCTGACGTTGCGCATATAGTTTTTAACAGAGAGTAGGAAAGATAGCTGGGTATGGTGATCGACGATAGTAACGCCATTCATCTACCGGGCCTCCGCGCCGCGTACCTACGTTTTGTACCACCGTTGATGACCTAAATATGCCCCAGCGGTATACGAAAGGTTAAGTAAATTTTCGATTGAACAGACTTCCCTATCAGTGACTAATTTTAATAGAAGCCATTACAAATGATATCGTTTCTTCGGGTGCAGAGAAATTATGAATAGAAATGCGAGAGGAAACAAAAGACTGATTTTATTAATTATAAAAATATATTCTAAAGTTGTAGTTTTTTTTTCAAAGGCCCTTAGTGCATGAGAATCTGCATCTGAGCCAGCTGGCTGTAGGTGTCGCCCGGCATCCGGTACGAGATGTTGCCCGCGAACGTGTTGAGCACCTCGGCCTGTTCCCGGAGCCACTCCAGTTGCTGTAAGAAAAAAATGTAACAATCTTTCTCTGTAAACTTGATCACACATACGTACATAAATATATGCGACATCCTTTTTGTCTGTTGTTAGCGTTCGAGTATCATGACAATTGACAACATTTCAAATTTTCACATAGTGTTAAGTTTAAACTAATTTCATTACTTTAAATATATTATCACAGAACCCATAATTTTTTTTTATTTGGTTATACGAACTAGTTTTGAAAATATTAAAAAAAAAGACTAAAACAGCGTCGTCTGAGAATCAGCACTGAAATGACGCTTGTGGAAAAATTACAGTCACGAACTACAAAAAGAACAGTGGTACAATTCCTTTACTAAATCCGTCTTAGTAAAGTCAGACTGTAAGATTTTCTGTGATCAGATCGCTCTTTAGCGATAAGACCGCCTATTGTCTACCATTGTTTAATTTAAGATTTCTCATGTAATATTTTTCTTGTTGGTGTGCAATAAAGTATTGTTGTATTGTATTGTAGCCTACGCTTTTTCAGAATGAGGAACATTAAAATGGATTTTTAATTATAAAAAAAAAGAAAGGAAAAAATTGGAAAAAGGCCTGGTTAAAAAATGAAATGTTGTCAATTAAGGTAATCGATCAGTGTGAATAGTGACCTTGTCGTTGTTGGTGGCGATGCGCGGCGTGGAGGCGGCGGGCTCGCGCGCGGGGGTGCGCAGGCGCTGGCGCTGCGCGACCAGGATGGCGCACACGGCGCGCAGCACGCCGGGCAGCGCGCGCAGCAGCGCCCCGCGCGCCTCCAGCTCGCTGCGCCGGAGTGTATAGTACCTTGTCGTTGTTGGTGGCGATGCGCGGCGTGGAGGCGGCGGGCTCGCGCGCGGGGGTGCGCAGGCGCTGGCGCTGCGCGACCAGGATGGCGCACACGGCGCGCAGCACGCCGGGCAGCGCGCGCAGCAGCGCCCCGCGCGCCTCCAGCTCGCTGCGCCGGAGTGTATAGTACCTTGTCGTTGTTGGTGGCGATGCGCGGCGTGGAGGCGGCGGGCTCGCGCGCGGGGGTGCGCAGGCGCTGGCGCTGCGCGACCAGGATGGCGCACACGGCGCGCAGCACGCCGGGCAGCGCGCGCAGCAGCGCCCCGCGCGCCTCCAGCTCGCTGCGCCGGAGTGTATAGTACCTTGTCGTTGTTGGTGGCGATGCGCGGCGTGGAGGCGGCGGGCTCGCGCGCGGGGGTGCGCAGGCGCTGGCGCTGCGCGACCAGGATGGCGCACACGGCGCGCAGCACGCCGGGCAGCGCGCGCAGCAGCGCCCCGCGCGCCTCCAGCTCGCTGCGCCGGAGTGTATAGTACCTTGTCGTTGTTGGTGGCGATGCGCGGCGTGGAGGCGGCGGGCTCGCGCGCGGGGGTGCGCAGGCGCTGGCGCTGCGCGACCAGGATGGCGCACACGGCGCGCAGCACGCCGGGCAGCGCGCGCAGCAGCGCCCCGCGCGCCTCCAGCTCGCTGCGCCGGAGTGTATAGTACCTTGTCGTTGTTGGTGGCGATGCGCGGCGTGGAGGCGGCGGGCTCGCGCGCGGGGGTGCGCAGGCGCTGGCGCTGCGCGACCAGGATGGCGCACACGGCGCGCAGCACGCCGGGCAGCGCGCGCAGCAGCGCCCCGCGCGCCTCCAGCTCGCTGCGCCGGAGTGTATAGTACCTTGTCGTTGTTGGTGGCGATGCGCGGCGTGGAGGCGGCGGGCTCGCGCGCGGGGGTGCGCAGGCGCTGGCGCTGCGCGACCAGGATGGCGCACACGGCGCGCAGCACGCCGGGCAGCGCGCGCAGCAGCGCCCCGCGCGCCTCCAGCTCGCTGCGCCGGAGTGTATAGTACCTTGTCGTTGTTGGTGGCGATGCGCGGCGTGGAGGCGGCGGGCTCGCGCGCGGGGGTGCGCAGGCGCTGGCGCTGCGCGACCAGGATGGCGCACACGGCGCGCAGCACGCCGGGCAGCGCGCGCAGCAGCGCCCCGCGCGCCTCCAGCTCGCTGCGCCGGAGTGTATAGTACCTTGTCGTTGTTGGTGGCGATGCGCGGCGTGGAGGCGGCGGGCTCGCGCGCGGGGGTGCGCAGGCGCTGGCGCTGCGCGACCAGGATGGCGCACACGGCGCGCAGCACGCCGGGCAGCGCGCGCAGCAGCGCCCCGCGCGCCTCCAGCTCGCTGCGCCGGAGTGTATAGTACCTTGTCGTTGTTGGTGGCGATGCGCGGCGTGGAGGCGGCGGGCTCGCGCGCGGGGGTGCGCAGGCGCTGGCGCTGCGCGACCAGGATGGCGCACACGGCGCGCAGCACGCCGGGCAGCGCGCGCAGCAGCGCCCCGCGCGCCGCGCGCGCGCCCGCCACGCGCGCCTCCAGCTCGCTGCGCCGCAGCGGCACCAGCTCGCACTCGCGCAGCGTCTGGACATCGAACGTGCTCATTACTTCAAAAATATATTAAAAAAAAAAAAAAAAAAAAAAAAAAGTTAACTAACCTAAATCTAAAAAAGGCCCTCGTGGCATGGTACCTAAGATGCTGGCTGCTTTACCCCGCTGAACTGCGAGACTAATACGTTGAGCGAGGTAACTGCCAGCTTTCCGGTCCCCCGTAACTTCTCTGAGTCTTTTAGATAAATCCCCAAAAATACTCAGAGCGCCAGGGCCCCATGGACCTAAGGTCTCGACACCAAACGGAACAAAAGTGTATTCGGCGCCGAGACCACTGTACTTCACCACCTTAGCCTTTTCAGCCGCCTCCGCTGCCGCTGCCGCCTTTACAGCAGTACCCTGGAGATGCGATGGGGCTAGCGTGTCTTGCATCCCACACCAGCACCCGCCCCATACTCCAAGGTACCAAAGACATCCCATCAGGTCTCTTACCGTCACTTCTCGAAATGCCGGTCGGCTCTAATAGAGCCGGGACATTGACCGAAGCAAGAGACCGAATTACTTCTAGTACGAAGTAGGGTACTAGGTATGACGAACTTGTCTTCCCTACTTCGCTCGGTGGACTATCAAGACACGGGCGCGTCGGCCTCTCACGAATCAACTCGTGGGAATAGATATATAAATAAATAAATATCGGACTACCTCATACAAACCGATCTAGTCCCAAATTAAGCTCAAGAAGGCTTGTGTTATGGTTACTAGACGACGATATACATATACTTATATAGATAAATATATCTTATATATATAAATGCAAGTGTCCTGACTGACTGACTGACTGACTCATCAACGCAGAGCCGAAACTACAAATGCTAGAGAGTTGAAAATTGCACACTAGGTTGCCTTTATAAAGTGTACAAGAGATAAAAAGCGATTTTGAAAAATTCAACCCGTAAGGGGGTTAAAAAGAGGATGAAAGGTTGTATGGGGTACAAGTTTTTTTTATGTTAGGAACTTGAAACTTCGTAAAAATGTATTAAAATAAAAAAGAAAAAAACTAATTTCAGCGTTTTTGAAAATTCATCCCCTAAGGTGGTAAAATAGGGGTTGAAAGTTTGTATGGAGATCAAATATTTTTTTGAGTGCGGGACTTGAATAAAGGCATACTATTAGAATACGAGAAAAGTAATTTCAGGGTTTTCAAAAATTCATCCCCTAAAAGGGTTAAAAAGGGGTCGTTCTTAAACTCATCGAATTTAGTAAAGCTATTCGTTCGTAGATGTACCTGATTTTATAATGATACCGCGTAATTAGAGCAAATTAGCCGAAACAAAAGTAAAAAAAGGCCAAGAGCGAGTGGGACTCGCGTACGAAGGGTTCGTTACACGGAGTATATGGAGATGGCATTCAGCGCAGTTTGTTCTAGCGCCGCTGTAGCCGACTTTTACACGCACACAATTATATTCGTATAAAAATAAGGTTAACAAACAGAAGTGAGTTGGCATTGGCTGAGCTAATGTGTGCGATTTACGTGGTCATACACTACTACGATCAAAGTATCGAGAATTTTAGCCCTTATATGCATATCAGACAATGCATTTATTTTTATTATAACTTAAATAGAAATAAAATAAAAGGCAAATGAAACTTTGTGATTCAGTACGACAAAGTCTCGAATTGACAAGAAATTGATATTTTCTACTTCCGTCAATTCAGTAGTGTCGCTTTTGATATTAACGCTTGCAAAATATCACAAGGTTTTATGTTACAATTTTAATTGAACTTTATCCTTGTAACACGGGGTTTAATTTTAACGACCCAGAAAATGTAATGTAAGCTCAGCCCGCTCTATGCATCTACTGATTCTAAAGGTTAAGGGCGTGATCAAATCAAAATAGTCGATATCGATAAAATAATAATAGGTTTATAATATAATGCATGTTGAAAATATTTGTGACAGTTTTAGGGAAAAGGTCCCACTTTGTCGATATGAAGTTTTGAGTAGTCCTAATACTACAGAACATAAGCTATCTTTTGGTGAAAGAATTATGTCTAGAGGTGCTACAGTTATTTTTTAAAAAATCTTCAAAGTTGCAAACGTGAAAAAGCGACAACTGAGAAAACGTTGGTTAAAGTTTGGGACGGCAAAAAACCGACTTGTACTTTGAAGTTATGGAGTGGTTTCAGATTTTTATAAGTATCTGTAGTACTTCAAAGTACCAAAGTACCAAATTTCATAGTTCTAGGTCATCGGGAAGTACCCTATCACTTTGATTCCCTTGAGAGTGTCGACATGTACGTTTTTGGCGACATAAACGGCCGTATCTTTTTTTTACGTTAACGTAGAAGCTTGATTTTTTTTCACAGCTTTAAGGGACCCTAATTACTTATAGTGTTGATTTCAACTCGATACCTCCACGCGTTCTCGAGATAAAGGGACTTGACAGACAGCCGGACGGACAACAAAGTGATCCTATAAGATTTCCGTTTTTTTCCGATTGAGGTATGGAACCCTAAAAAATATTAGTGATAAAGTGTAAAATATATTATTAAAATGGACAAGTTAGTATGAAACACGAGCGGCTCGAATCACATTCAAACCTCCATATAGAATATCGACAATTTATGGTTTAGACTTGTTCCCCCGCACTAAATTGTCAGACGGACGTATACATTGCGTGCTCCTAACGATGTTGCGTGAATAGTTGCCATGTCAAGCTAGTAATGTATAATTGTCATAATACACTGCAATATTTTACGAAATATTACAATATACCGAATTTTATTACTTCCCAGTGAAATTAAACTGCAACAGGTATCTTTTTGAGTATGCGGATCTCGCCTGTGACGATTATAATGGCACAATTCGGCATATTTCTAATTTTTTGGCACATAATTACTCAAGCACGTTCGTACGTTTACTAAGTGACTGTTGACATCACCTTGACATGTCTTTGGGAATTTGGGCATAAGCTCGGTTACGCGTGCCCCACCCAATACCCAGTCTATAGTATTCTTATGGTCTGTGGTTCGTTACTATTTCGTAAACAATTGCAAAAAAAGCACGTTTAGCAATTTCAACATAACTTAGATCTGAAAATAATAAAGATGTAAAATTTTCAAGATAAAGGTTCCACGCGGACGAAGTCGCGGGCAACAGCTAGTACTTAAATAGATAGAACACCCATGACCCAAACACAAATATTCGAGTTCATCACACAAATATTTGCCCTGGCCGGGGTTCGAACCCGGGACCGCGGACTCAATAGGCAGGTGCTCTACAAACTAAGCCAAACGCGTCGTCGATAGATATCTGTTATGAAAAACCGCTGTTGATGCGATATCGTCCGCGTCTAAAATATATCAGAATGTTTATTTATTTATTTAGGAGAACCAACAGCTTTAACAATTTTGAGTAAACTTAAATATAATAGAAAGCAGGGAAGCCAATTACAGGATCTCACGAATAGAAACAATTTAACTAATCTTAAATTAAAGTGCGACACTCATCACTTCACATCATCTCACCTTGTATTGTATAAAAAGTATGTAAGAAAAAAAAGAATAAAATGGTAAACAATACACTACACGAGCTCTAAAAATGGCAACGTATATTTTAAACCCATGCGGGTGAACGACTATGTAACACGTCTAGTTAAAGCACCTTGTCACCAAACTTTGTCTCACAGAAGGAATTTTACAGTTGAATATGTCGATATCCAGTTCCTTCGTTAAATTGTTCACGCTACGACTTGCACGCGTCAGAAAACTATTTTGTCTGTAATTGGATGATGCAGATTTAAGAGATATGGGAGGAAAATGCCGTTTAGAACGAAGGGGAGTATTGAATGAGAGGTTCTCAAGCAACTCAGGGCAATCAGTGACGCCGCTGGTAATGTTTCTACTGATCATATAAATATTTATCCTTGTACAGTCAGCATCAAAAAATTGCTGAAAATTTAGTATACAATTTTGATATAAGCCAGTAATAAAATTGTCAGCTACCTCTAGCGCGGCATCATAGTTCTCTGCACTGAACTGGTCGAAGAACACCATCAGTGTGCACAGCTTGGTGTAGGCCTCGACGAGCGCCTGGGGCAGGGCGGGCGCGTCGCGCAGCCGGGCCGTGACGCGCTCGGCGCGCGCGCCCAGCCGCTGCCGCAGCGCGCCCGCGCCGCCGCCCGCGTGCAGCACTTGCGGCAGCAGCATGCAGAACAGCTCCAGGACCTTCTCCATGTTCTGACGAAACACAAATAGTGTTTCATGCAATAGTTGTATACAAATATTGCAAAAAAGAGAGTGGTAGCCTAGTGGTTAGGGCATGCGACTTTTAATCCGGAGGTCGAACCCGGCCCGTACCAATGAGTTTTTCGGAACTTATGTACGGAATGTCATTTGATATTTACCACTCGCTTTTCGGTGAAAACATCGTGAGGAAACCACCTAAGCCCAATAAGGCCTAGTTTCCCCTCTGGGTTGGAAGGTCAGATGGCAGTCGCTTGCGTAAAAACTAGTGCCTACGCCACATCTTGGGATTTAGGTAGCCGACCCCGATTGAGAATTCATTCTCAAAAAATGGGACAAAGGCTAGGAGGATGATGATTGCAAAAAAGAGAGTAGCATAGGTACGAGTATTTTTTGACCTACTTATACAACGTTGCAAGGAACATACTTTATCTACGATAGTACAGTCGAGTAGAATGTAAACATTAAAAGGTACAATGTAAAACGACATGTACAATTAATTAAAAATACAGAAAAAGAAGTTAATAATGTAAAACGTAAAAAATAAAAAATCGAAAGTAAAAGTTAAAAGTAAAAACAATAACATGTGACACGCATCGGTTAACAGAGCTAACGATGTTATAATATCGCCAAAAAAGCATTCAGTGTTTTATTGGACAGCAGACTATAGACTTACATGGCTCACGAAATGTATACATTTATTTAAGATTAACTGTATAACTCATAGAAAAAAAACTGGAGTAGATAAATACATTAAACTTAGTAAGAATAGTGAGATCTAAACTGTTCATCGAAATGTAACATCGCAAGCGGCACGTATCGACAAAAGATTGTTACTACTGCCAATGGCCAGCATATTGTTTCAAATCTGAATGCGATCCGAATAATTATTTACTTCTAAGGCTTACCCCAGCTATGTCGTAAACTACGATGGCATCTTCAAATAGGCCCTTGTTCACCAGCTGTTCAGCAACGTTTAGTGCGATTACCTGCAAATATACACCAATTAAAATGGCAACTTACTTACTCCTAACTAAAATAACAGTGCATGGATTACATGTTTAAAGCTGAGAATGTAAACAAGCCAAATAGACCGACGATGCGCAATATGACGTGACTCGTTGGATAAACCTAAGTATCCAGGCTCAGGCCAGTTGGCACGTCATGCTCAAGATAGTAAGAAAGAAAGAAAGAAAGAAAGAATGTTTATTTTGAAATCACACATGCCACATCGTGTACAAATTTTCACTTAAATCTAAAGAAAGAAAGAGGTGAGTGCATTTCAAAAAAGGATCCCACTCAGCATATGTCGGAGCACATAGTGCAACGACGCTGATTTTCAGAAAGTGGGTCCAAGTAAAAGAAAGAGCAGTAAATAATTAAAGGCTATTAAACCATCCCTAAAATAACATAGAAATATGATCTAAAGAATGCTATTCGCCATATCAAACTTTCTTCTTCAGGTAGGTAAAGGAATCTTTTAGCCCAGGAGCCCCGTATTACTAATACGGCACAAGCTCCCTAGATTTTCAGGATCCCATTTTTTTTTTTTCTTTTAAAAATAAATAAATAATAAATAAATATCAGACTACCTCACACAAATCAACCTAGTCCCAAATTAAGCTCAAGAAGGCTTGTGTTATGGGTACTAGGCGACGATATACATACTTATATAGACAATTAAATACTTAAATACATAGAACATCCATGACCCAGGCACAAATATTCGTGTTCATCACACAAATATTTGCCCTTGCCGGGATTCGAACCCGGGACCGTCGGCTCAGTAGGCAGTTGCTTAACCACTGCGCCAACCGGGTCGTCAAAAATTAGCAAGAGCTCACTTTGCTGTCGATGTGAGGGTTGTTGAACTGGTCCAGCAGGCCGGGGCTGCGGACGCCGGTGGCGGTGTCGGCGCGCCCGAACAGCAGCTCGTAGTCGCGGCTCTCCAGGGCCAGGTCTGTGCAGCAGCACATGAACAGATTCTTGCCCTCGGGGTCTTTGAGATTTCTGTAACAATATAGAAGGTTAATTGTTATATATAAATTTATGAAACATGTAATGTGTCATTTTTTTTTTTTTTAGTGTGGGACGTGGGTACACCACAGTTTTTATTTAAACCATGAATACAAAGATCAAAGCTTAAAGAAAAATTTAAAAAGGAGCTACCTGGTGGAAGGGACCGGGAATCGAACCCGGTACCTCTGGATTACCGGTCCAGCGCGTTAGCCACTTCGCTACCCTCGCTCCACGTAGACCTGACGAATTTTTCCTTATGCTTTGTATGTCGATCTTTGCATTGTTTATTTGAAAGGATTTACTTTAATTGTTATAGTTACGTGTAAGTATAGAAAACACAACGTATGAACTAGAGAATGAGCAATTTTTGCAACGATTGCGGTGCTGAAAACGTAAACGTTTATTAATTATGCATGAAACGCGTCTATCTATACAGGACGGCTTCGGGATTAAGGGCACCGATTGTTGTTGCTGCGCAATGAAATCGCAAGATACGTCGTATCTGTCGAAACTGAACTATGTGCTTCTTACCTTAGGAAAAAGTAGTAGTGTAGCGCATCAGATGGGTCTGTGAGCTCAAACTTCCTGACGTAGAGGAGCAGCAGGCGCGCCAGGTTCAAACGGCGCAATGGCGGCGGGTCCTCCGTGTCCACTGACACTGAAAATTACGGGAACGTGAGGTAAACCACCCATTCATGGACATTAACAGTAACAAAGATTCACAACCTTACTCGTCCATAGCTATAAATGTTTATCACTTACATAACGGTGCTTGTACGTTACGAGGCGTTCCCAACATGTACACGTCATGTAGTGCCAACGCCATGTGAACGCCATGTACTCGATATCTGAACAAAAAAAAATAAATGCAAAATTCTAATAAATTGGATTTGAAACGTGATTTAGAAAAATTAAACGTTTCATTACCTAGGTATTCTTGACAGGAATTCAATTGCGGGTTCAAATTGCCCGGTCAAAGTTAGCACTTGGAAATATACCAGCGGTTTTTCATAGGCGTGATAATGTGTTTCACCTGAAAACGAAATATTAATTGTGATTGAAAAACGCAAACCATCACAAGAGTTCCTTATTGAGTGTAGGTGAGCATTAAAAAAAGATTTATGAAATTGAATCCCAATGCCATGGACTGATAGAAGCTTTTTACAGACAAAACTTACCATACTCCTCCAAGATCAGCTTCTGTAGGTCAGAGTAGGTGAAGGATTCAGTCTGGCTGGAGCCGCTCTTTATGACCGATAGTTTTAGCCACAGATAGTCATCGGCCGTGCGCGCCACGTCCGAGTGCTCGTCTGAATCGCAGCCCCCTACCACGCAATACACCTGCCGGAAAATACTACCATTAGACCCAAGATTTTAGCGTATTATACAAACGTATAATATAATATCTGAACATCTAATCAATATTTGCTGAAATACTAGAATCAATTTTGGTCTAATTGATGTATAATACACCAGAGTACAGCACCTAAATAAAATGTAAACGAAAAGTAGCCACCTCGGGGACCTCGGAATAGTCTATTTGTATTTCGGCAAAACATGTAGATAAAATAAGGTACTCACAGCTCTTTTATACGGGTCAGTGGAATTGCGAACTTGAATTCTGTATTGGAAATTGATGGCAGTCTGTAGTTTATCACTAAGAGCCTTCTCTGGATTGCTAATATGCTCTTCTAGGGCAGCTATGAACTCTTCATGGTCTCGCCTGTGAAAACAGAAAGATAATAGAATCACACAAAGCAGTAAACCACGGGCGCCGTCGACGACGCCATTGACAAGCGCCGCGGTGTCTGGAGCGTCACGAGCCCACATTTAGTTCCATAATATTAATAAAATAAAAAAACAAAAATAAAGACGGGCCGAGGTTCGAACTCTCGGTACTAGTGAGTTCCAACTACGCGTTCATAATCATAAACATGCCTGGATACTTATGTCAGGGCACCGACTGTACAAAATATGGACAAGTGCCAGTTTAGAGTGAAATAAGTAAACAGTAGCACTTACCCAGCTTTCCTAAGACAGTGAAGAGCCGCATTAGCATCTCCACTCCTCAGGCAGTAGTAGACCATGGGCCAGAGCGGGCGTTCATCAACGACTCCGTCCACCAACGCGTGCTGAGGTGCCTGTAGCCGCAGAGCCACGAATCCACGCACCAGTGGATAAGTGCCTGGTTCGCCGCCGCGAAGCGCCGCGCCGGGGTTCGTGCGGACCACGTCGCCCATGTACTGCTTGTATCTATAGGGCACACATGGAAAATTACTTTCAAGAAAAATACCATTACATAGGTGTCGATGCAACTAGCAACTGCTTATATGCACCTCTTGCATGTAGTAATAGACTGTTCAAATAGGCATTTCGTCGGGGATAGTGCAATACCGCGTAAGTAACAAGTGTAGATACGAATCAGTATTCAAACAAATGATAAGTATTTGATTGAAATTCGAACTTTATCGACAGCTGTTATTTACGCGGTATTGCACTATCCCCGACGATTTGTTTTGTTTGTATTACAAATTTTAAACACGTGTTGTCTACTTGAACAGGTCACAACTACATATACGAGTAGAGTGCTTTACTAAAGTTTTTTACCGAAAGCAACTAGGCTGGCTACAGCTATGAAAAAATATGCTGGAAATATAATATTTCCCTTAATTTAAGTGATTTACAATAATTTTCAATAGGTACACCAAGAACAGCACACCACACATGAGCATCTGCGAGTGCAATGAAATGGCGATATAATATTGTAAGTTTTTATTATAAATACCTAATATCTACATGAACTGCACACAGTTGAAGTAAATTAAGTATTACTGAAGTTAAAACTCATATGGTGACCAATAAGATACAGGTTTATGTAAGATTTTTTTTACGAGTATAAAATGAATTTGATAATATAGGTACAAACCTTTTTTCCAAATACTTCTTTCCTTGTGCAATGAGACACTGCTGGTTGGTGGGGTTGACTCTTACTTTAAGAGGATCCTCCTCTCTTGCAAGTAGTGGAATGTTAGCCATTGTTTTGATGATTTCCCACATCTCTTTCACTTTCTGTAAGGGTAACCACATTTTTTTAAATAACAAAGGTTTTTAATATGGAACATATATATTTTTAAAGACTGTATGCACCATTATTTATTTAATCGTATGGCAGGATTGTACGTCGAATACAGCTTATATATTAAGGCTGCCTCTTCTGCTTGCGACTGTGGTGCCGAAGTGCAATCCATTCAGCACACTATCGAAGAGTCTCTCTAACTCGCTACACGGGACACCCGCCAATACCTGATTCGTTGAGCTTGATCAGGTCTTCGGCGGGCGTCCCGTGTAGTGAGTTGCGATGCCATCAAATGGCTAATGAGTCTCAAACTTAATATATAAGCTGTATGCACCATTAACATAGTCAATCCAATAACAAAATAAAATATTAAAATGGATTAAGAGCCAGTGGTGTGTTATATTTCAGTAGGCTAATTGCATGATTCTTTATCAATGCCTAAATTATATTTAATAACATTTGAGAAAAAAATTAAATGAGGTATTTAAATTTTAATTAATATCATTTAGATCCCTGGTTAAGTTCATAGCAAAACTTTAAACTACATCTACAAATGCATTTTTCCTAATGTAAATCCATGTCACACTTATAAAGATTTTACTTACAGGGTCATTCAATTCCTCAGCCACCTGTGCAAACTTGTGATACAGGGGTGTTCTAGACTTGGATCCTTGGAACACAAGCTTGTTATACTGATGCACTTGCTTGGCATACGCCACTTCTACAGGATCCAAGATGGAGTGTCCAAACTTCTTGGGTGTATCGGCAATGCTGGGTGGCTCGGCAGTGCGTTTGAGGTCCAGCCAGTTCTGTGAGGGGCCTATCATAGCGTTCATAAGCTTGATCTTCTCTTTGTTCCATTCTGATACCATGTGTTCCCATTTTTGGTCTTCAACTGTTTGTAGTGCCTAAACATAATATAATACTATAAAATTACATACAGTAAAGGAAACTGTAACCTGTCCATATTGGACCCTTATAGTCTTTGAGACAACAGTAAAATAGGTGTTTTTTCAATTTCGTTGAAGTATTTCAATTTATTTGCAGTCTCAATCTTGATACAATAGTAAAAGAACAACACTCAAATATCATAATTTAATACAATACAACACATACATAATCTAGGCAACTTACAAATATAATTTGGTATATAACAATATTATGGTATGTGTTACGGACACAAGCCGAAAACTGTTAATTTATAAGCGAAATTTGATGTACATAACGTTAATTTATTTAATTTATTTTATTGCGCATAAAAGACGCTATAAGTCGAGTTATTATGTACCAAATGTATATAACAGTCCGTAAAAGAGACATATGTATGTAACTGGTCTAATCCCAAACCAATCCCGATCCGAAAATCACAATTCGATAGCGATGAATATTGCATAAGATATTCACGTGGTGCCGAACCACGTGGCAATGTTATGATAATATTACATCACCTGTTATCGCTTCCGCAATAGTGCCAAGCGATAGCAACGGATAATCCCATCAGGAATCCGTTTTTATTATGTTTCTAAAGTAATTAGGTCAGCCGCAATTCACGTTAACGTAAAATTAACGTGAATTATGAACCGTCCAATTAGAGCCCATTTTCAGTACGAAATCGTATCGGAATTTCGTTTTAACAATTCAAATTAACTTCACTATGACCTAATCGCTTAGAATACACTTAGAAATGCATCTGGACTCATTGCACTTACCTTTTATAGCCTTCCGCGACTTGCCAGCACAACGTAAAATTAACTTTATCGATCGATCCGACTTAATAGCTAACGAACCGTAACTCTTATCTTATAAAACGTAAGGCCATTTAATGCGGTGCAATGAAAGCTACAGAATGAGACATCTCACGTAGATATCGAACCGTAAACGTAGACACGACCCTCCCCGAACCGCTCATCCCGTAGACCAGAAAAGCCGTTAGGGCTGAAAAATGGGAAAATGAACGGCCAATCACGTAGCCAGTTCACTTTTCCATACAACGACTCTTAGAAAAGAACGCACTTGACGAAAGGGGCGTGCCGGCCGTAGAATGCACGGATCGACGCCTCCTATTGGCCTGCGTGCCAGCAATTTGCTTACGGGTCCTGAGTCTTGTTAGATTTTAAGGAAAAAGCTTATAAGGAATTATTGTTTTCGATTATTTACCATACTGCCGAAGAAAATTAAAGAACGAACAAGTCAACCAGTGTTTTTATAACTCGTACTCGAACCTGCATCGAACCTGCGTCGACCTGCTGCCGTAACCAAGTTCGTCTGAGGTCCCATTCGTTTGGTTGATCTCCGAACTTCGGTCTACGTGCCCTACGTGATATCTACGTGACATTCACGTCGTGCAGCTACGCATCAGATCCGGAGCTACGAAACCGAACCCGAACTACGAGCTACGAGCTACGAGCTACGAACGTACGATTTGCTACGTGTTACGCAGCATCTACGTGGCAACTACGTGCCGCGTCTGAACCGCCGTGCCTACGACTGGGATAGCCACGGCGACCGAACTGGAGCCACGAATTCCGAGAGCCGATAATACAGTCCACTGTGCTCACTCGTGAGCTACCGAAGAGGCAGTGTTGAGCGATTATCCTCAACATTTTGGTCATTCGAGAGCCGGATCAGAAGAACCGCCGCACCAACCGACAACGATGGTCCACACGAGACGCCAGGCATCACGAGACGGCCGAGCCCCCAGCGAACCGAACCGAGGGGAATCCACGTCTGCGAAGATGCACGAAGCGCATCGACGACTGTCGGACACCAGGGAGCCACAACACGCCGCCCTGGACGAACCGAGCCGCAGATCGAACCCGGAATCGCCGCCCACGGACACGACCCAATGGCGGCAGAAACTGGAGGAGCACCTGCGACGAGCCAGCCTACGGGGGCAACGCGACGACCCCGCAGCCGGCTTTTCGACACCGACGACTCACCTGCCGGCGCGCCCCGAAGCACGAGCGCCCGGCCACAACCGCGACCGCGAGGGCCCCGAGGCTTTCGCGTTTTCCGCGCACCACGCGTTTAATGCGCCCCTCGCCGCGCATGCGCAAATCGAATCACCCGCGGCCCGCGCGCCTGCGACTCAAGCCGCGACCCGCACCGCCGATCGTTCCCGAGAACGAGCCGATCGCGAACGTGCTTTCGACCAAGTACGCTTCAACATCGGCAACACCCGCGCGCCCACGGTCACGTCCGCGACGAGCAGCACCACCGAGGCCCGCAGGAAGCAAGCCGAACTCGCCGCAGCCGAGAGCATCGCAGAGCTGCGCCGCCAACAACTCCGAGTCGAAGAGGACCTCGTCAGGAAGCGACTCGAGTCCGAGCTGCAACAGATCGAGGCTGAGGGGTCCCAGGCTGGCGGCTCACAGGCGGGTCGACGGACGCCAACCGACCAAGAAACCACGCAGCGTATCGATGCGTGGTTTCAACGAACCGAGGTGAGTGACGGAGCCAAGATCGCGCCTGCTAAACCGACGCCGATGAGGCAGCGCACGGTCACGCCTGAACGAGGCGAACTCTTACGTCCGAGCCGAAGCCGAACCGCGAGCCGCAACGAGGACATCGACCGACTTGCCGATCGCATCGAGAGTATAACTCGTCCACCGCCGAAACAGGTATACGAACTCCCGATCTATACCGGACTGCCGAACGAGTGGTTGACATTTTACCACTCGTACACCGAGAGCACGCAGCGGTATAAGTTCTCGAATTTCGAGAACATGGCTCGACTCCGCGCGGCGCTGAAAGGTGAGGCGCGAGAATGCGTCCAACACATGCTGGCGTCGGGATCGAGTCCGGACTTAATCATCCGAATATTAAAAAAGAATTTCGGTAGGACCGACATTCTCGTCGACAGGGCGCTGGAGGACTTGAAACGATTGCCCGCCCTAGGACCGAGCGCGACTGACCTCAACACTTTTTCCATAAAAGTAATGAACATCGTCGCGACGCTCATGGACTTAGATAAGTCACACTACGCAGGTAATCCATTATTGATCCGAGAGATTACCGACCGTCTGAGCCCGCACCTGAGATCGAGATGGTGCACACACGCACGTGAACACATGCGAACAGGTGAGTGCGAGATCGTAATGCTAGCGGAATTCCTACTCGACGAATCCGACGCCGAATTACAATTCTCGCACGCACGAGCCCCGGCGTCGCGACGCCCAGCCGCTACGAACGTGAATCACCAGCCGCTGCCGTCCCGACGCCCGAACCCCGTGAACAGCGGAGCTGCGATACGACGCCCCGCACCCGTAAGAGCCCAGACATACGCCACAGAACGAGTGGACGCCTGTCTGTGTTGCGGCAACACACACCGAACCACGGACTGCCGCAAGTTATTAGGTATGACGATAGGAGCGAGATGGGAGTGGGCTCGAGACGCACGCATCTGCTACAAGTGTCTCGACAAAAGACACCGCCGCGAGAACTGCACGGCGAAAGGTTGCGGCGTGCCCAACTGCCCACACTCGCACCACAAATTGCTACACGATACGACGCCGCCTACGAGTAAGGCGCCGCCCCACGTAGCGCCCCACGTAGCACCCGACGTAGCACTCGACCGCCCAGCCCGCCCGACGCGTAGCACAGCGCAAGCGGCGCCCGGCCCCGCGCGTAGAGACGAGACGCCCGTGCAGAGCGAGCACGCGCACACTACGGCGGAGCTAACCGCCAATACCGTCGACGCAAACACGAAGGTAATGCTTAAGATAATGCCTATCGTCGTTAGCGGACCATGCGGAAGCATCGAAACATTCTGTATGATCGATGAGGGGAGCACGATATCTCTCATCGATCAGGGACTGGCGGATCAACTAGGAGCAACGGGACCTGAAAAACCTCTCGTCATACAAGGCGTAGGCTCGATATGCCTAACGCAACCGAGTCAGCGCGTAGAGGTAAGCGTCCGAGCTACGAATGGAGGCCCGTCACACTCGCTTACGCTGCGCACTGTACCGCAACTTGGACTACGCGAGCAGTACATGCCGCGTAGGGCGGTACTCGACTTCGAACATTTAGCCGACTTGAACGAAGCCTGCTACGAGCATGCCGCGCCTAAAATACTATTGGGCGCGGACCACTGGCACCTGACGCTGCCGCTAGAGACGAGGACAGGAAGGCAGTGCGACCCGGTGGCGATCCGTTCGAAAATCGGATGGACAATTTACGGTATGGCCCCACGCTACTTACGAAACCAGAGCGATCGAGAGGTGGTCATGCACGCTTTCTCGGATGAAGACCGAGAAATAAACATGGCGTTGAAAAGGTACTTCGACGTCGAAGCGCTAGGCGTGAAGTTGATCGACAAAAGGAGCCCGCAGGATCAACGCGCTATCGACATATTTAACGCGACAGTTAAACGCATCGACGGCCCGCGCTACGAGGTTGGACAACTGTGGCGTGAGGACGAACCCTGCTTGCCGCCCAGTTATACAATGGCGTATAATAGGTTGCGCGGCATCGAACGACGCATGGATAAGGATCCGACATTTGCAGCGGAATACACCGCGCAAATAGATAACTTGCTGACCAAGGAGTACGCCGTGCGACACATAGGCGATTACGACGGTCATAAAACCTGGTTTTTGCCGCACTTTGCTGTACGCAACATAAACAAGGGCAATAAAATCAGGTTAGTATTCGATTCCAGGGCGACCTCGCAGAACGTCAGTCTGAACGACAAGCTGCTGGAGGGCCCGGATTTACTGCAGTCACTCCCGGGTATCCTGTGCAGATTCCGCGAAGGTGAGTTTGCAGTTAGCGCCGACATACAGGAGATGTTTTTACGGATCCAGATGAGACCCGACGATCAAATGGCGCAGCTATTCCTGTGGAGGGGAATGAACCGGGAGCGACCGCCGCAAGTATATCGTATGAAATCGATGATATTCGGGAATACGTCTTCTCCATATTTAGCACATAGCGTGCGAAACAGGAACGCCCAGGACAACGCCGAGCTGTATCCGGACGCCGTTTACGATATCCAGACGAATCATTATATGGATGATTTCTTGGCGGGATACGAGACGGAGCAGCAGGCGATCGACGCCGCTAAGCAAGTAGCAGCCTCACACGCTATGGGCGGTTTCGTCCTGCGAAGCTGGGCCTCGAATTCGACGAGGTTAATGGAGCAGATCCCGCCCGAGCAACGAGCCGCCGACGATCTCACAAGCTTAGGCAACAAAGAGCAAAAGGTATTGGGATTATATTGGAACGCTCGGACCGACGAGTTGAGCTTCAATACATCGCTGATTCGCGTGCCGCCCGAGGTACGAGAACTACAGCGGGGCCCCACGAAGCGCGAAGCCCTCAGCGCTTTGATGAGCCTGTTCGACCCGCTCGGGTACTTAGCGCAGTACACCGTGACGGGAAAGGTCCTGCTACAGAACGTGTGGGCCCTGAGAACGAGCTGGGACTCGCCGCTGCCAGGCGAGTTAAACAACGCTTTCGTTACGTGGTTGGAGCACATAAAACACGTAGCCGAGCTGCGATTACCGCGACGCTGTATCCAGCTAGGTACAGGCGTGCGGCATCAACTGCACGTGTTTGTGGACGCGTCAGAGCAAGCGTTCGCCGCCACCGCGTACTGGAGGACGGAAGGGGAGACGGGCGAAAACGAGCCGCGAGTACACTTAGCCGCAGCGAAATCTAAGGTAACTCCCGTTCGTCGCTTGTCCATACCGCGAGCCGAACTTCAAGCCGCTTTAATAGGAGCCCGATTAGCGCAGACATTACAGAACGAGCATCGCGTGAAACCCGTGCAGATCGTCTACTGGACCGACAGCCGAACCGTACTGCACTGGGTACGCGAGAACGCGCGCCGATACAGCGCGTTCGTGAGCCACCGTTTAGGCGAGATAGCGGAGCTCACCGAACCCGAACAATGGCGTTGGGTCCCTACAAAACTGAACCCGGCCGACGACGGTACTCGACCGGACCCCTATCGCGTGGTAAGGAGCACCGATAGATGGTACGTGGGTCCTGATTTCCTGCGACAACCCGAACCCGAATGGCCGCAAGAAACTCGAGCGCCGCAAGCAGAGCCGTCGATCGAGATAACCGAGCAGGTACCGACAGAACGATGTTACGTGACGAATCACGTAGACCCGCCGCTGCCAAAAATCGAGCGTTTCAGCAACTACGATCGCTTGATCGGCGCGACGGCCCGAGCACTTCTTTTCATAGAGCGACTGAAAAAGAAAACACAGGTACCGTTAGAAACACGTCACTATTTAATAGCTGAAAACCTGTGGATGCAGTGGGCCCAGCGGCGGGATTTTCCCGAGGAACTCCGAGCTCTCTCACGGGGGGAGGCCATTGCCCGTAGCAGTCGGCTGTACAAGCTAGACCCGCAGCTGCAAGACGACGGCCTCATACATATGCGCGGGCGTATCGACGCCGCGCCCACGACTACAAACAAACAACCCGTCATATTGGACGGGCGGAACCCATTTACGAAACTTTTAATTTTGCGCGCTCATAAGCGAGCGCATCATTGTTCTAACGAAACAGTTGTGAATGATTTAAGGCAACAACTGTGGATCCTGCACCTGCGACCAACCGTTCGCAGTGTGGCTCGAGCGTGCATGCATTGCGTGCTCCGCCGCACGCGCCCACGCGTGCCGCCCTTAGGCGATCTGCCCTCTGATCGCTTGCAGCCGCACGCACGGCCCTTCACTTACTGTGCGGTGGACCTGTTCGGCCCGCTCACAGTCACTGTGGGCCGCCGGCACGAGAAGCGCTGGGTAGCGCTTTACACGTGCCTCACGACCCGAGCTGTACACATGGAGCTCGTGTACTCCCTGTCTACGAGCAGCGCCGTCATGTCGCTACGCCGCCTTGCAGCCCGCAGAGGATGGCCCACCGTTATGTGGAGTGATAACGGTACAAATCTGAGGGGCACGGATGCTGAGCTACGCGCCGCCTACCACGACTGGATACCGGCGCTACAAGAACACGGCGTGCAACACCGAATGAGTTGGCGTTTCATCGCACCCGGCGCACCGAACATGGGCGGCGCCTGGGAGCGCCTCATACGAAGCGTCAAGACTGCACTCGCCGCTACACTAAACACACGAAGCCCGAAAGAAGAAATCCTGATTACACTTCTAGCCGAAGTTGAATATTCGGTCAACTCACGTCCCCTAACACACGTGAGCGTTGATCCGAACGAGAGCGAAGCGATAACGCCCAATCACTTTTTATTGGGCGGCCCGGCGGGGGTCCCACTAACCGGCCCCTGCGACGAGGCAGATCGCAAATCATGGAAAGCAAGTCAAGCTCTCGCCGACCACTGGTGGAACCGGTGGATCCGAGAATACCTGCCGACCTTAGCCCCACGACAATCCTCAATGTCACGGGAGCCTACGGTCGCCGTTGGTGACTACGTGCTCATCACGGACTCCAGCGCGCCCCGCAACGTGTGGCCGCGCGGCATCGTGGAGGCGACCTACCCCGGCCCTGACGGCGCAGTACGGAACGTGGACGTCAGGACAAGAGGAGGAGTCTTCAGGCGAGCTACGAGCCGGCTTGTGGTCCTGCCCATCACCGAGGGATCGACTCTGCGATCGGGGGGAGAATTGTTACGGACACAAGCCGAAAACTGTTAATTTATAAGCGAAATTTGATGTACATAACGTTAATTTATTTAATTTATTTTATTGCGCATAAAAGACGCTATAAGTCGAGTTATTATGTACCAAATGTATATAACAGTCCGTAAAAGAGACATATGTATGTAACTGGTCTAATCCCAAACCAATCCCGATCCGAAAATCACAATTCGATAGCGATGAATATTGCATAAGATATTCACGTGGTGCCGAACCACGTGGCAATGTTATGATAATATTACATCACCTGTTATCGCTTCCGCAATAGTGCCAAGCGATAGCAACGGATAATCCCATCAGGAATCCGTTTTTATTATGTTTCTAAAGTAATTAGGTCAGCCGCAATTCACGTTAACGTAAAATTAACGTGAATTATGAACCGTCCAATTAGAGCCCATTTTCAGTACGAAATCGTATCGGAATTTCGTTTTAACAATTCAAATTAACTTCACTATGACCTAATCGCTTAGAATACACTTAGAAATGCATCTGGACTCATTGCACTTACCTTTTATAGCCTTCCGCGACTTGCCAGCACAACGTAAAATTAACTTTATCGATCGATCCGACTTAATAGCTAACGAACCGTAACTCTTATCTTATAAAACGTAAGGCCATTTAATGCGGTGCAATGAAAGCTACAGAATGAGACATCTCACGTAGATATCGAACCGTAAACGTAGACACGACCCTCCCCGAACCGCTCATCCCGTAGACCAGAAAAGCCGTTAGGGCTGAAAAATGGGAAAATGAACGGCCAATCACGTAGCCAGTTCACTTTTCCATACAACGACTCTTAGAAAAGAACGCACTTGACGAAAGGGGCGTGCCGGCCGTAGAATGCACGGATCGACGCCTCCTATTGGCCTGCGTGCCAGCAATTTGCTTACGGGTCCTGAGTCTTGTTAGATTTTAAGGAAAAAGCTTATAAGGAATTATTGTTTTCGATTATTTACCATACTGCCGAAGAAAATTAAAGAACGAACAAGTCAACCAGTGTTTTTATAACTCGTACTCGAACCTGCATCGAACCTGCGTCGACCTGCTGCCGTAACCAAGTTCGTCTGAGGTCCCATTCGTTTGGTTGATCTCCGAACTTCGGTCTACGTGCCCTACGTGATATCTACGTGACATTCACGTCGTGCAGCTACGCATCAGATCCGGAGCTACGAAACCGAACCCGAACTACGAGCTACGAGCTACGAGCTACGAACGTACGATTTGCTACGTGTTACGCAGCATCTACGTGGCAACTACGTGCCGCGTCTGAACCGCCGTGCCTACGACTGGGATAGCCACGGCGACCGAACTGGAGCCACGAATTCCGAGAGCCGATAATACAGTCCACTGTGCTCACTCGTGAGCTACCGAAGAGGCAGTGTTGAGCGATTATCCTCAACAGTATGGCTGTAGAGCATTTGAACTGTCCTTTCCAGTATGTTCCCAATATCAATATCAAATTTAAATGACAATAAGAAGACCCAATAATTAAACACAGTTTGGTGGCTAGTGATGTGCAAAACTTTTATAACAAGTATTTTTTTAATGAGTATATCCAAAAAGCTGTTCTGGGTCTGCTCAGAGAGAGTAATCGAATTTATTAAGTAGCACGGTGCACACTCATTATCCGTGTTAATCCTATCAGTATGAGGAAAAGATGTAATGAGGGGAATGAGCAATCAAAAGGTTAGATATGGATTCTCTAAACCTGCATAAACTGGTATTTTAGATTCATGAAGTTTTTGCCAGTTACGTTGGTAGAAGTAGAGTGTTTATTTTAATACTTAAATGGATTTTTTCTACTAGAAGACGAAGTCTAACACCTACGTGTCTTGAAGAGATTTTGTGTATTTATCACAAGAGTCATTTGAGGTATTTTTGATATTAATTTTAATCTGAAATTATATCTGAAAATATAATAAAATACAGTGAAACTTGGATAAGTGAGAAACCTCCATAGCTGGAACTCATGCTGCTGTCCCCACACTTTACCACTGAATTACCTCTGTTAGTGGGACAAAACAGACCTCTATAGCTGGGATTCGTTTTTTCGATTATGTCTTCATAATTACCTCCATAACTGAGACAGCGGGCGTATTTAACCTCTATTATTGAGACTAAATTTTAAGTTAAATACTTTTAATAAATGGTTATCTTTGAATTTAAAGATGTCGACCTCTATAACTGCGATAATGTCAATCCATTACCTCTCTAACTGGGACTTCATTTTATTTCAAAACGCGAGACAGTATATATAGGTTATAGGTTATCGCGGGCTAGTTTTCCGCAACTCGACGTCTTACAATGCGCCTATTTTGCGTAAAGGGTTGCTGGCACTACTCTTGCCAACCCAACTCTAGCAGAAAGCCTAGCAGTCCCTTGATGTTGCCGACGACTTCTGGGAGAGACCTCGGAGACCCGAGGTGTTGTGCCCGGTATTTGGCCACACCAGGACATTCGAGAATGACGTGGGCGGCAGTCTCTTCAGCCTCCATGCAAGCTCTGCAAAGAGGACTGTCAGTAACACCTAGAGTAAATAAGTGCTTGTTTAGCAGGGCATGTCCAGTTATCGCTCCAGTTATGAGCCGGAGCTGCGGCCTCTTCAGCTGCCTTAGCTTGCGTGACAACCCGGGGTAGATTGTCGGAAGGGCCTCTTTGCTCTGCTTGCAGGTACCTAAGTTAGACCAGTATAGTTGCTGTTCTACCTTCGTGTTCATACGCACTGTGTTGCGCAGCCAGGCGAATGGTAGAGGTATGATTGGTTCGGGTCCCTCTGCTACCATCTCCGAACCTCCTCTCGCCAGTTCGTCAGCTGCGTCGTTCCCGCGCGAGTTGCTGTGTCCTTTGATCCACTGTAGGGTTATGCTATTATTATTACATACCTCTGACAATGCTTGGTGACATTCGTATATGAGTCCTGAGGTTACTGTGTAGCTCTGCAGGGCTTGTAACACTGATCTGCTATCGGAGAGTATGCGGATGGGGTAGTCCTTTACCTTCCTCGAGATAATTGCATGGGCTGCCATTATGATACCCATACATTCCGCCTGGAAGACTGTGTTATGGGTTCCTAGTGGTGTAGAGATGTGTATGTTTAGGTCCTCTGAGAATACCCCAGAGCCAGTGCCTGACCTAGTTTTGGACCCGTCTGTGAAGATTCTTAACTCCCTTGGGTTAAGACCTTCGCTGCGAGACAGTAAAAGCACTATTCTTTTGCAGACCAATGTTGAAATATCAACATTATAAATACCTAGGATTAAATTTACATTAATTAAAAATAATATCTTAATAGCTGACCCCTAAAAGGGGACAATATAAAATGTCAGATTTATTTAATTTGTATTTTTGTACTGTTTATAAAAAAGTGTTAATATTTTTTGTTTATGAGGTACCTTTTTATTTCTGCCAACGATTATAATTCATGTATAATCATTATGAAATACACCACCTACCTACCTATTTTATTTAATAATCGCACCTCTAGAACTGGAATATCCTCTTTTTTACCTCTATTAACCACTAGATTGCTTTTGGTAACTACGGCTACCTGTCACCGCTCTTATTTTATTATACAAATAGAGTCCAACTCAAAATTCGAAGCAATTGAGTGGTTTAATGGAACCCTATCTAAATGGGACAGACATTAATCTATACCTGTATATCTGAGACACTGGGTAAGTGGAATACCTCTTTAAGTGAGACAAATTTGCTGGTCCCTTCAAGTCCCAGTTATCCAGGTTTCACTGTAATTAGGTAAGTATTTTATTGACATTGTGGCTACATCACTAATGTCACTAGCCACCAAACTGCCCGCTTGATAACGGGGTCTACCAATAATATATCATCAATATTCTTCTTAATTCTATGTATTTTTTATTGTATACATGATTATTTGGTAATATAATGAAAAGAGTAGTTAAAACACTCCAAAGCCATACCCATCAAATGTCTAAATGAAAGAACACACCACTTTTTCTGAAAAAATTGTATTATTCATAAAATGAGATTGTGGTTATCATTTGAGTTATACTCTTGCATAAAATTTTCAATTTTGTGCATCAAAATGTCATAATACAAGGAAAAACTTAGGAATATTTCACCTAAGTTTAACCCAGCTACTTACATTTCTGTTTACTTCATCAATTAGTGATAATATAGCATTTTCCCTCTCATTTTTCAAAAAACTCTCCACATCTGAATCTGCAATGGGCTGAAGAGGCTCAAATGTGCGTTTGGAACTCAATGTATCAAGCTTTTGGGAAATTTGCTGCAAATCTATTCCTTTTGAACCGAACAACAGGTGGCTAAAACAAATAAACATATTAAAATACACCGCACTTTCGTAATAAATACAAATCAACTCTTTACTACGACAAAATGAGATACATACGCTTGGATGTCGTTGGCGCCGGATTGTATAACTTTGGAATATAACTCTTGCGAAGCTTCCAGGACCTGCCCCAAGGACCGCTCAACTCTTGGGAGCTCTTCATTTCCTTCTATCTCCGTAGTCAACTGCTCAGCTTGCTGTAATAACTTGCTAAAATCCGAGTCGCCCATGGCTTTATAGGTTATACTTCCTTACACTTACAATACTGTTTTAAGCTATTTAGTGTCGGTATGTGTTTTTCACAATACCAGACATTAGAATATCTTGCGTTTAAACCACTAATACAAAATTATAATAACACACAAATTATTATGAAACCGTTAGCTACGTGCAGCCGTTTGAGGCGTCCCAAAGCAAACTCAATTATAAACTGTCACTGTCAGTGTCAGATTACCCTTCTGTCATAAAATAAACCGAAATCACGTTCAGATTTTACCCTATTTTCTCTCGGGAGCGTTCGATGACGCAGTCCCGCAATTAATAAATTCATCACGGGTCATGGTCAGCGACAGTCAGGTCAGGGGTCACAGTTGGATTTGTAAATAAAATCTTCAAGAAAATTCATTGACTATACACATAATGAAGGACCTAAGTGACGTTAAGGAACACCTTGAATATCTCAATATCCAAGACTTTACATTTTTGATAAATAAATACACAATAGCATTTATTGATTTTGATCATTTTGATACATGAGTTGAAATACATTAATTTGTTTTAACATGTTTTAATTGCATAAAACGTAATGGTTGTATAATAAAAAAGCAATAGGAAAGCCTAAGACAGCATTTTATTATTTGTGCAATCATCAGTTAAATCTTCAATAGGATAATCTGACAACCTTCTACAAGACATCGTTGTAATGAAATTTAGTCGTTTTCAGCAGCAGAGGTCATCATTAGGATGACATTTTATTTCTTATTGCTCAACATTTTGAAACTCAATAAATGGAATATGGGCAAGGGATTTGATGATGATAGTTTAATTTATAAGATTACACATTGTGTTGAAGTTTTCATCAGGATATCAGGAGCAGGACCATAAAAACCTAAAACAATATGTTTCTCGCATCATTTACTAACAAAGAGATACACAACAATAAGTACTTCGAGGTACAAATACAAAATCCAGATAACACTTTTCACTCTACGAAAGGCCAATGCTTCTTCGAAACTTTTGAAGTGAATGCCGTCGTTCAGCGTAAGATAAGACAAGACTCATAATTCCCTTGAATCCATGGTTCATTTGAATTTCTTTGGTCCGAATATGAGGTCCGCGTCTGGAGCGCCTTTCGGGTGCTGGTACTTTTGCCGTACATGCTGTCCTCGGTTCGGGTTCCCGCCGCCCCCAGACCCGCCGCCACTCTCTGCGCTATATTCCTCCTCTTCTTGCCTTTCTGATATGTTTAGGGTCAACCTGTAAACAATACATTTATTCAGTAACCCAGCATCAACATTTTTAAATATCGTAGCCAGACAACAAAAACGATTGGACATTGTGTTGATTATTTAGAGGACTTCATGACCAAAGTGTTGGTTTAAATGTAAATTCTAACCACACGATACAGAGACTAGGATGCTCATAAACACTAGTTTTTAGGTATGGTAATTTTGAGGATAGCTATCTGTTTATTTTTCCGTATAATGCACTTCTTCATTAGATAGTTTGTAAATTTTTAGGAAAAATAAATTAAAGCGAAATTCCAAGGAAGACGGTAAAGCTTTATTTTATCACGTACCGTTTGACTCGTTCTTTCTCTTGCTTATCAGCCAAGGCTTGCTGCTGCAAGTTGCTGGCCAACTCGGGTGGTGCACTAAATGATTTGTATTGGGGCTTGGTGCCTTTCCTGACCATCAGAACAAACTCTACGCCTTCTTCACCTTGCTGCAACAAAAAAAATGTAATCATAAACACACACACGTTAGTAAAATCAGCAAGTACCCAAACATATAGATAAAATAATTGTTTGTACAGACAGTGCCTACCAGTAGCTGATCATACGTCTTCTTGGTCGTTTGCCGGCAAGTCATTGGCACTGCTATGTCTCTTTGCTGAGGCCTATTTTCGCGCTGTCTTTCGGCAATATTCTCCATTACCATCTTTTCGAACGCAGATTCAAATTCGACATCTTCAACCTGAAAATAGAAAGTATTTTTGTAGATTACTATATTTCAGAGTAGATTAGACTTACCTATAGTATAAGATATAAATTCTTTATTAATATCCAACTCAAGGGTAAACCATTTTTAGCCCTATGCAACCATTTTTTACGAACTGGGAATATTTAAATGCGAAATGGTGCTTCATGTCAGGCAATAAGCTGAGGGTAATTCAGAGCGTGGCGAAAATCGAATTCTGAATTTAATTGCACCGCCATCCTTTCATTTTACCCTTTACCATTATATTTAGGAAAAATAACAGGATTATAGAAAAGTAAGTTATAGTACCGGCTTGGGGGCAGGCCTCCTCGGTTCATGATCTCTCATGTCATCACTCTGCACATCATTGTCATCATTCCCTGCATTCTCCGTTAGAGGTTCATCGTCTGAACTCTCATCCATCAGTTGCGGGTTGTCCGTCTCATCATCAGTTTCTATTATAGTGTCAAGCCCATCGTTAACACTATCGTCTCCCTGGTCTTCATTATCGTACTGATCTTCCTCACCCAATTCGGGGTACAGAGTTTGTCTCAAATCTTCAATAGCATCCTTGCACTGCTGCCAATCCGTGAACAACGTCAGTTTCGGTCGCAGAGTCGTCAAGCACTCCTGATAAATATACTTAACGTAGATCGGAAATTTGTTCTCCTCGGTCCAGCAAGGGTCTGAACATTTGAACCAGTAATAATTCTGGAAGAAGACGAGGAAATAATCGAGTCTCTTTTTGCTGGAGCCGCTGTTGAAATACGCGCCGCACGTCTCGAGCAGAGCGCAGACGAGACGGATCCTGAACACGCTATCCGGCGGATCCAAGTGCGACACGGAGCCGTGTTCATTCGTCACTCCGAATGTGATGAAGGAGTACAGGACGGTGAAAACGTCGCGGGAGTCGAGGAGCTTGTAGTTGTATAGCTCGCCGAGATAGCGCACCGTGGCTATGCGTCGTTGGTTGTACCTACAAAAATACAAAAAAAAAAACAAGATAATTTATTCAGTAACTTATTTTACATTACAGTATCTGTACTGGTGCCTCTTTTTAAGTATACATGATACTTGTGTTAAGAGAGCACCGCTCTTCCGTATGGTGTTCTTACAGCTAGCTTATGCATATAATAATATTTCTACAACATATTATATTAACAAATAATTTTCTTAAATTTAAACAATTAAAATTACTTTACACTAAAATTGTTTTAAAAATATAAAAGTTTTGTTTCTTTACCTATATGTGCATGCTATCTGAAGTTTTACTTAGGTCTATCAGCATTAATTTATTTTGTTTATATATATGTGTGTGTGTGTGTGTGTGTGTGTGTGTGTGTGTGTGTGTGTGTGTGTGTGTGTGTGTGTGTGTGTGTGTGTGTGTGTGTGTGTGTGTGTGTGTGTGCGCGCGTGTGTGTGTGTGTGTCTGTATGTGTATGTTGAGTGTGTGTGAGTGGGTACGCGCGTGGGTGTTAGTCATGTAGATTTTTGAATCAAATTTTCAATGTCGAAATAGCTTTTGGTTTGTAGCCACTTTGTCAACTTTAATTTAATTTACAGTCATAAGTGGTGGAAGAATAAATAAAAGAGAAAGAAAGAAAGAAAGAATACTTATATGTTTATTTATAATATTGTACAGGTTTGCAGATTGAGCTGCTTGTTGTCTCCTTGCGAATACAATGAAATGAAATGAAATAATTTATTCAGTAAGTAGGCCACAGGGGCACTTTTACAAGTCAAATTGTGAATCTACCGGCATTTCGCAAGAGGAGACCGCTGTTGAGAAGAAAGCCGAAAGAAACTCAACAGTAAGTAATTTTTTCGTAAATAATACTTAAAACAATTACATGATACATTTGTAGTGTTATAACTAATTACACTGGTACACGTAAAGGAGATGTAAGATACTCCAAATCAATGTTAAGTAGGAACATTAAAATACAATTTTAACGATAAATTTAATAAGTTTCTGTCAAATATTACATTTTAGTGGCAAGCTTTTATAGCCGACTGTACTTTTCTTTGGATATCCATCAAATGCTCACTGAGACGATTCTAAAGAGCCCAAGCTCGGTAGGATTGTTTTTTTCTATTATAGAGTTCCTATGGCCACCTTCCGGCTCCATCATCAGATCAGCCCCATGGTACCATATTATTGTATTGTCATCAAAGTTAAGTAAGTATGCAAAATTTCAGCTCAATCGGTTGACGATATCTGCTTCAAAATGGAGTTGCAAGATTTCACCCGAACATACATACTTTAAACATACCATGCAAGCTAAATAAAAGCTTTAAAAAATAACAATACCTGGGGTGGGGGTCCTCCATGGTGACGCGGATCTCCTCGAGCACGGCGTCGACGACGGCGGGCGCCACGGCCTCCTGCCACGCCGCCAGCTCGGCCGCCATTCGCGCCAGCGCGCGCCTGGCGCTCGCCCGCACTCGCCACCCCCCCGCCAAATGCTGGACCGCCACCGCCGATATCTCCGGGTCCTCCCAGTTAATCTTCCGCATCAACCTGAAGATCTTCTCCTCGTTGCTCTTCTGGAGATCCTCGTGCAGGATCTTCCTTATGAACTGGTGCATGGGCGGCTCCTCCTCTTTCGGCTGCGCCGGCGCCTCGGGCGGGCACACGTAGTAAAATGCGTTCTCGATCTGCGTCACGTAACGCGAGTCGAGGGCTGAAACAGTCTAATTACACAAACGAGGTTAAGTTACTACATAAACTAAAGGCTGATTTAGACGAAGACAATTTTGAGACGCCTAAATTACGGCGCCAGTGATTACCGCACAGCACACCTCCGACCGTTTAGACAATGACTATGTTCAGCCGCCTAAATCTCGCCGCCAGTCGTGTTTACACAGTGCTTTTTTTCAGTACCAGTCATTAGTGGCAGCGAGAGACGCGGAGGGGGGGTCACTGGCGCCAAAAAATAGGCCCGTGTTCTATTCCGCGCCAGCGCTGGCATGCGGCGAAAAAATGGCGCGGAAAGTGTTTATACGGTGCCTTTTCGAGGCGCCGTAATTTAGGCGTCTCAAAATTGGCATCGTCTAAATCAGCCTAGGCGTTTCAAAATTGTCTTCGTCTAAATCTGCCTTAAGATTCTTAGTAACAATATTAAACACACTTGGAGTTTATGATTTGTAGTAAGTAGATGTAGTGGCCATTATATTCTTAATGTGATTTCTTTTAATCTCACCTTTTTTCTCATCATCTGTTGCAAATAAATCATTGTTCTCTGGTGTGTATCGGGATTGCAGTACAGATACCTTCCACAAGTCTCTAGTAGATTGCACGCCATTTCTATGTGATGATGTTTGAAGTCGTGTAATAACACTTTAAGGCAGTACAGTGCTTCCATTTTGGAATAGAGATTAAATTTGACTAGTTCGCCAATGAATCTGACCACTTTAATCTGTAAAACAGAATGATACACGTGACACATAGTAAAACAAAGAATTCTAGAGATTGGTTTTTATGGCACAGATGCCCATGATCCCACACGTTATCATACCTTTGATTCAATATTGATTTGGTCCTTTTTCCTAACATGATACTTAAAGTCCTGCTTTAACATCTGGCACAAGTCCAAACAGACATCAGGCAACACTGGTAACAGATTCGCTGCAAATCGTGAATAAAATGGCAACAAATCCAGCCTCGTTCGGGCAACACTAAACAGGACTCTAGTTAATTTCTTCCTGTTGTTTTTTGTGTTGAGATTCAAAACGAAATCTACAGCTGCATTGTCGATTAATTCTCGATTGATACAGTTCGGCAGTTCATTAAGAAATGCGTCTAGTGCATATCTGTAACAAAAGTTATTTAACAAAACAATTAAAGATGCTTAAGAATGCTGCTTTGGTGCACTGTTTATGATTATGACCACCGTCGCGACCGATCGGAGCTCATGAACATGAATAGCGAACCGATTCGAAACATTTCGAGCGTTATTCGACGTTAACTATGTAAGTAAACCCGTTCATAATTTTAATAATGCTTAAGACGATTGTTAGCAACAACAAGTTTTTATAACAAAGCTATCATCCAACAAAGCAAATAGTAGCAGATAGACAGCAGATATTATGTGACTTTTAATTAAATCCACTAGATATTTATTAGATAAAGGTATTGGTTGAATTTATTCCTACTTGTTGGAGACACTAGTTGGCTGCGCATCCTCTTGCTCAACATCAGCTACTGGAGTGGGGTCCTCGCTGTCACTCAGTTCATCTTCTTTTAGATCTTCATCCAACATTTCTTCTGTTACAGTCTCAGTCTTGCTTTTGGTGGTCTGTAAGCATTCATAATCTACTTTTATCATTATGCATACCATACAATAAGGTATTTGATGACAGCTCAAAAAAAGTTACTCTTTATATTGCTGCGTTTGTGCACGTAGTTTGCCGTGGCGCCACCTATGGTCCCATTGGAAGATCGGCGCTGGCTTCCGAGCTTGCATTACTCTGAGGTTTGTTTCAGGTAATGTCTTTTCTTTTGTCGTATTTTATGCGCTCGAAGAAATAAATTTATAAAATTGTCGAAAACGATCTTTCGGTCGATTCGCGTGAAGATTATATGATTCATTATACTTGGGTCATTGTCAGATTTAGGGGCGCATCTTTCCGGTGGACATTTGCGAAATTAAGGATTCCAGGGCCTAATTTTCTGACTAAATGCCTGTGAGAATAAAGAATGTTCCCTCTTCTATAATCCCATGTAATAGCAACATAACCTAGATTCATACAAGCTCTTAACTTTTGACCACCGAAGGGACAAATTTTGTTGTTTGAACAAAGGACAATTATAAATTACCTCTTTTAATTGATAGTTGGGCATGAACACTTTCAAATCCGGCAAATGAGTGTAGAATGTCCTGGTATCTTCATCCTGCCAGGGGTCAGTCCCCGCCTGCATGTTGAACTCCTCAGTGCCCCCAATGGTCACAGTGCCAGGGGTCTCTATAACGGTCATGGACAGAGTAGGAGGCTCCCCAGCCTCGCCCAGCTCTTCCCCGAGGACTTCAGCAAAGCTTTGAGCACCAGCAAGCAGCTTGTCATATGTGGCCTGAAAGTGTATAGAAAATTGTTGGTATAAGTGCTCCTAAAAATCATGTCTAAATGTTCTAAGATTTCTACCATTTTTAGCAGGGATAGCTTAATAGACAAAGATCAATCAATCATCCCATTTTGTTTGGCAATTACAGTAAAGACATAAGTGTTTTACTTGTTTGCCCTTTGCAGAAAAAGTAGCAGGCATTCTTTTACCTATAAACTGTTTCAGTTTTGTATTTTTAACTTTCAAAAAACCATTTAATCATGTGACTTCAGTTAATCAAAATGAAATGAATGTCGAAATTATCAAACTGCAGACTACGTCCATGGTGTAGGTTTCAGGTTATCGCGGGCTAGTTTTCTGCAACTCGACATCTTACAATGCTCATATTTTGCGTCAACATCCATGGTGTATACCTGGTGTTGCTCCAGCTGGTCCTTCCTCTCCTGCGAGAGTTCCCCGCGAGTGTGTAATGTACGCTGATTAGCAGCATGCAAAGCCTGCAGCTGCCCCCTTTCCTCGAGTAGGTGCTTGGTCAATGTGGCAAAGTAGTCCTTCAACAGTGTGCGCACCACTGCCTGCTTCTCAGCCGGCAGAAATGTGTTGCGTGGTATTGTTACACCCAGTTTCTATAAATAGTGTAAAACAATGACTGTAAAAACCTACTAGATGACCTCAAGTAGGCTGTTGGAGGTTTTTATAAGGATAATAAACTATGTGTGCCCCATACAATCTGGAAGTATACCTTGTTTCTTTGTTTTTTACTATAGCAAGAGAATAGTTTGAAAACTTAAATAATGAACTAGTTCATAGTTTAATTTTAGTCCATTTTTATTTTGATATGGTTAATGGTTTGAACATTAGCTAAATCATTTAATTTTACCAAAGTAAACACACCTCAGCTGTATCCTTAATTCTCTTAGGCACTAGGCCTGCATAATCTTCGCCGCAGTGCTTGCAAAAGGACAACAATATTGGTATATTATTGGGCTCCTCTTTGTCCATATTAATCAGCACCGTAAGCACATTCCCTAACAGCGGCAAACCAATTTTATTAGGGAATACACCCACAGCCACCAGCTCAGCATAAAACCTGATATCGACACGAAGTTTAGATGAATTTGTTATTTTATCATTCACTTTCAGAAGTTTCTGCCAATTCTCAAATAAATTTGAAGAGAATTCTGCATATGTGCGATGAAGTACTGAACACAGATTTATTGCAGCCGGTATGTCTGACATCTTCAACTTAGCTTCTGTTATAGCGGCTGCTACCTCGGAGATGTATTTCGTCAGGTTCAAAACACTGAAATCCTTCAGCAACGTATCCATTTGAATAGCACTAAATGACTTTAACTTTTTGACAAAAGTCGTGTTCTTTTTTAAACCTGAGTCCAACTTTGAAAAATGGTTCTCTGGAGGTCGAACGCAGTTCAAATTACTGTTCCTCATTTCAGTTTTCTGTTTGATTCTTGCCTCTAGGTTGGATATATATTCGGTAAGTGCAAGTTTATCATTCTCTTCCGTATTTTCAGTCGTCTCTTCCGCTGCACCATTTCCTCCGGTATCATTTTCTGTTGCACTCATTGTGAAATATTATTTATCAAATCCACATTTCATAAAACGATTATCTCTTGTTATTTACTATATTATTCAAGTTATTTACTTCGTTTTTGTGTTCCACGTCCATTCACAAAGCATTTCTTTGCTGTGCTATTTATGACCATAATTTGACAGTGATCAGTGACATTACCCAAATATATTTTTCTAAGATGATTTTTCAGAACATTTTATTTAAACTACAGCGTTTATAGTAATGACTTAAATGGTTTGCCGAGTTATGTTGGCTAATACATTTTTTTTTTTCACTGTTTCCGATAAGTGACGTTGACAGTGAGTTTAGGTTATGTATCGGCTACGTTGTTATTATTACGAAAATATTCGCAAGTATAAATAAATAACTAAAAATGTGTGGAATAATTTGTGAAATCTGTTATTCAAGTTCTGACAAAGAAAAGGTTCGTACCACTAACGATATTAATCCCGCCACTATTTTGAACAAGTAATGTTAGCGCCAATTTCAAATTTGTTTCATTTTAGGTTCACCAAGATCGTAGCATACTACAGCGCATTCAGAATAGAGGTCCTAACTGCGTCCATACCACAGAAGTAGATGTAAGTGAAGGAATAAGGATGTTTTTCTGTGGCGCAGTGCTGTGGATGCAGGGCCCGCAACTGACGCTGCAGCCGGTTGAAAATGATTCTGGAATCCTTCTTTACAATGGTGATATCTTTGACGATTCTTGGGATAGCAGTGTTTCTGATACGATGATAATTATGAATAAAATCTCTCAAGGAAAAGTAAGTATTTATTTACAATTTCTAAAAGTACATTTAGACTTTAAATTTTGACAATTATAACTTAATCAATCAATCAATCAATCAATCAATATTTATTTTACTTAAAAACATGGTGTACAATAATAGGTCTTATAAAATATAAATATCAGTTTCACATGTTTTGCTGTTAACACAACACGTAAAATATAAATCTTATGCTTTAATGAAGTTAGGTTACATGGTAATAATAGTAATAATAATCTTAATTAATAGATATCACATTCAAAAGCAACATAATGGTCAATAACAACTATCCTTTATATATTACAGCGCTAAATATATCAAAGACTTTCATGTTCTTTTTTTACTAAGTATTAATTTATAGATCATGACATAAATATTCATCTACAGAGTAAAAACATTGCTGTGTAAGCCAACTTTTGAGTTCTCGTTTGAACTTATTTAGGGGCATATTCTTAAGTACATCCGGTAGCTTATTGTATATGTTTATGGACATACAGTAATGTTATTTATATCTTCTATTCCAGGGAAATACTGTGGAACAACATATTATTACTGAATTGAAATCACTCAAGGGCCCCTTTAGTATTGTTTACTATGATAAGCAAGCCAGAAAACTATATTTTACTCGAGATTGTCTTGGTAGGAATAGTCTGCTATTCTATAAAACTGACCAGTCTATAGTAATTAGTAATGTATTGGGTAAGCATCATTACAGTATACTTAGAGTCTATCTGCTTTTGAAAAAAAAAACTCATCAGATTCTATTTCTTACGCATACATTTACTATTTATAGGTAGAAAATACAACTGTGTTGAAGTACCAGCCACAAATATCTATGCTTTAGATATCAAAAATAATAAAGTTAAGTTACATTCATGGAGTGGCAGTGAAACAGAAGAATATTTAATTGGAGACTTGTATGATACCTTCCAAAAGCAACAAAATATGCCTGATGAGGAATTCAAAGTAGAATCATGGATCCTAGATCTTAAAGATGAGGTAAGTAAGTTAAATAAATACTGATCAGTAACACTAGGATTTATTTAACACTTTCGCTACCAGGAACCCGCCTGGTAGGCACTCGTAATCATTGCTCAGATGCCGGTCACGTATTTTTGCTTAAAGAGCTACCCACCTAGCGGGCTCTCGGTTTCTGGGGTAGGGTTAAATTTTATATCTGGTTGCGAAAGTGTTAAATGAAATTCTATTGAAAAATGAAATGCATAACCTGGTGGAGGAGGACCGGGAATATTAACGTGTTTAACAATGCAAATATCAACACACAAAGCATAAGGAAAATATCAAGAGGTCTCCTATTGTTGGGGTGGTGGAGTGGTTGACACGTTGGACCGTCAATCCAGAGGTGCCGGGTTTGGTTCCCGGTTTCCTTCGCCAGGTTAGCATTTAAATTTTTATTTGTACTTTAATATTTGTAGAGGTGGTATAGATATACAGCCATATATTTTTGTTATTACAAATTCCAGGAAGGAGTGATAGAGTATCTTAAAGCTACAGCAAACAATAAAAATAACCACTTGGTAATAATGGAGACACTTTTGATTCATATAACTATTGGAGCAACAGCTCGAAGACTAACTGAACTGCTGCAAAATAGTGTGAAAATCAGACTGAAAAGGCAACCCAATAAGTGTAAAAACTGCTTAATAAGTGGAGCAGAAATTTGTTCTCATTCTACAATAGGCGTCCTGTTTTCAGGAGGTTTAGACTGTACAATTCTTGCATTTCTTGCTCACAACTATGTACCCAAAGAGCAAAGTATTGACCTTATAAATGTGGCTTTTAAAAAAGATGCTGCAAGCTCATATGATGTGCCAGACAGAATAACTGGGCGACAATCCTTTGAAGAACTGAAAACTTTATGTCCATCAAGGTGATTGACCCTTTAATTTTTTTTTGGTTACACGTCACAGTTTAGCAGTATAGATGCAAAGAAAGAAAACGGTTTTCCTACATGCCCTGCGGCGGGCCCTAGAACCCACAAGCTGATTACGTGACGATTTTTGGGGGGGCATCCAATGTGTTTATTGCCACGGGCCTCAGATGGTATTCATGGTATAGTAACTAACACCACTGTCACTAACATAAACAAAATTGAAATAATGATTATTTTTATTTGTGTTTTGTAGGAAATGGAATTTTAAAGAAATTAATGTCCCTAAAGAAGAACTGGAAGAGCATCAAATTAAAACAATAGCAGACCTCGTGTTTCCAAGGAGAACCATTTTAGATGAAAGCCTGGGGTCAGCTTTATGGTTTGCTTCTCGTGGGCAAGATCAGAACAGCACTTCACCTTGCAGGGTAAAATGATTTAATACTAATTCCGAATTCGTTATTCATCGTAGAAGGGCTAAAGGCGAGAACTGGCTAAGTCACATTTGCAGAATTTTGCAGTACAGACAATTGAAGTTGCGTTTACCTACCTTATAGCTGTATGGCGTGCATAAAATTAATGAAAAAAAACTTGAACTAGCAAGTTTTACCCGTTCTAGATAGTCATATTTATGATGAAAATGCACGCCATACGTTATGATGAAAATGCACGCCATACGTGATGAACAGGGTAATTTTGTAACCAGACTTACCCACTTATTCCCCTTAGCCCTTCATATAATCATATACCTAATATTCTTCTAACTGGCATTTTCAGGTATTGTTAGTTGGCTCCGGTGCTGATGAATTATTTGGCGGCTATAAGAGACACTACAAAGCGTTTAAACGACGATCCTGGCAGGGGCTGAGTGAGGAGCTTCTGTTGGACTGGAAAAGGATATCTTTCAGGAATTTGGCACGGGACAACAGAGTGATATGCGACCACGGCAGGCAACCTAGGATGCCGTACTTAGACGAGGAATTCTCAGATTATGTGTTACATCTGAAACCTTGGCTGAAGTAAGTTTATATTTAATTGTATGTTAAAGTAACTTTTCTACTAGATTTTTACATCTAATTAGATATTAAGATCTACAGTTATGAGATTCTGTGCCACAAACATGCAAGTTTAATGCTGTGCCTCATTTAAGTATTAATGTCACTAAGCTAAACTCAAGTGTTCAGTCAAGAAGTAGTAAACAACATTGACTCTTATTTCTTTCAGGTGCTTTCCAAGTGATATCCTTGGTCCTGGTCTCGGAGACAAACTTATGCTGAGGCTCGTTGCCTACAATTTAGGATTAAGAGAAGTTGTGTCATTGCCAAAAAGAGCTCTGCAATTTGGTTCAAAGATTGCTAACAAAAAAGAAAAAGGTGGTGATTTGTCAAGTAGATTCTTGAACACATGAATTAAAAACAATAATTATTTTAATGAAGGTACTTGTGAATTTATTTTATTTATCATCACTATATAATAAACACAAAATTTTATTTAATGATGGGTGCCTCTCTTTTACAATGTGTTTTATAATGTTTCTGTAGGCCACTGTGTGAAGTGTAGCTTTTCTCACAAGTATGGCAGCTGTATGGTTTAGCTCCGGTGTGTGTGCGCATGTGGCTGTGCACATCACCAGAGCGCTTGAACCTGCGGTCACATGTAGGACAGGCATAGTTCTTCACATCGCTATGTATTCTCAAATGTCGTACCAAATCTTGACGTTTTGTGAATGATCTTCCACATACCTCACAAATGTATGGTTTGATGCCCAGGTGTGTTCTCATATGTATCACCTTGTGCTCGGCCCTGGTAAATCTTTTGGAACAAAGCTTACATGAAAACTGTTTAATACCAGAGTGTGTTGCTATGTGCTTCGCTAGAACTGATTTGTTCTTTAGAGTTCGCCCACAAATCTCACATTGGAATATCTTGCTTTCAGAAAATTCTTTCATTAATTTTTTCGATTGTCTTTTTATCTTTACCTTCTTCTCATTAGGCGTCAGTTTACTAAATTGATCTGATGCTGGTTCCTTTTCTTCTACTTCAGTAGGAACTTGATCATTAAAGTAATCTACATAAAATTCAGAGTCCGCGTCGTCAGACATCCAGGAATTAAATGATTTCTTTAATTCACTCTTCATTTTGTTAAATAAATCACATTCTAACTTGATGTCTACCTTAATGTTGTCAAGATCGGTATCCTCTAAAGTTAGTTTGTTTGGTGAGTATGCACAGTTTTCCACTAATCTTTCAGTTCTTAGTTTAGAATCAACGAATAAACACTTCTGTTTAAAGTCATAAAAGCTTCTGATATTATTTTCACACATTTTGCAAACGAACGCAGGCAACCCATCTCCAACACAAATCTGTAACGAAACGAAACTAAAGTATGAAAATCGGATTACAATTTTGTATCAAATAAAATATAAACTTTATGCCTTACCTTTAAATCTATGCAAGCTTGAATTTTTTTATCGAGAGTAGTATCACCGTCGGCTACGAATAAATTTGTCTTGGCGTCTGTGTTCATGCACAGTCTGCAGGTATTTTCATTTACAGACATTTTTGTGTTATTTGTTTATAATTCGTTGAATTAATGCATATGAAACTAAACCGAGAAACAATATTTTAATATTACATTTTGTTTTCAATTCGCGAATTGAGAAAGCGTTCCGATACCAATACTGGGTTCAGTTTATATGATCTGTGGTTCAGTAGTTAAATGGTAGTTAACTTTATTCCAAAACGCCTCGCCATGTCCATCCAATAAAATAATTAACTGTGGATAATAACACTATATATTTTTAATTGCTTTGAAATACGACACAGCATGAGTAAATTCTTTTCAGCACCGGGAGTGCACGCTGCACAGCGCCGGGCAGCGCAGCATACTGGGCTCTATAATTTAGGGACTCGATAAGACACTAAAAAGATGTGATACACGTGAGATTAGGGACTCTCGTGAGGCGGGGGCCCTGGGCACGTGCCGAGAATTCCCAATGGGAGTGACGGCTCTCATTCTTTTATGCTCGTCGAATATAAATAAACGGTTATATTGGAACGGTCCCGATTGATTGCTTAAGATTGCTTAAAATTGTCACTGTCAAATCAAATTGTCACTGTCAAATTAAATTTTTACAGGCAAAGATCGTATGAAACCATACAGCCGCGACGTAGTTTTTATCAGTCTTAAATATTATCTACTTATTACATCGATATCTTGTTTGTAGTTTTTCAGAAAATGTAGTGCACTTCACAGATGAATAATATGTAGCTAGCTAGTGCACTTGCATGTCAACGCGCACCACGGTGCAGCGCGGCGAACGGGTGGCACGGCGGCGCGACAATAATTTGTTTTTAGTGTTGGTACTTCGATTTTATTTAGTTTAGTTACTTATCTGTGGTAATATATGGGCGGAACTTGGGATTTGGCATTTCATATTATTTTTAGTCTGTCTTTATTACAAAAATGGCTGCAAACCGTCGCAAGCAAGACGACAAAAATTTAGAAATTTTACGTGAACTTATATCTATTAATGGGAATAAGTATTGTTTAGATTGCAACCAAAGAGGACCCACGTACGTTAATACTACCATCGGCTCCTTCGTTTGTTCAAAATGTTCGGGAATGCTGTAAGTATTATTTTGTGCGTTATTGTGTTGTTGCTTTTGTGCTAGAAATTAGATCAACAAACTTGAGATAATTTAAACTGCACGAATTGATTTGCAGACGTGGCCTTACACCGCCTCATCGAGTAAAGTCGATATCAATGGCCACATTTACCCCGGAAGAGATAGAACTCATAAAAGTGAGAGGAAACGATTACTGTAGGCGCGTTTGGTTAGGCCTGTACGAGGGTGAAAGTGTGAACTTTACTGATGAACAAAGTGTCAAAGATTTTATGTCGGATAAATACGAGAAAAAACGATACTATCTTGATTCACCACTGAATAATCCGCCTATTACGAACGGAAGTTTATCATCGAAGAATAAGTCGAAAGCTAAAACAGGAAGCGTCGCAACGAACTCAGCGCAGCTGATCTCGATAGCGACGCCAGCAGCAAAGTCCACGATTAACAATAATACGCTCGTGAACGCGCCAAAGGGGGGAAGTAGCTTGCTGACTACAGGCAACGATGTCAGCATGAAGATAGCACGGCCCGTGCACAGCCTCCCGCAGCCCGGCTTGGCCGCCGCGGCGCCCGCCTCCGCATCTGCCCCAGTACCTGAGTAAGTCATATTCATAATACCTAAAATCCATTAACGAAGTTATGTTTAACTATGCAATAACATTTATAATTTTATTTTCAGTTTTCCTGTTGATTTTTCAACTGCAAATATTTATAACAGTAGCCAGTTTAATAATAATGTAAACCACAATTTTGCACCTCCTTCATCAACAACACCAGCCTTTGCTGCATTCTCCTCGCCATCATCTACTGCAAGTGAGTAGAACCACCTATACTGATATTTATTTCATGTGATGTGTTGATTCAATTTCATTTTATTAATAATCAATGACCTTTACAGATGATCGCTATGCAGCATTAGCAGATTTGGATCATGCATTAAGACAGCAAAACATGAAGACAATGGGTATGTTGAAACTATGGCTTTGTAAATGAAATTAATTAGTTTCCTTTTGCTAATCAATTTGTTATTATTTTTAGAGGAAGGTAACAATATCAGTAGCAAGAATCCATTCCAAAGTGCACCAACCAATGACTTTTTTGGGAACAAGAACCCATTCTTCAATGGAGGATGGAGTACCACCCCAGCACCAGTGCCTGTTAACCCTTTCATGGTGAGTACACTTCGATACCACTATTATTATCATATTTCTATTATTATCCTTCATTATATCTGTGTTACATGTCCCCTTTAAAACAATAAGCTTTGTTTTAAACAAAAGTCAGCTATTGTAGAAAACAGAACAATCCAAACAGTTTCTCTATTGATTCTCATTGGAATACATAATCAATCCCAATTATCTATATGCATAGCATAGCATACATATATGAGGAGTGTCTTTTCAAAAGGGCATATTTCCACTTTCAACTTTCAACTATGAATTTAGTTTTGCTAAAAGTAGAGAAATACATATATACTTTGAGTTTCAAGTTCAATAAGTCTTCTTGAACCTCTAAAAAAATCAGTCCGGATCAAAAGGCCTTATTTCTTCCTTATAATTATGAGAAAAAAATAGGCCTTTTTATAAGTGTATATTATACATTATTTTTTAAATACGTTGAATCAGACCTTATTGTAGGACTCCAAAATTTGAAGCTGGCCATTAAAAAATAACAGGTAAAGAAAAAAAACAAAAAAAAAAAATTTGCTTAATAAACAGTTTGGAGACGAATGGATTAGGTGACGGAGCTGGCTTGGTATAGAACCATATTAGATAAATGTAATCTATTAGTAGATGAAAATCGAAACAAAGTTGAATGCGATTGTTGCGAAGATGATGTAGAAGAGGTTCAAGTGTAATAATAATAACTAAATGTATTCTGCTGTCGAGTGGAGACCACGTACCGGCAAGCGCAGTGTAGGACGACCACCCGCAAGGTGGTCGGACGACCTGATTAGAGTTGCGGGGACTCGCTGGATGCGGGTCGCTGCTATCCGGCCCATGTGGAAATCTATTGAGGAGGCCTGTGTCCAGCAGTGGGCGTCCTATGGCTGAAATGATGACGAATGATGATTCTGCTTAAACTTAAGCTAGTAAGCTAGCTTTTAAATGTTAATTAACAGCCTTCCCAACTAGTTTTTTTCTCATTCGCATTGTCATAATTTATATTTAATACATTTAATATAATTAGATTCGATAAAATCTTGAAATCTAAGATTTGAGTCTAAGCGGAAGTTTGTATTAGACTTATAGTGAAATAAACAGATTAAATTTTAATTTTTTTTTGCTGTAGTAAAGTTAATTTCACAATAAAAAGGTATCCATTTCAAAAGAGTTTATTTTTGTAATGTACAAATCAAAAAGGTTTATTTCTCACAAGGCCGCAACAAAACGGCTTAATTCCAAAAGTTCGCATCAAAAGGACTTAAGGCGATATAGTCCGGGCGTGGTCGCGCGGAACTAATTGACGCTCTTCAATCGCTGACGCGCGACGATTTTTAGCAGGTTTTTAGTTCTAGTGATTAAATAAATAATTTTATCGATACAATCCTAGCGAATTAATCTAGATAATGTTAGTATCCATACATTTAAGCAAAAAAGGGGTAAAAAAACTTCGTATTTTAGCCTTGCCACTGAAAAAATATTACAAATAGAGGTAACTTTGGGATTCTATTCTATCAAGCGAAATTTATCCAATCGTGTTGCTGAAAACGATTTTATAATCGCAAGATCCTCAAGTATGATATATATGTTTTTCATAATCTTCAAACACTGCTTAATATGATTACGACTCATTCCAAAATGAGTGAGTTCGGCGTCTACTGGGAAAAGAGCGCCTTAACTCTGAAAAAGGTATGTTAATTAACATAATAAAGTAGGTAGATTAAGCAATGTATGTAGTGTCATAAATGTTATGGCAACTTAATTTAATATAATATCGAGAAAATAGTAATAATTTCGAAATGGAAACCGTGGATTTATGTTTTTCCCAATTTCCCAAAAAAAGTTCAAAGTGGAAATAAGCCCTTTTGAAAAGACTCCTCATATTGATCCTGCTTATCATCCAGAGGAAGTTATAGTATTTTGTGTAACAGTTCACAGAACTTCTTATCAGTGACTCAGAATAATGAATGTTGTGAATCATGGGTTTTTGGGCGTCTCACATCTGGATTGATAGGAAGGGTTTTACCAAAATATGTTATCCGCATTTTGGTTATACCGAAATATGACTAACTATTAAATTAGTATAATTTATCTGAACCGATGTCAAAGGGGCTTCTTAGTAACACAACATTAGGTTGTAAGAAAAGTTTGGTGTCTATTATAACCAACAATCCTTTTTTTCAGCCGACATCAAATACTGGAAACTATGTGAATTCAAAGAATCCTTTTCTCTGATGATCCTGTCCAATTTTAGAAGGTAAAGAACAAATGGATGTAACAAAAAGCACAAAAGTAGCTACAAATTTATTATAGTATATACATTTTTGGGTTCTCTGCCTTTTCGCCGAATTACGTTTCGTCAAACGTTTTATTTCGCAAAAGTTTCATTTCGCCAAAAGCATTTTTCGGCGAAAAGGAAGTACACCACATTTTTGAGTAAGTATATATGTATATAAATTTCTCGTGATATTATATTGGCATTACAACTATTTATCAGTCTTAGTATAATGTGCTAAATGTTAACAACGGAAGTGCCTCTTTATGCCTTAAATTTCTAATAATACCTATATTAGGCAACTCATGGTATGTCAAAAGTATTGTAGATTATGTCTGAAATCGTTAAAATTTATTTACACGAAAACTTCGTGGAAGTGCAAAGATATAAATATATCGAGAGGTGGCGTGGTCTAAACTTTGAAATAAGAACTCTATGCACACTACATAGGTATAGGGGGAAGTCCCCTAACGCCGGACGGCACCTAACGCCGGACACTCGAACTATTTCGGCAACTGGAAGCTCGGCAAACGCGTGCGAATCAATGACAAGTGGAAGGGGCGCGGGGGTCCCCCGCGCCCCTTCCACTTGCCGAGTTGCCGTTTGCCGAGCTTCCAGTTGCCGAGATAGTTCGAGTGTCCGGCGTTAGGGGACTTCCCCCTACTTAGTTCTAATTTCGAAAACCCATTTTGCTTGACTTATCAGGCTTGACCACTTACCCCTCTAAATTTGTTCTGTAGTTGGGAAATGCTCAGTATAGTCGCAACAGGCTTGCTTGAGCTATTTGGTCGTGATATTTATATAGGTACCTATGTATGTGATGAGTTGATGACGCAATTCGCAACTCTGCAGCTCTGGTGATCATATCTGTTTCCTGTTTTCGTGCTTATTTAATTTTCTTTGCAAATATTCGATCTATTGATCAACTAACATGAATTGTATACACAAATATTTTGATTACGGTAGTTTTAAGTCAGATTTCTATAGTAAAAAGTTCTAAGATATCCGAATGATCATTATGAGCTTATCTTGTAAACGTGACCCCACAATGGCATTGTCTTACTGGTGTAGAGAAGGTCACTTTAGGACAAATGGAGGTAAGTAACAAAAAAACGCAAACACATATTTGTCAAATGTCTTTTCTAGGTCACAAGGTTGAAATTGCAATACCCTAACTCATTGGAATATGATACTTTGACTCTGAAGTCATAACGATTGGTTGAAAATTTACCTGAGTTATACATGCCATGTTATAGTATAATATTAGAAGAAGCTATGCTATTGTAATTTCAGTCTTATGACTTGTAAACGTTTTTTTTTTGCGTATTTTTGTTACTTGCTTCCATTTTTCCTAAAGTCAGCTTCTCAACACGAGTTTTGACTATTAGGACGTCTGGTCTTAGATTTTTTTACTATACTTAACATTGTCTACTCCTAAATAATGTGAACAGCCACACTGTATGTGATAACTTGATAAGTAGGCTAGAATATGATGGCAGTAGGGTTCCACAGAAAAGTTTGCGTGAATTAATTATGATAATATCCTAGTCTATTCAGCCTATTTATAAATAAATACACCATTGTTATCATATATTTCTTTACATGGACTTGGGATTTTTATACATCATTATATGCTTGCTATGTTGTTCATATTATTTAAACATGTGAGTAAATAAAAACCGTTGAGTCATAAGTTCATATGCATAGATACCTCGTCCATTTGGTCGCCTACTCTATCCATTTAATTCATACGCAGGAAATGAGCTGAGGAAACAAACCAAGCCTTTGTTTATAGTCTAAAGATAAACATATTAATGATTCAGCCAATGCATTGGACACAAGTTAGCCAAACTATAAAACGAGACAAGTATTTACATTAGGCAACATGCTGGGTGTGATGAGTCATCAGTCGAGTGGCCTTATTTCGTAGGCATGAGTCGAGGAAGTGAGCTTAGATATCTACAATAAGATTACTGCAACGTTTCCATCCATTTTAACACTTTCAATACAAATTTACACATGTTATACTAAGTAGGGTGATATTAATTAAGGGATTGAAAAGTAGCCGAAGACTTGTAGGCAAAGCAACCAAACATTTCCACACAGTAATTTAGTCGTTTAAAGCTTGTAATTTTGTGGGCGGAATGTTTATTTACACATCATTATGTGCTATGAAGTTTTAGAGGCTTAACATTGTTATATTTTTTTTATCAATTTGTACTATCTAGTTTATTCCCTGATTAATGTGTACGTGTTATTTTTATCATGAATTGTTTAATATCCGATTACTTATGTTATTTTACCTAAAATTATATATTTCTATTATTGCGAGTATCAGAATTGCTGTCCAATGTATTTTTTGCCCATGACAATGTAGGATATGAGTTTTTGTAATTGTCATCTAATTTGTAAGATTAAATTGATGCATCATGTTTTTTTTAATAATTGACTTCATTTGTATAATTAATGAAATTTTGGTACTTGACGCCTTAAATGATTATTTAACTATCAGCTCACAAGATGTGGGTCTCGCATATTAACGCGTTATAAACAAGCTCTCAAATCATGTGCTTGATCTGGTCTGTGATTTAAATCAGTAACTTTTTTTTAGTAATCATTAAATAGCGAACAATCTTTTCTTATCAATGCACTACTATTTATTAATTAGTTATTAAATTAATGTATTGTTTTTTTATTTGAGCACCAAGATCTGTTATGTTGTATTAATGGTGTAAAAATAAACACTTATTTTTTTTAACAAATTCGTATTTTATTCACAAACCAAACCAGTAGGTTTATTAAGCGTAACTTAGTATACACATCAGTCTATTTACATCTTAAATCGTTTAACGGCCGTAGGTCACATTTTGAATTTGCTGTTCCTTCTGGTAAACATGGGTGTGGAGAAGTTGTCGGGCGTGACGTTGGGGCTCGGCAGCGGGGTCTTGTCCCGGGCGGCCGACACCGTGGACGCGTTCCTGATGGCCTCGGGCAGCTCGTCGTGCGAACAGCTGGGCTGGGACGTGGATGCCGCGAGTCTTTTCTCTGATATCGTTTTTAACAAGTTCTTACCAGCTTCTTTAGTCTGGAGAGAAGGAAATTCCGAATTACGTTGTAGTCTCAACTCATACAAGTATTCAATACATTTCAGTAATGGGTCTTCTTCTAGTTCCTTTAGAGCGCCAAGCGGCAAAGCAATTCTCTGTGCCACTGACGCCAAACCAAAAAAAAAAAGTGCTCCAAAATCAACAGGGATTGAAAAACACAGATAGTGGTTTGAATTAACATGTTTTTGACCATTGAAATTTTTGACGTCAATAGGCGTCGTTGGCGTCAGTGGCACGAATTCCCGATGACGTGATTTGCCGTCTTTGGCGGTCAAAGGGTTAAATGTCAGTAGCATCTCTGTATTATACGAAAGCAAAATTGATTAGGTTAATTTCATAGTAAATTACTGCAGACGCCGGGAAAGAACCGGCTTACCGTGTGAGTAGGTATATAGACAGCCGACCGTAGGGAGGCCGGATAGTGATACGAAGCCGGCAAGCCCTTTTGACGGCTAAGGCTTTTGTCAAACATGCAATTAAATAAAAAATACACCACTCAAAAAAATATAAGTCAGCTGTTTAAGCTGTTCATGTACACTGCCGCCATGGTTAAAAAAAATACTTCCCAACCTAGGTCTTCAATTTTGTATGAAATTCCTTTACAGTTATCTCGAGTTGTACCGCCCGAAACGTGATACTTCGAAGCCTCTCAACGCTCGTTATGACGACATTTCATTGCATGTTTGAGAAAAATCATGCCATATTTTACCAGTGTGGGTTGCGAGTGAGGACTCACCGTATCTTTTTTTTTTTTTTTGTTATGTTGACTGCGGTTCCATGGGGGCCCTTTGCATGTCTTGGCGCTGGCGCGCCTCGTCCTTCCGGACAAGGCGCCGAGACTCACCGTATCGTGCTCCAGGCACTTGTAGGCGTAGTGCGCGGCGTGGTCGAGCAGCGAGAAGCGCAGGTAGTACTGCGCGAGGTAGCGCTGCGCCGGCGGCAGCTCCTTGCTGCCCGCGTTGGCGGGGTCCTGGCAGGCGGCCGTGTACGCCGCCGCCGCGCTGTTCGGCATGTTCGATTTCTCGTACAGTCTACAACATTGCATTAGGTATAGTAGTCGTAAAACCTTATTTAAAATAAGTTTCTGTCAAAAATGACATTTTAGTGGCAAGCTTTTATAGCCGAGTGTACTTTTCTTTGGATATCCATCAAATGCTTACTGAGACGATTCTAAAGAGCCCAAGCTCGGTAGGATTGCTTATTCTATTATAGAGTTCCTATGGCCACCTTCCGGCTCCATCATCAGATCAGCCCCATGGTACCATATTATTGTATTGTCATCAAAGTTAAGTAAGTATGCAAAATTTCAGCTCAATCGGTTGACGATATCTGCTTCAAAATTGAGTTGCAAGATTTCACCCAAACAAACATGTTACTTTAAACATACCATGCAAGCTAAATAAAAGCTTGTAAAAAGAACCATTAATAAAAATAAAAAATAGAACCGTATTGAGAACCCACTCCTTTTTTGAAGTCGGTTAAAAATTAAATTCGCATGATGAAAGATATTTTAATAGAATCACGATGAGGTATGAATCTGTTAACCCTTAACTTGACATCGTTAAGGTTGCATAGATCAATAAATTCTCGTTCGAAAAGAATAGAAATAAATGGCCAAAGTGTTTGTAGGTACATCCCGGTGTACATTGCCAAATGAATGGTGGCTTTTGATAAACCGCGCGATGTACGGAAAATTAAAGTTATTTCAGAAGTAAGAAATAATTATGACAGTCATGTCTGTAAGGGTTAAACAAAGCTCTGCAGTTACGCGCATAAGTACCGAGATCAGTACTTCGTTGGGTCGAGAACGCGTGCAACAAAAGTGGGACCGCTAGTTGGTTAAGTTTAAATCCATTGCTATGCGATCACTCGGGCAAAGATTTTTTTTCTATTTTTGATGATAATTGAAAAGTTGTAAATTTCTATTTTTATTTATTTATTTAAACTTTATTGCACAGATCAAAGTGATCAAAACTAGTACAAATGGCGAACTTTATGCCACAAGGCATTCTCTACCAGTCAACCATAGGGCTTAACAGAAACATTGAGTTGGTGCATGCAGGGTAAGTATATAACGTTCGGAAACAATTTAAGAAAACAATTATATTCATGATCATCATGTTTGAGTGTCATATCACTAAACAACTAATTAGGTAATCAGTGTGCCAAAGTTCGAATTGCAGCTCGGTTATTTATAGACGCAAATGTAATTTTCTTATCATCCCAACATAAATTAACAACTCATAGTCTTATCCTCTCAATTACTTAGGAAACGCTAAAGGGGATATGGATTTCGATACAAGATGTACTTACTTGGCTAATTTGAAAAGCGCCATGCCTTCAATATCGCCCGTACTGTGAGCTTTATAATAACATTTCAAAGCGTTTGGTATCTTGTCCATCTTCTCATACGCTTCCCCCAGAGAGACCAGCATTCGTGAGTCGTCCGGTTTCAACTGCGCCGCCCTCGAGTAGTAATAGATGCAATAGCCGTTCAGTCCCAGTATTTCGTAAGCCTGCCCCAGACCGTTCCACGCGCGATAATCATTTCGATCCACATCTGAAATAATATGACACTAAACATTTCAATGGTCGTAACGGACATTCATTCTCAATGTTGTAATGACGTAAGACTCACAAAACGACATGCACAAAAGACTTTATGGAATTACGACTGCATGTAGCTTACGATTATTGAGTCTTTACAGTAAACATGGCCTAATTTAGCATAAATTTATGTTGCAAGTTAGACAAAGCCGTATATAACTACGTATGTTAATTGAGAGTTCAACTTAATTATCATCTTCATACGGAATGGTGCTAATTTGGATCATAAATGGCTTGTTTTTTTTTTTTTTTCAATTATATAGGTTAACTGTACATACGAGGCTATAAAGATGACGATGGCACATTCATATCAAGAGGTCTGTATATAAGATTCACTTGAGCATAACTGTAGGTACTGTTCAAGGAAATTGAAACACGTACCTTTTTCGCTCTTGTGACAATGACAATAAGGGGCCATAAAGGTACGCGTTTCAGTGTCCTATACTGTACAGTAAGAAAAAATACTCAACCACTTTTCGACTCTATTTAATGAGTAAAACCGGTTGACCACTTTTTTACTGACTGTACCAGTCAAATAGTTGCTGTTGCCGGCTTCTAAGAAACATTGAGATGTCCAACTTCTCCGCAGCTTTGCACAAGCGCTGCGTCTTATAATAATTTTTTTTTATATCCTTAGAAGACACAGCACAATGCTTTTTCTTCAGGACATAAGAAACAATAGTCCCTAAGAAAATTTGTGGTACAGAAATAATTACCTATAGCCTGTCTGTAGCACTGAATCGCAGCATTAGAGTTTTGCAGTTCGATAAACTCATGGCCCATTAGTATCCACGCTGATAGGTATTGTGGGTCGAGGGACAATGCTCGCTGAAAGTAAATTACCGCCTTTTGGTGCTCACTCCGTAAACTGTAGTAGTTTCCTAAAAAAAGGTAAATTATTTACACATATCATATGCCTACACAAAGGTTAAAGAATAATACACCTATAGGTATTACGAAACTATACTATAAAATATATATATTAAAGACATTTTACTAAATCTAAGTAGTACTACTTCACGGTTCCTCGAGTCAATAATATTTAGATTCTTTGAGTGTAGTCATACATACATACACAAGTCACATCACAATAAGAATGGCTGAACACAATTTTTGGTACAGAGGGAACTGAGCATGTCGGGATAATAATAATATGATTCCTATTTTTTTCCGATTATGATGAAGCAAAAAAGAGGGTGACTATACATATGACTTTTTACTGGCGCGTAGACAAAGTTCGCAACTACAACTGTTGCGTACTAGCAAAAGGTCTAATCTCAGTATTTTCGGCCGTAACGCAAATTTTCAGTTAAGATCTTTGATAAACGATAGTGTAAGTTGGCCAATGTTAGTGACGTCATGTCCTGGTTAGCTAGGTGAAGTGGGAGAGGCCGAGGGCGCGCGATGCTCTACTGTTCCTCCGGGGTCGCGCGTTTGACCCGCCTATCTCAACCTAATTATAATCTGATTGAATTTAATTGGATGATCAATAATACCCTTTACGTAGTATGCGAATGTAAAATTTTGCTTTATTGGTTTGGCCTTACACATGCTGTTTAATAAGCCGATACCATTTATAGAAAGGCAGAAAAATTAAATAGGCTATAGGTAATATTTTATCCTGGAAGGATGCCTGATTTTCGAAGGATACGAGAAAAGCATGTTTGCTATGCAGTAGCAGAATTTGTTTAAATCTAGATTTTTCCTGCGAATTGATCTGCAAAATAACCTTTTGGGCATAGCAACAACCCCTCTATACTAAGGATCCATCACCCACACTGAAGCTTGAGCAGTATATAGCTTTCGACATGCATTTGGTTACATAAATGTTGCATCATCACTCATCAGAGTATTTAATATGCTTTGGTGTGCTCATAACAAACATACTGACATGTTCATCCTACAAACATACATAAGCAAGGATTTTAACTCTTACCCTTTTTAACCCCGGATTTTAACCCCGTGTAAGTTTAATGAAAAACATGCACTTACTGTACTTTAGGTTCGGCACGGCCGAACGCATGTTAGTGTTTATTTTGAAAACCCAATACTTTGACTTACAATTATGGATTGTTATGAGTCTAGGAATCTAATAAATATCAAAAATCGAAATTCTGAACACAATATGTACTATAAATTTCATCTTTATCATCTCATTTTAGCTAAAGCTTCTTAGATTAGGCTAGGCTAACCACCAACCGATAACACAGCAAGTTTCGACTCGGTATTTGTCAATGGACACAGCTCGTTGAGCGAGGTGTGCCAGTTCCATGCGGCGCTCCTTCAAGTACAACAAGTGTGAGTAAACATCCCAGTTGTCCAGTCGGTACGGGTCCATCTGACAGAGGTCTCGGAATAGGGATAGAGATGAATCTACATCTGAAAAGAACAGTTTGTTTGAGTAAAATATAATTTTAATGACAGAAAAAAATCTTATTAGAGGGTTTTGCAAGCACTAGGCTTATAGCGGCCATCTAGCATCATTGATGAAAACAGTGAATTTTTATTTCTGGCGAAAAATAAAACAACAAGCTATAAGCTTCTAGACAAAATTCAGGGTCCAAAATTGGTTTCCAATATGTTTTCAGTTAGTCAGCGTTAAAGTTTTAATTATTTCGATTGGAGCCCTCATGATACTTTGTGGGATTAAAAGAGCAGAATTGGCTGATGGATATCTAAAACCCATAGAAAACAAATTACTAAAATAATTAAGCTGGAATTTGTTTCAGTTATCTGAACATTGCTAAAAGGAGAATATATTCTTACCTCTTCTATCATGATGTGCAATAGCCATCTGTGCTATAACATAAGTACTTTTTTCAAAACCTGCAGAAGCCAGTACTGCATACCCTTCCAATGCCTGTTCGGAAAGCTTCAAGTCCACAAATGCATGTGCCGCAAAGAAGTACATCATCCAGTGCTTTGGTAACTGTAGGGAGTCAAGAGCATCATACTCGTTGGCCAGCCCAGCCAGCTCGACCCATGCACACCACAGTATCGGCACTGACGACACTGCCGACTGCAATGCTGTCACTGCCTGACTCCTCAGATCTAATTTCTTTAATACTACTCCTTGTAAGTATAACAAGTATCCATCTAAGTTATTATGGTTTGCCTGGAATAATAAACAACCTCTTTTACATTTACGGAATATCTACATGTATGTATATAAACTAGAGATGAGCCAACTAGCTGACTAATTCGTTGGCTGCAGAAGTTGTATGACAGCTTTCAATCAAAAGGGTTATTACTGGCTAGGTAAAATGCAGATTGTTTTCGGCATTTTTTGCCAACTTGTCAGCCTATCTCTAATATAGAAAAACAATTGTATCACAGTGTATGTACTGAGTGTTAACTATTGGTCAAATTAGGCTTGATGCTTATTCTATCGTTAATATTTTCCGGGCGCATTTGTTATAAAATATACCATAGGTATACCAAAGCTTACCTTGAAAAATGACAACAGATCCAACAAAACCTGTGTGGTTTCATTGTTCTCTGCGCCTGTGTCCGAGGCGTTATCTAGGCGCTTTTTTTCACTGGACAAGTACTGAGCGTAGCGCAGCAGGAAAACGCACTTCTGGCTCGTACAGTTCTCTAAGAAGTGTGCTGCTCTATCGTACTCTTGACAATCAAAATAACTTTTAGCTAATAAATAAGATTCCTTTTCCTCCGCTATGATCCCATCATCTTGGTTACCGGCAGGCTCTTCTTCCATGTCAACTTTGTGATCTTTTAAAGCGTAATTAAGTTCTGCAAGCCATTTAGTCGTTTGTGAAAGACCACGAGCGTTGCACTCTCGTATTCCATGTAAAATATCCTTTCTGACCTGATCCAGGTCTATTGGGATGTCGCCTTTAGTATTCATTGCCAAAGGCATTTTATATTGGTGAGAAAATACGAATCCGTATACAAATAAAAATACGTCGACCGGTCATAAAACGTTTCGACTTTCGCGTTGAAGTTTGCTGTTTGAACTTGATTTGAAGAGTATTGTCAATTTAGTGTACGTTCAGAAATTATAAACTTACTGTCAATCGGGTCGTTTTTACGTTGTTATGTTGGCGCACACGTTTATGTCCAAATTTTGTTTCATGTGAATGTTGCTTAGTAGTGGATGTTTCTTTACCTGTGGACATGTTCTAGCTTATTCGAGATACGTTTAAAAGCGTCAACTTTCATTGGCTGTATAAATACAGTTGCCATCTCTCGTTATTAAAAAAAAATCAAACGTCATATTCATTTCATTTCATTTTATTCCATTCAAAGCGAAAAGATTTTGCGTTGCGTTCTCTCGGGGGTTTGTGTTGAAGCTGTATATCAAATTCGTCAAATTCTAATAAGTTAATAAAAATTACAAACATGGCAGACTCAAATATAGAACCTGCGACGAATGACGTAGAGAGTAACTATTCTACTCCTGCGAATGATCCGAAAAATATGCAGGAAGTAACACAGTATGTAAGTATTGTAAGTTTGCATTGTATATTATTATTGTTGTTAAGTAATTGCAGAGGATTGGTTCATGCCAAATAGCTTCGCAATTCTTCCTTCTCCACTTAAAACTTGTATTGAATTTTCTAATTTGAAATTCTTACAGGTACAGTCACTGCTGCAAAATATGCAAGACAAGTTCCAAAGCATGTCAGATCAGATCATAAACAGAATAGACGAGATGGGGACACGAGTTGATGAGCTTGAGAAGAACATCACAGACCTCATGACCCAGGCAGGAGTTGAAAATGAGAAGTAAGAGCCTCACGCACAATCCAGGGTTGTTTCACACCTGATGGTATATGCTAGATTGCAATATCAAACATTAGAATAGATACAATGCAGTTCAAATTAATAAACACTAGAAATTTTGTACCCACTTAGAGGTTTTGTATTAATAATAATAATTTTTTATGTATCCGTTATCCAAAATATTGTGTGGGTGTATATCTGAAGCCAATTATGGTTTTTAATATGTAAAGGAAAATCTTGAAGTAAAAGTAGATATTTTTGTGGATTAATTTATATAAAATTTGGAAAATGTGATCCAGAAAGAAGAATAACTTAACAAAGTTACATTAATGTTATGTGAGATTCAATTTTAAACTTGCCAATATCAGATATTAAATGTAAGAACTGCATTTTTTTATCATTATAACATTAAGCACATCCCTACTTGAATGGCAGAAGTGTACCCGTTAGGTTAAGCAAGTTAATTCCAAGGCAATGAAAACACTAACTGCTGCCAATACTGAACTAATAAAAGCAATGTACCTTTACAAAGTAATTTTAAGGATTTAATTTTTGTAATATAGGAAATAGCATTTATATCACTTAGTGTGCTAGTTTTGATGTAACATTTTGTGAAATAAGCACATGTTTTTTGATATAAGCCATTTCCAAATTATTTAATTTGTAGCCCTATTTTATAAATTACACTTAGTCCAAAGAACAGCCTGTGTTATTATTGTTCAGTATAATGCCCAGTTGGAGGGTGCATATTGATTTTCTGTAGTGCCAGGCGCAGAATGGTACAGGAAGCCAATGGTATTGAAATCAATATACGGTGCCTATGTGGCTAGGTGAGCTATACATATATTATCCACGCACCCCACTGCAACAACTGAAACCAGCCAAATAAAATGAAATTTGATTTGTCATATTTCAAGCATAGCCCTGCATGAAAATTCCAATCATAATTTGTATTGAGATTATAGACTCCTTTCACTAAAAGACGAACGAATACTGTGAAGAGGAGTTATTAGATTTCTAGTTGAAAGAATAAGTACAGTCAGCAGCAGAAGTTCATACATAAACAAAATAGTCGAAATGATCTACACACAAAGCCGTGTAGGTACGCACTTTGTTCGCAAGTGCGCACATTTAACGATGATCAAACACGTTTGCAATTGGTCGCCGCCGCTACTGACCGGCTCTCCTGATGACGAATCGCGAACGATTCGAAACATGTCAAACGACATTCGACTTCTACGACGTGAGTAAACCCGTTTCGTATGTATTTTAATATGTCTTACACTCACCGGAGTTTTCTATGTAAAATACTAAGCATTTGTTCGAACATCAAATCTAGTTACTTATGCGGTATTCCACTGTCTCCGACGTTATTATCTTTACTTTTGTGGAGAACATTACGGCGAAGCTAAATTGACATTGGAATTTAAAGGAACTATTTACTCTCAGAATGATTTACAGTCAGCGTCAGTATTTAGTATTTACCAAAGTAGCCAAATTTTTAGAGACAGGGAGGCGTTTATTATTTTTATAGCAGTAAGAATGTATTCATATACTTAATTGGCCACTTTTACTGCTATATGATATGGTGCTAACTGTACGATACCTTTACGTGGTTATCAACGTCTAATTAGGGTTTATTTATTACCAACCGTACCGTATTGTGTTACCATCAACCTGTGTAAACATTGCGCTAGCAATGGGCTGTCTCAGAATTGAAGGTTTGTAGGTACATACATCCCTCTTCTTTTGTTTATAAAATAATGGCTCTTGAAAACAGTAGGTTCTTGTTGTAACTAAAGAGCTCTATTTTCCGTAAAATTAAATATTATCTTTTGGTACGCTACAAATTATAGTAGGCATTGTATTGAAAAGTGTCATAAAATAAAAGATGTCTAGTATTTAGTACAGTTCAAAATGATCTATGCATACGAACTCTACTCTCAAGAGTATAAAAGTTGTACAGGTCATTGTAAGTGTTTTATACTGCTTAGCTACCACTACTACTGCCTGTACCTACTTACCTGCAGTCAGAAACTGACGTTGTTCGGAAAGGCCTTCTAATAAAATAGGTAAGGAGCCCTGAAAACAGTAAAAAAAACTTACGAAATTTTATTACTCCGTCTGTTCTCTCCAAATGCAATGGAATGATGATGTTTAGTCAGGTGCTTAGCGTGGAAGAAAAGATCTCGTTACATAAAAATATTTTTATTGCCTACTGTCCTACATAAATATAAAGGTCACTTATATTATTTAACCGGAAAATATTCTGTTATATCAAGTAAACAAATGAATTCTCGGTAAGTAGTATTTGATGTTCTTCTAACTAACGCGACTCGGTTTCCTCCGACGAAGTTGCTTCTTCTGATTCTTCGGAATCCTAGAAATAAAGGTTTCAGATAAAATGTATAGCTTTTTTGAAGACCTGGGCCCATAACAATTTATTATTGATTTAAACTTAAAACTGTGTGGTTTTAAAATGTTATTATTAAAAAGAAATTGAGCCACGCCTTTTTTGTTGACTGTACTTTCTTGCATAAACAAATGAGCGCAAACACGATAAGTTTATCTCGTGAAGTTGGGAGTCCTTATGGCACGTCTCCATCATTAGATCAATATGATAATTATCCAGAAGTAGGTTAAAATTTACTTCCAAGATTCGATTACGTTTGTTACTTATACCTACATTACATTAGCTAGAAATTGAGCTAGTAAAACTGGTTAAAAAAGGCCTGGGACATACTGTAGTTTCTTCCTCGTGTTTGGAGTTCATGAGGGCCGCCAGCGAAGACGACCGGGGCAGTGTGGAGGCCCCGTGTTTCTCAGGAGTTCGCAGCTTTCTTACGTTCTGTAAGGCGAAAATTCTTTAAGTCTTTAATTCATCATTTCAACCGTGTCGCGTCAGCTATTGAACATTAGGATAAGCATTCGCCTGGAATGATCCAAAAACCAATAAAATTTTCATATTATTTTTTGTTACATTACGGGCGAATGATCCTGATGATAATAAAGTAATAACGTGGTCTATAATATTGGAAGACGCAAGTCTAGCAACATCGTTCACTTCACTAGGAAAAGCCATAATAATCATTGCTTTTTTTTTCATAGCGGAGTGTCAAAATATTATTTTCGGACAGATACCTACGCTCTATGGAGTGTAGTGTAGTTTGTATTTAAACACGTACCTAAGTATCAGTCGATAGGAAACAAAGACGATCATGTACCTATATACCTACAGTCAGTTTTCTATGGGTCATTGTGCCACGAAAATGCATTCTTGAATCTAGCCATTTGATTGTCGCCTCCCAAATCAGGAGCACTAGGAGTAGGAGTACCTAGTTAGGTATATTTAACCCCCCCTAGCCTTGAAGGGGCGACATGCGACGGTCCGTCTGATCAACTTTATTGTTTCTCTCCGGACAACGCTTTGTTTAACTGAACAATAGTGACGAAATATCTTAGAATTGAATTCGACGATACCTTCGTCATATTACTATAAATATCACGATCGTATGAATGGTGCGGAGCGTCCGTTCTTCGATTTGAAGATAGGCCTACACGCACACGCCTCATAACATAAGTAGTTATTATATAGTCGGAGCAAGCATATCTACACGTAACTCTACCCGGAATATGAATATAGGAACAGCAATTGGGCCTCCATCCTGTAAACATAGATTTGGTAAGTAGAGTAGGTTAGCCTATTAACCTATTTATGATGATGAATGTGGTGATAATCTATAATACGGTGACGTTGCTTGTTAGGGGAACTACCTATAGTTGGTTTAACAGATAAAAAATATCCCGTCTACATAAGTTCATTGCGTACCTACTCATCCTATAAAAGATATTAAGAACTTGTTCTTTCACCGATGATGCTCTAAGACTTAGTCTAAGTATAAATAATAATATATAAATATAAATATCGGACAACCTCACACAAATCGATCTAGTCGCAAAGTAAGCTCAAGAACAAGAAGGCTTGTGTTATGGATACTAGACGACGATATACGTACTTATATAGATAAATAAATACTTAAATATATAGAACAACCATGACCCAAGCACAAATATTCGAGTTCATCACACAAATATTTGCCTTACCGCGGGGTCGTCCCCGGAGGGCGACGGCTGCAGCAAGCTAGGAGGTGCACACACAAACACGGATCCTACATGAAGGTTCACGCGGGGCCTTACCGCGGGGTCGTTCCCGGAGGGCGACGGCTGCAGCAAGCTAGGAGGTGCACACACAAACATGGATCCTACATGAAGGTTCACGCGGGGCCTTACCGCGGGGTCGTCCCCGGAGGGCAACGGCTGCAGCAAGCTAGGAGGTGCACACACAAACACGGATCCTACATGAAGATTCACGCGGGGCCTTACCGCGGGGTCGTCCCCGGAGGGCGACGGCTGCAGCAAGCTAGGAGGTGCACACACAAACACGGATCCTACATGAAGGTTCACGCGGGGCCTTACCGCGGGGTCGTCCCCGGAGGGTGACGGCTGCAGCAAGCTAGGAAGTGCACACACAAACACGGATCCTACATGAAGGTTCACGCGGGGCCTTACCGCGGGGTCGTCCCCGGAGGGCGACGGCTGCAGCAAGCTAGGAGGTGCACACACAAACACGGATCCTACATGAAGGTTCACACGGGGCCTTACCGCGGGGTCGTCCCCGGAGGGCGACGGCTGCAGCAAGCTAGGAGGTGCACACACAAACACGGATCCTACATGAAGGTTAATGCGGGGCCTTACCGCGGGGTCGTCCCCGGAGGGCGACGGCTGCAGCAAGCTAGGAGGTGCACACACAAACACGGATCCTACATGAAGGTTAATGCGGGGCCTTACCGCGGGGTCGTCCCCGGAGGGCGACGGCTGCAGCAAGCTAGGAGGTGCACACACAAACACGGATCCTACATGAAGGTTCACGCGGGGCCTTACCGCGGGGTCGTCCCCGGAGGGTGACGGCTGCAGCAAGCTAGGAGGTGCACACACAAACACGGATCCTACATGAAGGTTCACGCGGGGCCTTACCGCGGGGTCGTCCCCGGAGGGTGACGGCTGCAGCAAGCTAGGAGGTGCACACACAAACACGGATCCTACATGAAGGTTCACGCGGGGCCTTACCGCGGGGTCGTCCCCGGAGGGTGACGGCTGCAGCAAGCTAGGAGGTGCACACACAAACACGGATCCTACATGAAGGTTCACGCGGGGCCTTACCGCGGGGTCGTCCCCGGAGGGTGACGGCTGCAGCAAGCTAGGAGGTGCACACACAAACACGGATCCTACATGAAGGTTCACGCGGGGCCTTACCGCGGGGTCGTCCCCGGAGGGTGACGGCTGCAGCAAGCTAGGAGGTGCACACACAAACACGGATCCTACATGAAGGTTCACGCGGGGCCTTATCGCGGGGTCGTCCCCGGAGGGTGACGGCTGCAGCAAGCTAGGAGGTGCACACACAAACACGGATCCTACATGAAGGTTCACGCGGGGCCTTACCGCGGGGTCGTCCCCGGAGGGTGACGGCTGCAGCAAGCTAGGAGGTGCACACACAAACACGGATCCTACATGAAGGTTCACGCGGGGCTTACCGCGGGGTCGTCCCCGGAGGGTGACGGCTGCAGCAAGCTAGGAGGTGCACACACAAACACGGATCCTACATGAAGGTTCACGCGGGGCCTTACCGCGGGGTCATCCCCGGAGGGTGACGGCTGCAGCAAGCTAGGAGGTGCACACACAAACACGGATCCTACATGAAGGTTCACGCGGGGCCTTACCGCGGGGTCGTCCCCGGAGGGTGACGGCTGCAGCAAGCTAGGAGGTGCACACACAAACACGGATCCTACATGAAGGTTCACGCGGGGCTTACCGCGGGGTCGTCCCCGGAGGGTGACGGCTGCAGCAAGCTAGGAGGTGCACACACAAACACGGATCCTACATGAAGGTTCACGCGGGGCTTACCGCGGGGTCGTCCCCGGAGGGCGACGGCTGCAGCAGCGAGGCGAGCGAGGAGGAGCGCGCTGACACACCGGCGCTCACTTGTTTCTCCGGGGACCGCAGTTTCCTCCTAAAGTTCTGTAAATGGGCATGCTAATTTATTTCAATTGAATATATGTTGAATATATATATGTTCATTAAACTATTACATTTTTTAGTTCAACTTTATATTAAAAGGCATCCAAACGTCTTATCGTTACCTACATTATATTTAATCTATATAAATGTAGGTAACTTATTCATTCATTTCATTCAGGGCGTAATGTCCATTTCTACAACAGCATTTATATGGATTCATAGTCTTACAAACGCAATAATGAGTAAAATTATGGTGGAGCACCGAAGTCATCTTTGGTCTTCATCATTTGTTCCCTTTGAGGTACAAAATGCATGTCGTGAGTTAGGTACCAATTTAATATCTATAGGTAATTAAGCCATAGGTATGTAAATTAAGAGTGATTTCAATAGTGTCATAAATTTCTGTTTATATTTACCGTTGGTTCCGAGTCTTCCGTGAGACCTGTTAAAAGCTGTACGCAAAATAAGTATGATAATTAAAAAAAGAATGATACATCCACAACTTTTATCTATAATTAGGTATTTACCTACTTAACAAATTAGGTATCAGTTAAGTTCTGCTATCATTATTACGAGTAGCAATAAAAATCTACTACATTTGGTGACTGGTTGCAGTATCGCCACCGGTAAAAGAAATATAGCTAATAAGTAGAATATATCAACCGAGGTTGTGACCGGTTGGTTCGGTCCGGACATGATTTTCTATTTTTATCCAAAGCGTTGCCGGGAGACTCGTATGCCTAGGGGCCCCTGAATAGCTCAATCCAGCTCTGCGTCTTGGTGTTAAACTGTCTAAAGAGACTTACGTCGAGATCAGCCTTGTCGTTGATGTCGGCGACCTGCTGGTGCGCCACAGTCAGCAGCTCGAGTGCCTTGGCGTGGAAGCCGAGCTCGATGAGCAGAAAGTCGGTCAACAGTGCCTTCAACTGTTGCAGCTTGCGACGCTCAAAAAATTCCGTCTGCTCGCTCAGGCTCTTGGCTGAGCGAGACATTTCGGCCGATGCTTTCAGCAACTCGGACTCAGCATATGTCTGTACGGTATTATTCATTGTGGATTTAATTAATTGATAAGGATACTGGTTATGTTATACCTACAGTTCAGTATACGGCGGCGTCGTTCGCGACAAAAAAGATTAACCAGCGTTTTTATCAGTTACAACAGGTTTTAATTTTACGCAAGCTCCGAATAAGTAAGTAGTTATTACGATTTTATTCGCCCTCAGATGGTTGACGAGTACCGGCATCTACCTACCTACTAGAGCGCTTGTTTTTGAATAATCAGAGCTCTGGTGGTGAGGTTGTACAGTTTGTCCTATAAGTACCTATCTGTCTTTACTTATTCATACTGGACGCAAAACTTTGTAAAAGTATTATGTTAATTGAACGATCCTATGAGCGCTTGTCTTATAATATATATAATATAGTACAGAAGGAAATTTAAGTCGCTTCCAATTGGCATATTTTCAGAATAAGGTACTTATAATGAGACGTATCTCTGGAGTTTGAATGTATAGAGATAGCACGGTAATTCGACTATTGGGTCCTACGATACTGCGCTAATTAATTTCGAAATGTGTACGGGAATCATTCGCAAACGGTTTACTAATGTTTCGCCGAAAATTATTTAGCAAATTCTTAAATCGCCGAACTACGTATCCCATATTTTTATTTGGTCAAATTTTCATTTCCCAACTCAACGTTTCGCACTGATATCTTTTCCCAATTAATGATTTGATAAACTATTGTTAGACCAATTATTATCTGGGATTTTTATAAGATGTCAATTATGTTTTCGTCAAATGTATTGATTGGCATACCTTGATTTAGCAACATATTGATTGGCATTATGAAATCTAACCTAGTTTGTTAGAATGCAAGGTTCAAATTGCAGTATAATTTTATTGCATTAAGCGGGTAGGGTGATGCACCATGCACCTACATTTACAGGGTACCTACTTTTGTTTACATACTTTGTGGCTCAAAATAGCATTTCATTCTTGAGTTATCATCGCTGATAGTTAATGTGCGTGTGTGCATAAAAAAAAATAACCCTAACCTACCTATCTCTGGGAGCAGTTTCGTCCCAATGACTGTAATCCCGAAGACTGTAATCCCGACGGCTAGAATTCCTACAGTTCACATACATACGTATCACAAGTACTACAAAAGGAGCGTTTTTTAGGGATATAAAAAAAAAAATTGGGCAAGTGCGAGTCCGACTCGCGCATGAAGGGTTCCGTACCTATATATACCTATATACATAATCTATAACAAGTTTGTTGTATGGGAGCCCTTCGGCCGCGTACGTAACCGGAGTTTCGTAACCAGTTGCGATAGAAAACTTTTTCGGTCTTGTTCGAAACCGGTTGCGAACTAAAACTATTTTGTTCTTATACGAAACCAGTTACGAATGAACACTTTTTGTTTTTGTACGAAACCTTTCGACCATTCATAAAACCAGCAAAGACCTTCATACTATGAAAGTTTTCTATACTCTTCATATACTCGTTATACACTTCTATGGGCTGCACAAATTGACCATGCATTTGTGTAGCCCATGGAACATAGTTTTGACATTTTAACCATAAATGTAATTTTAACTTTGTTCCTTTCTCTCTCTAGGACCTTTTTGCTTGGAGATAAGGTCGCGAGCTCGTTCTAAAGTATTGTTTTACCGGTAAAGAAAGGGTAATTTATTTATTATGTATGAAAATGAAAACATAAAAAAGCGAAAAATCATATTTCGACATAGGTTCATATAACATTTTTTACTCCTAACGACCTCAGGAATCCGCTGGTAAAATGATTTGGAATCCTCGTGAGAACCCTGTATAACGAGTATATGAAGAGTAGAGAAAACTTTTATAGTATGAAAGTCTTTGCTGGTTCTATGAATGGTCGAAAGGTTTCGTACAAAAACAAAAAGTGTTCGTTCGTAACTGGTTTCGTATAAGAACAAAATAGTTTTAGTTCGCAACCGGTTTCGAACAAGACCGAAAAAGTTTTCTATCGCAACTGGTTACGAAACTCCGGTTACGTACGCGGCCGAAGGGTATGGGAGCCCCCCTTAAATATTTATTTTATTTTATTTTTAGTATTTGTTGTTATAGCGGCAATAGAAATACATCATCTGTGAAAATTTCAACTGCCTAGCTATCATCGTTCTTGAGATACAGCCTGGTGACAGACGGACGGACGGACGGACGGACGGATGGACGGACGGACGGACAGCGAAGTCTCAGTAATAGGGTCCCGTTTTTACCCTTTGGGTACGGAACCCTAAAAACTAACCTAACCTAACCCGGCCGACTCGGATCTGCTCACATACATACGAGGGGCGTCTGAAAAGTTCTAAGCCTAAGATAGAAAAAAACAATTTACACAAATGAACTCGTGTTTATTTTTCAATATAGTCTCCTCCTAAATCAATGCATTTTTTACATTTTTTATACAGTGCTTTTAGGCCATTAAAAAAATAATCTTCATTTTGCCCTTCAAAATGCTCCTGTACAGCCGGCAGCAGTTTCATTTGTCCTTTTAGACACTGACCCACAAGAGGTTGATAACGTAATTATGAGCTTAAAGTCAGACAGCGCTCCTGGATGGGATGGCATAACCACACGTTTTCTTAAAATGGCTAGACCATTAATAGTCCCGACTATCAGCCACTTAACCAACCTTTGCTTTGCTAACGGAGTATTTCCAGATCCACTAAAAGAATCTATCGTAACGCCTGTATATAAGGATGGTGAGAGAGATAATGCCAACAACTATAGACCCATTTCAGTCCTACCTGCCATTTCTAAAATTATAGAAAAATTACTGAATACTCGCCTCAAATCTTATCTTGATAAATTTGACATTCTTTCGGAATCACAATTTGGTTTTAGAAGTGGCAGGTCGACGGAGGATGCGGTGCTGGCGCTATCATCTTTGATTACCGAACATACTGATAGAGGTGATAAATGTCTAGCAGTGTTCTTAGACCTAAAAAAAGCATTTGACACGGTCTCTCCCACCATCCTAATAAAAAAACTGGAACACATCGGAATCAGAGGAGTGCCCTTAAAACTATTTAAAAGCTACATCAGCGATCGCACACAAAGGGTGAAGGTGGGTGATTATGTAAGTCAGGAGGAGAAAATCATTTTTGGTGTCCCTCAAGGAAGTGTCCTCGGTCCTACCCTCTTCCTGATTTATATTAATGGGCTAACTAATCTTAATATAGACAAAGGGCAGGTGTTCTCGTATGCAGATGATACTGCCATTGTGTTCAAAGCTGATACTTGGCATGCGGCTAAGGGGCTACAGCAAATTTCATACTGGCTCCAGTTGAACCTGCTAACTTTAAACTTGAATAAAACGAATTATATGTGCTTTACCAAAACTATCAAATCCCAACCTAACCCCAACTTGATGCTAAAAATGCATAGTTGTGACCTGACTGACCCTACATCTTGCAGCTGTAGGGTTAAGGCGGCAACAGTGGCTATAGCGACAACAGTGGCGCAATGGCCGTTGTTTCAAAAGTATCATAGGTAGCTTTCCGTCTCTCTTACTCTTCGGAAGCCCTCCCGATATATACAGGTCACATCCAGTTTCTTTGCGTCAGCCATGTAACAAACCCGTTTTGCGAGTGTTTTTTTGTTTTGACGTAAGAAAAAGTGAGTTTTAAGGTAGATATACTGTTTATTTTTTCACAAACCTTTCGTCTTACCAATGGAGTTATATTTTTGCTAAGAAATAAACTTAATTGAGGTCATTTTGGCGTATACCGCGCTTCGATTTACGTAAAACCATCACACGTGGTATGAGTTAAACCCAAAATGGCGGTTTTGTACACAGTGGCTCAAATCACTTAAGTACACAGTGGTTCATGATCCACTGTGTACTATTGGTACCTACTGGATAATGGTTAACAGACATCGATGTAGAAAATTTAGCGAGATGTTATATTTTTTGTTAATTTTCCCTTTTAGGATGGCTCGTCCAACAAGGCCCAATGAAATAGATAAACACAGCTGATGACATGAAAAAAAAAATAGTTTGAGCGTGAGAAATGCGTCTAAATTTCAGGAAATCTTTTCACTGCACTGAGACGTTATCATTTTAAGACTCGATATATTAATGTCGGCTAGGTTCGTTTACGCCAAATTATAGCGTTAGTAAAATGTGCAATGAAGAGCAACAAGATTTTTTAAAAGATTATTTCAAATACTGTGCGTTACTGTTTTACGGATTGAGCACAAAGGAATTTCGAAAAATAACTTTATTATTTATTTTAAGTTCAAAGAAACATTTTTTATGATATTTTATGCAAGATACTAATTAAGTAATGGTAGTTACTTAGTTTATGTAGCAGTTATGCGTTGATTATTAACTAAGTCATAAAAATTAAGCTCGTTTAGTACATTTTGAATGTGTAAGACTGAAAAGTCACTTTCAGGCTGAAGTAGTCAAAAAAAGTTTTATTTTCTGATGTGTAACTTATTGTTTGATTAAAACAAAAGATAAAGACCGATACGAAGCATAACAATGCATTATTAGTTGAGTTATATTATAGATGATCCACTGTAAACTTGCCTGATTTACTGTAAACTGAGGGCCGATTCACTGTATCCCACCCACAGTACACAATGGCTCAAATGAGTTTTTTTAGAAAATACTATATATTTTCCAAAATATTATCTTGTCGAGCTAAATCGATTGGAATAATCAATATATATTAGTTACACTATAACACGGATCCTTTCACATCTTTTCAACACTCACCCAAATCAAATTACATCTCTGCAAAAAAAAGTGACCCACTGTTGCCGCCTTGACCCTACTCAGCTTACAAAAGTATCGACCACTAAGTACCTTGGAGTCATTTTGGACCAACGGCTAAGTTGGCATCCTCATATCGAATTTGTAAACAATCGCATTAGAAAACTAGTCTGGATATTTAAAATTTTGAGACATGTGGCCAACAAATCATTGTTAGAGCAATTATACAAAACGCTTGCACAATCTGTTATGACTTACTGCATTGTAGTGTGGGGTGCAGCAACTAAAACCAAATTTCTACAGGTGGAAAGAGGACAAAGATGCCTTCTCAAAGTTATGTACAAACTACCTTTCAGACACCCTACTTGTGAGTTGTATGCAAAGAATAATATTTTAACCATCAGAAAACTATATATTCTATCGACTGTCCTAAAATTACACAAGACTCTGAACTTTGATCCTTCTTTAGTAAAACGCAGGATAAACCATGCTGTAGCTCCCAAGCATCCCACAAAGTCGTTGTTTGCGGAAAGGCAATTTACTGCAATGTCGTCGCATCTGTACAACAAAATAAATAAAGTTTTAAATATATACCCAATGCATCGATTAAATTGTAATGAAAAAATAATAGAATGGTTAAAAACACTAACCTACGAAGACACCGAAATGCTACTTGATCATTAAATTCATTAATTTGTTTGTGTTTGCTTCACACACAATTCTACTTACCTGAAAAATTCACAACTTTTGATGAATACACTACTACCTATTTTAAATTACAACACACCCTTAAAAACATAACTTACATACACACATACACAACTCACACACTCTCACATACACTTTTATATTTTAATTTTTCTTTTCTTGGTAAAAACTGTACAACAGAAAGGAAATGTACTTAAATAAATTGTATTCTCATAGCATAGTAATTTTCTATTTTATTGTATCTACTTAAATGTATTACAACTCCGGATGGGAGGAGCGGAACCTCCTAACACAAGTATTATAATCATACTTACCAGGAGGGACCGGCCACAATATTATGTACCAATTAAGTATTTACCAAATAAATATTTTGATTTTTTGATTTTTGATTTTGACAGCCGCCTTCATCTCTTCGTCACTTCTAAATCGCTTTCCCCTCAACTCTTTCTTCAAATTATTGAATAGAAAATAATCGCTTGGGGCTAGATCTGGGCTGTAGGGTGGGTGGTCAATTTCGTCAAAACCAACTTCCTTCAGAGCACGCCTCGCAACATTAGCGGTGTGAACGGGTGCGTTGTCTTGCAAAAACAAAATGCCTTTCCTTAGTTTACCCCGCCTTTTCTCAACTATGGCTTGTCGCACCTGTCTTATTAGATTTGCATAATAAGTTCCGTTTATCGTAGAGCCTTTTTCTAAATAATCGATTAAAAGAATAAATAAATAAATAAATATTAAGGGACAATCTTACACAAATCGACCTAGTCCCAAACTAAGCAAAGCTTGTACTATGGGTACTAGACGACGATATACATAATATATAAATACATATATAGATAACAAAGAATGCCATCACAATCCCAAAATAACGTAGCCATTAACTTAGAGGCCGACTTTTGCACTTTAAATTTCTTCGGCGGCCTTTCACCCTTTTCAATCCACTGCATCGACTCAGACTTACACTCCGGATCATACTGTCTGATCCATGTTTCATCAACAGTTACTATTCGGGAACAAACTTCATCTAAATCATCTTCGCACAATTCTAAAAACGCCCGAGAAGTTTCCACACGACGTACTTTATCGAAGGCCGTTAGCATTTTCGGTACCCAACGAGCACTGACTTTACTCATGTACAAATGTTCATGTAAAATTTCTCCGACTCTTTCTTTACTAATACCTAAGACCTCAGCTATTTGCCAAACCTTAATTCTTCTATCTTCTAATACCAGCTTTTTGACTTTTGCTACGTTTTCTTCGGTCACTACCGATATTGGCCGCCCTGAGCGGGGGTCGTCTTCGATCGATTCCCGTCCGAGTTTAAATAAGCGACTCCACTTTTTGACTGTGGCATAAGAAGGCCCAGAATCACCGTAAATAATAGCCATTTCCTCAAAAATACACTGCGGTGATTTGTCACTTTTTGTAAGGAATTTAATTATAGCACGGTGCTCAATTTTCGTAATATTCGTTGGTAATTCACACATGATGTACTTTTCCGTTGAATATCTCGAAACAGAATAATAAAAACGTGACATGTTATTTTTTAACAATTTGTTTTTAAATGGCCTTTCTAGTGGCCAGTATCATAAACGCATATATAACCTCGAAATACCTTAGGCTTAGAACTTTTCAGACGCCCCTCGTAAGTACGTATCACAAGTACAACAAAAGGAGCGTTTTTTAGGGATATAAAAAAAAACTAACCTAACCTAACCCGGCCGAGTCGGATCTGCTCACATACATACGTATCACAAGTACAACAAATTGATTTTGATTAAAAAATATTTTTTTCGGTTTAGTTATATTTGTGTTTTATTTTGCACTATCATCATACTGTAAGCAATGGTTGTAGGTAATTTGCCCAAATGGCTTTTGATGAATCGTTATTTGACTAAGCAAATCATTTGCTACACAATTATTTACCACATAAAATTTTACATAATAAAATTTTGGAATATAAAAATGTAGCGATATAAAAAAATTACGAAGTAAAATTATGCCAAGGATTGGCTTGCGTAATAAAACTTCGGCGAAAAGTTGGTTGCCAAATGAAATTTGACGAAACATAATTCGGCCAAAAGGCAGTACACCTTCGCAAACACATTATCTACTAGCACCAGAATTAATTCTGTGTGTATTTGTAGAAGCTCAATCAGATATTTTTATATGGCATGTATTTAGCGCGGCGACAAATTAATCTGATTTAGGGATTTATAAAAAATTAAAGGGGGTAGCAAAAATAATAAGTTGGCGACTAATTGCGGAGACTAGTATAAAGTAAAAAGTAGCAGCTAAGTAATCAATTTTCGGCTTTGTTTCAATATAAACTAGCATCGAGTTATGGCGACTGAATTAACTAATTAAGCGGAAACATGACAGCGGATAAAAAGTTGAAAATGGCCTACTCTAATTGTTCAATGGAGATTGCATATAAAATAAATCAAGGTCATAAAAAAATAAAAGGAGCGCTTTTTAGGGATATAAAAAAAAAAATAACCTAACCTAACCCGGCCGAGTCGGATCTTCTGCTAATATTAGTCGCCAAGTCATTATTTATAGTACCTCGCCTATGATTTCAGTAATCTTGTTTATTATTTCTGCTACCTTAAAGTAGCTGCCATTATTTGAATTTTAAAATATCCTTAGTGTAAAGCCCATTTAATATAAATGATTGCCAAAATATTTAATCGCTGACAAGTTATTATTTTAGTTGCAAATAGTTTGCTGCTCTTTAATTTTTCTGTCGCCGCGAAAATAATAAGTCTTTTTTTTTGATAACATCGCTAAGGACGGTTGCTAAGCATCGCATGTTATGCATCAAAGGCATAGGAAAGTTTATGTGATAGGTACATTCAGCACCAAAACTACACATGATAAGAAAAACGTGCACGCGATGATCTCTCTCTATTACTAGCTCTATGGGTCAGATTCCTTTATTTTTCTTTTGCATTTCACTCTATACTTGACAATGTTTTTTGATAACTGACACTATCCCCAACAAACAAAATAACCTTATAAAATTAAATCTATAAGGACTAAAGTCTCATAGTTGTTTTAAAATGGCATTCATTACAACAATGTACCTTTTAACGGCTTTTTATAAGACAATTTGGCTAAAATTGCCTTTATTCTTATAATTTGGTTATGTTAACGTTAATAAAACCAAATAATATGGCTACAATAAGGGTTAATTTTTTTATATTCTTATAGAAGCTAGCTACATTGCGTTTTAGCTGTATAATATTGAAAGCCTTGTAAAGGCGTTTTATATGGCCAATCATTCTTATAAAAGTAATGCACAAGGTACCTATAAAGCTTTTCGGCTTATAGGAGCTTTTTATAAGATGTTTACCCAACGAATGAATTATAGCATTTCATATAGTCTTAATAAGAATTAAAGCAATCCATATTCACTTATATAATACTAATAAGGGCTATGTTCTCTATAGTGTTATATTAAAAGGTTTTATATGGTTACGCCTAATACTTCTGTAAATCTATAAAATGACCAATCTGGTACCGAGGTAGCAGCCGGTGGTTCCGTAGAAGATTATTTATGGAACATGGGAGTGAGCAGGAAAGTACTGAGGAATACATTTGTAGCGGCAGTTACAGTGATACAGACATATGGTCAAATGAGGAATTGAAAAAACTTCGAATTAAACTAGTAATATAAAAAATGGCGGGGTTATTTGTAAACCGCGCTTGACATCTACTACTGCGCATGTGCAAAAGCATTTTTTTAATATTCGTCTTATGTCAAAATGGCACAAGCGCGTGTAGATTCAGCCAAATGTATTTAATGAATAACGATTTTAAGTTCGTTTATTAATCAAATTTTATATCTAATGTAATTAATGACGTGTTAAATGAATGAATTAATGAAGTATTTGGTTTTATTGTACTTTTATATGTAATAATAATCGGTATTTGACTAATTTATCAAACTTTTTTAAATATTAAATTTATAATTACTCGTCCGATTAATAAAGTGTCAATGTTTATTTAGAAATATTGTTACTATTTAAATTACGGATTACAATATTCGCATTCATTTGCAATAAAATGGTCGTATATAAAATACGCTTTACAGAAAATGAAAGTGAATTGTTGCAAAACTTCTATATATTCACGACGTATGACAAAGTGTGATGGTAAATTTGGATGAGTCGGATATGTACAGTTATAACACTTGTGAGAAAGGAACCCTAACGACATATAAAATGGCGAATCATAAGCAACACCTATTGCTAATGATAGATTTTTAATCTCATAGTGTATTTGTAGATGATGTGCAAATTTCTTTCGCTCTTATAATGGCCTTTTATAAAACATGACTAAATAATTAACCACATTTTCAGTACAAAACCGCAATAATACAAAGGCGCGTTGATAACACATCATGTTTTATACCATACTCTATCACAAATTTAAATTCCCACACAGTTTTCACTATAGATTCGGGTACTCTAACATAGAATAAAAAAATAACTTAGGTAGGTACCGTTTACTATTAATCATGAAGATGTTGACTAATTATTTTTCGTCAAACTATTACAAAAAAGAAAATAAACTTATTGCACAGTCATAAACATACAGTTATAAGAGCCAAATACCTTATTAGGGGCATTTGTTTTGCCGTTATGAATTTTACGCCCTTAAATCGGACCATAACAAAACGCGTATAAGGACGATCGCCCTTATAAACGCTTTAAATATAGTTCTTATAAGTATATTAACATTTTAAAGGCAATTTCCATGCCATTATAAGTTTGACTACCTTGTTGCTTGTCACAATAAAGCACTTACAAGATAAATAAAGCAAATAATAAAGCAACTATAAGTTGAGTAAAAGGTTATTGTATTTATAATTTGTGCCCAAATCCACCCTTATTAGCGATAATATGGCCTTTACAAGAATAATATTTTTGGCTATATAAGCCACTACAAGAGGATTTTTTGTTTGTTGGGTCATACCCCCTGAGCATACCCCTAACCAAATTTTACACCTTTTGTTTTAGGCTTTTGGATCTACGACTGAGGATAGAAAATGGTAGCGCCGAAAATCCTAGGTAGTCGAGTGGCTAGTCTCTTAAGGCGTAGGTACCTATCTAATATTGTATAGGCGATGGGGTGGAGTGGAGGTAATACAGTACTACACGTCTGCTTTAAAATGCCTTGCACGCTAGCACTCACACGGCAGGCGCTGGGGCAGTGCGCATGCCTACAGCCTAGCACCACGATGTCTGTAACATCCGTAAAGCTACCGCTAGCTAGCAAGAAAACTTTTATAAGCGCATGACACAGCTGAATCAGGTGCTCAAACTAGCCCTAGGACGATCATTATTATATACTAGCGACCTCCAGTGACAAGTAGCTATGAAGTAGTTCATTACTCCTTGTTACTAGATGTCGCTAGTAGTACGTTTGTAGTAGCCTAATATTCAAAATATTATATATGTTCACGCAACACCAGTATAATAATTACACTACGAGAAAAACCTTGGAAAACTTTTATGACCATATGGCACAGCTGGACTAGGTGTTCAAATTAGGTTAGGTCTCGAAACCGACTTATTACTACACACTAGCGACATCTAATGACAAGTAGCAATGAAGTAGTTGTTAAACACTCCTTGTCACTAGATGTCGCTAGTGGTACGCTTGTAGTAGCTTAATATTTCAGATTTACGCAACATCAGTATTTTGATAATATATTAAAATTACCAACGTACCACTTGCTGCCTGTTGAAAGGCTGCCGCTCCCTGGTTTTATCCAGAACCTTCTTCCTCGCTAGTTCCTTCTCTCTCACGTTCAGGGTGTGTTTCACTTCCTCCCTCGCATGTTTGCATATTGTCTCGTATTGGCAAAGCTCACCAATAACCTGTGATAAAATGATTCCTAAGACACTTCAAAGGTATTCGTGTAATTAGAATCAATTTACTACTGTAGGTAATAACTTGTGCATGTGTCATAAAAAAATAAAAGCACATACTTTGGCTTCCAGTCGTTGCACTTCACAATTTCGATATTCTTCAACGGCGGTGAGAGTTATCGATAAGTTTTCAAGACCCATGCTTAATGATTTATTGACTATCTCATTGTTAGCGTAGTCTTTAAGGACTTTAGCGAGTTCATCACCTTGATCACGTAGCCTGTTAAGAATAAAATAAATATGTATATAAATAGGCGGAATATTTATTATATTCAGCGTTCTTTCTACGGAAGATGTCTCGTGGAATTTCTTCCATGTAGGTACCTTGCCGTCCTTCGAGCATAATCACCGAACGCAACACACAATTCACCAAAGTTTTTTTCAACATTTGTTATACGATCTTGTATAAACTTTGCCTGTTGTTCATAGCTTAAGGAGTGTGAATTATCACCTCTGAACATAATTAATTACGTATTATTATAATTATTAATGTTTACCAAGGAATATAATGTTTACATACAGTTGTTGCTATAGAAACCAATTTAAAAATCTATGTCATACATATGTCATAGATAAGAGTGTATTTCGTGTATTTACTGGTATCTGTACTATAATATAGTAATGTATCTAAGTATAATATTATGCCACCGAGAAAAACGTGAAAAATTGAATTTAAAGCAGGTGCGCCAACTTTATAAAGTGAAACCCTTAAATTCCCCCCACTGCCATCGTCATGCATTTTTGTATATTTGTATATTTTCAATGTTTTATTTTATTTTACTTCAATAAGCTTTGCTTAGTTTGGGACTAGATCAACACAAATCACAAATCGTGTATTTTTGTCCCATAATATTTATTTATTCATTTTATTTATGATAAATTTTTATTCCCCTATAAAGTGAATGATACGGACGATTAAAACTATACCTCGAACTGTGTGGGACTTTGCGACATTGACAAATGTCATTTTGACATTATGAGGTTTAGTCGATTTGCCAAAATTTCATTGTTAAATAAACAAACAGCTGTTTTTGTCGAAATATACCATAATTTGTTTGTTATAGCAATATGAACGAAGAAATTGATGAATTTGAAATTTACCATCAAGATTTTACAACTGCGTCCGAGTGGGAAGTGTTTATTGCGCGAATAGAAGAAATACTAAACGAGTGGTCACTGCCCAAAGCAAAAATTCCCCTTAATTCAGAGTACAGTGCAAAATGGATTAGTAAATGTGAAGACATCAAGTTTCATGGCCTAAATTTCAAACTATCGTATCACATACTAGATTCTACAGAAATAAAAACCGATGACAGTGAAAACACTTCTTTGTTAGAAGACTTACAAAATGGCATTTGGGCAGCCACTGCCAATTTCATAGATGAAGTGGATGGAGGCAGTCCATTTCCAGTTGCTTCCTGGTTTGGACTTAAACGTTACTTGATGCTGTGTCCAAGTGAGCCCCTTGTGGATGGTAGCCTTATTAAGTTAGTAATGAGTTCAGCAAACATAGCTTTCGCCAATGTGGATTGTGGAGCCCCTTTCTTCGTCAAAGTTAGAGAACACTGGCAGCAGTGTTACTTGGGTTTCTATGAAGACAGTGAACATAAGACTAGTTTTGACACCATTCACTTGAAGCGCATCTCGAACCAGTGTTCTCACCTCAGTGGCCTTGTTAGTTTGTTTAAATCAAAGATTGCCTCACCGGTTGCCCTTGGTGCTGTTATAGTATCAACTAAATTTTCTTATGAATTGAAGGATGTTGATGCCTTTGCCTGGAGTCACACTACACATGCAAATGAATTCCTATCTATAGAAGGTTTTGATGTTAAAAAGTTAATTGAACTGCCTTTTGGTTCAGAAAAGAATCCCGTCTACAGTGCTCTATTAAATGCCATCTGGCCAAAGTTCCTAGAGAGCTCTATAGTAGATTGCTCAACATTTTCTGACATAGATCCCATAATGGCCCCGACTTGGACAATAAGCCTGAAATTGAGAGACAGCTTGAAATGCCAGCTCTCTGAGACAATTGACAAGATGATGAACTTGCTGGATAAAAGTAGTTTGTTAATGGATACTTTAGGCCTGAGTCGGAGCTTGGGGCTGGTTAATCCCCTGCACAAGATCACAGAGTCTCCCATTACAATATCAAAGCTAGTGAAGGCTGCAATTGGTCAGAGTACCAACATCCATGAGTTCAAAGGGCCCATAGCAGATGAGCTACTCATGTCACTGTTGTACTACATCTTTCCTGATGCAGTGGAGGAAGATACCTTTAACTACCCAGAAAAATTAGAAGTTGAGTTTAAGGTTAGTATCAATAATGAACAAGACCAAGGTTATTGATTTTTTATTTACAAAAATTAAAAATCACTGTGTAAAAAAATAAGATAAGGAAGTAATTGGAATATTATATTATAAGTATAACATGTTTATGTAGTTGGTGGTTATTGAACAGGCAAATTATGTTTTTGCAAATATTTCATTTCTCAACTGTGTGTTTATTTTGGATTTTTTGGAAACATAATTTGGGAAATACAACAGATTGGGAAAAAGTGTTCTAGTTCCACTCAAACTACAAACCCATTTTGGCCCACTCACCCACTGTGATCTCATATGAATTGAAAAGAAAGTAATAAATTTTATTTTCCAGAGTGACGGAAGCGAGCCTAAGCTGTGTAGCTACGTCAAGACGAGTCCCGAGGGCGGGCTGGTGTGGAGACTGTCTGTGGCGGCGGCGCGACTGCTGGACGCGGGCGGGCTGCCCTACCTCGCGCATCTGTGGTACGAGTTCACGCAAGAGCTGCAGTACCGCTGGGAGCGCCGCATCTTGGTGCCAGGGTGAGTTAGTCCTGTATTCTGGTCTGACATCTATCTTATGCCAAAAGAGGTTGGCCTGAACTGAGATTTTAAAGGCAGGGGCCACAGGCCATGACAGCCCTGAGGCAAACAGTCTGACAATGCTTCTATGTACAGTTTTTATGGTCGTCAGTTCAACTAATATAATTAAAAAACTTTGGAAAACTATTATATACTCACTTGTTTTTTTTTATGTGATTCGGCATCCTAACTACCAATGAAAAATCTTTAATTTCGTATTTTTTTGCCACATTATTAAGTCTAATTTTGCAAAATTTGACTTCTAAGGCTAATATTCTGAGTTAGGTGGTGATTAGTCACTCAGTGAGTGATTCTTCTCTTTGTATACCTACGCTTGTGATAAAATTACAAATTCTTTGAATAATTTAAGAAAAAATTACAAACTGAAGCTGAGCTCGTTTTACTGCCTCTACAACAGTATGTTTATTGGGAAAAGATTTCAATAACAGGAATAAAACTATTAAAATATTTTGTGGTATAACAATTTAATAATCAAAATATTTTAATTTATTAACAATGTCATCTTTATTCAGAATAAAATGTATGTACAAGTAGTTATAACATTTAGCACCATTTGGATTATGCTTCTTTCGTATTTGGTTATCGGAAGAGTAAACTGGGTAATTATATTAAGTATGCACTTTTTCACTTAGCTAATATTTACAACTTACCAATCTTACAATAGCTACTAAAACTAAACTCCTTAAATAATATAAGTACAAGTGTAAGTTTTACGATTCAAAAATAAACAAGAATAAATATAGTGGGAATTAAATAATATTTCCATTCCACTATACATTTTAAAAACACTTAGTCAAAACGTGATCCGTCAGTCTCATATTTTCGTTGGACGGAATGTGATCTCGTGACTAGTTCTTAATTTTAACCAAACAGAATAGATATACCTACTTCGCGCTCTCTCCATTCATGTACGCGATTTAGGATATACATTTAAGCTTAATTAATTATTTTTCTGCGCTCATATTTCCGACATTTATATACGAACGATCATGACAGTGGTAACGATCCATACTTCGAATGCCGTCGTGCTTATTACGACCTGTTTTTGGATTCGGACGCCTTCTCGAGGCTGTCCCACGGCGGGCTGTCGCTGGCGTCGGGCGCGTCCCGCTCGCGGCGGCGGCCGGGGCCGGCGGGCCGGCGGCGCGGCTGCTCGCGCTCGCGCTCACGCGCGGACCACGACGTGCAGGCCGCGCCGCGCCTCGGCGACGGCGAGCAGGGCGCGCGAGGCGTCGCCCCGCCCCGCGCCGCGCCCCGCGCTCGCTATAACGGCACCAGGCCGCCTCGGGTCGTCGGGTTCCGGGCCATGTAGATGTCCATGTCGTGGTCGGTCCAGTTGTCGGAGGTGTCGCAGTAGCCCATGCCGAGCGAGCCCACGCTGTACCGGCTGGCGGGCCGCGAGCGCGAGCGCGGCCGGCGTCGCGAGTTGCCCGTGCCGCCGGTCGCGCCGCCCGCCGCGCCGCTCAGCGATAACCGCGACGCGCGCTCCGAGGCCGCCCCGAGGGACTGACGCGACTGACGGAGATCTGTAATGTACGATTTGGTGTTGAACGAGTAATCATTTGGTGCTCATCTATATGCATGCAGCTACGATAGAGGAAGAGAAGCGAGCGGTCGGGGTGCGGGTGGGGTCAAGCGGGACTCACCGGTTCTCGATCCCAGAAGACTGCCCGGGTAGCCGGGCATCCCGTAGCGGGCGGAGTGCGCGTAGCTGTGCTGCGACTGGCCGTCGGCGAGGGAGCGAGCGCGGCCGGGCCGGCCGGGCAGGGGATCGGGGGGAGCCGGTTCGGTATAGGTTCGTGCTCGCGGGATCGAACGTGCGCTGTAAGCCGACACTTGATCCCACTCACGCTGCTTGCCGAACGCGCCGAGGGTGGCGAGCGAGGAGAGCGGGCCGCCGGGGCTGGGCGTGCCGAGCGCGCCGCAGCAGGCGCCGGGGATCTTGTCCGGTGCGTGTAGTCGGTGCACGGTGCGCGCGCGGCGTCTCGAAGCCGCCGCGAACACCAGGACAGCGACCACGATGGTGCCGCAGATGGCGGCGCTGGCGGCGATGGTGATCTTGTCCATGTTGGAGGCGGCGGCCGACACCGTGCGCACCTCGCGGCACTGCGCGTACGGCACCGTCTCGGGGCTCACGTGCACCTCCTCCAGGGAGATCACACAAACCACTATGCATTCCTGGAAACATAATAATTAGTTGAATATATTTATGTTGGATGATGTTTACATAAATGGTACCTGACGTAAACTTATTTACATATTAATAAAATGTTTCGAATTTATAACATCTACTTACTAGTGGTTTTGCAAAGTGCTTTGCTATCAAAGCTAGTTTATATGTGCTGGCTCATAATTTACGGTGGCGCCGTTATGTCAAGATTTTAATGCGTATATGATGCCTAAAAGCGGATCTATTAAGTTTCGTAACTCTAGTAAATTTCATGCTTCGATTCATACATAACTTGCTAAGATGCTGTAATAGATCAACGGTTCTAATATGGAGGCATCAATTAGCCGGGTATTGATTAATGGTGATTAATAGAAGTAGGTATATGTGATCCACTTCTAGTATTTCGACAAACTGATAAGACGACTTTTATATGAAACGTATGTTTATTTAATTTAATAATTCACACGGAATGTGCACTCACCTGAGATGGAACGTTTTTAATTTTAAATTCTCTCTCGCTGGCTTCGAGCGGCGGGCCCTGTTTGAAACTTTTATCGCCAAACAGTCTGTACACCACGCGGAACCCGAGAATATTTGCGACGTCGGAGTCCCACTGTATAATGACGGAGTTGTCTTGCCTGTAGGCATTCTTAACGATGACCTCGTTCGAGTCGTCCACTTTCGGTTTCTGGGGAAAGTTCATAACTAGCGGCGGGCGTTGATGAGGGGCGTGTCGCCATGTGGGAGCCGCGGGGCGCACGGCCGGTGGCGGAGGCCGGTTCGGTCGAGAGGTGCTGGTCGTGGCCGGCGAGGGTTCCCTCGATGTTGCCTCGCTACTGGTGCTCGTAATAGGACTTGTCGCGGCTGTCGTCGCACTAGTTGTCGTAGACGTAGTGGTACTTCGCGCAGTCGTCGTTGTTGAAGTCTGGCTTATTATCCAATCATTTTTTTGTTTCTGTGTAGTCGATTCTTCTGGCTTTATAGTTGTTTCGTGGTCACAAACAAGCTCGTTTGGTTGGAAACTGTAAAAGCCTCGCTCACGAAATTGCGGCGGGTTACCACAGAATTGGGGATTTCTTTCTCTTGAGGTCACCTGCAGTTCACCGTCGCGTATCCATTCTATAATCCAGCGAAGACGACAGTCGCAGTTCAGAAATCGCCCTCCGATACTTAGCCCACGTAGGGTATTGTTTAAATGCGCTAGAGCTTCGGCGGGCACGGTAGGAAGAGGATTGCCGTCCAGTGCTAAAAGCGTAATCGATGGATTACTTCTAAAAGCGTCAGCAGGCAACTTGTTCAATAAATTAAATCCTATGTCGAGAACTCTCAACTCCGTCAAAGTTCCTATCGCTGCACCAGGAAATTCTGGTAAGAGATTATTCAGAAGACTCAAGGAACTTAATGTCGTTTTAATCCCCGCAAATGCGTCTTCTTTCAGTGTTACGATTAGGTTTCGTTCTAAATTAAGCGCCGTCAGAGCATCCAAACCTTCGAAGGTACGTTTCCCTTCAGACCCAGGCAATTCTCTGATACTGTTCTGCGACAGGTCGAGGAATGCTAGACTGCGGAGGCCTCTGATGCATTCAGGAACACTCTTTTGTTTAGTTCCTTTCAAATTCAGGTTTTTCAGCGAATTTTCTAATCCGGTTAGCGCGTGTGGCGCCAGTGTGACGTTGTTGTCCGATATTTTGAGCGTCGTCAGCTTCCGTAATGTAATGAACGCATGATTTTCTATTTGCGTGATGCGATTCTTTGATATGTCAAGCAACGAAAGATTCGTCAATATCTTTAATGCTTTTACGGGCACTTCGTACAACTCGTTGTCCTGCAAGTTTAAGTTCTTCAAGTGTGGCCCTTGCCCGCGAAAGGCGTCATCATCAATTCTAGTGATCTTGCATCCGGATATTTGGACGTTATGAATTTTCAAGTGTGTAAAAATGTCGTCTGTCAACGCCGGTATTGTTGAATTGTTGATGTATAGCAAGTCTATTGGAATGTTTCTAGCGCTATTATTCAACGCCTTCAACAGCACGGTAAGGTCCACCTGAAAAAAAAACTTATATATGTCTGATGTAAAGGGTAGGTATTCGAAGGTATTGAGTAACCATTTGCATTTCCTTGCTGGCAGGAGTCGAAGTGGTAAAGCGAATTTAAAATGCCATAAAACTTTTTTGATGCGGAGTTTTTGCTATGAACACCGGCAATTTAGCTGTTTAGCATGGCAATGGATATTGTTTACCTGGTCGCACTGAACAGACAGGTCTCTGGCGAGGTTGACGGCGCAGACGCAGGCGGTCTGCAGAGCGGGCACGGGCTCCCAGGGGCAGGCGCCCAGCGCCCGCGTCAGCGTCGTCGCCGCCACCACCAGGCGGAGCCACGGCCGGAGCCATGCGCGCCTATCTGGTCCCTGGAAATTACAATATAAATTTTATAAATATTCATATCAATCTCAATTTAAATCTAACACGACTATTAATCCAGAAAATAAGGACCTGGTAAGGTGCTATTCCGTCATCAACGACAACTATATAAGCGACGGCGAAAATGTAGCTGATGAAATTTGCAAACAACTTCAGGTTAAGTAGGTATATTCGGAGAGTTACCTAATAACTTGTCAGACGTTTTCGCCACTATGAATGTGATTTTGTTACATTATTACAGTCTGTATTTTGAGTAACCAAATTGCGCTTCTTATTTATACGAGAGACTTATTAAGGGAAGGTATTTAAGTTAAAAGGTATATATTAATTTTTCTCATTAAGCCAATCAGAAACGTGTTTTTGGTCTTAGTGTTTCATTATAACATGTAATTATACATATGGCGAGTTGCTGGTAAAACCCACTTTCTTCACATAAACGTTAATTGACGTCATAACCCGTATAAATGAGAAAACTGCTCTCATAGTGAGAAAAGCGCCAGAAATGAAGATTTCACGAGACTCTTGCAAGCATTTTGTGAGTTGTTTAATTGGACGGGCGAGGAATTCACTAGTGGCGACATTTTCTCCGAGGTGTCTCTTTCCGCCTGCCCGCTTCACCTCGTCACGCGTTTAATTATTTGTAAGATGTCTTTGCTTTGCTCACTTTCAGTTTCTTAGTGCATATTTGAACACGCTTTTGCATATATTATGCACGGAATGAGGTGAAACTATATACGCGTACGCTTATAGGTAACGTTTGTGTGACGCCTGAACGGTCTGAAGTCGCTTAAAAGCTCGACTTCCAGAATAGGTACGTTTAATTTTACATTTAAATATCTGTGTCCACTGCACGTCGGCGGTTGCTGATTTAAAGTAAAACGTCAACTGTGAGCAAATATCGCTCTCGAAAGATTCCGAACTACTTTGTGCATTTCAAGTGTCCCTACGGTAATTATAACGGTTCAAGAGATATAATTTGAACCCTGAGAAAGAAAAATAAGCAGCAGTGCTGTTGCATGTGTATGTGTCCGCACCTGCCTGCTCGTTTTCTTTCTAAATCATGAACGTTTGTTGAAGGTAAAACCTTAAAAACGTCGTAAGATATGGAAAACGAGCTACTTATAAGTATTGCTTGCGGTAAATCGTAACGTGCATCGATTATTACGGGCGAAAACTTAGTTGTCTAATAAAACTGAATGCGCGTTTCTCCTAGTAAAGTGGAGTGCAAACCGCGCATGTTATGAGCGGCAATCAAGCGGTGCACGGACCGTTGCTGCAACTGCAGCGTGGCGGCCGCGGGCGGCTGGCTGCGGCCGGCGGGAAACTCGGGCTTTCCCTATGCACCACATACTATATAGCAAGTGCCAAAGGGTACTCTGAAGTTTAAAATTCGAAGCCCGTTTATTCAAATACGATTTTACATGAGAGCGAGAAGATTGACACGGTGCCAATGTGTCCACTAGGTACTTCTTATGTCATGCGACAAGTTTCACGTTCAATTACTCGTGTTTCTCTTACTGTAGTGGATGGCAAGAGAATCAAACTTTCTCTGCATGGCACGTGTTGCTTCCAGAGATAAATAAATAAATAAACAAATCGGGCAACCTAAATTAAGTTCAGTAACCAGTCCTAAATTAAGCTCAAGAAGGCTTGTGTTATGGGTACGAGACAACGATATACATACTTATATAGATAAATATATATTTATTAAATACATAGAACAACCATGATCCAAGCACAAATATTCGAGTTGATCACAAATATTTGCGCTGACGCCATCGCCATTGAAAGTATAGTAGATTATGCACATTATCTCTGCCGCAACTATATACGCCACGCAGTTCTTTCTCGTACGACACATATTACTTATTAGGTACTTATTGTAGTAGAGACTGGTGACCCCATTATCGATATGTCCTGCGACAAGTGCACTCGTGGGCCTTTAAACACAGGGTTGAAGTAAGTACGCCACAATACTAACGGACGTCGAAATTTCATAACACACGTCAACGGCGACCAAAGAGTGGCATAAATACGAGGGCTGCCTTTTAAGTTGTGTCGTTTGGAAAAACTAAAGACAATTCAAGTGTTAAATGGTATTTATTGTTTTTCAAAGTAATCACCGTGATATGTGATACACTTTTTCATTCGATCGAACCAGTTTTTGAAACACTTATTCCAGTCCGAAGTCGGGGTCTCCAAAATGGCCGTTTTGTATGCCTCTACCGCTTCTTCAGGCGTCTGGTACCGTTGACCACGAAGTCGTTGCTTGATTTTTGGAAAAGTAAAAAAATCGTTAGGGCTTAAGTCTGGACAGTACGGCGGGTGTTCCAGAATTTCGACGTTTTGCTCTTTTAAAAACGCAATTGTTTGCCGGGCGGTGTGCGAGCTCGCATTATCGTGGTGCAGTCTTATACGACGTCTTGGGTTATTTTTTCGAAACTCGCCGATGACTTCTGGTAAACAGACAGTGGTATACCAGTCAGCACTAACCGTTTTACGATCCTCGAGCATGATGGTGGCAACGTGGCCACTTTTCGCCACAAACGTGGCGACCATTTTTTTCGAAGTGCTCCGTGAGCGTATTACTTTGGTCGGTTTTGGCTCATCTTGGAACACCCAAACAGTCGACTGCTGTTTAGAATCGGGATCGTAGGCATATATCCAAGATTCGTCACCACTGATAATGTCGTAAACATGTTTCGAGTTTCCTCGGTTGAATTGCCGCAGAGTTTTGCGACACCATCGAACGCGAGCCGTTTTTTGGTCTTTACTGAGTAAATGTGGTATCCAGCGTGAGATCAACTTTTTTACGCCTAAGTGATCATGCAAAATACTGTGAACACTGGTCCCTGAAATACTTAAGGAAGCTTCTATCTCACGGTATGTCGCATGGCGATCTTCGAAGATCAGTTGCCGTACAGCATCAATGTTCTCCTGGGTTACGGCTGTTTTTGGTCGACCTTCACGATGTCTATCACCAAGACTAGAGCAACCACGTTGAAATTCTAAATACCAGCGTTCCACAGTCCGGAGGCATGGTGCTTTATCATTGAAAACCGTAGTCAACTCTTCGAAGCACTGAAGTCGCGTTAAGCCCCTTTTGAAGTTGTAAAAAATTATCGCACGTAAATTTTCCTTCGAAATTTCCATTTTCACAGCTGACTTGGCAACTTTGAACGAACGCTGTACTAAAACGGTAGGGCCGATTTCGAGTCATTCTTTTGTTTTCGAATTCTAAATTCAAATATTTAAAGATGACACTAGTTCTTTTTTATGCAATCACGGGAGGTTTGCAAACGACAGAACTTAAAAGGCAGCCCTCGTATGACGTATTAAATCCCTGATTGAGCCTTATATGACTCTAGACTAAAATTATCAAATACAGCGGTAGGAAAATCAAACTGGAAGAAAATATCACTTCAAAGATAAATGACTATTATTCTACTATCTATCTAACAAATATCGTCAAGATCTACATTTTCTCACTGGAAAGAAAAACTTGAAATGGAAATTACGGCCTCTAATCTATTTTCTGTTTCTAAACTATACACCTACCTATGATGTATAGGTAAATTTCTTAATCAATGTTGAAGTTTCTAAATGCAAATGAATTCACGCCGCAGTCGAGTTTTAAAATTGGCTTTTACTTTTGTACATTTTTAATAGCCGTGGCGGGAGTACGAGAATGCATGGGTACAAATAGACGCAGAAAGCAATGGTCAAACGCAACGCCATGTATCGCACTCGAATGACTAGAAAAAACGTTCTACTTAGTACCTACATCACGGTATACCCCAGTAATTCTTACCTACATATACGGCGGACAGGCTATAGCAAACATTTGCGGATGTCCAGAAATAATTGACTGCTGTCTGTGGAAAAACGATAGCATCAGATTACTGGGTATACTCGGAGGGTATCACAATCAATATCGTGTATGTCGACGGGTTCCTAGTTTTGTCATTCTCGCTGAACATGTTTAATGAGTTCATACTTGCTTTTTTTTACTCCAGTGTATAGATACGTAATCGGGCGTAATTAAATAATTAGTACGATTTCAGATGAGTAAGATTTAGATTCAATATTCAGAAAAAAGTTGGTAACTGTTAATATTAGTTACTTAGTACTTTTTCATTTAGTTATTGAACTGGGACAATATACCTAGGCTCTTAAATAATAATAATAAATATTAAACTTAGAAAATACATCCGTTCCGCCTTAATTATTGCTTATGATCGATCAATATTAATTAATAACTTTGTATGATTCGATACACACACATTATATAACATTAACACATTTGCGAATGCGTGCTGCAAACGCAACGCGTATTAAGCAACAGCCATTCAAGTAAATAGCATAGAATACTATAACAAAAGCCAATAAATTAAGATATCTAATAATATGCGTCGGAATCATCGGAATCGTTCCCAGTGCTGTATGACACCATTACCTACTCCATGTTCCATTGATTAAAACTGATACCATGTACCTACCTGTCGCACGGCAGTGGTGCGCTCTCGCGCCACACTAGCCCATTTCCATGCGTAAACCGAACATCTTCCGATTTCGCCGCTAACGGTATCCCAAGCTTACGATGCGATTCACTTTCGCGTCTCCACAGCTTTTGAGCGCGAACAGCCAACAACTATATGACATGCACAATTTTGCAGCCCGGTCGCGGTCAGTATAATATGCCTGATTTGTATGCTACGCCATAGATATCAGGCGCAGACTTGACCGGTTAGTACTAATCGCCAATTATATACTTATTAAAACGAAATTATTATTTTTTACTTATTTCCACAACGCCGGAGAAATAAATGATAATTGCTTGTTCATTAAAGTTGTATAATGCTGTTTCGCGGTTAAATAAATTAAACAGTAAATTACAGTTTGGAGACTTTAGCGTGGATTGCGAGATTGTCCTTTGTTTAACTTGTTTTGTAAGCTTTGTTTTGCGGTTAAAGATATTGCTTTAATTCGACTGTCATTTAAAATATCTACCTACTATAAACACGTTTCTCCTTGAAAACGGCTTATTCTTAGTTTTCCTTATTGTGTGATATTTGATTCCATAAATTACGTACCTACTTAGGATACACTCTTATAGAAGTGAACATTTACTGGAGTTTAATTAGGAATTCAGTGAGTAGTAAAATTTTCATCATCAAAACATAAACTCGGGACAAGCCGATGTAGATTTTCGCTTATTTTTCTTCAGTAGCACTGCCAATTAGTACCAATATAGAGAATGGTGATCAATAGTGATGAAGTGGGAATCGGGTTATATGGACGCAAAGCCACTGGGTGTCATCGAAAATCATTATCATTAATATCATATGGCACGAATGCTTTTCTTCTCGAAAACGGCGTACTCTAATTGTTGTGTCTCCTGTTATATTTTCATTAATTTCGTTCGTAAGATGCGCTCTTATTGTAGGCACTTCAAAGTCTAATAAGAACTTAGTGAGTCTCATCAGTTGCTAAATCCTGGTTTGGATCTCATGGAGGAAAGTTTCGCGAGCACTTCCCGTCGACATGCCTGGCCTAAGCCATCTTAAGTCATTAGCAAGAGTAGCATATTAGGAAAGTTGTCCCCCAACAACTGGATGCCTCGGAATTTGTTCGAGTCAGTTATTCCCATTAAACGCTTTTCCTACTAGCCTTTTCATAAGTCGCACCCGCACCACCGTAACATCTGGTTGAGTTCAGACTCGACATTTATTTTTAGCGTGATTTGCGCGATATGATTTAATTCAGGCCAAATGATTTCTCCGTTTGGTTTGTTGAGTGACAGGTCGATTAAACTTTGCGCAGTTCCATCCGATTGTTGTACCTCTGTCTCGCCGGGCGACGCGACCTGCAGATTTTATTGTTTTGACACCTACCTGCCACACGGTAGAAAAGTCTTAATTGAAAGCGAGCGATAATTGGAAAAAGCTTAATATGAGATGGCCTTAGGTACATCGAGCAAAGTATGTAGATAGGTAGCCCTGAGAAAGAAAAATAAGCAGCAGTGCTGTTGCATGTGTATGTGTCCGCACCTGCCTGCTCGTTTTCTTTCTAAATCATGAACGTTTGTTGAAGGTAAAACCTTAAAAACGTCGTAAGATATGGAAAACGAGCTACTTATAAGTATTGCTTGCGGTAAATCGTAACGTGCATCGATTATTACGGGCGAAAACTTAGTTGTCTAATAAAACTGAATGCGCGTTTCTCCTAGTAAAGTGGAGTGCAAACCGCGCATGTTATGAGCGGCAATCAAGCGGTGCACGGACCGTTGCTGCAACTGCAGCGTGGCGGCCGCGGGCGGCTGGCTGCGGCCGGCGGGAAACTCGGGCTTTCCCTATGCACCACATACTATATAGCAAGTGCCAAAGGGTACTCTGAAGTTTAAAATTCGAAGCCCGTTTATTCAAATACGATTTTACATGAGAGCGAGAAGATTGACACGGTGCCAATGTGTCCACTAGGTACTTCTTATGTCATGCGACAAGTTTCACGTTCAATTACTCGTGTTTCTCTTACTGTAGTGGATGGCAAGAGAATCAAACTTTCTCTGCATGGCACGTGTTGCTTCCAGAGATAAATAAATAAATAAACAAATCGGGCAACCTAAATTAAGTTCAGTAACCAGTCCTAAATTAAGCTCAAGAAGGCTTGTGTTATGGGTACGAGACAACGATATACATACTTATATAGATAAATATATATTTATTAAATACATAGAACAACCATGATCCAAGCACAAATATTCGAGTTGATCACAAATATTTGCGCTGACGCCATCGCCATTGAAAGTATAGTAGATTATGCACATTATCTCTGCCGCAACTATATACGCCACGCAGTTCTTTCTCGTACGACACATATTACTTATTAGGTACTTATTGTAGTAGAGACTGGTGACCCCATTATCGATATGTCCTGCGACAAGTGCACTCGTGGGCCTTTAAACACAGGGTTGAAGTAAGTACGCCACAATACTAACGGACGTCGAAATTTCATAACACACGTCAACGGCGACCAAAGAGTGGCATAAATATGACGTATTAAATCCCTGATTGAGCCTTATATGACTCTAGACTAAAATTATCAAATACAGCGGTAGGAAAATCAAACTGGAAGAAAATATCACTTCAAAGATAAATGACTATTATTCTACTATCTATCTAACAAATATCGTCAAGATCTACATTTTCTCACTGGAAAGAAAAACTTGAAATGGAAATTACGGCCTCTAATCTATTTTCTGTTTCTAAACTATACACCTACCTATGATGTATAGGTAAATTTCTTAATCAATGTTGAAGTTTCTAAATGCAAATGAATTCACGCCGCAGTCGAGTTTTAAAATTGGCTTTTACTTTTGTACATTTTTAATAGCCGTGGCGGGAGTACGAGAATGCATGGGTACAAATAGACGCAGAAAGCAATGGTCAAACGCAACGCCATGTATCGCACTCGAATGACTAGAAAAAACGTTCTACTTAGTACCTACATCACGGTATACCCCAGTAATTCTTACCTACATATACGGCGGACAGGCTATAGCAAACATTTGCGGATGTCCAGAAATAATTGACTGCTGTCTGTGGAAAAACGATAGCATCAGATTACTGGGTATACTCGGAGGGTATCACAATCAATATCGTGTATGTCGACGGGTTCCTAGTTTTGTCATTCTCGCTGAACATGTTTAATGAGTTCATACTTGCTTTTTTTTACTCCAGTGTATAGATACGTAATCGGGCGTAATTAAATAATTAGTACGATTTCAGATGAGTAAGATTTAGATTCAATATTCAGAAAAAAGTTGGTAACTGTTAATATTAGTTACTTAGTACTTTTTCATTTAGTTATTGAACTGGGACAATATACCTAGGCTCTTAAATAATAATAATAAATATTAAACTTAGAAAATACATCCGTTCCGCCTTAATTATTGCTTATGATCGATCAATATTAATTAATAACTTTGTATGATTCGATACACACACATTATATAACATTAACACATTTGCGAATGCGTGCTGCAAACGCAACGCGTATTAAGCAACAGCCATTCAAGTAAATAGCATAGAATACTATAACAAAAGCCAATAAATTAAGATATCTAATAATATGCGTCGGAATCATCGGAATCGTTCCCAGTGCTGTATGACACCATTACCTACTCCATGTTCCATTGATTAAAACTGATACCATGTACCTACCTGTCGCACGGCAGTGGTGCGCTCTCGCGCCACACTAGCCCATTTCCATGCGTAAACCGAACATCTTCCGATTTCGCCGCTAACGGTATCCCAAGCTTACGATGCGATTCACTTTCGCGTCTCCACAGCTTTTGAGCGCGAACAGCCAACAACTATATGACATGCACAATTTTGCAGCCCGGTCGCGGTCAGTATAATATGCCTGATTTGTATGCTACGCCATAGATATCAGGCGCAGACTTGACCGGTTAGTACTAATCGCCAATTATATACTTATTAAAACGAAATTATTATTTTTTACTTATTTCCACAACGCCGGAGAAATAAATGATAATTGCTTGTTCATTAAAGTTGTATAATGCTGTTTCGCGGTTAAATAAATTAAACAGTAAATTACAGTTTGGAGACTTTAGCGTGGATTGCGAGATTGTCCTTTGTTTAACTTGTTTTGTAAGCTTTGTTTTGCGGTTAAAGATATTGCTTTAATTCGACTGTCATTTAAAATATCTACCTACTATAAACACGTTTCTCCTTGAAAACGGCTTATTCTTAGTTTTCCTTATTGTGTGATATTTGATTCCATAAATTACGTACCTACTTAGGATACACTCTTATAGAAGTGAACATTTACTGGAGTTTAATTAGGAATTCAGTGAGTAGTAAAATTTTCATCATCAAAACATAAACTCGGGACAAGCCGATGTAGATTTTCGCTTATTTTTCTTCAGTAGCACTGCCAATTAGTACCAATATAGAGAATGGTGATCAATAGTGATGAAGTGGGAATCGGGTTATATGGACGCAAAGCCACTGGGTGTCATCGAAAATCATTATCATTAATATCATATGGCACGAATGCTTTTCTTCTCGAAAACGGCGTACTCTAATTGTTGTGTCTCCTGTTATATTTTCATTAATTTCGTTCGTAAGATGCGCTCTTATTGTAGGCACTTCAAAGTCTAATAAGAACTTAGTGAGTCTCATCAGTTGCTAAATCCTGGTTTGGATCTCATGGAGGAAAGTTTCGCGAGCACTTCCCGTCGACATGCCTGGCCTAAGCCATCTTAAGTCATTAGCAAGAGTAGCATATTAGGAAAGTTGTCCCCCAACAACTGGATGCCTCGGAATTTGTTCGAGTCAGTTATTCCCATTAAACGCTTTTCCTACTAGCCTTTTCATAAGTCGCACCCGCACCACCGTAACATCTGGTTGAGTTCAGACTCGACATTTATTTTTAGCGTGATTTGCGCGATATGATTTAATTCAGGCCAAATGATTTCTCCGTTTGGTTTGTTGAGTGACAGGTCGATTAAACTTTGCGCAGTTCCATCCGATTGTTGTACCTCTGTCTCGCCGGGCGACGCGACCTGCAGATTTTATTGTTTTGACACCTACCTGCCACACGGTAGAAAAGTCTTAATTGAAAGCGAGCGATAATTGGAAAAAGCTTAATATGAGATGGCCTTAGGTACATCGAGCAAAGTATGTAGATAGGTAGCCCTGAGAAAGAAAAATAAGCAGCAGTGCTGTTGCATGTGTATGTGTCCGCACCTGCCTGCTCGTTTTCTTTCTAAATCATGAACGTTTGTTGAAGGTAAAACCTTAAAAACGTCGTAAGATATGGAAAACGAGCTACTTATAAGTATTGCTTGCGGTAAATCGTAACGTGCATCGATTATTACGGGCGAAAACTTAGTTGTCTAATAAAACTGAATGCGCGTTTCTCCTAGTAAAGTGGAGTGCAAACCGCGCATGTTATGAGCGGCAATCAAGCGGTGCACGGACCGTTGCTGCAACTGCAGCGTGGCGGCCGCGGGCGGCTGGCTGCGGCCGGCGGGAAACTCGGGCTTTCCCTATGCACCACATACTATATAGCAAGTGCCAAAGGGTACTCTGAAGTTTAAAATTCGAAGCCCGTTTATTCAAATACGATTTTACATGAGAGCGAGAAGATTGACACGGTGCCAATGTGTCCACTAGGTACTTCTTATGTCATGCGACAAGTTTCACGTTCAATTACTCGTGTTTCTCTTACTGTAGTGGATGGCAAGAGAATCAAACTTTCTCTGCATGGCACGTGTTGCTTCCAGAGATAAATAAATAAATAAACAAATCGGGCAACCTAAATTAAGTTCAGTAACCAGTCCTAAATTAAGCTCAAGAAGGCTTGTGTTATGGGTACGAGACAACGATATACATACTTATATAGATAAATATATATTTATTAAATACATAGAACAACCATGATCCAAGCACAAATATTCGAGTTGATCACAAATATTTGCGCTGACGCCATCGCCATTGAAAGTATAGTAGATTATGCACATTATCTCTGCCGCAACTATATACGCCACGCAGTTCTTTCTCGTACGACACATATTACTTATTAGGTACTTATTGTAGTAGAGACTGGTGACCCCATTATCGATATGTCCTGCGACAAGTGCACTCGTGGGCCTTTAAACACAGGGTTGAAGTAAGTACGCCACAATACTAACGGACGTCGAAATTTCATAACACACGTCAACGGCGACCAAAGAGTGGCATAAATATGACGTATTAAATCCCTGATTGAGCCTTATATGACTCTAGACTAAAATTATCAAATACAGCGGTAGGAAAATCAAACTGGAAGAAAATATCACTTCAAAGATAAATGACTATTATTCTACTATCTATCTAACAAATATCGTCAAGATCTACATTTTCTCACTGGAAAGAAAAACTTGAAATGGAAATTACGGCCTCTAATCTATTTTCTGTTTCTAAACTATACACCTACCTATGATGTATAGGTAAATTTCTTAATCAATGTTGAAGTTTCTAAATGCAAATGAATTCACGCCGCAGTCGAGTTTTAAAATTGGCTTTTACTTTTGTACATTTTTAATAGCCGTGGCGGGAGTACGAGAATGCATGGGTACAAATAGACGCAGAAAGCAATGGTCAAACGCAACGCCATGTATCGCACTCGAATGACTAGAAAAAACGTTCTACTTAGTACCTACATCACGGTATACCCCAGTAATTCTTACCTACATATACGGCGGACAGGCTATAGCAAACATTTGCGGATGTCCAGAAATAATTGACTGCTGTCTGTGGAAAAACGATAGCATCAGATTACTGGGTATACTCGGAGGGTATCACAATCAATATCGTGTATGTCGACGGGTTCCTAGTTTTGTCATTCTCGCTGAACATGTTTAATGAGTTCATACTTGCTTTTTTTTACTCCAGTGTATAGATACGTAATCGGGCGTAATTAAATAATTAGTACGATTTCAGATGAGTAAGATTTAGATTCAATATTCAGAAAAAAGTTGGTAACTGTTAATATTAGTTACTTAGTACTTTTTCATTTAGTTATTGAACTGGGACAATATACCTAGGCTCTTAAATAATAATAATAAATATTAAACTTAGAAAATACATCCGTTCCGCCTTAATTATTGCTTATGATCGATCAATATTAATTAATAACTTTGTATGATTCGATACACACACATTATATAACATTAACACATTTGCGAATGCGTGCTGCAAACGCAACGCGTATTAAGCAACAGCCATTCAAGTAAATAGCATAGAATACTATAACAAAAGCCAATAAATTAAGATATCTAATAATATGCGTCGGAATCATCGGAATCGTTCCCAGTGCTGTATGACACCATTACCTACTCCATGTTCCATTGATTAAAACTGATACCATGTACCTACCTGTCGCACGGCAGTGGTGCGCTCTCGCGCCACACTAGCCCATTTCCATGCGTAAACCGAACATCTTCCGATTTCGCCGCTAACGGTATCCCAAGCTTACGATGCGATTCACTTTCGCGTCTCCACAGCTTTTGAGCGCGAACAGCCAACAACTATATGACATGCACAATTTTGCAGCCCGGTCGCGGTCAGTATAATATGCCTGATTTGTATGCTACGCCATAGATATCAGGCGCAGACTTGACCGGTTAGTACTAATCGCCAATTATATACTTATTAAAACGAAATTATTATTTTTTACTTATTTCCACAACGCCGGAGAAATAAATGATAATTGCTTGTTCATTAAAGTTGTATAATGCTGTTTCGCGGTTAAATAAATTAAACAGTAAATTACAGTTTGGAGACTTTAGCGTGGATTGCGAGATTGTCCTTTGTTTAACTTGTTTTGTAAGCTTTGTTTTGCGGTTAAAGATATTGCTTTAATTCGACTGTCATTTAAAATATCTACCTACTATAAACACGTTTCTCCTTGAAAACGGCTTATTCTTAGTTTTCCTTATTGTGTGATATTTGATTCCATAAATTACGTACCTACTTAGGATACACTCTTATAGAAGTGAACATTTACTGGAGTTTAATTAGGAATTCAGTGAGTAGTAAAATTTTCATCATCAAAACATAAACTCGGGACAAGCCGATGTAGATTTTCGCTTATTTTTCTTCAGTAGCACTGCCAATTAGTACCAATATAGAGAATGGTGATCAATAGTGATGAAGTGGGAATCGGGTTATATGGACGCAAAGCCACTGGGTGTCATCGAAAATCATTATCATTAATATCATATGGCACGAATGCTTTTCTTCTCGAAAACGGCGTACTCTAATTGTTGTGTCTCCTGTTATATTTTCATTAATTTCGTTCGTAAGATGCGCTCTTATTGTAGGCACTTCAAAGTCTAATAAGAACTTAGTGAGTCTCATCAGTTGCTAAATCCTGGTTTGGATCTCATGGAGGAAAGTTTCGCGAGCACTTCCCGTCGACATGCCTGGCCTAAGCCATCTTAAGTCATTAGCAAGAGTAGCATATTAGGAAAGTTGTCCCCCAACAACTGGATGCCTCGGAATTTGTTCGAGTCAGTTATTCCCATTAAACGCTTTTCCTACTAGCCTTTTCATAAGTCGCACCCGCACCACCGTAACATCTGGTTGAGTTCAGACTCGACATTTATTTTTAGCGTGATTTGCGCGATATGATTTAATTCAGGCCAAATGATTTCTCCGTTTGGTTTGTTGAGTGACAGGTCGATTAAACTTTGCGCAGTTCCATCCGATTGTTGTACCTCTGTCTCGCCGGGCGACGCGACCTGCAGATTTTATTGTTTTGACACCTACCTGCCACACGGTAGAAAAGTCTTAATTGAAAGCGAGCGATAATTGGAAAAAGCTTAATATGAGATGGCCTTAGGTACATCGAGCAAAGTATGTAGATAGGTAGGTACATGTGAAAGCGAATTTATTGTAATTCAGTGAAATACAGGGTGGAACATTTGTAAAGACTGAGCTGACAGGATAGTGTCATCTGAGTGATCTACAATCGACCTATTATAATTGTAAAGCTGGATTTAAAAGTAAAAAAAGTCATCAAAATAAAATATTTTAATATCAGTGACAAGTTGACAACCCTACAAATTCATTTTAAATGTTTTATTTATATTTTAAATTGACACCTGTCTTTAACTTAAATGTTCAAAAGATGCTAGGGTTGATATGTGCAGATTTTACACTGATGTTTAACAAACTGTATCTCAAAAATGGATAGGAATATTTACATAGTTCATTGGTGAAAAATGAAGCACTCAGTCTGAACAATTCACTGTTTGCTTAAAAGTCCCTCGATCTGTTCCACCCGTTATAAGTATGCGCGGTCCGTAATTTATGGAAATATGAAATACTACAACAAATGTTACATTTGTATATATTTTGAAATCCTTCAATTATATGGGATCATATTTCCGATTTTAATATCAATGTTATCATTATCACTAGCAGTACTTTGTGACTTGATGTGAGACATGTTAAAAAAAAGTTCCATCGATGCCCAAAAGATGGCGCCAGTATCACGCTCTTATTCCATACATACGCATTTACGTTTCACCGTTTCACTTAAAACATAAAAAACACGCGTTTGTGCCGAATGTTTTAATTTCACACGGGAAAATATGCAATCATGAATATTGCATATATATATATATATATATACATATATATCACATATATTTTGATACAACATAGTATGTAATTTTTAGTAACCCAATTTTCCGATAGATGGCTCTTTAACGGCGAGAAACTCGCTAACGATTGTCGGACGTGGAATGTACGTAACGAGTTGAGGACACAGCTGTGTTGATCTTTCCAAAGGTTAACGGGGAATGATGATCGGATTGGACACGCGACTGCGTGAAGTCTAGAGCTGGGTCGTTACGCGTTTTCGATGAAACGTAACGTAACCGTTTCTTTTTGACAAGTAACCGTTTCGAAAACCAGTTACTTAAAAAACAGTTTCTTTATTACGGCATGGTTTCATTAGTTACTAGGTGTAACGCTATTTCAAAATCAAAAACCAACAAGCAGTTTTTCATAAAATGTTTAGTAAGCTATTGTAAAACTACCTTTGAAAGGAATCGTTTTTGTTTGCCTTTAGAGAAAATTTAGCCAACATGAAAAATAAACTTTCCTTCGTACTTTAACCAGGCTTAGGACTGGCTGTAAAAGTTATTACAGGCGTACTTAAAAGTTGATTTTATATACATGATTGACTTAAATTTAATTGTATGTATCTATTTACAGTATGTACATATTTATTTACATATTTACATATGTACAAATTTTCCGGTTTTTTTATGTGTTAAATCGATCTTGATTTAGGTTTATATTTAAAAACATCAGCTGTTTAACTTTTTCCGTTTTCAGACTGGCTCGTCTGTCTGAAACAATTAGCCCTGTTTTGCTAAACATGCGTTCACAGGGAACCGACGTGGCAACAATGTTGCAGTTGGTGCGATAAATTTCGGCCAAATTGGGATAGAGGTTTCTGTGTGCCTGCCACCATTTCCTTGGGCAGTTGAAGTTGCCATGGCTGTCCCTCCGAAGTAAAATGTCGTCGTCAGCATACATCTGAACTTCTTTAATGGCTTTAGACAATGGTGTGCCTTGTTGCGACGATATTTTATCCGCCATAAATCTGTCAAATACACTCCACGCTCCGCTTTCCACGCCCTGATCACTTGTTGAAGGGTTCACTTGCTCAACATTTCTGTGATTCTGCCGCTGCTTGGAGATCATTTCCTGCACCTTATCCTGGACTCTGCGTTTGGTTTTGGTGGCTTCTGCTTGATCAGAAAAAGCAGCCATCTTATACCTGGGGTCCAGGAAAGTGCAAATCGCGAATGTTCCACTTCGCTCTACATTGCCAAGTCTGGCATCGACGTCGTGCTCTAGGGCTCTTATGAAAGTCCTCATCTCAGGTATATTTTCCTCCATGAGGAATGCCTCGCAGGTCTCCTTAATTATTCGAGTGACAACTATTACGTCACCACCTGTGACGTATTTTTCGCCACTCATCGTCGCCGTAATCTCCTCGAATGGCCTAAGGATCCGGCACAGCTGTTCAAATGCTGCCCATTCCTCTTCCGATATAATGGGAAGATTGTTCCTATTTAGTAGGGCGATTGTTATTTTTATTTCCTCCTTTAACTCGGTAAAGCGGTTTAACATATAATATGTCGAGTTCCACCGAGTTTCGACCTCTTGAATCAGGCGTTTTGGTGTTTTATTGTTGTGCACCTGCTGCGCTACAAGCTTTTCCATGCCAATAGCACTTTTTTTAAAAAAGGCTACAATTTTTTTAACTTTCGATAGGCTATTTTCGAACGTTTTTAACCCATCGCTCAGAATGAGGTTCAATTTATGGGCGTAACAGCCATAGTGTTTCCATTGTAATTGCTCCGTTACAGCGTTAGACACATTGCTCGCGTTGTCAGTTACAGTGAAATTTATTTTATTAGTTACGTTCCACTCGTTGGTGATGGTTAATATTTTTTCTGATATTTTTTCCGCGGTATGGTGTCCACTGAAACTGCAGCAGTCTAATAAAATTGTTTTAAATTCGAAGTTTTTGTTGATAAAATGCCCTGTTACAGCTACATAGGGTTCCGTTCTGCGCGATGTCCACATATCGAAGGTAATACACAGCGAATCACAACCCGCAGCTACTTCTGGTACAACTTCGTCTTTTGTTGTATTGTATAACATGGTTAATTGCTTGTTAGACAAAGTTTTACGAGATGGTAGTTCGTATCCTGGTATCCACTTCATTAGTTTACGGAAGGAGCGTTCTTCAACAATACTGAATGGGTGAAATGCATCTACGCACAACTCTAGCACATCTCGATCAATTAACCGTTTTTGCTCCGTAGAAATTTTTTTTGGTATATAATTATCTATCCGATTTTGTGCTTTTCTTTTGCGTGAAATCTGTTGATCCTGCTGTGACGGCTGGCCTTCGCCAGTTCTAGAACCTGAAGAAGGCATCAACTCCACCGCCGCTGGTGTCTGTAACGCAGACGTGGACGCTTGTCCTGACGTTGAAGCACCCGAAGTCAACGGGACTGCTGCCGACGGGAGTCCTGATGTTGAAGAGTCCGATGTTGACGCGACTGTTGGATTACCGCTATTCGTTGCAGTGCTTTGGTTATCCACGACAGACTGTAGTGAACTATAGAGCGATATGTGCTTACGCTTCAAATGAGTTTTCAAGTTTGCCGTAGTAGTTTTGAAGCTGAACATATCATGACAAGTTTTACATTCAGCTTTCCCATTTTCTCGTTTTTCGAAATAGTCCCAGATTTCACTACAATTTTTCCTTTGCGACATGTTTACACTACTATTTACACAATTTTAACACTAACACTAAACGTACGATTATATACCTAGTTTGTTTTAATCAATTTATTTACACACAGTTATATTTACACATTACCAGTTTTAATATACACTAACAAAGTTTTTTTTAATTTACATCAATGATTTATATACAAGACACTTTTATACAACAATTAATATTTAGCCCGCAATTAAGTTATGTTTACTCAACAAAAACTCATCGAATGCAAGCAATGCAAACGAAATTTCAAATCAAAACAAACATAATTTGTTCGCGGCCCGCGAGCTCGTTGCTAAGCGTTTATGTAAAATCAATCTAATACTAATCGTAATAAGTTTTACTTTGTATAATGACCGCCCTTGAATACATTCCGACTCTTCCAACGTCGCTATTAAAAATAAAAACTGATAAATTATATTTTTAAATTTGAACCTGACAGTGTCGCAATAGAGCTCATTACAACTCAGCCAACATTCAAGCACGCCCGCGCCAACAGCGCGAAACCGCGTGCAGCCGAGCCGAGTATTATCTTTGTGCCGCTCATTCATCATGCGATGCCTATCTTTGTCTCGCCTATTTTGCGCACAGCACACAAGCGCGACGGGTCTATTAAGTATTAACCTACGCCACACACACACACAGACACTACACTGCCAAAGTCACAGTCTATGCTACGTTACGTTCCGCCGTAGCAAATGACTCGTTTCTGGCAAATTTGTTCTTGCGACGAAACTTAGTCTGTGTTCTCTTGTAACGTCTCGTCCCGTCTACGTCTACGTCAAGTAGCAGGTTTTAAAAGAAACTGTTTTTAGTTATGGCAAGAAACTGTTACTCCGTTTCTTTATAAGAAACGGTTTCTCGAAACTGTTACAGAAAAAAACGCCCAGCTCTAGTGAAGTCCGCAGCCACTGTTACGCTTTGGCGGGCCAAAATCCCACTGACCCCTAATTTTGGAAAGATCGTCTTCTCATACTATGTTGAAAATTAATAATCTGAAGCTTATGTGAAGTGTTGTGTTTAGTTAAAAAGTTGTTCGGGTTTCCATTAGAGCTGGGTCGTTACGCGTTTTCGATGAAACGAAACGTCACCGTTTCTTTTTGACAAGTAACCGTTTCGAAAACAAGTTACTTCAAAAACAGTTTCTTTATTACGGCATAGTTTCATTAGTTACTAGGTGTAACGCTATTTCAAGAACCAGTTTTTCATAAAATGTTTAGTTAGCTATTGTAAAACTACTTTTAATCAAGAATCGTTTTTTTTTGTCTTTCGAGAAAATTTAGCTAACACAATGGTATCGGCTACGTCTAGTAGCAGGTTTTAAAGAAACTGTTATTAGGTATGGCAAGAAACCGTTACTTCGTTTCTTTATAAGAAACGGTTTCTCGAAACTGTTACAGAAAAAAACGCCCAGCTCTAGTTTCCATAAGTAAGGACGCGTTGACAGGTAATTGGTATAAATATGCAAACAAATTTCGTCGCTATGGAAATTGGAAACCCGAACAATTTTTGATATTCCTTTTATTAAACAATGTCACATTATTATTGTTGATACCTGCCCATTTAATACAAGTTTACATTTGGGTTTTACTTTACTTAATGCCAAATGGCATTCTATACCCATCAACCATAGGGCCAAAAAGAGATACTAGAAGTTGGTGCTAAGCACAAATCTAAATGTACAAAGAGAGTAAGATTACAAGTCAATATTTACAGAGGTGTCTCATGACTCATCAGAATAGATATTCATTTCCATTTCAACCATGACAGAAGCAGATCCATGACAGTCTTAGAGCTGAATAGATATATTTTGAGCTTCAGAACTTCAAGAGTCGCGCAAACAATGTCGCCAAGACTTCGTTCGAGTCAAATCGTCCGTATGTTAATTTCTAATCAAAGTTTGACATCGCCGGGTAAACATTGTGTTGCGTGTTGCGTCACGAGCCGTTCCTAATGTTCGTATTATCAGTATATTGGGAGCGTGCCGTTGCCTCCACTTCCACGGGCTATTCGCCGCACGTCCGCAAATTACGCAGCGGGATAATTCAAGACACGATCTTTATGCGGCACGAGACTGGGATAGGGTTACCATATAGAACATTTTAAAGTCCAGAAAAAGTAGAAAGATAGAAAAAAAAAACGTATAACTTATTAATGGTTATGAAGACGGTAACTAATTAGATAACAAAATTTTTCATAGATAACAAGTGTTGATATTTTGAATTGTGCAAAAACCAAAGATTCACATGAGCAAAGTTATTTACTAAAAATATATCTTTTTGTTTTTGGTAAGTACTTTGTAGTAAAGAAAATGTGAAAATTTTACTATATTTTATTGAACATTCAGAAAATCCTGAGGTTTGTAAAATCTAGCCGTAATTCCGAGAGGAGCCTAAAAATCATGAGATCTCAGGATTTGTCCTATATATGGTAACTCTACTCGGGGATACCAGCGTGAATAGATCTTCCCCCTGTTTATATAAAAATATATTTACCGCTATACAATCTGTCCGCATCGAAGCAATTAGGCCGCCGATAGACGCGGATAAAAGCCCATTATATTGGTCGCGGGATGACAGCAGATACGCTGCTATCTACGGCACTTTAGGAAGTGGGGGTATATTCAAAGTCGTACAAAATCATTAGGGTGGCGATTAAAAAATGTTGATTAAAGACATAATTCACGTGCTTATTCGTATACTATCGCTCGATACCCGTCTTGCATTTCAATATGGCTCTAGAATCCGATAAATATTTCATGCCCTGCATTTCAGCACCATGACGACCAGAATCTGAAATATCGAGATATTGAATAGCGGTAAGATACGCTGCTATCTACGGCACTTTAGGAAGTGGGGGTATATTCAAAGTCGTACAAAATCATTAGGGTGGCGATTAAAAAATGTTGATTAAAGACATAATTCACGTGCTTATTCGTATACTATCGCTCGATACCCGTCTTGCATTTCAATATGGCTCTAGAATCCGATAAATATTTCATGCCCTGCATTTCAGCACCATGACGACCAGAATCTGAAATATCGAGATATTGAATAGCGGTAACTTTCTGCTTTACTGCCTAAATGCGGAATTTATTGTCAAGTTGTTTAAATATTTATTTCATTTACAGTACGTTTATTATGCTCCATTTCCTTTAAAATGTTGTATAGGTCTAAAGCTTTGTAGCTCTCTTTATAAATTTATCGCAAGCTATACCAAGATATACCGGCGCCATTAAAGTTTCACGCCCCTGTCACTCCGTCCTGGAATATTCGGAACTAACTGACACACCGCAATTGGCTCGTGGGGTAAGTTTCCAGACATCCAACTTTTAGCGTTATTTATAAGCTTTAATTGGCTTCTCGGATACTTGGTTTCTTAATAGAATATTAAGTATGCAGCGAGATTGAATCTTCCCCCTACGTCGTCCCCCGTGAACGAAGTTTGACAAATCGCGCCCCACGGAGGTAAGAGCGACTGTGATGCGAGAGGCGTACAAATAAAGACTGTAACGAGAATAACACACGACGTTCTTCATCAATAATAAATAATACATCGTCGTGAATTAGGAGCTCACAAGTTGCTCAATAGGTACAAATGGATCTCTCTCGAACAAAGACCTTATTAAAAACGCCATTTGTCACATCCACCTACAGCGAAAGTCTGTGATTCAGCTGGCACGACTCCGATAAGTCATGGTTTCGGTTTGTACCTTTCTCTCGTGAATCACTTGTTTTCAAATCTTAGCCTTCTTTGTCGCCGAATAATAGCGTCGGGCGCAGGAATATTCAAATAAGGATAATAAGATGGGTCGAGTTGTTTAATGTTTCCATTTAGGTTCCACGGCGAAGTTGCTGGAGATAATCTGCATAAATAAGCTCATGATATTCTTAAACGCGGCTAAACTAGTTGAGCATTTATTACGGCAGTTCCGTTTTGGCCATTTAACCGGCTTGGTAATGTCGGTCATTATGCTTCTGGAGCGTGCCGTGCGGTATCGGCGTGAGTCGCCCACTTGTCCGCCGAGAGGAACATCATGCTTATAAATACGCTATACAAGTTCAATAAGAGGTGCTTGATTGCGAAATGCTACCTCTATGGCTTTTGCTTTATTACTCGTTTTACACTAACTACCTATGTTAACTGCAAGCACTACACTACTCGCGAAGTTAGGAAACCGAGGTTGGGCAAATATGATATTGTGGAGACTGTGGGGGGGCACTTCGGTTGAGGATGTAATACTCCGGTCCGTGGGACTTCGTCAACTTCGCGAGTTGTGTAGAGCCGGGTTAAGATAATGCAGCCCAAGCTGAGTATAGGTCAACTTGATAAACAAACTCCTTTAACGTCATTGATAGCGTTAGGGTGATCTTCATCGAAAATTTATTTCGCTTATAAATAACGGTGTTATGGTCAATAGCAGTGAGGGGTACCTAATGCAGCCGCATGGTCGGCAGCTAATGACGTGTTGTTCAGTAAGTAATTGCCGGTATCAACGCGCGATGACGAGCCGTGACCCGGTGGTGACTCGGGCGGGCTTTCTCCAGCGACAATTGTTTCTCGCCAGCTGCCTCATTACCTCCACCTACTTGAAATAAATGTCTCATTGGGAAGTTTCTTTCAATTTGCCTTAATTGCCAATGGCTATGGGAAGGCTCGTTATGAGCAAAATGGACCGTAATAGTTGAGTGGCTATAAATATGACAACATATAGCGGGAATATCACTTCCAATTTCCTATTTTCTCAGAAATAATGGCCGATAGATGTGTTGTGTTCTACTTATTGATAACAACAGCGCGGATTTATCATGCAGATAATTCGAATTATGAGACGTGGACTGCCATTCGGCATAAGTAATATGATTAAATCGATTGCGAACATGGCGCGTGTCCAAAATGTTCGCGAAATAACTATTTGAATATCTTTCGAGAGTTATATGTTTTCTCGTTCGGATTTAGTGGCGGCGCGGCGTTATAAGATTTTATAACCTCAATATTTAAGCAACTTTATCAAATATCGTCGGGACATTTATCTTTCTCTTGAAGCAGTCGCGCCACAAAGGTCTATCATTTCACATAGTTAACAAAGCAATCTCACAATTCTCCGAGGATCTGACCCATCTCAGTGCGTATATGGAGGAGCGAGCCGGGTCAGGCGGACGTACTTAAGCGATATTACGGCATGTCCGATTGACATTCTAAATCCCGTTTTGATCATCCCGATTTCGCGTTGCTGTCAAACGTCGATCGACAGGGCTTAAACCCTCGATTACAGCCTTATGCCGAGCCCCGATCCATACCTCGGATTATAACTATTCTGAATGGGTTTCATTTCGAATATGTCGCTTTATTTTTTAAGATATCATGATGTGACAATGTACCTACAGATGAATATTGATTTATTTTAGCGTTTAGTTCATGACGCATTAAAAGTTTCAACAAATTCTGTTAATCCTTAAATGCATACAATTACACTAATTTTATTTCTGAAATGACGTAATTAGCAATGAAATCCATTCAGTTTGAGATTTCGGGACAATCTTGACAGTCTATTGAAAATATTCAAATTTTGACTTGTGTCATTTCAGTAGGTAACGTATATAATCCATACTAATCCATACTAATTACTAATATTACTAATTACTAATATTACTAATTTACTAATATTTACTAATACTAATATACTATTATACTAATCCATACTAATATTGTAAATGCGAAAGTGTGTCTGTCTGTCTGTTACCTCTTCACGCTTAAACCGCTGAATCGATTTTGATGAAATTTGGCATGAAGATAGTTTAAGATCCGAGGAAGGACATAGGATAGTTTTCATCCTGGAAATTATCCCTAAAAAGATTGAAAAGTGAGTAAGTAATTCATGATGACATTGATGACCCTGTCGGAAATATAATGATTAGACCAAAAGCACAATTGCTCTTACATTTGCTGAGGCGCTTTAAATAATCACTTTTATTAATTAAGGTGATTAGGTGAATATCTATCGTGTTGTACGAGGTTGCTTCCATACTTCCAAGTTCCACGCGGACGTAGTCGCGGGCAAAAGCTAGTAATATTATAAATGCGAAAGTGTGTCTGTCTGTCTGTCTGTCTGTTACCTCTTCACGCTTAAACCGCTGAACCGATTTTGATGAAATTTGGCATGGAGATAGTTTAAGATCCGAGGAAGGACGATAGTTTTCATCCTGGAAATTATACCTAAAAAGATTGAAAAGTGAGTGAACATTTCTGTTGGGATGCGGTGACCCTGTAAGAATAGTAGATTGTTAACCAAGGGTAGAAAGTGACCCATTGCACCCGAGATATTTCTGGCGCTCGAACGAAGTGAGAGCGCCAATAGTTCGAGGGTGAAATGGGTAATTTCACCCGAGTTAAACACTCTACTTTTCATTTCGACTGCGAGGAAACTAAAATACTACACGCACAGTGTGTTAAATTAATTTCCATGTCATTTTTAACCAATAATTAATAAAAGACACGGTATTTATATTTAATCTCGTGTTCCCGCTTTTTCTATTGCAAACTTTCGTTATTATTATTTTTAATAAAAAAAAAACTATTTGACGAGGTAACCTTTTAACACCTATATCGGACCATCCCCGACATATACGTACCTACCGCCAACATTAAAAAAAAACAAATCCAATGGTTTCTATTTTGTTTTTTATCTAAATGTACGATTCTATCAATAAATCAGGGACAGAATTATATGTATGTATTATGAATATATATTTATATTTAATAATTAGATGTAAATAAATTAAGCTTGCATATATCTAACTTTTGGAGACATTTTTTCAATGGCCACTTACCCCGGCCGACTAGATTGTACCTAATTGAGTTGGTCACGACGTGCATCTAGATGGCACTTATCTTTGACTCCGTGGCAATTAAAAAAAAATTACTTTCCACCCTAGGGATGGAAAAGCTATTTTCCACCCGGCTATCTACTTATGAAAATTACACTTTCTGAACAGGAGAGATGAAAAAGTAATTATTAGACCAAGAGCACAATTGCTCTTACATTTGCTTAGGCACTTTTAATAATCCCTTTTATCAAGTTCCACGCGTACGTAGTCGCGGGCAAAAGCTAGTATACATACATCATAAATATACATCATCACATCATGCCTTTAAGGGTTAAATGATTCTCAGTTTAGATTGTGAGGTGCGAATAAATGTAGGTATACAGTTAGATGGGTACTTAATTGATCAGAAGAGGAAAGTATAGGGTTCCGTCCTTCTGCTAGTAGTTGTGTAACGGTTACCGTGAGAAGAAAGCGCGACTCAGGTGGGCCTGTGCACCTTACTCGCTACTTGTTCGATACATAACAGTACTGGCACGTATCTACTGCTGTATATGAATTATGGACGCTTCCTATAAAGTAAGGGCAGCCACGCGAAGACGCTTTGATCGTCGTGCAGTGAACGTATACCTACAGCGGTTGTTCATTAGTTGCGAGTAGCTGCCTACATTCCGATGTAAACAGTTAGCACGAATTGTGTGTCGTCAGCGTCTTTACTGGGTCAATCTCCCTACCGTTCGTATACTATTATGACTTTATAACCGTCGCCGTGAACCAACCAAGGTTGCTCGCACCACTTTCATGTTCACAAGAAATCGTATAATGCGGTAAGATTCGACTCATTATTAGGTACAAATAAAAACATTTGCTAAAGAAACTACGTAATTTTTTCCGATACAATTATACAACAATATCCGATTGATAATAATTGCAACAGAGATAATAGGCGCGTCCGGATCCCGGCTGCAATGGCCGTATTAAGAAACTTCCCTCTTGTTACATTCGGTTTAATTAGCTCGAAGTAATAAATTAGGTACCTTGTATGATTATCCGTATAATATACTTATAATTCGTATGGGTGGGTGCGGCTTCCGCGATAAAACGTATGCCGTCAGCGCAAATGCTAAATATCATAATCAAATTGAGCAGGAATAGTTGCGAATGTAAATTACGTTTAATTGTGTATCGGAATGTTCTTATTTCAATAAGCAGTCGGCTGAGCGGGCACGGGTGGTTGCCGAGCGCAGTGAAAAGCGGGCGAGTGTGAAATGCGCGGTATGCGCCGGTGCGTTAATGAATCGAGGCGGACTCGAGACTCGCGTAAAAAGTCCAGCGAGCCGTTGGCGACCGCGATGCCGAGCGGCGCGCGACCGCCGATACCATCATACGGATAACACTCCGATTAACATTCATGCATCTAAATACCCAAAGTAATGAGATAAAAAACATGCTCAATAATGACATCTCGAGATTCGAATAGTTTACGCCCATTAATCATAAACAAATACAATACAAATCCCTACTTTTTGTCAACGGCCGCATACTGTTCTGTAACGTGCTTTACTGAGCATTCCTTTATCAAAGAGGAAGTTGTTTATACCTATTTTCATACTAATTAGCCATGTAGCGCAATAAACACATTAAAGTCGCGTAGTTCACAAAGGGGAACATTGAGTAACCTGTTCATGAAAAACTTTTGATTTTAATCAGTATCTACTTCCGATGTCTGTCTTACATTTCTTTTACAGCTTATTATGTTACAAGAGTTGTACAAGAGTTATATCAGATTAAGCTGTCCGAGACTGTTCCGCTGTGAAATCGTTTTTAGGGTTCCGTAGGTACCTCAGTCGGCAAAAACAGCACCCCTATAGAATCACTTTGTTGTCTGTCTGTCTGCCTCTCTCTCTCTCTGTATAAACGTCTGTCCATCAGTCCGTAAAGACAAAACCTTTCAGGAATGAGTGGACATATTAAACTGAAATGAATATGAAATACTCAGGTCTGCTGCCCCTTGGTGCCGTGAAAAAATCAGACTTCTAAAGTTCTAAGTCAACGCAAACCAAAGATAAGTACGAGCGTTTATGCTGCATTTGTTGACGCTGGCAAGGGAATCAAAACTTATAGTGTACTTTCCGTTGAATTAGAATCATAAATTGGGCAAGAAGCAACTTTATGTAGCACAAGTAAAAAAAAAAGACCGAAAACCGTAAATTTTACAATACAATAATTTGCATTTTGTAAACTAACCGTGAGCTATGTCGATGTACGAGGACAACAGTTTTCCAACGGCAAAGTGAAGTTTGTGCCTCAAACCAGTTTAACTTCTCGTTAGAGCAATATTCATTACTTTCATAATTTGTACAAAACCCTCGGCGCGTGAGTCCGACTCTTACTTAACCGTCTTTTGAAGTGTTATTACTGCATTCGCTTTGCCGCTATTAGGTTAAAAGCGTGCATAATTATAACACAATCAATATAAACGGCGGAGACAATGGGTGTAGGCGGGGCGTCTCTAATGTCTCTGACGTCCGCTAATCCATCTTGTCGGCAGGCGTCCGCAGACGTGACTAAGATGCATGTCGCGGGCGCACCTGTGCGGGTCAATAAACCACATTACCTGCGCTTACGCTGTTAGGTGGGCTAATGTTGCGAACGTAATTCAACCGCGAGGGTCAAGTCGCGTTTAACGCACTTGGGCCACGACGACCGCGTGTTGTCCCCAATAAGCTCTTGAAACCCGCAGATCGTTAACGCCTTATACGGATAGTCCCGGTTCGATGTCATTTCCTTGTCCGGCAAGTTTTGTCGGTAAAGCTTTTTACATACTTATTGTATAAGTCCAGCATTCTTCGGAGATTCCGTTTGAGTATTTGATTGTTGGTAAACATGTATTTCGTACTGAAGCTGACATAATAGTTATCAGAGACGAAAATACTTAAATGTATTATAGCCAGAGACAAATCTTAGATATCACTCAGAGGCTTGCTTATGGACGTTAAAATTGTATTTTGTGTTTAGGTAACGCTTACGGCGACCACTTAAAGCTTTTATGGAGCAATTCTTGCTTCGCGGCAGGAGCCATAAATGACAAAGGGAATAGCGATCGCGCGTGGATAGCTAGCTACGTTTCGTAAATGAAGGCCGTGGTAAAATTAAAACATTGAAATGGGCATTTATGTTGAAGAGAGTTAGTGACCCATATTCTCGGCTATTAACCTAGCGGCATGGTTTACGTTGCCTGCGCGCTTGTCGGGTCGGGGGCGCTTGTCGCGCGAGTATTCGCATTAATCTCTCGACGGACGAGAGACAATACGTGTGTTGTACAATGGCGGGTGTCCCACGGCGCATGCTCCGCCGAGCTCGCTAATAGCGGCACAGTTATTCTGCCCATTGTCTTACGTGCGTCGTCTAAGGTTTTTGTCCACTCGAGATGTCGATAAAAATTTCAGGGAAAATTAAGTGTCGCCGCGAGCTGCTATGCTATACGATAATGTGGATAATGGACGGCCGGCGGCGCCGCGCGATAACGCTGGCATTGGGCTGTTGACGCGAATTGTGTCGAATGCCATGAAATAAGAGCTATAGTAATACTGTATAGTGTATGGTCATAGAGGGAATTGGATAACAATTTTCAAATTTTAAACCGATGTCCGAATGAATTAAAGAGGAAAATATTAATTTTAGATAAGAAACCTCAACACTTTGCTGGTTGTAGAGTTTTCTACATCTAATGGAAAATTTAATTACATATATTTATCCCTCTTTGCATCTACTTTACATACACACTTTCAGTAGAGGCAAAAAAAATGTCACATAAAAAAATTGCTAAAATTGTAATAGATATCAAATATAATTAGGGTTTTATTTTAGGTACTGTACTTACTTACAGATCATATTTTAGACTTCCAAGTAGTGCTGAATGTGAAATGACAAATAAACGCATATTTTTAAAAGGCGTCTACTGTGATATTAATAACTTTTTGTATAAAAAAATAAACGCTATTTTTTCTTATTTTGTTAAAAGTGAAAGGGCATCTTTCATTCAAAATACACTGTTATGATAGATCTTTGCCGCTACTGTATTTATCAACTTTTTGACATAAACAGGCAGGGCTGAAAGTAAAGTAAAAGTTGAAAATTTTAGCTCTATCTTAAATCAGCCCATTCAAAGATACGTAATAAATACCACATTTAAAATCAGTATCCAAAATACAAACTGTGTATCAATTTAGTACAGCCGATACCGCTCGTGACGTTACAAATCGATACCTATTTGTACTTGTACCGGGAGTTTTCAACACGGTAGATTTTTTTCATTTCAATTCCAGTTTGTGACAATTGTGACCAGCAATCGCACTTGGTGTAAATTGAAATATATACGTATATGATCAAGAGACATAAAAAAATAGATATCATTGATATTCTACAGAGAGTAAAAAGCGACGGGGGTTTTTCACTAAGCTTTAATTTGGCAAGTCGGAAAAAATATCATTGGACAAAATAACAAAAAATTGGGCAAGTGCGAGTCGGACTCGCGCACCGAGGGTTCCGTACAAACACTTTTCATCCTTAAGTGGTTAAGTTAAGTTTGCACCTGGTATGTATAGCGCCCCATACAAATGAGGTGCAAAGTTAACGCAACCAACCCGTTTGTTGTATGGGAGCCCCCCTTAAATATTTATTTTATTTTATTTTTAGTATTTGTTGTTATAGCGGCAATAGAAATACATCATCTGTGAAAATTTCAACTGTCTAGCTATCACCGTTCTTGAGATACAGCCTGGTGACAGACGGACGGACGGACGGACAGCGAAGTCTCAGTAATAGGGTCCCGTTTTTACCCTTTGGGTAAAGAAACCCTAAAAAGTACCTATACTTACCTAGTTATATGAATAAAAATAGTTCGACCAGTGAATATAATTTAAATAGGAGCTTGTTTTTTCGTTTTTAGGGTTCCGTACCCAAAGGGTAAAAACGGTACCCTATTACTGAGACTTCGCTGTCCGTCCGTCCGTCCGTCCGTCCGTCTGTCACCAGGCTGTATCTCAACAACGGTGATAGCTAGACAGTTGAAATTTTCACAGATGATGTATTTCTATTGCCGCTATAACAACAAATACTAAAAATAAAATAAAATAAATATTTCAGGGGGGCTCCCATACAACAAACTTGTTATAGATTATATATATGTATAGGTGCGGAACCCTTCATGCGCGAGTCGGGCTCGCACTTGCCCATTTTTTTTTTCATGTATTACTTAATAGTAAGTACATATTTTATTACTCCAATTTTAATCGACGCGTATGACGTGACGAACAAACTATATTATTATTTTACCCTATGATTGTGATGCAATATGCAATGCTAGTTATTTTTTATAAAACTCGACACATTTTATGAAGTGTGTTCTCATCGTAACGTATGAGCGGCCGCGGTGTCGTTCAGAGGTTTGGCGGCACAGTCAATATATTAGAGGCAGTTAAAGTATCTCAAATACTTTTTGAGCTGTTCTTATACATACATCCTCGCCCTTACACGTGATGTGGTAAGGCAAAGACCAATCGATATCCAAAGTGAATATAATTTATATAACCACTATAAAATTTAAGATATGGTAATGACACATCGCGGAAACCGATGAGAATATTAAATGAAAGTTAAAAATATTTGTATGAAATGGACAGGTGCCGTCATTAAAATCACTACACGTATGCATCAATATCATATAAGGACAGATTATTTCTATAATAATTTCACTAACGTGATGAGATTCAGAGAGATTCTGATAGGAAGAGCATACGAGTAGAGTGCTTGATTTTCGGGTGTTTGTTCGATTTTGAATCTGTGTCCATATCTAATCAATCGAATCATTAGTAAAGTCCATAGTGATCCTTAATTCAAGGGAGATAACCAACAAATCAAATTAAATCTGTAGCACAGAATAGATAATAGTACAAGTACAGAAGGCACACTACTTTGATTTTTACAAAAGCCGCTTTTTTTAGTCAAAAAAATATGATTTATGGCCCTTCTAAAGTCGTCATCCCCAGCGCAAGCCAAACGGAACGTTAAAGCTGCGTGCCAACGGTGAAAATGCATTGGCTCGCTTGCCGCGTCGCCGAGAGCGAGGGCTGTCAACGACTAAAAATAAAAATGTATTTCCCATTTATTTCTTGCATTCAATATAGAGAGCAATATATTTATATTCTTCATAAATTATATTTATTATTTCATTATTTAACTATAAAATAATCAATCTCAGAATTAGGACGAATTGAATCCACCACCAGGCCGCAAAACATTTTAGCTTTATTTTTAAACATTTTAATACTTATAATATAATAAAATAATGCAACGAATGCGTTACCTTAACATGCAATTAAATTCTTGAGCTAATGGCCGCCGATGGGAATAACAGTAGAAACAACACTTAATGTTCGAAGTGCGTTTAATCGGAGTTAATACAGTGGTGCAGATAATTATCACTTAATTAAAACTTAATCTATTGATCGAGGTCGATCACGACCTTACGCGACCGCGATGGAAGGCATAAGACGCCGCGGGCACTTCATTCTCATCACACATCACTTCGCGGGTTACTCACTAAGGTATGTCCACTTGGCACTTTTCGTGAGAGTCCGGCAATCGATTATCGGGAAACGCCGATGACTCGATCGATGAACACCTGTCGCGAGCGTGGGACCTCTGCTCGTAACACCTCCCCTCCTAGATGCGCAACTATTTTCCCATGTCTAATGAAAATGTTGCGGCTCGACGATCTTCCAAAGTTTGAGTATTAGGTTCCACTGTTGGGAGTTCAATTTCGTTCTCCCTTTGAATGCTGGATCGAGCGCGCTTGTAGTAATATAAGACGATCAGTGCAGTTACTCCAAGCAGTATGATTATGTATGTGGGTATAGTTGTATGATATAGACCGGGTGAATCTCCTATTGCAGTTATCACTGGCTGTTCTAACAGCACCTGGTGCTGAATGTTGTGTAGGGTATTAAGGTCGATTGTAGTCAGATTATAGCGCATTGATAGCTTCGGTGAGATTGGTAACGAGTCTAATTTTGGTAACGTCATTATTTCGACGGCGTGTCCTCGTATCTTGTCGTCTATGTTAATGATTGTAAATTCGTGTGTCCGTAGGCGGCAATTTCGTGGAATCGTAGCTAGGTAACTACCATTCAATATGCGGTGTTCTTCATGTTGGCATGATGTGGATACTCTTGTACTTGTCGGGAATGAGATTATGTAGTGTTGACTGTCCAATTCCAGAAGAGCTTCCTTGCTGAGTGTAATAGTTGTGGGCCGGCATAATTCATCCATTTCCTGTTCTAGCACAAGGCGAGTGATGCAGTCTCGTTGGGTACGGATTTGATGAATGGTCTGTTGTTTGCAGATGTACCACGTGTCAATCTTAGGGCATTCTGCCTCCATGTATACGAATTCCTTGGAGTTGGTTGCCAGTAAAGGGTATGGTGGGATGATAATCTGGGAATATCTATTAGGAACAGGACATAATTTATAAAGGTCGTATTTTGTTGGGGACATTATGGGAAACTTTAAAACTAGTACGATTTTTTCATCGATGAAATAGGATCCTAAGCTAATTATATCGTAATAGTACCTAATGTCTAAATTTAATATGTGTGCAGGTCCATAAATGTCCTTTATTCTACTTATCATATTAGTTATATCACTAACCGATAAAAGTGAGTGGTGCATTGAATTAGTGCGACTAAAAGCTAAAACGTTTTCTATTCTAATAAGTTCAGCTAAGAGGTCATCTACATTTTCGCTGAAGGCGTTAAATATTTGGCTTAGGTGCACGTGCTGAGTGAAGAGATTTTTATCAGTATTCGTATAATTAATGAGGTAGGTGAATGCTTTTTCTAATTTTTCTTGGCTACGCGTTAAATTATTTAAAATGTAGCTTTGATGGAGAGTCAAATCTTTATATAAGCTGATGTGCTTATTTAAACTGGCAGAAAGCGCTTGATTATCCTTTTGAAGGATAGTCAGAGCATTTTCAAAATGCGTAGCATCGTTATTATCGAGGTTGCCCGTCACGCTTTTAATTAGTGTTCCGACAGGATCAAGAAGGCCACGTTTTATTCGCTTTTGCTCAAAAGATTCTAGTTTCATTATAGTCTTTTCTAGCTTAGAAAATAGGTGCAGGATTTGATCTTTAAATAGAGGGGAATTTTGATTTGGGATTTTATTTGCGACATCTGTTAGTTGAGTTTGTATTAGTTTAATTTGTCTTCGGATTTTGGCGAGATTTATTTCCACAAGAAAAATATGTTCGTGGGAGATAATTTTCGTTGCGCCCAACATAAAAGGTAAGATACCAGGTCCGTCAGAAAGGCTGTCGAGTCGAATGTCGTCATGTGTCGTCCGTGTGGGTTCGGCTCGGGCCTGGTTGAGGGTCGTCACGAGAATTATCCTGCAACAATTTGAAATGTTTTTTAGTTCGTTTAATTAGGTTTTTTGAGACCGGTCCGCGTTTTCGCGAAGTATAGATATGAATTGGTGAATTCGATACGACTTTATCATTCGAATAACGCGCTGCTAATTTTTGCCGAGATGCGCATGGGTTTCTTATATATACTTGTTGATTTTGACTATAGTTTAATTCAGGTTCCCTGCTCAGGTTCCGTCTGGTCATCATTTCTGTACGGTTTGAGAATGATTCATCGTGGACAGTTTTGTATACAATTTCCATTTTATCTTTATGATCTTGCATGTATTGCTGTAGAAGTCTTTCTGTCAGGTTCAGGTCGGTTGGGTTTCGAGGGTCAAAATGTCCGGATAATAATTCCTGAGGTCTGCATTTTGTAAGGCTATGTATAGAATGATTGTACGCAATTAATGCGTAGGGAATCAAATTAAGCGCGGATTCGTTCTTACTTTGAACTTTGAGTAACCTTAGATGTTCCAAAATAGTGTTGTGAAAACGTTCTATCAGGCCGTTCTCATTTGGTGCGTTGGGCGCCGTTAAATGATGCTGTATCTTATGTTGTTTGAGAAATTCGCAAAATAATTGATTCGTAAATTCTGTACCTCTATCCGTGGTTAACACTAAGGGAAATCCATGGTGAGTACCGAATTTCAGAAATGCTTTTACTATATTCGGGGCTGTGCAATCCGGTAAGATGTACGCTTGCGCGTACTTAGAGAATGAATCTATGAAGGTCAGATATTTTTCGTTTTCGATTGTTACAACGTCGGCGTGCATGTGTTGGAATGGCCTAGAAGGTGGGGGAACAATTTGAAACTCAGGTCGCACTGGGTCACGATCATATTTTGCGCAGCCGCATATAGAGCATTGATTTATATATTTTGTGATACTTTCCTTCAATTTGGGCCAATAGTAATGTTGGGATAGGGAAAGGTACGTTTCATTTATACCTCTGCGGTTCGTTTTACCTACGTGATATTTGGAAATTATGTCTTCTTGTTTCAAAGGATCATTTATATCTGTGACTTCATGCTTGACCATGACCAAGTTCACGGAACGATGGCTAAATGAGCGCTGAAGAATAGGTACGATATTGAACATTTTTGAAAGCGGTTTAACCAGTATAGCGGTGCGTATTTTTGGTTGAACGCTATTTTTAATTAAAGAGATTAAATATTGTTCCAGGTTATCTTCAGAAATGTGAACTATAGTTTTGTGAAATGTATCAAAAGGTGTAATTTTATTAGGTTTGAGTCCCGTTGGAGAGTCTGTTATTTTTATGACAAGTTGTTGCTTGTATTTATTTAAGGGGTCTTCTGAAATAGGTATTTCCAGGATTGGGTGCTCTACACTAGTGTGTACTGTTTCTGCCGGGGGGTTGTCCTGGAGTTCGGGTGTGCTCATAAACGGCAGTGGGCTACTTAAGGGTCTTTGGCTAGGTGCAGTGTTGGTTGAAGACGGGCTGATGATTGGTCTCTCATCGGGTGCAGTAAGGGTTGATGTAGACGAATGGCATGATGGGGGACTTGAGCCGGCATTAGGTATTATTGAAGATACCTCTTCATTGTGAATTTCAACTCGGGAGAGGGCATCGGCATTTGTGTTAGCTTTTCCCTTCTTGTAAATTATGCTGAAGTCGTATTCTGATAGCTTAAGTCTCCATCTAGTAAGACGGGAGTTGGGTTCTTTGAAGTTTAGCAGCCATTGTAAGGGCTTATGGTCTGTGATAATTTTGAACTTCCGGCCAAAAAGGTAGGGTCTGAAATATTTTGTTGCGTATACTATTGCAAGAAGTTCTTTTTCTATCGTTGAGTAGTTAATTTCGCTGTCATTGAGGGTACGGGAGGCGTAAGCTATCGGTCTATCGGAGCCGATTGGCCCCTGTGAAAGGACTGCACCTAGAGCCAGGTTAGAAGCATCTGTGGTCACTATGAAGTCTTTGGAAAAATCGGGATATTGTAGTATGGGATCATTGATTAAAAGAGTCTTGCATTGTTCAAAGCATTTCACATAATCGGGGGTAAGGATGATTTTGGCACCTTTTTTAAGACATGTAGTCAAGGGTTTAGTTATTCGTGCGAAATTTGGGATGAAACGCCTATAGTATCCTAGCAGTCCGAGAAAACCCTTAATTTGTTTCGTTGTTTTAGGAATCGGGTATTTTAAAATTGCAGCAATTTTGCCCGGGTTAGGCTTGACGCCTTCAGGAGTAATAATGTGGCCTAAGTATGGAGTCTCGTGTTTCAGAAACTCCGACTTGTCCATTTGTATTTTAAAGTTGGATTCTCGAAGCCTATCAAATATTTTTTTTAAACTTATCATGTGTTCTTGAAGTGATGTTGAAAAAACCAAAATGTCATCGAGATAAACTGTGCAAATTACATTCTGTAGGCCTCTAAGCACGTTATCCATTACTCTCTGGAATGTGGATTGGCTATTTTTCAGACCCATAGGCATTCTTAGAAACTCAAATTTCCCGTTTCCGTCACATACGCTAAAACCGGTTTTATGTATATCGTTCTCGTGCATCTCTACTTGATAAAATCCACTAGCTAAGTCTAATGTGGTGAAGTATTGACATTTTCCGAGTTTATCCAAAATGTCGGAAATGTTCGGTATAGGGTATCGGTCGTCTATTGTCTTCTCGTTAAGTTTTCTAAAATCCACTACTAATCGCCATTTAATTTTACCAGATGCATCATTTTTTTTGGGCACGATCCATATGGGCGCGTTCCAGGCAGATGAAGAAGGCCTTATGATGCCTTGGGCGAGCATTTTTTGTATTTGGTCCTGGACCTCCTTCCTATGAACGTAAGGATATCTGTAGGTTTTACTGTGCACGGGAATTTCGTCTGTTGTCCTAATTCTGTGTTTAATTTTACTCGTAAAGGTCAATGGCTCGTCGTCTAAATGAAATATGTCAGCGTATTCTTTGCATAAGGTCAGCAAATTGGCTTGCTCCTCGTCATTCATATGGTTCGTACGTAAGCGCGATAATACTTCTCCGAAGCGATCGGCCTTGCTGTCTGCGAGTGTGACGTTCGGCAATGGTATACTCCGTTCGCTAAAAATACATGCTTCTAATGGGCTTATCCATTTTAAGTTTACCTTATTTAATGTGGGATTAAATATCTCTACTAAGGCTTGATTTTCAACAGCCGTTGTTACACAATCTAAGATGTAACATCCGGATATATTTTGGTAATTTATGCAAATGTCGCCTTGACAAATATTAACCGGCACTCTAATCATTTGGCTCGATTGTGCGGGAATTGTTATTGTTGCAGGGCTACTACGTGATTCATACATGTGTATCGGGTTGTCGGCAAATTCGGTTTTTAATGTGCGGGATTTAAGGTCGATTTGAGAATGCCACTGCTCTAGTAAATCTAAGCCAATAAGTCCGTCAAAGTAATCGTGAATTTGATATATATAAAATTTTATAGGTTTTTGATCGTTAATTTCATTAAAGCAAGGGATGGTTAGCGAATAATTGTTCTGAGTGGTTGCGTGGATATTTGTGACAATAAAAGGATCGTAATCTAGTGGAACGTTTGAAAAGAATAGTTCAGCGGCTTGCGGGCTGAGGAACGATTTATTTGCACCTGTATCAACGAGGAGTTTCAGAGGTGGGTTATAAATCTGGATATATGGTAATTGCCGTTTGTTCTGAAGATTAATTTCTATTCGGGGGATTCGGCTGGAGGCGGTGTGGAAAAATTTTCGTCTTCGTTTTCCGGGTTTTGGGGAATTTCGCTTATTTCGTACTCGTTATAATAGTCTTCAGTTTGGTCATGTTGATAGTTCCAGTCCTGTAGTTCGTTAATGTTAATTTGTTGGTGTTCTTGTGGGGTAGGGGGTAGGGCTCTGGCGACGGGGTGGCTTATACCACTCATTGGCCTAGGGAAATTCCGTTGGAAATTATTGCGGGGTGGGATTCTAAATCCAGTAGTCATGTTAGATCGCGGTAAGGCTTGCATTATTTGTTGAGTTCTTGAAGGTCCCTGACCCTGTCCATAAGAGGGTGTATTTTGTCGTTGTGTGGGCGATATAAATTTAGGCGTGCTAGTTTGGTTCGAAATGGGTTGATACTGAGGGTAATTATTATACGAGGAATTAGATGGTATATTGAGATATGCACCTAGATTTTGCGGGTTCTGGGGTGGGATTTGTGGACCGTTAGTTTTTCCGTAAAAAGGTATTCCGAATTGAGGCGGTATTTTTGATTTAAAAGGGGTTTGATTTTTTTGTTTTTGGTAGAGGACATTCATCTCTTCCTGCGCAAATTCTAAGGCTTTTTGTAAATTTTCCGGACGCATGCATCTCACTCGTGAACCAAGGGGTTCGTGAAGGCCCCTCGTATATGTTTGAAGTGCTAATTTTTTATATAGAGTGCGTTTGGCTTCTATTGTTGTAGCTATTTTTTCGTGTAATTCGCAGTATGTCATTATTGTACTGAGTAAATTTTGGACTCGTTCATAGAAAACATGGGGGGTATCTGATCCTTGAGTTAACATTGATAAATCTGTGTAAAGAGCCGTTTCGTCTCTGTGATCTGAAAATGAGTTAATTAGTGCATTTCGAATACCATTCCAGTCCCTTGGAATACCGTTAGCTGCCAAAGTGGTGGCGGCTCTGCCAGTTATTTTATTTAAAATGCCGTTTAAGACGGCTGAATTGTTCAACTCGTTTCCGGGGGCTGCATTGATATGCGTTAAGACTATTTTATCGCATATATCTAGGAATCTCACGAGAACATTTGAATTTCCATCAAAGTCCGGGACTAGCCTCAAAGCTCTCCAAATTTTATCTATCTGGTCTATCGGTTGGGGTACTTGGGGTGCGTTCTCATTTGGATTTTGCATATTGGGAGTTTCTTCGACTTCTTCAATACTTTCTAAACTAAGCAGTAAATTTCTATGAAACCTAAGTAGGTGGTCGGGCTCGGTTGCCCGGTTAGCCCGTGGGTGAAAAATTGTGCAAGATTCAATTAAACTTTAATTATCTATAAATGGGGTCGCAGATTGGGTTGGCAACCAATAGAATTCGTATACTAAACTTATAGTTCTAAACTCACAGTATCTGCGTCTGCATGGCGAGTGGAAAAGGACTTATCGATGTTTGGATGTTGCCGATCCGCCGCTCTGCCGCTGCTGCTCCGCTGCTGCTAGTCACTGTTCCCGGCCACACGTAGATTCAAGTAGTCGAACTGTCTATGATGACTACCAGGCGAGTCTCGATGTTAGATACGCGCACTGATTCGACTACTCCCCGACTGCGCCAATAACGTATGGGCCGCCGATGGGAATAACAGTGCGTTTAATCGGAGTTAATACAGTGGTGCAGATAATTATCACTTAATTAAAACTTAATCTATTGATCGAGGTCGATCACGACCTTACGCGACCGCGATGGAAGGCATAAGACGCCGCGGGCACTTCATTCTCATCACACATCACTTCGCGGGTTACTCACTAAGGTATGTCCACTTGGCACTTTTCGTGAGAGTCCGGCAATCGATTATCGGGAAACGCCGATGACTCGATCGATGAACACCTGTCGCGAGCGTGGGACCTCTGCTCGTAACAAGCTTCATTTTGTTTTTGCTTAGCTGTCCGATATTTATTTATTTATTCATATAAGTATATTCATCACTAGGTACATAGCTAGTATAAAACAAAGTCGTTTCTTGCTGTCTGTCTGCCCCTATGTATGCTTAGATCTTTAAAAATACGCACGGACGCACCGTGCGAAACCGGGGCGGGTCGCTAGTAACAAATAAAACATGTACAAAGGCGAACTTATCCCTATTAGGGATCTCTTCCAATACATTTATTGTAACTCATTATTTATATATTTTACCTATATATACTTACCTATCAAACTACCACTCAATCGTTTATTCATTATTGGCAATTTTACAAACGTGATATCAAATATTATTATAAAAACCTCTGTGATTGTTGATTTAGTAGTAGACATACTTATTTTACTAGAATTTAAATTGACAAATAGCAGCAAATAATCAATTCAGAATTACATAAGTACTTAACAATTAAAATTGTTCTGAGTATTACCAGTGTTAAATATGGAAGTAGATACACCTGCAATATGTTTTTTATTATTATTCAGTAACTAATTATTATATATTATGTTCATTTTCTTACCTTTCGGCATCCTTCGGACATGTTGGGAGAGCGAAAAACGCGTGATTCCAATTTCGATCATTGTTCCTACAACCCTCTGCGATACAATATCTTTTCGCTGTCTTTTTACTCATTTAAACACTATTATAATATAAAACTGGTATCAACAGATGAATGCGGAACGTTCACTTGCGACGTAAATCGTGATCGAGACGCGCGCGAAAATCGTGTAGGTACGTGCGTTCCGAGACAGGGCGTATCAGCCACTGAATAGTCCGCATGCATGAGGCCACCGGCATGTACTTGTAGCGGGAAACGTTTATCGCGGAGTGCGCCCCACCTGTCTGTAGTAGATCGTCCTTTGAACCAATGCCTCAATGTGCGATGACTCGCACTCGACTTGGTGACCCAAGTCCCTCAACTCGATGGCCATGACATACTAAAGAAACTGAAACTGCAGAGCTCGTAATCTGAAGTGAACATTGTGTTCTATAATAGTTAGAAGAAGAGGCAACAGTTGTTTTACTGCTTTACAGGTATTATTTGCTGTGGGGCGGGAGGATGCCGGTCCCCGCATGCCTCCTGGGGGTACAAATACTACACTATAAATAGAAGCTTTTAGCCCAAAAGTTACTGTAAATTTGCAACCACATTAAAGACGCTTGTTGCGAAAGCAATCACGCAATAACTATTATTATTGCTTATTACACGGTAATTCTCTATGTAAGCTAATACGTTGATAACGCATGTGAGCGTATAGCTATTACGTATATGTTATGCATATGAATAATTCGGAAAATCTATACTGACTAGATATACATCAAACACTATTAACACGATGATTGCTCGTTTTCGACCGAATTATCATTTGATTTCATTATTGCTTTTCTTTATTTTCACGTACCTACAGCATAATAAGCGCTTTAATCTTTCGTGTCTGTAGAGTTCATGAAATATCGATAACAGTATATTATTTGTATCTCTGAATATGTCAATAACATGGTTACTCACATTGTATAAATTGATGTAATTGTATACGTGTTACAGTTAGGGCGAAATATTATTTTAAGTTCTTATACCTACTATTCTAGATTTTAAAAGCCGTTAGTGTCTTTCTACGACAATCTACAATTCAAAAATCTACGTCAAGTATAGGTAAAACCGAAAAAATTGGTACTGTAAAGATTTTCTTTAACATTATATCAAGCCGTGGAAGAAACATTTAATTTTTCGGTATGGTTCTTAATAAGATATTTTAATATTATAAACGGAAAAATAAAGTTTGTCAGCAGCGATTTACCTACTATGAACTATATTTTCTACTAAGTATACCTTCTACAATAAACTCCGAATTAGGTGGCTACTGCCATTGCCAGTGCGTGCTCCACCTTCGTGTTCCTATTCCTACAATACTGTACCTACCTAATTGCCACCGTAGTTACTTATATTTGACACTTTAGTTATTGCGTGGATTTTGTAAATCGGGCTGCTATTCAGGTTATCAATTAAAACAAATGATAAATGAAAAAAAATTGTACCTAATTGACTGATTTCCGCTATTCGAGTTCAGTAATTCTTACAAAAAGCTTAGTCGATCTACGTTCCATACAGTTACAAACGTTTAAACTTGAACGAAAACACTGAATTTTGATTGACATGTCGGTCAACGATAACACTCACGGATTATAAATTGTAATTACAATTAATGTTCCGCAATCACAATTGGATTAATATACACTTTCTCAATTGCTCATTTGATTTATAATAGGTACCATACGTATGTCTGAAATAAACTGGGTAATGGAGTAAGTAATCCTGAAAAGTAATAATATATTTCCAGTAAGCATTAGTTCGCTTGGCCTCGCAGTTGTATGCATTACGCCAGGTGTCACGATCACGTGCTCAACGTAAATTTCATAAGTTCACAAGCAACTTTTGCCCGGCGCAGTTAAATTTATGTAACGTTTCTGGATCGTAAAAAGCAATTACGTAGTCGTATCGGAGCGCACCGGCCCCAATTAGCGTAGTCGGGAACACCTCGCCAACTGTTTTGTTAAACACTGCAAATTCCTGTAGCCTCCGATGTTGGGGCTCCAGTGATAGCAGCAAACAAAGCCCCAACAGCGCTCCCAACTTTCAACTTGCAGCTTAAATTACACGACTTTCATGCCTGACAGTTTGGCTTCGACTATATTTCTTACTTTGTTCATTTATAAATGAAATTCAGACGTAATTGGCTGTTGTTGTTCAAAGCTTCGTCTTTTTACATAATTAACACATTTGTAAGACGCTAGTAATGATAAGGTTGCTTGTTTTTCCGTTGAATACAGCTATTATACTAACGACTATCATCAAACTAGCGATGAAATCATAAAACCTTTACATTGAAGCAGTTGGCAATTTGAGACATGTTTAGTTATTATGCGTGCACATTCTTACGTATAATGAAACGGTAATCATAACAGCACTACGTAATGCGTTTTTAATATGTTTTAAAGCGTTGTTGTGGCGCTCCCGTCGGGCAGATGGCAGATGCCTCGTGTGCTTCCCATTGCGGCGATATCGACTGACTCTATCTCGCTTATCGCAGCCTTTCAATGTTCTGTTAATGTGGCCTTTATCCGTTGGTGTTGTTGACAGGCTTTTTCTAAAACGGATAGCCTGATACAATATTTGATTTATAACTTTTTCTCGACCCGGTTAGTAGTCTTCAAATACGCTGATTGTGATATTGTACCTCTAATTATAGTTCTCAGAAGAAAATTGGAGCTACTTGAATTTTTCACGTTTTGTTTAAATACAATCATCTAAATAACAGTGCACATTTTTTCCTTATTTAAAATTTAGTACTTAAAGAATTTTAAATCGGCACCAAAAATTAAGTGGCCCTTATATTTTTTTAACACTATTTTATACGAGTATCTACGAGTGCCTCTATTTTAGTAATTTGTCGCGAAAATAATATAATGTGTAATTTCAATGATCGAGCTACGCTTACAAATGATTATAATCGCACACTTGACACTTGTGACTCACCTAGAATGTTTAGTGTAATATTCTCAGCGTGCTGTTAAAGATAATCGTCGAATGTTGTTATGAAAACACGCACAGTCTAGGTACTCACATTGTACTCCCTTCAATATTTTATACGCCAGCGAAAGCCTTGGTAATCCTCGCTCTACAAAATATTGATGGCAGTTTCGATCGCGCGATGCATTTCCGTGAGTCGACGACGGTGCATTATTGTTGCGCACGTTCCGAAACCGAATTGAAGCGCCTCTCGAAGTGGCGGCGCCGGATATTGGGCGGGCGCCTGTCGGCTTTGTTCCACATTTGCATGTCCAAACTTGCTGCTGATGAAATGCAGCTCGAACCTGGATAGCTGGGATTGAGAGGCACTTTATAGTGCTCACCATTTCACTTATCGAGTTTGACAACTGATTGACAATTATGCAGACTGCGAAAGGTATATAGGTACTGTTAATTGGCTGCATGTATGATTGTGATTGGTAATTTTTATTGGTTGGTTGTTTTCGTGGTTCCATGCTAATTAATATAACTGATCATCATCCTCCTAGGCTTTGTCCCATTTTTTGAGAATAAATTCTCAATCGGGGTCGGCTACCTAAATCCCAAGATGTGGCGTAGGCACTAGTTTTTTCGCAAGCGACTGCCATCTGACCTTCCAACCCAGAGGGGAAACTAGGCCTTATTTGGGCTTAGGTGGTTTCCTCACGATGTTTTCCTTCACCGAAAAGTGAGTGGTAAATATCAAATGACATTCCGTACATAAGTTCCGAAAAACTCATTGGTACGGGCAGGGTTGGAACTTGGAACCCGCGACCTCCGGATTGAAAGTCGCATGCCCTAACCACTATGCTACCACCGCTTCATGCTAATTAATATAACTGACTTAATACAATGCATAGAATATCTAACAACTTATTTTGATTAAAGGAATGTTTTGGATATGCGATCTCACTAAGTCGAACGAATCTCTGTGTAAATATCGTCTTTTTGTTACTTCACGTAGTCTAAAATACGTAAATGTGTTCTTCGTATCTCCATTCTCGTGTATTATGACGAATGTACGAGTTAAATGAGTACATCTGACGTGAATAAGATGCAACCTCAGCGGTGACCACTTGTCATTTTATACTGCTCGCCTCGGAGAGCCTTTACGTCGCTTAAGTTTACGACAAGCCATTCGTTTCGAGTTCTCATATCTTCTTGCTTTTATATATCATCTCGAGACTTCACGTGATCTAAAGCAGTATTAGCACTGCTATTAAACGCTGTAAGGGGTTTTAAATACAGAGCTGACTATAAAGCGTGATCATAAAACTATCGAGAGGCTCATTCTTGACTTTCTTGTCAACGGTAGCGTTTCTGAGGAATTTACGATATCGCTGATTTTTTTTTTCGAGAAACTATTTGAATAATCTGGAGAAAGTTCGCGGTTGTCGGAACCACGCGTGCGCGTGCGCAACGAATGCTGCCTGAAGCATCTGCTTTTCTATAAGTGGTGTAGGGCGAATCTTACTAATTCGCTTCTAATTTATACAAAGCCCACGCTGGCTGTGAAAATTGAAACACGATATACCTACATTTGAATAATTCGCGACTACAAGACTTCATAGATATATAGCATAGTCATAGCATAAGCCCGAAAGTATTTGTTAATGTTGTTCGTCCTTATAAAAGTATATATTATTACGTCTCTATATTGTTACACGACAAAACGCTGTATCAACTATCGATTGGTAGACATGGTACTTTGTTTTTTCATGGCACAGAATAATGCATCAACGTGATTTTAACATAAGATAGAATACCGGGAACTGTTTAACTTGGAAAAAGTACAGGTCCCGTAGAATAGTCAAAATAGATGTAGGTACTATGTAGAGAAGACATCGGTAAATATTAGTAAATATGCGATGAATTAAAAAAAAACGTAACTAGGTACATTTCTATACCTTGTACACGAAGGTGCCCACTAGTTCCCGACAGATTCACATTCAACCCAGGTAATTGAAGAAATGCGTTTTGGTCGCTGCTGTTTGTAAACCAAACAGTCGAGTCGAGGCTGTCGGTAAACAGCCCGAGTAAACGTACATCTGCACTCTTGCAAATTCGCAGGGAGGCTGCAGTTTGCTGCTTGTTATGTGAAATTTGAATTCAGTAACAGTAGGATAATATTTTTACGTAAAATATGTTGTATGCCTATATTTTTGCGAGCTCGAGTAAGAAAAATACTGTACCTGCAGTGAAGCTGCATACTTCCGCGTGCATGGTAATATTTGATAATAACGAAACTTCGTAGTGCCCCGTTTGAACAAACCGTGTCGGATGCTGATGCTCGGAAAGTGGGTCAATGTACGCGACGAGATTTTCTCTAGTGCTCTACCGGCTTGAAAATGTACCTGCAGAGCGTCCTGCAAATTGCTTCTCAACTTACCATATCGCGTACAATCCTCGCTGGATATGCAGATAATCCTTTGAAAATAACCACTTTCGACAAACACTGTCACGTGAGAAATTTTGTTAATTTTTGTTGTTTATGAGATCACCGATAATTTGTCATCGTTGGGGCACAACAGTGGTAAAGAGGTCACTTTCGATTAGCGATCAGGAGCCGGAATGGTGGCTAGACCGGCGGCGGAGCCATTTTCGCCAGATGCACTCGCGGCTCTCGTCGGCGGCGGACTGTGCGCCGGCGCGGGCCCCCACCAGCTGCTGACCTACACCCAGTTGCTGCGGCCGCGCCGGCGCCGGTAAACAAACGGTTCAGCGACCGATTACACGGTGACCACCGAGCTCGCGGCTCGCGCATCGGCGCTTAGCGCTGACGCCTCCTCACCACTCCCAGCTTCACATTTGTAATTCAATAAGGTAACGGTCCCGAGAGCGTTCGCGCGCTCGGCTCGCTCCCATCGGATCTAGGTCATGGAGCATAAAAGGCGGCCAAATAATTCGACTGTCTTAATCGGCGTCAGGTGGGTACTATGGCACCGGCGATTTCGATACGATACATTCGCTAAGCGTTAGAATCAATCTGCCGCGGTCTCTCGAGGCGATGTGCGAAATTTGCATAGGTAAACGAAAGAGAAAATGTTTCGCAGTTTGCTTTAGTCGCCGAGCGTTCTTTTGATTTATTTTGGTGCTTTCTTTTCGAGGTCGTGCATTTGTCTACTCAAATTGCTTACAAAGTGAAAGTTAAAACGGAGTTGGTGGAACGTGACAGTTGTTATTTAATGATCACATGTAAAAAATCTTACAAACTAGCCTTTTCTTTTTTGTATGGATGTAAGTGGCGATACGCCTTTTATTTTGATGTATGAGCAAATTAGTAGAAAGTTTGTATTGTCAACAGAATCGCGGAGGGAACGCCCAACGCTAGAACCTGTCTGCTGCACCAGAAGCTGCAGCTACTGAACTGCTGCATCAAGCGCGCGCAGGAGACCGGCGGTGCGCCCGGCAATTCCTCCGATGATGAGTTCTATGACTGCTCCGAGGGCGAGGGCGCCGACTCGCAGCTGCCCTGGGACCGGCCCGCCGGCAGGCTCAAGCGCCTCGAGGACGCCACCCTGAAGAAAGGAGCACCTCTTTATATTCCCCGTACGCAGGTAATAAACGTAAAATGTTTAATTATTAAACATAGAGTTGGCGAATTTTAATATATTAAAATATGGAGGCATGCAAGTGTCGTAATAATGTACAGTTACGAGATAATGACGCGGTTTAACGCCGGCAAAAAATTATTCAAATTGTTTAATTGGGCATAATATTAAATGTGATATGGTGTTTGGGAATGTAGGACCCGGCCCCGAAAACCGAGGACCAGTTGGAGGAGGACGCGGAGCTGATGGTGCGGCTCGGTGACGACGCGCGCGCCTCGGAGCTGCGCGCGCGCATGATGAGCGCCTCGCTGCTGTCGGACATGGAGGCGTTCAAGGCGGCCAACCCCGGCGCAGAGTTGTGCGACTTCGTGCGCTGGTACTCGCCGCGCGACTGGCGGGCCGACGACGGCGGCGCGCTCGGTGACCGCATGCTGCTGCCCGGCAACCCGTGGGTCGAGGCCTGGAGCGTGGCCCGGCCCGTGCCGGCCGCGCGCCAGCGCCGACTGTTCGACGAGACTCGCGAGGCGGAGCAGGTCCTCCACTTCCTGCGCTCGCGGACCGTCAGCGGAGCCGCGGAGCTCCTGTTGCCGGCCATCTTGCGGGCCGGAGCTGCCCGAGCCCAAGCGGAGGGTGTCAAGGCGGTCAGTATGGGGGTGGGAGGAGTCGATCAGAGGCGGACGTTCGAGATAGCCGCTCGGGAACTATACGACGCAGAGAGGGAGGCGTGCCGGTCTATTTGTGTCCGCACCGTGCTCGGTGACAGCGAGGAGGATATGCCCTTGGACTCCGCGGGCAGAAGCCGGATCCTGGGTGCGGTGGGCGGCAGCCTGCCGCCGCCGGCGCGGCGCGAGTTCACGCTGCGGGTGCGCACCGACGTGGCCCCGCAGGTGATGCGCGCTGCTCTCTCCACCGACATGTTCATCATCGGTGCCTTCACAGAACGCATAGTATGTTTGTAGCGATGATATTTGTAAACATTTGATGCCATCATGACACAGTGCCACCGCTCACGTTCATAGTACCTACTTAAGGTTATCTACGATCATATCACAGTTGCAACAAAATGTTGCGTTTACGAAATTAACGATGTATTTAAGTATTATTACTATGCCTAATCATGATCAACTTGTAGTCGCGCAGCACACGCAATACAAAATAACAGAATGAGCGAAAATAGTTTGTTCCTGGTCTTCCGTGATTGTTGGTAGGTTCCGATAGTTATAGAGTAAGAAGAGACAAATTAGAAGATAGGTCGATTTGGTCACCTGCTTATTCATAATATTCATGTTTGTTAAATAAGAGGCGTGTTGTTTCAAACCGTCGATAGTCATAAGTTACCTATACATACAATATATACAACGATAAAAGATACCAGTTACAAGGGAGTAAAATTGGAGTTGTATGTATGATGTGATGTGATAACAATTATTAACTGGTCCGGTTGGTTGTGGCCCCGGTTTGTTGAGACAACTTGCATTCATTTTATAATAAATAGATCGTACGCTAGAGTTATATATATACGTCCACCTATCTCGTAAGAATAGTTCAGTAGATAGATGAAAATGATATATATATGTATAAGCGTTGGTGCAATTATAGTTCAATAGATATCTTATTTGAATTGTTAATAGTTTTTTTTTAATATATATTAACTTTTATTTTGAATGTTTGTTTAAATTATATGCTAATTAATTCACAACATAAACATCTCATTAGTTCTACATTTTGTGAATGTTGAACATTTTACGATACACATTTCGCACCGTTTGTCAATCCGGCTTATAAACTGTTCGCCAACTTCAGTTTTCAGGAAGTCTTGGTGTCTAATACTTTCTCTCGTAATATTCTCGTGAATATTTATTTTGGTTCGCCCATACGTTTGTTCCATAAAAACGTGACTATGTAAATTTATATCGATAACAAGACCGTGTTTTATTTATAGCGCGAGTAATAGGGTCCAGAAATCCCCGCATCCCGAGTACCGCGGAATATTCAACGGCGAAACAAATTCAAAGCCAAACCTTTCGACTCGTGCCGCACTCGGATCAGAGTGTAAGCACCAATTTACTCCTGTTATGTTCAAGATAATTCAATAAATTGCCACGCGTTACCCGACAACATTATTCGAAGGTAGTTGTTAGTTTGTCAGAAGGTAAGTAGGTAGAAGGGGGAAGAGAGGAGAGATATTTTCGCCCTCTACTTCCGAGATCCGGAGATCAGTTTTATTTCTCGGTTTATGGCTGTCTCATTGCCGTTAATGAAATAAGACGGAGTACCTACGCGGGCAGTTGTCTTGGCGTCGCAGAACTTGTGAGCGGATTTGTGACGTCATTTTTTGATCCTTGTGCTGTCACCGACTCGCTACCCTGATCGTTATAATACGGGGAGAGATGAACGATGAATAACTGTTAAGTGTGTACATTGCGGGGTGCTACGGGTCGCGGGCGGCGAGAGTGGTCGGCGAGACGCCGATGGAGAGGATTTGCTTGGCGATGCCAGGCGGCGGCGCGGCGCGGGTCGGGCGGCGCGCATGCGCGTGGCGCGCCGGGCCGGGAGCCTCGCGAGTCCGCTCAGTGGCGCGTCGGGACGCCCGGTCGATTCCAGGGGCGCGCGCAAACACTCAACTCTCCAAAAACCGAATGAACCGTAAATTAAGATAAATCATAAAATCGCCGCAATGCTGAATGGAATTTGATACCATTCTTCCATGCTTGACCGGTGACTCGCCACTATGTGCGATTTAACCAACAGCTGCGGTTAACTTTGTCGCGATATCGGTATTTGGGCGAATATTTACTAGCAATTAGTTTCAAAACGAAAGTGCATCACAGGATTGTTACGGTTTCACATGTCATAACGAAAGTAAATTAACAAATATTCCGGGAAAGTGAAAAATATACGTTACTTACTTAAAAATTTTAAAATATGTCTGTATCGTATTCTTGATAATAATTAATAAATTACCCGCTTAAGTGTCGCGGTAGAAACGTTATGAAAATTAACAAGTTTTTATAAGCGGTTTACTTCATTATAGTTGTTGGTCATAAAAATTTTAATATGTGCTAACCCGGAGCCGGCCCGCAGCGCAGCAATGACAGCCAAACTTGTTGTCCCGAAGGTGAGTGCTCATCACACATTTTAGTGAAGTAGATAATAAGACAGTAGGTACGATACATTGTGGCTATAATGTATAATGATAACTGTAACAGATTAACGGGTAAATCTCAATCACGCGTCAGGTCCCATTCGATCTTTTAAAACCCAGACACTGTACCTGTGTGACTCGAAAGTCCTTATATTACTGATGAGGCATTTCAAAGGAATTTAATTTTTATATCAAATGTAGTTTTAATGAAGTGACACAATGCCAGTCGTTTGTTGGACTCGAAAACCTTGAAAATTGGAAATATTAGCCTTGAATGTCCTTGAAGAACTCAATGTATGAGCAATAGATCATATTGTAGGAACTGACCGCTGACCCGTGAATTCTTAATAGATTCTTGGTTCGCCTGTATAGCACAGCTATAAAACGAGTATTTCTGGTTTCACGAGAGAAAGTCATCGGCTCCATTCTTAATCGAAATTTTTACGTTATTAATAATTAGAAATTGTGTTAATTTGTTTCCACGCCCTGTTGTACTTCTGTTTCGTATTTTAATGTAGTCATTGGAGGAGTCAGTTTGCTCACAAACTACCGAATCGTGGAGTAATTGCATTTACTTATGCAATTTCGCGTTCAGCATCCGTATAAATGAATGTTTATATTTTCAATTCGATTGATCGATTATGTGGGTTTTGTAAAGAAAAATAAAGAAATGTGGCCCATGTCGATCTTTTTGAGAAACATCGTGAACGGATTACGTTAATATTTATGACAAAATATAGTGTTGCTTGCTTCATTGCTTAGCTTACTTAGGGGGATTAAAATAGCTTATTTGTTTTCATATACATAGAGGTATCTCCACGTCGGGCTCTTATCAGTCCATTTACCGTTATACTCGTTGAATACATAAGTATATATGTATATGATAGGGCTACATCTAAATATTGTTTATTCCAAATTCTCATATTGTGCTATAAAATTATTAATAATCATGAATAGGTAGAGTCCATCAACAAACGCATTTTGTAATAACGGAATGCCGTTGCAAACATACCTACACTAAAACACTACATTTGACCTTAAAATTAAGTCTTCATCTTAACGTCTAACCTAAAGATGAAGAGTAAAAAGTGTCCAACATACATTTTTGCCGATAACAACTACTCTACAAACCTTGAATTTGGCAAGTTGCATATAATGACATATAGATTTATCTATTAACTATAATGAATTTGTTAAAAAAAAACCACTGGATATACAAATTCAGAAGCACCTTCGTATATACGACAATGCTTTAATTACTTTCTCTTCCATCTCAATGTCAGGCGTCGTATGCGTAAACCGTACTTAACCTTAGCCAGTCGGTTATGGACAAAAGGAGCGGCCGAAACGAGGTACTCGTATATACTCATAAAGTAGGGCTACATTCGTAACCCCTGCAGGTTATAAAAGTGCGTTGAATACGCACATTTCGGCCGCTCCTTAGTGCGGACCGCGGTTTGAATACTTTGGACCGCAGTCCGCAACGCATTTGCACTAATGTAGGACGAGTTTATTTCGCAACTTCGACCACAAAGCTGTGTTTATCTCTATTTTATGATTTTCTGATTAACAATTTTTTACTTAAAATGAAAAACGTAACATACTTAAGTCAAGGAGCGGTTAAACTGCTCCTGAACTTTACCTATAAATAGTTCTTGATAATTCATGTCCCAAGGACAGGGTTGCAAGTTAAATGGGAATTCTATCAAACACACGGTTGAATATCGCTGTGCTTGTATGGCAAGGCAAGCTCCGTAAGACGTGCATCGAAGTGTCGCTTGGCCATTGTCCACACGAGCGCACACTATAATGGTCTATTTATAATGGCCGCTGACCATTCACTGGACATAGAGGACGTGGTCAACGCTCCATTTAACGTATAGCTGCTTTTTCGCACTAGTGCGAAATATCTATTTATTAGGTATCAATGTGTTTGCTACATATTTCCTTATTTATTACTTATATCCGCTTTGTAATAATTGGATAGGTATTATATACATATATTGTAAGTATACACACACACATACCTAGCAATATACAAAAAATAGTATGCTAAGCCGTTTTAATGTACATTAAAACAGCTCGACGGATTTCAACAATTCGTGAAAAAGATGTGAATCTTTTTTTAATTGTTTAAACCATAGCAACGACAAACGAGCAAACGAATCGCTTGATGGTAAGCAATTACCGCCGCCCATGGACACATTCAACACAAGTTAAAGTGCGTTGGCAAAAATGTCGCGTAGAGCGATGGCTGAAAGAAGCGACAGGGATTTGTTAATCAGAGCATTTTGTTACACATGCGATAGAAATGCCGAGCACGGCTACATCTCTACCCAACACCAAGCAGTCAAGCCGATCTGAAATATCTTGAACTGATCTGTTGGATGCGGCCTAGAGGGAGAAGCTGGTACTGTGGTGCCCCAGCCTGAACTGTGGGCGGTGGGCCGATGTGAAATATTGTCTTCAATCTCTTGAGCACACCAAACTTCTTCGAAGCTAATTTGGCCGTAATTCTCTAAATGACCGCGAAACTGGACTTCACGTGATAGTTTTGGTGTGTAGATACTCAGCTGCGCAATAATTACCTATATTTGAAGTCTATTCGGCATTTATTAATTTTAGTTATTTAATCTAAAATTGATATAAAGTCGTCTACACTCAAGAGTAAACATAACAAATATTTCAACCCTTATCTGCTATATTGGATATATGTGTATGCAATATATGTTAATAAAGTCCTTCTTGTTATTAGAGTTTTCTTGTACTCTACGTCTTTGTAAAAATTCGGCCATTATGAAATTTGTGGTTTGCTTCCAATTACTGCGAACGCAATCACGCCGCAGATCAGATGCCAAATCAGGACAACGACCGATTTGTACCTATTAGTTGACCTTTAAATCTGCTTTTCTGAATTGTAGTACAAAATTAGCAAGTGAGAAATTAGTTTCATGAATTTAAGAAATATTCCTTGTAAGTAACACCCGAGATACCTACGGTTATAATTTGTTTCATAATTTGAATTATATCATAACATAGTGTGCATTATATTTTCGATTGCTTAAACTTTTTGATTATCATAATGGGTAATGGCATACTTTCTAGTCCACTAAGTCGTAATTTAAGCCTGCCAGTTACTGATGTTAATATTACATTAACTCATTCAAATATTCACATACGGTATTGGGGTAGGTTTGCATACGAACAATTTAGTTAGTATGAGAATGGCTACGACTGATGCTATCTATTTTATGCGCGGCCATAAGCGGTGGATAGAGGAAGAACCGACCAATTAAATTCTTACTGCTTACATTACATTTGTATCCTTCGTTCTTGTGTAACATGCGTAATATATATTATACGATAATATACGGTTACCTTATAAAAAAACAATAAAAAAAGAGTACGTAAGCTTCATCTATTAGAAATAGTATAATTAGTACTATTAGAAGTAGAAGGTGTATATTTTTGTTATATATCTGTAGTCATTTAGGTACTAGTGTAGGTACCTACCAATAATGGTTGGAATTCGCCGTACCGTTTCGGCGTGACATTTAAACATATAGAAATATTGGAAAAGTATCACATACGAAGAATGTACCTACTGGTGTTTAACCGTTTTTGATATAGCTTCCCGGATATGAGCTAGAGTTCCTGCCGGAACCTCGGGTTCGCGGCTGCCGGTTACGTTTCCACTTGTTTCTTATATGTATTATATTTCTTTTGAGTAAACGCGGTAGGAATTCTATAAAAAATACTACCTAAGAGGGTTTTAAATACTACCTACCTACTTAATATGAGGTTCAACGTCATACTTAGACTAAAAGTGGACTGGAAATGTCTGAAAATAAAGTGGACTGAGCAAAAAAATCGGTGTCCACTTCACCGAATGCTTCAGTTCATAGAATTTTCATTTCATAGACAAATTTTTCCTCGGAAGTCATACATTTTTCAGAAATCTTGAAAATGTCCATCTATATCGGTTAGGTTAGGTAAGGTTTGTGTTATAACATTCCAAAATATTTTATGGTTTCAGAAAAAAAAACGCTTTCGATGAAATGAAAATTCGATGAAACGTTTCTCTATAGAAGAAGGGTATTTAAGCAAAAAAAAAACATTTTAGAGTTTCGTACCGAAAGGGTAAAAACGGGACCGTATTACTAAGCCTCCGCTGTACGTCTGTCACCAGGCTGAATCTCATGAACCGTGATAGCTAGCCAGTTGAAAGTTACACAGATGATGTATTTCTGTTGCCGCTATAACAATAAAATACTAAAAAACAATAAAATAAATATTTAAGGTGGTGTATGGGAATACATCAAACGTGATCGGTTGCGTTAACTTTGCTTCTCATTTGTATCCGACACCGTACATAGGGTAAACCCGCCAGTGAATGAACAAAATCACCTTTTTGGCTAAAATAAGAAATATAGCCATTTCTACTACTAGTCGTATTTTTTTTCATATTAGAGACTGGTTTTCCTATGTAATAGCAACTCTTGGTAAATTTATTATCTACCAGTGTTCATGACCGCCGTTTAAACTTGATGTGTTTCTGTTTTTGAAGTTTTGTATGGACAAATTAAATCACAGTTAAGAACAGTGCATGTTGGAAGTGAGATTTGAAGTGCATATATTATTCATATTTGATGAATACCAGGTTGAAAGGTTAGTTATTTGGTTGGGTTAAGAGTTAAACCATGTGTAAATATACACTCTAGTGGATTATTTTGTGATTAAATCATTATATTTAGGTGTTCCATTAATGGACTATAGAAATTTGGCGTTATTCATTTACTAGATACATACTAATTCTTTGTAAGAACAACTTAAGCGTTATTTGCAAAGTTATTTGCCCGGAAAGAGCATTTTGAAAGATTGGTTTTTTTAACATGTTCCTGTGTTATTGGTAAATAAAATCCATTCAATTTCACTAGATTGTTTGTTCGTTTACTGGGTATTTGGGTACTTTTTATTATTTTTATCAATAACTCAAAAGCTATAAACGTAATCAAAAATCGCAGAAATTATAATTTTGTTTATTAAATGAAGATTAAATAAAATACATAAAACCATTACAATTATTAATAAATACAGAGTAATGATTTTTTAAAGTTGAAAAAGTTCTTAAATGTTCAATCACTGGAGGGTTTAACCTACCAGGTGAAAACTTAACTTAACCCGGCCAGTTAAGATGCGATAAGTATTTGTAGGCAACCCTCGATGCGCGAGTCAGACTCGCACTTGGCCGGTCTTTATTTATTTCATCTTCATTGCACAAAAGAAATCATGTCGTGCAAAAGGCAGGCTCAATGCCATGAGGCATTCTCTACCAGTCAACCTTAGGGCGAAACAGAAAATCTGTGTTTCTTTTTGATTCCGAAGTAAAGCCATTTTAGCCCATACTCGGTTCTTTGTTTGGAAACTACAACGGTACAACTCTAGTGAAACATTTAGGCTTCAGCCAAATGTTTCACTTTGAAATACTCGTATATCACTCACCGGATGCAGTTTGGTCTGTATCAAAATCGGCATTAACACTCCTTTAACCATCAAGAATTTAGCTTACTCTGTGTGTGGCCCAGATGTGTTATAATAACAATGGTTTCTCCGTGCTACGAGTATAGAGATTCATCTTGGCATTTGATTGTATGCATTGCTTGTCCTTGCAAGATCGTTAAATGAGTTGTCAGTGACATCGAAAACTGGGTCACGGGGTATCATTTGAAGATCTATTCTGGACAATCGAGAACAATAGGAATAGCGTTACTTACAATCTCTTATGTTTAGGTCTTTGTCCTGCAAATGGATGTGAAAGTTTCCCTTAAGCAATACGAGTAAACACCATGCTTATTTTACTCTGCATAAAACAGACAAAGAGTTGCTGATAATAAAAACTGGTAAACACACACACACACACATCGGGTGTACATCTTCCAGATCAAATGATATCAATCCTCACATACCACCTTTCTTAGCAACTACTATTGCCTTTCTGATAAGTGTAAAACACTCGACCCATTATGTGTTTGCCTACGCTTTTCTCTGCATAAAACTGATATTAAATACAACTTTAAAATTGTATGAGAGTATATATAAAGTAATCTCTGCTAAAGTCGGATTTTTAATTCGCTGGAGTAAACTGACGCAATTTTTACGAGCGCAATTTTATTAACTTTAATTTGGTTTCATTATATCACTTTTTATCAATAAAAGTTAATCTAATATCAGTAAATTAAGAGTATTCTCATTCATTGTTTTAAGAAAACATTTCTGAATAATCTAAATAACGAAAATATAAATAACGGCATCTGTCAAATCACTCTGGCTAATTAAAAATACAACTTTAGTGCTACGACATCTTTTGAGCGGTAAATGAGCTAAACTAAATGAAAATAACATCGGGACAAATCGTGATAAGTATCTATCGGTTAGTCACAAGTTGCGTGGCTTCTTCCTACTTTCGGTATACCTTCCTTGGATAACTCTGCAGCAGGTTCTTTACAAGTTCCGTTTTATCAACTGAGTTACCGCAATACTAATAAAAAATACCATACTTAGTACATATGTCGAAGTAGGTATCAATGCTTCAGCTGCAAGACTGAAGTCGATCTCATAATCCGGCAGCTGCGCTCGAGCGCTATTAATCCCAGCTTAAACGTCTAGAATAGATAGCTGGGTGGAAACTAAAGGGAGCAAAAGATGCTAGGTTTGATGCCTGACTTCGAGGCGAGGTAATCTTTCAGAGATTAACTACGGTGCTTCGGAACTTTTTAAATGTGGTAACACTGCAGGCTTAGTTCGAAAGTCGGGTTAGCGTAGGAAATATAAATCAATGTGTAATGGTGTGTCATCAAATATATTCTAGAGAAAGGCGGCAGAGATTTGCCTTAATTTTTATTCAACAACAATATAAAATGCTTAAATTTCGTAGGTACATCAGCATTGTTTGAGAAGTTGAAAAATGCATTATATCAGTCAAGATATTCGAACTGGCCGATCTGATTGATACTCTCTGTACCTACTAGACGGCAAAGTGGATGATATCTATAGCCATAGTGAGGGATGTTGTATATTTTACCTTTTGCGAGTAAAGTTGTTAAACGATTGTATCATAAACTCACAGATTTCCAATTAAAAAGCTGCAATGCCAAATAAAATCACTTCGACTAGATAATCTAGATATCACTCCTACCTATATGAAGTTCGTCGGTTAACCCATTTAAAAAAAAACATTTGCCTGATTTCATCGCGATTTGGTGAGCAGTTGCTCTTCAACATCTTGAAACTCAAATAACGGAGTTGACGATGCTACAACCCTCGAGATGTAAATCCGAGACAAGGCGTGTTTACCAGAAGTGTCCTGCGCTGCTCGAGCCGGCGCCCGTAAAGCGAGTCGAGGGCGCCGGAGGGCCCTCCCGTTCTCTTACTTTTTTCGGCACAGATTTTGCCGACATTTATGGGCAAACTATTTTCGATAACCAAAATGAATGCACCGCGAGCTTTTTGAATTTGAATAAATGAACTATACGTTTCTATACCATGCACAAAATACCATATAGGTATATGGTATACACTACCGTAATCTTTAAAAAAATGATACTGATTTTTATAAATTGTACTTTTAGTTAGTTAGGTATTGAAAAGTCTTCCTGTAGACAAACTGTCATAACAGTTTCGCAGGGCTTTAGATTATATGTAATCTTTGTTGTAAAATTAATAAAGAAATAAATAAATAATAATAATAATGTTACAAACGGATACCCTTGAAATGTCGACAAACGTTTCACCGAATGCTTCATTTCGTCGAATTTTCATTTCGTCGACAAATTTTTACTCCTAAGTCATTAATTTTTCAGACATTTTGTAAATTATAACCTGTAGATTAGGTTAGGTTAGGTTTGTGTTATAACATTCAAAAATATTTTATGGTTTCAGGAAAACAATGCTTTCGATGAAATGAAAATTCGACGAAAATAAAATTCAATGAAACGTTTGTCGACATTTCAAGGGTAAACCGTTACAAATGATGATCGTGTCCTTCAAAGTAATGAGTTTAATACACTCACATTTAAAACAGTTTTTGTGGCGAATAATTAGAAGATAGGAAATAATCATGTGTCCCAAACTCCCTATGATTCTGGCTGGGACCTCTGAATGCCCAAAGCCCAAACCACTAATGATTTACCTATTTAGCATGTTTTCATTTTTGCAATTTTCATTTGAGTGAAAGTCGTTTTGTATGATCATTATTTTACATAAATTTATTACGTTTGTTTCGTATAATCTATTTTCAGACATTTTTTTTGTATAACATGTCGCATACTTTCATTTTTTCTAATCCTATTTCGTACCTAACTTTGACTTCGTAGTCTTCGTACTTTCATTTCTAACCTAACCTAACCTACAGTTTTCGGTTTTTGACCCATTTTGACGCTCCGCTAGATATGGTCACAATACAAACCTAACATAACCTACAGTTTTCGGTTTTAAAACTGAATTAGACAGTAAGATTTAGAAAGTGAGTTTTCAATAAAATAATATTCGACAAAACAAGAGTTAGGAAAAACATAATTTGTGAACAAAACAAATTTAGACAAAATAATAACTATGAAAAATGTATTTATACATATTGACTTTAGACAATACATTCATTATAGTAAAAGTTGATAGGCACACTGAAATTAGGTAGACCAAATATTTTTAGACAAGTCAAGGGAATAGGTACCGGTCAAGTACCTAAATAGTTTTAGTAGTAAACTAAACCATTTAAAACGCAACAACACCAACATATTTTGCAAGAACACCTTTTCTTTCTGTTATTAAAACAACAATTCTCAGTCAGTGTAAAACATAAAAAATTAAATTTCCGGCCCGGGCAATTTTCTCATCTTAGTTAACCCGGAAGAGTCCCGTCTGCCGCGGCCTGCGTCAACTATTTATCCAAGGCCCTAGATCTATATTTGCGTTTTCCAATGAGATCCCTTATTTACATTTCTTAAGGTATTTCCCCGAGCCGCACGCGGTGTACAGTGTTACCAACTTACCTGTTCAGTTGAGGATTCGCTAGCATCGACAAGCTGCGACCTATTTTTAATTCATATGGCATAGTTTTGTCTGCCTGAAGATTTAGGTTGGTGGCAGACGCACTTGCGAACGCACCCATTTCGATTGAAATAAGCTGCTCTTTATATCTTCAGTCATAACAGAAATATGCAAGGTTTATATGATCGAAATTTATTGACGTGGCAATGAACGTGAGTTAAAGAAATTTAGTTTATATGTGTATAATATTAGCTAACATAAAACATACGTAAGTATACGATTCTTTACACCACAATGTGGAAAAAGGAAAATGCGAGTGAATAGATACAATACAACTTTGTAGGTACTAAGTAATAATATTAACAGTTTTAACAATAGTTATGTTGAAATTCAGTGTTATAGGTACAAAACCTTATAACACCGAATTTCATGTTCATCAAGAGTTAAATAAAGCTGATTTCGTGCTGAAATCGTGAGCCTTAATTATGCAATCAATTTTCGATGAATCTCGATTCTTATCATCTAATGAGATCATTACCATTCAATTTAGATTTAAAAGTGTCCCGGCCCTCGTAGCCTTGCCGTCTGTCTGCAGCCAGAAACCAAAAGTGATATTAAGGTGAACAAACGTGAATAAACTTCGCATTATTTATGTTCGTGTTTACGGTGTTCACGTTTTCAGGCGCATTTGTAATATTTATATTTTCACTTTGAATTTACTGCTTTACGCTACTAACAATAGTTATATCAACATAAAACTGTTTGTTTACAAATTAAAGATAAATATGGTTTTTCTTTTAACATTAGATTTATTACATAATAATATGATTGAAGTTTAAAATTAACGTCACTAAAACACGCCTTAACAGCTCTGTGGAGTTACGTTACGATACGACAGTCGCAGATAAATAGCATATCATGCGATAATTAGAAGACAAAGCACCTTTCGTCATTTCTGACAAGAGTGACACGTATGTGAAGCAGTGTCGGATGATTTTACATTTATTTCTCGTGTGCTAAACACAACCATCATAGACCCGTTGTAAAACGTGGTCCTAATTTATGCGAATGTTGTCTAAGGGATAAACAGTGTTGACATGAATATGAAAGTATTTGTGTCAGTTACACAACGCACGGATTGTTTGCACGTCTCGGATAACTTGGCGACGGGCCAGCAATTGTTTCCGCAACGTAAAAAATACATTGACGGCTCACTACAGGCAGCACGCCACCGGCTATCGTACGAATTAATGACTCCATCTAATACATCATGTTTTAGACTTGGTTGCCAAACTAAAGATGCTTCTACGGACGTGGCAAGAGAAGACGAGAATTGAAATTTGTACGGCAAACGCGTTGTCGCTCGGGCTTCAGATAGCTTTTAATGGCAATTTTTCGTGGAAATGGCCAGCTATTTCAATCCGTAATAGTTATTCGTCCTCGTCTCGTGGATGTAAAGGGAAAATTATCTTAAAGGCCGATTATTTGTAATCGTAAATAGCTTAAGTACGTTAAATTTGCGTAGTCTGAGGTTAACGTTTCTCAATGAGATACGTAGATAACAGCTGTAGGTAATAGTGATAACGCGAATATTTAGCTAAACAACGTAGGTATACAATGGACTCGTATTGGATGCAAGTTTATATCCTAATAATCCTAATAATATTATAAACGTGAAAGTTTGGATGGATGGATGGATGTACGTTCCACTTAATCCCAAAAAGTACTGGACCAATCATGATGAAACTTTCCAGTTATGTACCTTATATATCAGAATAGGACATAGGCTATCATTTATATCAAGTTTTATCCCTTTTAGGGACGAAAAACGGGATTAAACTTTGTATGGAGAGCAAATCATTGTAGTTGCAACAACTCCCTACATGTCATCGTTTTGACGTAAACTTATCAATATATTTCGTCTGGGCCTACGATAGATCTTCACGAAACGCATACCAAACTATTCTTTGTAAAAAAACATTAAATTCTGATGTGGGAACACGTATCCGCAAAATTCGATTAATAGCGTAATTTCAAGAATCAAATACATACAATTTTACAAATTTGAAACAATGACATTTGATTTGACGAACGTCACACGACGCCCATCTGGCAAGACATGTCAAACCAATGATGCCGGAAGGGCTACTCCGATGTTCAAAATTCGACTGTCGAATAGTGCCATCCCTCTCGATCTCCTATCAAAGTATATTTGAGTGAATGGAATAGTACTATACGACTGTAAAATTTCCAACATCGGAGTGTAGCCCTTCAAGTAGGTATCACGTTCCGATACGCACATCATCTGAAAATAGTACGAGCTTTGATTATGTACCCCCACTTGGTAACTGAGTATAAATAAAGTAATAAATAACTGAGTATGCAAATATAGGATAATCAGCATTATATAAATAATCCTAATAATATTATAAACGTGAAAGTATTTACGTTCGTTCTTCCTAATTTTAAACGATGATTGACGGACGGTCGCCAGTGTTCGGAAATCGTCGTAAACAGCCCATTGTTAAATTGTCTCTTTCTAAAGACCGATGGGCAAGATTTATCGCCGAGTACAGTATTAGTGCATAAATAAAGTTTTTGTATTACTCGGATCTTAGACTCGGATACTCGACAATACCCGACAATAATCGACGTGCTTAAGTCAAGGGCCTGACACGCTTTGATAGAGAAGGATAGCCTTATTGCGATACCTACTTTTAAAAGGAAACATAGACAAGAGTGGCATTTTTTGGCTTTATCACCGACCGAGCATTTTATCTTTGCACACTTATATTCATAGCACCAAAAATGATATTGTTTTCAAAATCAACAAAAAGTACCAGTTTTGTTAATGTGCAACTTAGACGCACCCAAATTTTGCAACGGCGCTAGATTGAGAATCACCAAATTAGGGAAGTACATTGTGAAGGGCATGATTTTAACGGGAGAAGCCAAGGGACAAAGTGTATTGTTGATAATGGACCGTCACCGTCTCGAGCCATTTCCGAGCATAGCTTCTTGAATCGAATGGGACTTAGCCTCGGATAACTTATTGAATCGAATGCATTTTGTCCATCACTTTCACCCAATAGCCCAGAAATAAACTACTAACTAGATTCCATTCGAGTATTGAATACCTGAAAGTCTAATTGTATTTTTCAACTAACGAGTTCTACGCGTACGAAGTCGCGGGCAAAAGCTAGTTGACTAATAAAGCTTCATACTAAAATAGTGCGTGGAGGCCCTCCGCGCGGAAGAACTGAAACTTCGTAATGTGGAAATGAAAATACGAAGGGGTAGAAATTGTAATTTCAAAAGAGAAAACCTAATAATCAATTGATATGAAATTCACAAGAGACGTACCTTGACATAACCTTAAATCCGTTGCATTGTCCGTGGGATTGTTGCGTTGAACGTTTAACGCAACAGTGCTTTCCTACCCCCTCCACGGTACCGTTAAACGTTAAAGGTTTACGCAACCTTGTTGGAAGTCGCATTAGAAGTTTCACTTAAATTAGCAAAAAAAAAAAAATTTAATGCCATAATTTGATGCATCACGCCACTAACTCTGTTTTTGAGTTTTCCCGGTGACGATCTTTATTCACTACATCTGTGATGCTGAACGCTGTAAATGATTTTGTAAATGTCAGTCGTATGCGTCGTCAGTAAATTGAAATTTAGGGTAGGTACTGAAACTGAAGTCAATATTAGCTTGGGATAAATGGGTGTCCTGATTATCTTTTTTATTTTTAAAGAATCGGGGTCGTCACTTGTGTTGAGGGTCACGGCCCTCGAGCGTCATTGTCCTGGAGGCCTTACAATGGAGGTGTTCATTATTCGAAGTGTAACTAATAATAAGCGCGGGGACTGCGGCCAGCCAACGATACCGACAATAACAGTCTTGTGTATTCCTTATTCTTAAGTATATAAGACATCCTCGTTGATGACCCTAAATAACGGCCCCGTAAACAGGCATTACAAACATGTTTCTCCAACTAAGATAGCTTGTATAAAATTCGTTTGTATGTATATAAGATTCGAGTCATATTCATTTTTCATAACGTTCTATGACTCCTATCCCATGTAAAAAGTTAGTAAATATACCAGTAATAAAGGGTGTACGATATGGTAGTGATATATTTAGCAGTTTGGATATGGCCATTAGATATAGGATTATATTAACACGGATACACTGTTAATATAATCCCACCAAATGATCAGATCTCATGTAGTCAAGCTTCTGACTCTACACGCCCTAACTTCACAAAGGCCTTACTTCACAAACTGTACACCTCACAGTCAAAATATGTGGCTATATATGTTTAATAAGTCTGTTATTGACAACATACCCCAAAAATTTTGTTTATCTGCGATAATCAAAATCAGTTTCGAGAAAAGGTAGTGCGCGAACGAACGTTGCAGGAAACGCGACAGACTTATCGCACTTAATTAATATTTCCAAGTCCAGCCATGCTTGCATTGCTTGCCATCTACTTAATATATCATTTGCCACCATGGTTAGAAAGCGTGTAATAAAGTGTTCATTGCTGCACCTCCCCCTACCAACCCCTAGACTGCGAAATTGCTTACGATCTATGTACGACTGCGAAGTTTCACTGCATTATAATGACCTTCCTTTCTCAAAGAATTCAAAGCCTTCCTTTAACACTATACTTTGCTACTGCGGCTCTTAAGAAATACTCGCAACTTCTTAAAGTCTACTTTATTATACTGTAAGATGAAACCAATTTGATTGTCGTCGTACGGGCCTATGGTAGTCTCGTTTATTATGCGCCAAAGAAACTTTTGTCTGACAGGTAGGAAAATGCATTGAAACATTGGAAACTCGTATGCAGTTCACTAGGATGTTCTTAAATTTATGTTTCATTACAGTTGAATAGAATAAAGTAGAGAATTAGTGAACTTTACCCGCGTGGACATGCAGAGGTTGTAAAACTTTAACAGTTAAATTGAAATAATTGATACGGCTTTTTACCGTAGCACGGCAGTATAAGCAGTTACGTTAATATTCTTTTCTCAAACATGCAATGAAATATCGTCGTAACGTGCGTTAGAACAGGCTTCGAAGTGTCAAGTTTCGGGCGGGACAATTCGAGAGAACTGTAAAGGAATTTCATACAAAATTGAAGGCCTAAGCCGGGAAGTAATTTGTTTTTAATTTTAATGTAAACATGGCGTCTGTGTGTATGAACAGCTGTTTTTTTTTCTTTCTAGTAGCTACCCATTCAGCCATCGGACCAACAATATCCGTGTTAATGCCTAGTACACACGAACTGAAAATACCGTCTATACGTAAGTCACCAGAGACCATAGACAATATTAAAAATCCTCTGCCTTTATTTTACTTATTATAGAAACTTGGATTCTTATTATCAGGTTGTGTATAATGGCCCTAATATTCGCCCCCTACACACGTGGACTTATTAAAGAAAAAAAATATAGAGGGATTGGAGGGAAAATTAAAAATACTTTTTTTAAACATGGCGTCTGTGTTCATGAACTGGCTGAACAGCTGAATTATGTTTTTTTGAGTGGTGTATTTTTTTATTTCATTGCATATGTTTGAGAAAAGCACTATACATGCCTTAGCCGTGAAAAGGGCTTGCCGGCTTCGTATCACTAGACGGCCTCCCTTACGGTCGGCCGTCTATACCTACTCAGCCGGCAAGCCCTTATTTCCCGGCGTCTGCAGTAATGTACTATTAAAGTACTTATAAAGTTAAGGCTCACGAAAATTAATATACCTAAGGAAAATACACTTTATTTCACGGAAAGCACTTGAATGTTTATCGGCGCGGGCGGCTTAAGCCGGGCCACACTGCAGATATTTCAAATAAACGTGACTCGCAAAGTTTTACTCAACTTACAGCGTTGCCTCGACGCTCAACGCGTCAAATGCCTTCCCATACTACTTACGAAATGTACCCATATTACTTTACTTAATTGGTTCATGCAATTGATAGTATGAGCACTTAATCTTTTGCAGTGTAGGTAAGTATCATATCCATATTAATATTACGTTACGAAGTCCCGGGAAAATGCAAATTCGACCCCTGTTGATAATGGTAGTAGTGACACTACTCTTGTAAATACTACATAATAAAAAGTATCTACTCCTTTCTATGTTGTAGTCTATAACGTAAAACGTGCTCATTTAAAATCCAATGGAACGTGCGGTAGAAGCAAGTTTTCCATGCCGCGAAGTGCTATAGGCTTTAAGAGTAATTTACAGAACGACAGCTAAGGAGTTGACACGACAATAACGGTATCAGGACTTTATTTGCGAATTGCGCTGGTATGAATGGCGCTAATATTGATATGTGGTCGTGGTAGGTAAAAACCTCACCCTTTCCCACAAACTTTACAAAAACCGTCATGGATCCGTAAGAATCTTTAAGATTAGCGCCGTCGTCCGTCAGTCAACGATAAGATTTTTAGATTATTTAGTAGGTTTTTTTTTATACACTGGAATCTTGTACAGTACAAGAGCGTGAAAATGTCTAAAGAAAAGTTCAGATGGCCTGACATCTTCACGCAGAGACTGGATGAGAAAGTTAGAGATAGAGAGCTATGGAAAGTAACGGGGGAGGCCTGCTCCATGGAGGCGACTATTACTTTTTAACGGCGAAACGATATTTTTTATGTGCAGTTACTAGTCGAATAAATAGCTTTTTATTTCATTTTACTTTACAATAGAATTTCCCATTCGAATTCGAATGCCGATTACGTCATCTACGAATTGATGTCGATAACTTTCAATAAAATTTTGTCCTAATAATGGTTTTCAAATTTTAAGGCTATATTGTAAAATTATGGTGAAAGTGAAAGTCAATTTAGCAACAGATGTCGTCATTTACCTGCCAAGGCATTAAAGATATTTTTTTTTAGGAATTACGACACCGGCACATTAGGAGTAGGTACTTTATAAGCAGAGCCCGGAAAATCGGTAGCAAAACAAAACATTGTCGCAATCTACTTTACTCCTTCCTTTGCATAGATAGATGCTAGATTACAATGTTTTGTTTTGCTACCAATTTTCCGGGCCCTGCTTATAAGTCTACAATATGATGAGGTATTTTTTATTTTAAAATAATAGGTCGCATAGTCACTTCTATGAGATCTAATAAACAGATCAGAAACACAAACGTGATGGAGCACACGAATTGGCCTGTTAGTTGTTTACCGATTGAACTTAATGACGAAGGCGTAAATGGCCTATCTCTGCGGGTGGGTGTCGCTGTCGGGTGAAGAATTGTGTAAGCGGTTGCTGATCATAACAATAATCTGCCATCCACGAAATATGAAGATGCGATAAAATAAAGCAAAACTCTCTTCAAGAAGTTTTGCTTTATTTTATCGTAACCTCTCTTTATCGTAAGATAGGGCGTTTTATCATGTGTTCAAAATTACAAGTCAATACCAGAAATGTTGATGCTGCGGTCTTATGATATGGTCGCGTATGCGTACGCGTGCGATGTGGACAGAATACGATGCTTTATCAATAGATCATCATACGCCCGCAGCTTGTTTTCCAATATGTTAAACACTTTAAAGGGAGTGATTAAAATTCTTAAACGTTACATGCTGTAGGTAGTATAGATTCACATGTTTACCTACTATTATAAAATCCTAGATTTGTATTTAAAATCAGTTTTGTATGGATAGGAGTTATGATTTCAGGAAAAATATTAATCGCGCATTGCAGGATCGTCTATTGTTTTGTGTGGGCGCGCGGCGCCATGCCGGTTTGGTGCCATCTGTTGATCACAATCTATTTGTCCTCTCATCACGCCGAAACGGCTGGACAAATTTCAACCAATTTTGGTAGAGGGATAACTTGACATCCAAAGATGGTTATAGGATACTTTTTACTCGTCTAGGGTAAAGAAAAAACATACGAGGACGAACTTGCTAACTGCCTTCTAGTTCGAATGGAGATCAATGTTGCCTACAAAATATATACTTACTTAGATGTATAGATAACTAGATACCTAGTAGCTACGTCTTTTGTACGGCAGGAGACCGCTTGGCTTGTAATGCGATTTGACAATTTCCTGTGTATTTTACCAACAAAAGCATTGGGGGATGCTCTAATAACTTTTATAGGCTTCTGTTTTATAGGCACTTACATCTTTAGTGCTGGCACGGCGTTGTCGTGTAATGCATTAAGGTGAAAAAACAATCGATTAAAATAATTAATTGGTAATTTTCTTAGAGAAGCTATTATAAATAAATCAATAATAAGTTATAGCTGAATATATCGGAACGAAATGAGCAAAGCTAATATACCTAATTATAATCTAATTGTAAAAGTGATTTGAGAAAATAACCATGGTGAAGGTTAAACCTATCTAAACGGTTAAAATAACCTAAATTTGAAAGAAAACCTGACACAAGCCCTAATTTAATGTGTGGTATAAAATGCTACTAAAATTTAACAAAACACTATTTTAAATTCTCAATAATTGACTTCAGATCTTGTCACTGGTTTTAAATAGGTAAAAGTTGAATATTTTAGAAACGAACGTTTATATTTTCATCAAACATAGGTAAGAATCATCTGAATAGTCAGGGATTTTTAAAAGCTTTTATTTAACTTGCAATACATACGTAGGTATGTTTGTTCGGGTGGAATCTTGCTACTCAATTTGAAGCAGATATCTTCAACCGATTGAGCTGAAATTTTGTATACACGTTTAGTTTGGATGACAATACACAATAAGCTGTGTGACGTCATTCTAAATCCAATGTGGCGGAACATCCAAGATGGCGGAATAGTTATTTTTTATGCACTTCTAGAATATGGGTATCAAATGAAAGGGCTTGTTGAGAGTAACTCGAAAAATATTGTGACGTCATTCTAAATCCAATATGGCGGAAAAGTTAAGATGGCGGGATAGTTATTTTTAATAAATACTTAGTTAGTTATTTTTAGTAGCGATAACTAAAAAGTAAAAATAAATTAAAAGCAAAAACCTTTTTTGTGAACTGATAAACCGATTGAAATTTGTTTTCTTTTTTATCAACGATAAATTAAAAGCAAAAAAAAGCTTTTATTAAATGCTCTAAAAAGAAGAAAATAAAAATTTACTTCAAAATTTTAACTATCAACTTATAACCTCATTATACACAATTTATATGATCATAAAAGCTTGTCGCGAGGTTTGTTTAAGTAACTACCTATAAGTTAATTAAACTGAAATTAAAAAAAAGAAAACAGCAGATTAAGTTACTCAATTAAATAGCTACCTACTAGTTTATTTACACAAGTAAATCGCGCGACAAGCTTTTATGATCATAATAGTGAACATTTTAAAGAAAAAAATATTTTCTTCTTCTTAGAGCATTTAAAAAAAGGTTTTTTTGCTTTTAATTTATCTTTGATAAAAAAGAAAACAAATTTCAATCGGTTTATCAGTACAGCAGCGACACACAGATAATAAAAATAAATAAAAAATTGGGCAAGTGCGAGTCCGACTCGCGCATGAAGGGTTCCGTACTTGTTGTATGGGAGCCCCCCTTAATTATTCATTTTACTTTATTTTTAGTATTTGTTGTTATAGCGGCAATAGAAATACATCATCTGAGAAAATTTCAACTGTCTAGCTATCACCGTTCTTGAGATACGGCCTGGTGACAGACGGACGGACGGACGGACAGCGAAGTCTCAGTAATAGGGTCCCGTTTTTACCCTTTGGGTACGGAACCCTAAAAAAACGGCTAAGAGCGAGGTGAACTCCCGTTAGGATATGCTTATGGGCTCCGTTTTCCGCACTTAGCCCGTGTATGTTCGGGCCATTGTGCTTAGAGATTTAGCCAACTAGGGGTCTAGCCAGCTTAATTCCGTCCAGAAGCGCAGGATTCTCCTGGTGTCTCCGCAGGCTTGGCTTCTCGAATTAACCTCGGTGCTTTGAGGATTTCAGCCCGTTGTTTAGCTACAGCAACGCATTCCGTGGATCACGTGGGTAGCCATAAGTGATAAAATAGATCTTATCACCGCAATGTAAAGCCACATTGTCCTGGGTTGTAAGTCCCAGGTTCTACCTAGTAGTATTTTACACTGCAAGTGTTTGTTCCAAAGTACCTAGGTACTTAGTTTGTCATCCAGGATGACGCCCAGATACTTATTTGAGAGTCAGCGTTATGTTTTAGAGTTTCGGCAACCAACTGATATTAATAATTCGTTTCTTAGTGAACAAGACTAGTTCTTACAGAAAGTAAGTGTGCTTAACTACCTTAGATAAGTACCTACACACGATCTCGATTATTCGTATAATTCTTTCTTACGTCAGAGGTTATGCCATTATTTTTATTTTATTTTTTATTATTTTTTATAATCGCACAACATAGTGGCTCCACTTCACCCGATGGTAAGCAAAAAGGGGAGCAATGGCAAGTGACGAGAAACCAACGGTGCCAAGTCAGTTGACACTGCCATTTTGGCCCGAGAGATGCTTCTTCACGCTTCGTCTGAAGGGTCCCAAGTTATAAGAAGGAGGAAACACATGAGCCGGCAAGGAGTTCCATATTTTAATAGTTCGGCAGATGAAGGAATTGCCAAACTTCTTGGTGGTTTGCTTTATTATATGAGAAGGAACGAATACCCATTTATAAGTTAATTTAAATAATATATTTCAGGTACAGATCAGTGTCCTTCGTCGATAGTCATGGTGGTGGTGCTTGGCTCGTAGCTGAGGTCAAGGGTGCGTGAGCGCACGACCTCCTTGTAGATGAAGGCAGACTTGCGCGGCGTGCGCGGCCGCGCCGGGTCCGTGTAGTCTACCTCGTACAGCCCGAAGCGTTCCCTGTGACCAAATACCTTCTTTTGAACAACACATTTGAGACAACTTCTTTTGATGATGTCTATCGATCCTATACATATTTGAATGGGATCATATGGGACTAAATACATGTAGAACACTATAATAGTCAAAAATTACTATTAAAGCCCGACATGTTCTATCATGAAATAGTGAGCTTTTTTTTGCATATAATTATAGCATCAGTCTACACACCTCATTTGGCCTATGATAGTTGTATTTACTAACGCGATAAATAATTGTGAAGTTTTTGCCACTTTTTGGCATGTAAAAGACTGATGGACGCTTCATAGCCATAAATTAACTAGCGAACTTAACTAACGATTCCACAGGAAACTGAAAGAGCTCTTTACGACTACGATACTAATTGACACTGACATTCTATGGCGATGCAACTTACGTGTAACCCTGCATCCATTCGAAATTATCCATGATACTCCAGGCGGTGTAGCCCCTGACGTCAGAGCCCTCGTCCATGGCATCCAACATGGCGGCCAAGTAGCCGCGGTAGTACTGGATGCGGTCCTCGTCCTCCAGGCCGCCCAGCGTCGCGAAACCGTTCTCCGTGATGATAACCGGTGGGTTGTTGTAATCCTTCCTTATCTTGGTGAGCAGTTTGTAGAATCCCCATGGAGTATACTGGAATTGACAGCATTATTCAATATTTGTTGAGTGAACATTTTATTAATTATGATTACAAATGCAATCAAACAGCGTATGTTAAAAATGTACATTTGAACCTGTCTCTTGTGCGCGGTAGGAACACGCTCTGAACCAACCTTATTTAGTTCATTATACAATCAACAAGTGTTCGAATTTCGTGATAGTAAAACATTATGTTTTTCGTAAACAATCATTAAGATTTATTTTCCCTTATTACACTTACTTTGGTAAAATCTGACGCTCCAATTTTCCAATCTTGTAAATTGTATACGCCAACATCGAGGTCATCCCAGAACGATGGAGAGGCATATCCTTGCACCGTTTCATTTTTGTAGGCGTACTTCGAGGAGTAATGATTGAGGCCGAAATAATCGGAGGTACCACGAACATAGGCCTTCTCTTCATCAGTAAATTCCGGTAACCTAGATCTAGGGAACCCTTGCGCTGCGCTTTTGGCAGCTATCTTTTCCACTAGTGCCGGAGGATAACCACCGCTCTCCGAGAAAATGGGATGGGCGTATTGTCCCCACTAAAAGTAATACAAATAAATAAGAATTGAAGAATACTTACATAGCCCAGAAAAAAAAAAAAAAAAACCGGCCAAGTGCGAGTCGGACTCGCGCACCGAGGGTTCCGTACAAACACTTTCCATCCCTAAGTGGTTAAGTTAAGTTTGCACCTGGTATGTATAGCGCCCCATATAAATTAGGTGCAAAGTTAGGTATTAAAAAAAAAATTTATGGTTTTCGTAATTATTCCTTTATCTATGCTATAAGACGTTGCTTCGTACCAAATTTCAAGATTCTGAGTTCACGGGAAGCACCCTGTAGGTTTTGATTCCCTTGCAAGTGTCGAAAATTTGCAAATTAGGTGCAAAGTTAGGTATTAAAAAAAAAAATTATGGTTTTCGTAATTATTCCTTTATCTATGCTATAAGACGTTGCTTCGTACCAAATTTCAAGATTCTGAGTTCACGGGAAGCACCCTGTAGGTTTTGATTCCCTTGCAAGTGTCGAAAATTTGCGGCATAAACGGCTGTATCTTTTGATTGCGTTGGCTTAGAAGTTTGATTTTTTCACAGCTTCAAGGGACAGTAGACCTGAGTAATTGATATAAATTTCAGCTTCATACGTCCACGCGTTCCTGAGAAAAAGGGTCTTGACAGACGGACAGACGGACAACAAAGTGATCCTATAAGGGTTCCGTTTTTTCCTTTTGAGGTACGGAACCCTAAAAATATAGAATTCTTACATCGAATTGATTAACTTCTTCAGCAGCTTGAACATGGTCCGCGTGGTTCTCATCTTCAGGCTCGTACCAAGTGGAACTTATTGTAATACTGATAGTGCCACCTTGAGTTGATCTGTACTCTTCGTCATACATATGCCAAGTCTTAGCGTGAGACATAAGCATATTCTTAGAGCATAAATACTCTGCCACTCCCTGGATGTTCAGTCGCGGTGCCAATTGTGTACTGCCATAGCCGTAATAGCAAAAACTGTGAGGTTCATTAAATGTAATCCAAAACTTTACTCGGTCCCCAAATAATTCAAAAGCCATACGCGCATAATCTGCGAACCAGTCTACAATGTGGGGGTTCGTCCAGCCGCCCATTTCTTGCAGTTTCTGAGGCAAATCCCAATGGTACAGTGTGACCATAGGCGTAATGTTATATTTCAACATTTCGTTAATGTAGTTATTGTAGAAATCGACGCCGGCGGGGTTTATTTGATCTGAGAAGCTTGAAGGCATTAGCCGAGTCCAAGAAAGTGAGAACCTGTAGAAGTCGATACCTAGTTCCCTCATCATCTCAACATCTCTTTTGTATAAATGGTAAGAATCGTCCGCAATGTCCCCATTGGAGCAGTCCTTAATGAGGCATGGATCGCTATGGGTTAAATGATCCCAAATGTTTTCGGATTTTCCTGTAACAAATGTTTTTAGGCACTAGAGGCAAGTTAATCTTGGAGTTTTATAAGCATTTTTTATATTAATTAGAATAATAATCTGGTATATTTAAGATACAGAACAGTTCCCATTCCCTTCGACCGCATTCCCTTGACTAAATTTGAAAATTACAGCAATCTTCCTGTTTCAAATGTCGTAGAAGTGAAGTATAAAGTCACCATATAGGTAAGAGTGTATTATAAGTTTATTAGTCACTATTCGTCATGTTTCCGTCCGTTCGAAAAGTGTTCGAAGTTAACGACGTGAGTACATCGGTTCTGTAATCTATAGGTACCTATTTGTGCTTGGGTCATGTGGTTGTGTTATGTATTTACTAGTAAGTATATATTTATTAATAAAAGTACGTATATCATCGTCTGGTACCCATAACACAAGCCTTCTTGTGCTTAATTTGGTACTAGGCCGATTTGTGTGAGGCTGTCCGATATTTATTTATTTATTTATTTTATAGGTATGTAAGCATAGAAGTGCTTTAAATTGGTTACGTACCATCTTCATCCCAAGCTCCTTCGATTTGGTAGGAGGCAGTGGCCGTTCCAAACAAGAATCCATCGGGAAATTTGCGTGGTTCGTCGCGGGCACTCCCGATGCCAGCCTTGCACTCCGCTAAGGCGACTAAAGCCGCGCTCAACCTAAAATTCAAATCCTCATACTTTTAATCTGACCTTGTCGACCATGCGGTTTTAGGGTTAGTAAAAATAACGCGTTTTACCGCGTAACAGGGTCATTATTACCTATTTTGGGCTGTTCCGAATCATTTTCGTGGACACCAATTTGTCTGAATACCTACGTAAAGATTGAAATTATGTTTTAAACTGTTTCTTAGAAATCCTGGATCTCTACCAAAATAACACAAAATACCACAAAAATCTTTGAATAAACTATTCCTCGAAAATGAGGTTGACAAACTCCAATAATGACACAACAATTAAACAAAATTACAAATTAATCCTTTAACCTATCCGGAATTCCGGAATTGTTATAAATTTTATAGTTAGGTTGGTACTATTTAGCTAGTGAATTTGCATATTTTTTTAACCACCTTCAATAAAGGAGGAGATTCTATGTTCTACTGAATGTGTTTTTTATAATCCTCCTATTTTTCCACCAATTGTGGGCCGATTCTCAAAATTCTTTTATTTTTTAAAGAGTATTATACTTCTGAGGTGGTCCCATTGTCACCATGTCGGGATTTTATGATGGGATCCCAAGGAAATCGAGGGCAACCCTCAAATGTTATATAAGGTCTAACAATCTTTTTCACGTATTTTATAAAGTTATTCAAGTATTTGCCTGTTATCTCATTATGCTGAGCTCCTGAACCTGACTATAAACGCTAACTCAAAATAAACGTAAAAGCCAAAATAACCCGTTCATGTAAAGATTACATTTAGAATCATCTTTTGAAATTGGTGCCAGTACCAGTCAAGTACCAGGTACTTTCAAACGAAAATAGTAAATTAAATTCATAGAATATATAGATATGATTTTAAGCTTAAAATAAATTTAAAAAGTATCAATTTAATAATTAAAAAGGCACAAACACAGATCTACAAAATGTCAATTATAGTCTTCGGAACAATAAAAAAAAAGTTTCGTTGTAGGGGGTTAACGAGCAAACGCATCGCCCGATGGAAAGTGAGGAGTCGCAAGCAGTGCGTTGCCGGCCTTTCAGGTGGGAGTACGGTCTTTCTTGAAGGTTTGAAGGTCGTATCGGTCTGGAAATATCGCAAGCGACAATTCTTACCACAATGCAGTTGTGCGAGGCAGGAAATTTCTAGAAAAACGCACAGTTGTGGACTGCCAACGATCTAAGTGGTGAGGATGAAAGGATTGCAATAAATAGGTACTCACAGTAACAACTTCCACATCTTGACTGTTTACCGACCTCCTATGGAGAGATCAAGTGGATGCAGTGTTTATATATTACTAGATCCACATCATGACATCAATAAAAGATTATCGTGTCAGAAACTGATAATGTCTAAACTTGGATTACAAGCCTTACTCGTTATCAATTGTCTGATAGCAGTAAAGTTTTTATGTAAATAGACACATTGTTGTGGCTATAGCATTATGTAATAAATTATTTTATCTTATTATTACCACTTCATCAGATCATACTGTAAAACGACTTTTTAACTTTTAACTATAGGTAGGTAATTAGGTATAGTTTAATACCTAACTGGTTAGGGACAAGATAATCACTTTTTCACAAAAAATAACTGACTTCAACGAGAAGAGATTGTATTTTCCGAGAACAACTCTCGGGTATTAATCTACCTATAATATTTAAAGAATTCTCCCCTAACTCTTTACTATTAAAGGAGTTGTACCTTCCATCATCAGCTCAGCGTAATTAGATGATAACTACCAAACGAAATACCTGAATAATTCTATAAAATACGTGAAAAACATTGCTATAGTGCTTATAGTATTTGAGGGTTGCCCTCGATTTCCTAGGGATCCAATCATCAGATCCCGGCATGATGACAATGGGACCATCTCAGGACTACCTACCCTTTCATATAAATAAAGAATTTTGAGGTTCGGTCCACAATTGGCGTAGAAATCGCGTAACATACATACAAAAACAAACAAAAATACAGCCGAACTGAGAACCTCCTGTTTTGAAGTCGGTTGAGAGGTTAGGGTCAAATACTGAGACAAGAATTAATAGTGTTACGCAATTAATTACACAATAAGTGTTACGCAAGTAAGCCACGGCGCATGCAACTGCGTTGAAACGTCAGATAATGAAGGTATATAAGAAATACCGCAACAGACCCATTATATCTATCTATCTATCAGCTCAGCCACAGACCTCCACTGCTGAACATATTAGGGCTCCCCCATGACTCGCCAGAAAGTGCGATCCCGTGCAGACCGCATCCATTGATTTCCTGCTACCCTCACGAGGTCATCCGTCCATCTAGTCGGAGGCCGACCTACGCTGCGCTTTCCTATACGTGGTCGCCACTCTAGGACTTTGCTGCCCCAACGGCCGTTCATTTTCCGGGCTACATGGGCAGGCCCATTCCCAATTGAACCGTGCAATCCTGTGAGCTATGTCGGTTACTTTGGTTCTTCTGCGGATGTCCTACAATTTCTGATTCTATCGCGCAAAAAAAGTCCGAGCATAGCCCTTTCCATTGCACCCGTTATATGATTAGTCTTTAATTAAATTTGTGTACCTACAAACCGCGAGAGTACAAAGCAGATAAGTTTGTTACACAATTTTACAACCCATCTGAGTTTCTATTATTTATAGTAGAATATTTGACGCTGAATCTATCTGGTAACTGCAAAATACTTCAACACTATGAACTCAACTTATTGCTCAGAATACCTAAAGGCTGAAGCAGACTACTAATGGCGTTCTGTCTAGTACTGGAACATTACTGTGTTTGATAAACATAAAAAGGCAAAAAGACATATTATTTTTTAGCACAAGTAATCGAATAAATATGTACATCGGATAAAAAAATATTTAGTATGGGAGTCATGTATGTATCTTGATTTAATTTACACAGGGAGGTGATTCCAATTTGGTGTTGTACACAAAGGAACGTTATCCTCTCGTAATAGGGGTACGGGTTTTGATTGTTACACGTTTCCAAATTAAAAAGCAAAATGAATTCAATATTATTGGCTTACGAATGTCAACTCTATCCCGATGTTACATAAGTAATATCGTCATTTATGTATCTGTGAAAGTATTGCGCACTACGGAAAGCGGTACTTTCATCAAGTGTTGTGAAAAACAATTTGAGTGCTCCGTATATTAGGCTGGGTTTCTACTGATTCCGGGATGGGAGGAGCGGAACGGACCGGAATTTGATCAATCACACTGTTTCCATTGCTTTGCAGCGGAGATTTCGAGCACTATGTCTAATGTAATAATATGTTAGGGTTAGGACATACGAATCAAAAGCTAGTATATAAAAAAAAGTGATTATTATAAATGAACGTTATTTCTGAATATATCGTTGTGAAAAAATAAAGTTCCGTGGTTATAACGAGAGTTCCCTGATATAACATCGAATCGTGTTGTGGACGGGGTGCTATTTTCGCGTTCATAATTCCGCGCTCATTCTTGACACATGACACGTGGTTTCCGAAAAACGAAAGCCTGTGAAATAGTTCGTAACTTGTGAAATACAAAACGAGTTCTTTTTTAAATAGTTGTAGTTTTATGCATCTATGTAGTCCAAGTCCAAAAAGGCCAAGTTCGAGGCGGACTCCCGTTATGGTTGTGGTTAGGGGCTCCGTTATCCGCACATAGCCCGTGTACATCCGGGCCGTTGTGCATAAAATTTTGCAGCAGAAATTTCAAGGGTCGACCTGCTTGCTAATAGTAGCATTCAACCGTTGGAGCAAAAGCACACTTACAGATACTTAGGTAGTAGTAGTACCTACACATGATCTTGATCTTTTGTTTAAATTCTTTCCTACGTCACGTCAGAGGTTATGTCATTATTATATGAGAAGGAACGAATACCCATTTATAAGTTGCTTTAAATTATATATTTCAGGTACAGATCAGTGTCCTTCGTCGATAGTCATGATGGTGGTGCTGGCTCGTAGCTGAGGTCAAGGGTGCGTGGGCGCACGACCTCCCTGTAGATGAAGGCAGACTTGCGCGGCGTGCGCGGGCGCTGCGGTTCCATGTAGTCCACCACAGCCCGAAGTGTTCCCTATGACCAAAACCAATATAATAAGGGGAAGAGACAACTTCTTTTTAAGATGTCTATCAATCCTATTTCTGAATAGTCAAAAATGTCTGTTAAAGTGCTACATTCTTACGGAGCGGTGAAAACCCTCAATCAAAGGTATGGAAAAACACCTATTGCCATTGTGACGGTGAAATAGCTTTCAAACAAAAAAACCGGCCAAGTGCGAGTCGGACTCGCGCACCGAGGGTTCCGTACAAACACTTTCCATCCCTAAGTGGTTAAGTTAAGTTTGCACCTGGTATGTATAGCGCCCCATATAAATTAGGTGCAAAGTTAGGTATTAAAAAAAAAATTTATGGTTTTCGTAATTATTCCTTTATCTATGCTATAAGACGTTGCTTCGTACCAAATTTCAAGATTCTGAGTTCACGGGAAGCACCCTGTAGGTTTTGATTCCCTTGCAAGTGTCGAAAATTTGCAAATTAGGTGCAAAGTTAGGTATTAAAAAAAAAATTATGGTTTTCGTAATTATTCCTTTATCTATGCTATAAGACGTTGCTTCGTACCAAATTTCAAGATTCTGAGTTCACGGGAAGCACCCTGTAGGTTTTGATTCCCTTGCAAGTGTCGAAAATTTGCGGCATAAACGGCTGTATCTTTTGATTGCGTTGGCTTAGAAGTTTGATTTTTTCACAGCTTCAAGGGACAGTAGACCTGAGTAATTGATATAAATTTCAGCTTCATACGTCCACGCGTTCCTGAGAAAAAGGGTCTTGACAGACGGACAGACGGACAACAAAGTGATCCTATAAGGGTTCCGTTTTTTCCTTTTGAGGTACGGAACCCTAAAAAGACTTAAAATTTGCGTGCCTTTGAAGTCGCATAATTCAAAGCTGTTTTTTTATTTTTTCATGACATCGTGAGCTTTTTATGTATATTATTATAGCATGTTGTATAATTCTACATCAGTCTTCATCCCTCATTTGGCCTATGATGTATGTGTCACGCGATAGATAAAGGACAAAGTATTTATCAACTTCTGACAAGAAAAAAAAAACTAACGGACACTTCATCCATCATAGGCCCGCATACTTAGTTTACTTTTTCCTTCAGGAGAATAATCACAAAAAATAATTAACGATTCCACAGGAAACTGAGTGCTCTTTACGACTACGATACTAATTGAAACTGTCATTCTATAGCGATGCAACTTACGTGTAACCATCCATCCATTCGAATTTATCTATGATACTCCAGGCGGTGTAGGCCCTGACGTCAGAGCCCTCGTCCATGGCATCCAAAAAGGCGGTCAAGTAGCCGCGGTAGTACTGGATGCGGTCATGATAACCGGTGGGTTGTTGTAATCCTTCCTTATCTTGGTGAGCAGTTTGTAGAATCCCCATGGAGTATACTGGAATTGACAGCAGTATTAAATATTCGTCGAGTGCGAATTTTATTGATTATGATTACTAATGCCATTTAAACAGTGTAGGTTGAAAATGTACATTTGTATTTGCGGCTCTTGTGCCGGTACAAACATGCTTTGGACCAATTAAGCTTTGTAGCATCGTTGGTTCAGTTCAGTTCGTTGAGCTTTATTTTATCTTAATTCACTTACTTTGGTAAAATCTGACACTCCAATTTTCCAATCTTGTGATTCGTATTCGCCAACATCGAGGTCATTCCAGAACGATGGAGAGCCATATCCTTGCACCGTTTATTTTTGTATGCGTACTTCCCGGAGTAATGATTGAGGCCGAAATAATCGGAGGTACCACGAACATAGGCCTTCTCTTCATCGGTAAATTCTGGTAGCCTGGATCTAGCGAATACTTGCGCTGCGCTTTCGGCAGCTATCTTTTCCACTAGTGCCGGAGGATAACCACCAATCTCCGAGAAAATGGGATGGGCGTATTGTCCCCACTAAAAATAATAAAAATAAATAAGAATTGAAGAATAGTTAGATAGCCCAAGAATAGAGTTCTTACATCGAATTGATTAGCTTCTTCAGCGGCTTGAACATGGTTCGCGTTGTCCTCATCCTCAGGCTCGTACCAAGTGGAACTTAGTGTAATACTGACATTGCCACCTTGATTCGCTCTGTACTCTTCGTTATACATATGCCTAGTCTTAGCGTGAGACATAAGCATATTCTTAGAGTCGTTCGAGTCGCGGTGCCATTTGTGTATCGCCATAGCCGTAATAGCAAAAAATTTGAGGTTCATTAAATGTAATCCAAAACTTTACTCGGTCCCCAAATAATTCAAAAGCCATACGCGCATAATCTGCGAACCAGTCTACAATGTGGGGGTTCGTCCAGCCGCCCATTTCTTGCAGTTTCTGAGGCAAATCCCAATGGTACAGTGTGACCATAGGCGTAATGTTATATTTCAACATTTCGTTAATGTAGGTAGTTATCTTATTTCAGTTAGACTAATATTATTTAGCATAATTACTCGTTTTGCCTAATTATTATTTGAGTGAAAATCTTTGCGGATAATACTCATTTCACATAATCTTATTTCGTCTAATTTTATTTGACCTAATTTTGAATTCGTATAAATAAACATATTTTGTCTAACAATTTTTTTGCCTAATTTATTTAATTAGCAAACATTCTGACGCTTCGCTCGCTCAGCTATCCATGGTCATAAAACAAACCTTACCTACAGTATTCGGTCTTTAACCTAACTTACAATTTTCAAAATAAGAATCGACAAAGTGAGTTTTAGATAATGTAGAATTGTAGAATTCGACGCCAGCGGGGTTTATTTGATCTGAGAAGCTTGAAGGCATTAGCCGAGTCCAAGAAAGTGAGAACCTGTAGTAGTCGATTCCTAGTTTCCTCATCATCTCAACATCTCTTTTGTATAAATAGTGTGAATCGTCCGCAAAGTCCCCATTGGAGCAGTCCTTGATGTGGCATGGGTTAAATGATCCCAAATGTTTTCGGTTTTCCTGTGACAAGAATATTTACTTAGAGGCAAGTTATTTTTGGAGTTTTATAAGCAATTTTAATTTTAATTAAAATATTTATGTGGCATATTTAAGATACATAACAGTTCCGATTCCCTTTGATCGCATTGATAACTTACCCGGATTTCCGGATTTGTTAATAGATTGTTTTTGTATAGTTACTATTTAGTAAGTAAGTGAATATACATTATTTTTAACCGGCTTCAGAAAGGAGGAGGTTCTATTTTTGACTGTATGCGTTTTCTTTTATTCTTTGAAAGGTGGTCCCATTGTCAGCATGTTGAGATCTGATGATGATGATGGGGATCCCACGGAAATCGAGGGTAAACCTGAAATGATTATGAGCACTAACAATATATTTCACGTATTTTATAAAATTATTCAGGTATTGGCTTGTTAGTTATCTCATTATGCTGAGCTGATGATGCACAACTCCTTAATGGAGTTAGGGGATAATTCATGAAAAAAAGTAGGTAAGTTTAAGACCTTTAGTTGTATTCTTTGTATTATGCACTTTGGGTGGCTCCATCGTTGCCAGTTCCGGATCTGATAATGGGATCTCAGGGAAATCGAGGATAACCCTCAAATGTTATTTACAGGCAGGCCCTAATACTGTTTTTATATAGTTTCTAAAGTTCAATCATAGTCACATGATCCTGAGCTGATGATGAAAATTATAACTTCTTAACGGTTAAGAGTTACGGGATAATTCGTACGAGACCTCCACGATCATCCTTCGCTCAAAAGGAAATAAAAATTAACTAAAAAATTAACCTGACTTCAAAATAAACTGAAAAGCCTTAAATAATCAGTTCATGTACTGATCACATTTGAATCATTTTTTAAAGTCGGTGCCAGTACCAGTTAATACCACCATACAAGTATGTACCTACTTTCAAATGGAAATCGTAAATTAACTTCATACAATATAGATATAATATTTAGCTTAAAATATATTTAAAAAGTGCCTATATATTCTGAATTAATTTAATATCAATTTAATAGTTGTAAAGGCACAAACACAAATCTACAAAATGTCATAAATATATAGTATTCCGAATAAAAAAATAGACATAGCAATAAATAGGTAACAGATTCCACATCTTGACTGTTTACCGACCTCCTATGAAGAGATCAAGTGTTTATACAGGGTGTTTGGAATAACGATGAAGGAACTTTACCAAGGGACTATTTGGAAGAGTTTGAACCCTATATGTGTACGTACAATCTGTAATAGTTATTTATTATGGATTGTTTCAAAAAAAATCATTTCGTACCATTAATTTACATGAAAAGTAAAATTTAATCCAAACTAAGCATTAAGAGTCGTTTTCAAAATACATGTAAAGTTAAGGGCTTTAATTAAAACAAAACTTAATTGATTCCTTTGTGTAATGATAGTTACCCATATCTTTTGTATGAGTAACTTTCATTATACAAAAGACGCGATCGTAATTTTGTTTTTATTAAGCCTTTAACTATGTACATGTTTTTAGGGTTCCGTAGTCAACTAGGAACCGTTATAGTTTCGCCATGTCCGTCTGTCTGTCTATTCGTCCGCGGCTTAGCTCCGTGATCATTAGTACTAGAAAGCTGAAATTTGGTATGAGTATGTGTATATATCACGCCGACAAAACGGTAAAATAAAAACTAAAATAAAAACTTTTTTTCGGGTACCTCCCGTACACCTAAAGTGGGGGTGATTTATTGTTTTCGTTCCAACACTAGTGTGTGGGGTGTTGTTGAATAGGTCTTTTAAAAATAAATAGGGGTCTCCAAACATAATTTTTTTATAATGTCAGCAGTTATGTAAATATTCGCTCCGAAAGTAAAAAAAATGTGTCCCCCCCTCTAACTTTTCAACCATGGGTCAAAAAAAAATATGGAAAAATTCATGAATATGAGGCCTTATAAGTACTTTAAATGAAAACTATATTGAATAAAATCGGTCGAGCCGTTTTTGATTTATCGCAAAAAATCATAATTTTCTGTAAAATGACGTAAGTGCCGCGCGTTGTCTTTATACTGCGAACGTTACACATATTAATTAAGTGCCATACTGTAGTAAAACATTTCGCTCAATCTGGTGCGTATAATCGATAACTTCCAGAAGGTAATAAGTAATTACTGTTACTTTGCCGTTTACGACCTTTTTATAGAGCTTGAAATCTTTCTCGTAATTTTCGTCTATTGTGAAGTATGGGCAACTACGGAACCCTACACTGAGCGTGACCCGACATGCTCTTGGCCGGTTTTTGAAAATGACTCTTCCTAAATCAAATTTCTTTTTATCTGATGAACATCGTCATTAATTTAATAATATTAACCAATTAAAATTATTAACTCTCCCACATACCACACATTTTATTTTTAAAGCGTTCTTCGTGAGTGATTTCTACCAAACAATTAACTTTAACAGGCATGTAGGCAAAAAAAGTAGTATTTCCACAAAAAAAATGAATCGATAAAAAGAGTCTATAAAACATTTAGCAGGCTGTAAAAAAATTATCACGAGCTAGAGCTAAAGATTTGTTTCAAGTAGTAAGTACTTGTTACTAGTTGTTACTTAGTGAGTTCTGGTTTTCAACAAAAGATAAGAAAAACGCTGTAAAAAAAATGTAATACGTAGGAAGGTGAACTTTATTTATTGGGTAATTATAATTATGGCGATGTTAATGAGAAAATAATAATTTGATTAAATGCATAGTTTACTTTGAATGTAACTTTTCATGACAATTTTTGGTACGAATCGAAAAATTTGGAAAAGTTCGATAGATAATAAAACTATAACAATTGGACTAAGGCATATAGGGTTCAAACTCTTTCAAATAGACCCTTGTATCACCTCCAAAAATTCGTACATCGTTATTCCATACATCCTGTATATTACTAGATTCATATTATCAATAAAAGACTATCGTGTCAAAAACTGATAAGAAGTAGGTGTCTAAATATTGATGACAAGCCGTACTCGTTGTCAATCTGATAGCAGCGAAGTGTTTAAGGCACTGGTCCCACCAAGGGCGAGGAAGCGATTAACTGTCGACCATTTTCTCGCTCAAGAATCGAACAAAAGATATAGCCCCCCCCAAGTAGCATTCGGGGTTCTATATAAGATGTCTAGTCGTTCACATGTACTCCACAAGCTGTGTAAGTCAGCTGTATAAGAGCTGTATAGCTTGCTATAACGCTCTTATAGAACCAGTTTGGGCACAAATTAGACAGCCTTAAGTTCACTATGGCTGTACATTAGCAGTATAATAGCATTATAATAGCAGTTTAAGTAGTAACATCGGACTTAAGGCTGACTTGCGGCACTATATGGGATGCAGTGTGATCCATTCAATGTACATGAGCGTAATAAAGAGTAACAAGTGGCTAAATACACAACCTTCACAGTTATAAAATCCGACAAAAGTACTCCAGTGCTACCTAAAATTCACGTGTGTCCTAAATTATTTCTTCATTTTATAATTATTCACAATTGATTTTGGTTTTGTGTGTGCCATCCAGAAAACATTAACTCCGGCGGATATTTGGATAAAAATTTATGATAACACGCGGTATTAAGTACCTGTTTCAAAGACTTAATAATGTCAATGCCATGGGAATGCAACTTTATCGTGAAATGTATACATATTTACAGCTAAAATAAAAACGCGCCTCTGTAAAAACGCGATATTCATTTTAAAATATTTAAAACTGGCTGAGAGGAAATCTACAATTTTCAGTTTTTGATATTATATTGGCATTATAATTTATACTACGGTAATTAATTATAACATGAAACCAAAACTCAATCGCTCTATCTGCGTATTTTGTGATATCTGCATGATAATTTTTGAGATTTATATTTGGTAAATATTTTAGGTTAGAACAAAATGGTGGAAATGAAATACCGCTATGTGAACTGTTATAACTCCAATTTAATGCGGTTGAGCGTATATAGGTTCACAGTAGTCCTTTTAACAGCCTACAGTGCACATGCGAACCATTTAAACACTTCTGTACAGATAGTAAAAAAAGGTTATTTTAATGATCACAAACAAGTCCTACTACAGCTACTAGCTGTATAACAGTCTAAAACCAGTAAACATAACAGCCTTTGGCTTTATAAATGACCACGTGTGTTCTATTAAAATGCTAGCGCTATAACATCGTACAAGTAGGCCGTTAAACAGCGGTTGCCGTATCTCTACCCTCCTATAATGCTCTTAGTCAGACGGCTGACTAAAGGATAATTGTTAGAGTATTATAACACCAACAAACGTATAAAAGTATAACTCTACACTCCTATAAGTCCCTTAGACAGGTGTGGGTGTAATTTATCGCAATAATGCAGCTTATACATCACGAGTGAACTGTAATAATGCTTCAAGTACACCTGGGAACTAAATGTGTACTCTTAAATGGAGTAAAATGCTGTGTCTGTACGAGACATATACGACGCGTTTGGCTCGGTTGGTAGACACCTGCCTACTGAGAGTCGGCGGTCCCGGGTTCGAATCCCGGCCGGGGCAAATATTTGTGCAAATATTTGTTCTTGGGTCATGGATGTTATCTATATATGTATTTATATATTATGTATATCGTTGTCTAGTACCCATAGTACAAGCTTTGCTTAGTTTGGGACTAGGTCGATTTGTGTATGATTGTCCCTTAATATTTATTTATTTATTTATACATATGTATATTTATTATTAATAGTCGATCGCTGGCTGTTCACAGTGCCGGCGACTACTCTCTCTTCACTAATTAATGCCAGCCATAAAAGATCGAACGTGCTCAGTCAGTGGTACTTACTCTTTTGGCGGTCAGAACTCACGCTGAGAGACCACAACCAGCGGTCATTTTACTGTAGTTGTCATCCATAGTAACTTGAAACCGAGTTCAAATAACGTTGAATACGTGCGTCTGGCGTACAGGACGTGCGCATACTCGGCCTCCCCGCCTGAGCGAGTGGTGCGAGAAATTGCTCGAGCTACTCGAAGTCTCGAACGCTCGCTTATAGCCGAGCTACCAAAACCTATCTGAACGACACACTCGCTCCTCGCTGCTCGCCAACTCGTTTCTTGTTAATAGTTTTAATCGCTTCTCATAGGACCAGTGCCTAAATAAATAGAACAAACTGTTGGTGCAATAACGTTATGTACTTAATAAATATGATATGAATTTTTGAGACTAAAATCTTCATAAGATCACACTGAAACACTACTTTTGAACTTTTGACTATAAATAGGTATAGTTTAAAACCTAACTGTAACTGGTTAGGGATAATTACTTACTTAATAATGAGTTACTATCAATACAACTAACGGTCTTAACCTACCTATAATATTTAAAGAATATCCCTAACTCCTAACCTTCCATCATCAGCTCAACATAATGAGATGATGACTACCAGATGCAATAAAAGAATAATTTTATAAAATACACGAAAAACATTGATTAGTGCTTTATAATATTTGAGGGCTGCCCTTGATTTTCAAGGAATCCCATCTTCAGATCCCGATTTCCGACATGGTGACAATGGCACCACCTCAGGAGTACCTATACATACTCTTACAAATAAAAAAAGGATTTTGTTAATCAGGAATCAGAAATCATTTATTGCTTGATTGTGCGATACAAAGCAGTTGGAACAAAACAGTTGATGGGGCCTGAGTATTTGGTCTTCTCAGCTGGGATTGCTGCCATCACGAGGTTCCACTCGTTGGTGACTTTTGTGATGGCATCAATCGGATCGAGGAGGCCGTCTTTTGGACGGCGGCGGTATCTGTGCATATTTCGTCTGGCCCGGGTTAAGACTGGTCTGAAGGTTGGGGGCTTTGACAGGCTTGCGGGGGTGGGGGGCGCCGTAGGGGCGGATGGCGTGGTCAGGGTCGGAGGTGCAGTTAGACCGTGTCGCCATCTTCTGTCTTACGGCATATAATATTTACATTCAAATATGCTTAGCAAAAAAAATAAAAAAATATATTAAGTGTACCATGTCAGATTAAAACATATTGTTATACAATTACGCTATAAGGAAATGTCAATTTTTTTTTTAATAAAACGATTAAAAAAATATTTTAATTTAGTGTATAATTTCATACACAAAAATTTAAATAATACAAATATTTAAAATTAAATTCCAATAAAACACTTTCATTACATATCATTTTAAAGAAATAATAATTCAAAGAATAGAAGCATTCATTAAGCAACAACTTTATCAGCTTAGAGAGAAATTTATGATAAGGAAGTTCAGTCCAATAGTTAAATGTTTATTGCCATATGATAACAGTTTTTCTTGCCGAGTTGTAATCGGTTTTCAGGGACAATTAAACAACTATGCGTAATTTTACGATTTCCGTCATTGCATTTCTTAATGAACAGTTTCGGATTTTTATAACACATTTACAAACTTGTCAGGATGTTATACTTTTTGAATAATGGCTTGTATGGCCTTTTTCTCCCTATCCGCTGTATGTTAGTCGACCAATAATCACCCATAGCGTAGAACAGAAGAAGAAGAAGAAACATACCTATGATCAACTATGCGTGCATAAATTCATTTATTGATTTTTAATGATACTACATCTACTTGTTGCTTCTAATTTAAATTTTCGTCAATACCCTAATAATAATAATAATTCCTAAGAAATTTGTATCTGGCACTTGCTCAATTCGTTCTTCACCCTTATTTAATTAAGAAGAAGAAGCGATTAATATAAATGAAAGTTATTTCTGAATATATCCGATTATGCAAAAATACAGTTCCGTGGTTATTAAGAGAATCGTGTTGTCAACGGAATGCTATTTTCGCGTTCATAATTCTGTGCTCATTCTTGACACTGACACGTGGTTTCCGACAAACTAAATCTTGTGAAATAGTTCGTAACTAGAATACAAAGCGAGGTGTCTTCTTTAAATAGTTGTAGCCTTATGCATCTACAGCGTGGGTATTTAATACGGGCATATAATGTATTCAGTTATAGTATCTATCATAGGAGTCGTACGGCATAATTTTTTTTTTAAATAGTGTTTTTTATTAGATGTAATAATTTTTTTAAGTCCAACCAAGCAGCAATGTACGTAGTCCAACAAATGAACGCTGACATGGTATGCCATGATGTTTAGGTACGTTAATTAATGTGGATGCAAATACATTGCGTGTTCAATTATTTCGTATGAAAAAATATATATCTAATTTTCTAAACAAATCAATGTAAATAGGATCCCTGGGTATGCCCGTATTAAATACCCACGCTGTATGTAGTCAAGTGTCTCAAATGGTCGCTACGGCACAGAACAGATCATGTAAAAGTATTGGACTGTTTTATTTTAACTCATCATTCTCATCAACTATCATATAGGTTATCGCGGGCTAGTTTTCCGCAACTCGACGTCTTACAATGCGCCTATTTTGCGTCACCCATCATACCCAGATCATTGTTGCAATTACCTTGGATGGATATAAATATCAAAATGTTAACTGTTTATCCGGAATCAGTTTCTGCTTTATGTTATGTATACTTTTCTAGACTCCTACCTATTAACTAAGATTGGCAAAGCGACGTAGCGTAGGTACTTAAGGCGACTCCTAATCCCAACGTCCTTGAGGATCTGGGCGGAGCCTAACGTTATTCCCCCCGCCGACCGTGCGCCCCCGGAACATTACTTCGTTCATAATCTCGTTGAGTGGCGTCCAAGCAGCTTCATACACTCGCATAGTCCGAGCGAGAGTTGAAGATGAATAAACCTTATAGTATTTAAAGGCATTGAAAAATCTCGAAGTAAAATAAATCATTTAAACAATGATATAATTATTGCGAATTACTAAATATCTATTTACCCACAACAGTAGAATATTAAAAATAATAAAATGCGTTAAAGCTATTTTCCAAAAAAATAAGTGAAATTGGCCATTTGGAAGTCTCGTATCGAAAAATACTTTTTAGTTTCTTTTGTATGTGTAGGTACCTACCAAAAATAGTTAAAATGCCGACAAGATTCTTGATTATACGTGTAAAATTTAGAAATAAAAAATATCGTTTTTTAATAAATAGAGAATCGTGACCCAGCGGATGAACCGATATTTTAACATAGTAGTGGAGGCACAGCTTTATCCCCCGGGTCATGCTGCTCTAATGAAAAGATAGACTATAAATAATAGAGCGACAAACTCAACTTTACCGTTGGAAAACGGATTTACGTCCTTTACCTACTTATAAACAGTGATAGTTTTTTATGACTACATTAGTAATGTTCTCAGATTTTCCCCTATACTTGTTGATATTGACGATATTTTACTAGACGAATTTTTTGGCTAATTTCAATGTTTAAGGTCAATGGATACCCTATAAATGTTAATTTACTTGAGTGTCAAAATATGCCGATGCTGGAAAGGAGAACTTATCTAAGCGACATTTTTGGGGATATTGAGTTATACACACTGTTGGAATCGGCAGATTTTTCTGCATCGAATGGGTTGGGTCTCGTAAACATCTGTCTGACGATTTTTGTGTCGCTTATCCCGTCGGTGATTTAGAGAATCTCTACTTTTATTTCTACTAAACGACTTGACTTTTGAGTTTTTTTTAGCAAAATGGAGATTACATAAAAAGTTTTTTGCATAATAATGAACGTTAGAGCTTTTTTACTTATTTGTCAAAACAGATCAAACAAATTGGATAATTTTTCTTTATTGCAACTAACCTTGCACTTGTTGGTTAAATGTTTTTACCTGATCGTAAATTTATATTTTAATGTCGTTTGAGGCATTTTACCTATGTCTTTATGATAAAATTAACATAAAGGTAAATTATGAAAGAAAAATTGAATGTGATCCACTGCAATGTAAGCAGGACTCGAACCTGCGACCCTAAGTTTCCGGCGTAGTGCTCTACCAACTGAGCTATCATATCGTTACGTCAATCACACTAAATCTTTGATTCCATAATTCTTCGCTACTGGAGCGCCCTCTGTGTCATGTGTGTTTAAAATGCTTATGCGCATTAGCCAAAAAGTAAAAATGTGGTATTTCCACATTATTAAACAGAATCGATATAAGATTCTATAAAAAAAAAATAACATAGATTAAATTACCTGATTGTCGTATCTTAACTACTGGCTTTTATCCAAATTTACCTGCTTTGATACTATGAAACCATTGTCGCTTATCCTTTTTTACCTGATATGACTTTGATCGACTACTGTCGCTTATCTTGAATTGCTTGAATGACAATTGAGTCGTATTTGTCGCATAGAATGTACTAAAAAACAAATATTTTCGTTAAATTGGTAGTTAGACAACTTTACCGGTTCTGTTTTATAAAATATCACACATTTAGTAGTAATTCAATATATTTATAAAGGCCGTTAGGCCCATCTGCGGTGTAAATCTGTGTCTGTGGCGCTAAGGCATTACTTTGGACTCGCTTGATGGACCCAAACGCCATCTCACTCAAACAGTGTCTTACGAGACGTCACTTATACCACACAGAGTTGTAGGCAGTTTTGTTATTCTTGTTAGGATAGGATATTATCTCATTGCAATTGTAAAACTTGAAATTTCACGTAGTTCGTGATTTAAAATTCCTTAATGAGTACCGAGTGACTGCAGTCTTGAGAACTCTTGTGCTGTTCTCATTAGTCATAGCTATCGTTTGCTACCATACATTGGTCTAGAACTACTGGAAATCTTTCAGCAGATCACACATAAAAATTGATAAAATTGAAACCGAAAATTCTTTCCACAGAAAAGCACTATTATCCACGGATGGTAAGAGAAGCAATTGAAATCAAGGAATATCCAAAGAATTTCAACCGGGAAGATGGTTTTAATTTATCGCAAACTTGGGGACCAGTGATTAAAAAGTTTAAACCGCGGGATATATCTTCGAATCTGTGCGCGGATGTTGTGAGTGTTGTGTGTCGGACCGGTGACAATAATTAGTAAATAAATGGGTGGTAGTCGAACATTTATTTTCCTACCCATCCATTTTATTAGACATTTTCGTCGGGTAGTACTACATTTGGCCGACAGCTCCAGTAACAACTCGCTGTTTCACCAGTACATCTGAGACCAGGGCGTGTGCAACCCCGCCGAAACGTTAGATTATGAAAGGAAATAAGAAATATCGCGTTAGACCCGTTATAATTTGTGTTAATTATGAGTACAAACCGCGAGAGTATAAAGTGTCACATTTATATATTTACCTGACTATAAAATGAGCATGACCATATATATTGTTAACTGTGTTGATTGTTGTGTAATAGATTATACTATTTTATCTGACTTATTTCTCGGGAAACGTGTCGTTTAGATAATTTTACCTAATTCTATTTTGACGGCCATTTTGCCTAAGCGACGCTAAATCCTAAAATATTCCATTGATAGACAAAATAACAAAAGCAACATGTAAAAAACATGATATTGTTTATATAAAATGAGTATCGTATGCACATACTCGTAGATATTGTTTACTGTGTTGATTGTTGTGTAAAATGTAGATTATACTATTTTACCTGACTAATATCTCGGGAAGCGCGTCGTTTAGATAATTTTACCTAATTCTATTTTGACAGCCATTTTGCGTAAGCGATGCTAAATTTTAATTTATTCTATTAATAGACAAAATAACAAAAGCGACATTATAAAATGCTTCATTTAAAAAGTAGGTCCACAGAATATTTAATAACTTTTTATTTTTTTGAAAAAGTTCGTAGTTTTTTAGATCTCCTGTAAAGTTAGCTCCGTGTCTCTTGGATAATTTTCCTTTCCAGCGTAGATACGTTTTTTGCGGCATAAAGAGCCGTATCTTTTTTTTACGTTAACTTAGAAGTTCCGAATTTTATTGGGTGGGTGTAGATTTCTTGATCTGCAGATCGGTTGACATGCGGCAAACGTGTCAGCCCTACTTTAGTTTAGCGGTTGTCTGAGTTACGTAAGCTATTTGGGTTTTGGCGTTCCTTTCGCGATCGATTAATTTGATCCACGATCGTTTCATTGCCCTCTGGCAAACTTAGAGAGAAAAATTCTGAGCATTAGTCAAAAATCAAGTCCGGACATTACGATGAGTCTAAATAAAGTTAAATATTTTTTCATTAATTCAACTGTAATCCGATCATTAATATATGGCTGTTAAACGATATGTCATAAAAATCAAGTTTTTATTTTATAAACGGTAAACAATTGGAACAGAACTTATGGCCTAGCTAGACATACCGTCTAGCTAGGCCCGGTGGATATGTCAATAATTACTAACGCTCATTTAGATTTAAATATGAAGTGGGAAATTTATAGATGCAAATATGTATTCTGACTATATTTACATAAATAAGCCCTCATGCCAAAATTGTCACTTGCCTTCTTGAACTAGAAAATTATTGTAATTTTTGATAATGTATTTTTATATCATATGTCATGTACAAAAAATATTCGTATTCGTAAATTAGCGTTTTACCGAATATCACAATGGTATTCAAACGAACAATACTTGTTCTGCATTACGATATTCATATCTCTTAGGGTTGAATTAATAAAGATCATTAGACGTTATCATACTTAAATATCTGTATTATCAGATTTTTTTTACAAACCGAAATACCTAAGGTACTCTAATATTACACAGAGAAGGGCCCTAAAACCCACACCAAAAGTGTTATTTTCTGGGAATCCTGTCTGGTGTGGGCCCATAAAGATAAAAGATAAAGATAAAGATAAAGATAAATTTATTTTGTTAAACATAGGTAAGTAACATGGAAAATATTACATGGTTGTTGTATCACTATGTTTTACCCGTAGGCGTACAAAATTTTTAATCATAATTATAATGAGTTAAGCATTTACATATTTATTCTATACGACTTACTTTAACATAATTCCAATTATGAGTCGTATCAGTTGAATTATAACATTTAAAATATATAATTATGTCTAATTGAGAACATTATTTGCCATTATTTTGATGTCAATTTGATTAGTGGTAATTTTAATTCTTATTCTTAGGTATACATTGGCAAACAATCTAGTAATATAATAATAAACTTTGAGTCCTATCATGTCTTAGATTTACATCATTAAGATAATCTTTGACGGAATAATAACCTTTCTCCAACAATAATCCGGTGAGTTTACTTTTAAACATAGGCATTCTTAAGCATTTAATGTCATTCGGTATCTTATTAAAAATTATAGGTGCCATACCAATAAAACTTTTCCGATAAAAAGCCGTTTTGCTCGACTTTACGCGTAGTTTGTGTTGGTAGGCTGACCTGATTGGCCTTGTTCGATCAAATTGACAATATTCTGTGAACAGGTGTGGATTCGTCTTTACAAATACTGACAATTCTAAAATGTACAAAGATGGCAGAGTTAATATTTTAAGTGATTTGAAAGCAGGCACACAGCTCTCACTTGTATTCAGGCCACACATAGCACGAATACATCTCTTCTGGGATCTAAATATCATTTCCCTATCTGTACAATTTCCCCAAAAGATAATGCCATACCTAAGTTTCGATGCTACTAAGCCGTGGTAGGCAGTCAATAGAGCTTCGCGATTTACAACCCTTGACAAGATACGGAGAGCATATGCTGACTTATTAATACTTTTGCATATGTCATTACTTTGGTATTTCCAATTCAAGTTCTTATCTATTTTGATTCCTAAAAATATTGTGTCTTCGACTTCCGTTATGGGTGCTCCATTATATTGTATTTTGATCGCGTTTGAATTTGGTCTGTGACAAAAATGCATTATGTGCGTTTTATTTAAATTTATTTTTAGGTTATTTTTATTAAGCCATGATATTATTTCATTAAGAACTTCATTAATGTCATTTTGGTATGCATTTATGTCAACATCGCGGCGCTGTATTATAGCTGTACTATCGTCCGCGAATAGAACCATAGGATGATGAACTTCTTTAGGCAGGTCGTTTATGTACACTAAGAATAATAGTGGGCCCAGTACACTGCCTTGCGGTACACCACATTTCATCACTCTTTCGTCGGATCTATATGTCCTTTCAAGTTTGCTTTTTAGACAGATTCTGGATATTTCCGTATATTGTTTCCTGTTACTGAGATAGGATTCAATTAAGTTAAGGACATTTCCCCTTATCCCATATGTATTAAGCTTGTGAAGCAATATTTTGTGGTCGACGTAGTCGAATGCCTTTGTCATATCTGTGTATATAGCACAGACAGGCGTTCTATTGTCTATACTATGTATTATACTTTGCAGAAGATCAGCAATAGCCATGTTTATAGTTTTATTTTTCCTAAATCCTTTTTGTTCATCGCAAAGTATGTTATATTTTTGTAAGAAATTATATAAACGCGTGTATATAACCTTTTCAAATATTTTGGAAAATACAGGAATTAATGCGACAGGTCTGTAATTCTTCATATTTTCTTTATCATCTTTTTTGAAAAGGGGCTTAATAATAGTTTGTTTGAGACTTTCAGGATAAATGCCAGAATTCAAAGATAGGTTGATTATGTATGCAAGGGGTTTGGCTATCACGACGCGGACATGCTTAATTACTTTTGTGGCAATATTATCATATCCAACGCTTTCTGTGTTTTTCAGATTTGCGATAATTTTTTCAATTTCCTGGAAAGACGTTGGATAAAGAAACAGTGAATTTGGGTTCATTTGGATTTGGTCTAAATAGGTTAGGTTCTTAGGAGACAGATCAGCTTGGTCTACGTAATAGTTATTAAAAGCGTCGGCGATGTGTTTCGGGTTTGTTAAAAGCTGATTTTGTTCTGTTTTTATTTTTTGTATGGGTTCTTTAGGACAATTCATTTTTGTATTATTGATAATTTGCCACGCAGCTTTATTTTTATTTTGTGCTGTATTAATTTTGTAATTATTTTGAGCTTTTTGAGTAAGTCTTATGATTTTTTTATATATTTTAGAGTAATTAGTGAATTTGGCTTTGTTGGCTAGAGTTGGTGATGTTCTATATCGCCAAAGGAGATGTCTTTGTTTTTTGCTACATATCCTTATTCCCTTTGATAGCCATTTTACTTTTCTAAATGTTTTTATACTAGTTACAATCTTAGGAAAGCATAGATCGTATAGCATAGTGAATGTCTCAAGGAATGTGTCGTAAGCGTTGTTTGGGTCTTCAGCCTTGTAGGTCTCGGAGAAAGAGAGGCTTTCTAAATGTGACTTAAAATTATTTAAATTTTCTTTACTGTAGTCCCGTTTTTTCTTTCTCCAAGAGTCTAGTATGCATGTTTTCTTTACTGGGATTTTCAATATTTGTGCAGTATGGTCTGATAGCCCGAAATCCAATATTTCGGCGGTACAACCGCGTTTTATATTATGGGCAAAATTGTCGATACACGTTTTACTTGCAGGCCTGGTTGCAGTTTTAATTTCTAATTTAAGGTTATGGCTGAGAAGGAAGTATTCAAATTCCTTAGTTAAGTTATTATTTTTTAACATATCTATGTTAAAGTCCCCATTTATGACTAATTTTATGTGTGATCTTGATCTATTTAATTTATTTAATATGATATTAATTTTTTTGTAAAAAATGTCTATGTTTTGGAGATTCGGTGGTCTATATATACATACAATGACTACTTGTAAATTCACTAATTCTATTGCACAACACTCAACTATGCCCGACACTGAGCATCTTGCAATTTCAGCGAGGTCGATGTATTTATGAGTATTTTTTACAAGTATACAAGCTCCACCTCGTTTTATATTTTGCCTGCAGTAAATACTAGCTAGCTTAAAATTAGGAATAGACAGCAGATCCTCATATCCTGCCATTATAAAATGCTCTGTAATACACAAAACGTCCACATCCATTTTTTTCAGCTTAAGGTCATTTAGTTTAACAATAAGGAGGTCGGTTTTGTTTACAAGTCCCGCAATATTTTGATGCATCACATATATATATTTATAATCGAAAAAACTCTAATTCTGTCTGTGTGCCTGTTTCTGTGTGATTTGTCTCCGTAGAGATGTGAAGGCCACATGTTTTTTGAGGCTGTTCTACGTCGGGGTTGACAATACTTTCAGATGCCGAATAGTTTTGATGGTATATGAACAGAATTGTCTTATGAATTCCCTGAAAAATTTGTTTAATTCCCCTGTTGTTAATAACACCGGAGCTTCTATGAAACATTGTATTGTCATATGTTAGCTCCATATTTGAGTCTACCAGGTAAGAGTACTCATGGCTCAGATTATCTAAGTAGAGTAGATTATTAAAAGTCTCAACTCTTGAATTAAACATAACACCTGTATCAATACATTTGAACGTTGGCAAACATATAATTACATTTGTATGTTGTAATGTTAAAAGTTTCTCTCTAATTATATTTACAAGTTCACAATAATTTTTTGTTACCATAAAATCTTCTTCGCTAATTAGGATAACACAATAGTCAGCTAACGTAAATTCTTTTGTTTTTAAATGAATGTCTTGTAATAACTGTTCAATTCCGGATTTTGGGATTAAATAGTGACATATCTGAAAATTGTCAGGAAATTCGCTCAGCGCTATGTTAATTATCTTATTTCTTTTTTGACTGCTTATTATACATAGTTTATTGGGTCTTTGGAATTTAATATTTTCATCTTGGATGAGGTTTGGGGTCAAAATCGATGCGGTTTTCACCTTTGTAGAAGTATCCTTCTGCTGCATTTTGTCGGAAACCCGTACCCATGACTGAGTAAGTACTTAAAATTAATAGATACCTAAATACGAAAAAAAACAATTGAATTTAATTATATATGAAAATGAGTGCTTTTTGTTATGTCGCATAGCGTAGTCGTGTGAAAAAACGAACTACACTCTCTTAAAATACAATTCAAACGCACGAATGCAGATCGAACCTCCGCGGGATCCGGTACTATAACAATTTTCCGTAACTAGATGGATCGCGAGAGCAAGTGACACAGCCTTCCCCTTCGACGGCTAGATTTACACTGAGCTCGCAGCCCGGGCACGGCCGCGCTCGCGGAAATTCAGTTTTTTTGATGCTTTATTAGACCGAATTTCCATTTTACTAACTTTTAAACAATACGATTAAAGATCAATGAATTGTCAATGTTCTTGCGAAAGAGCCGTGTAAATATCACTTGTAGTTTAGAAGCCTTAGGGAATTGAAAATTGAAAACGACCCTATTTCAACATTATTTTTTCCATAGTAATTTTTGCTTTAAAAAAAATCCAACTATAATTTTTTAGAAGAAATAGTCAAAAATAACATATATTTTTTTCAGATTTTTCCGTTGGCTAGATTACGAGCCTTAGGACTTTAAAAATCACCATTCCACGTACGGAGTCGCCTTAAAGATAGCGACACAAAACCTTAGTTGAAGCCAAGTTTTTGTCGGCTCAAAGCTCCTAAAGTGGGGTGGTTAATTGGAAATCCTCGTAGTGATTTCGTCAGCACTTTTTGCTTACTTTACTTTGAATGTAACTTTTTGGTGAGGTATCATTTAAAGACCACTAAGTAGTATCCTTCGAGCTTGCTACGTGGGTTTATGTATAGGTATAAAGTAATAGTACATTACGTAACAAGGGTGGTAAACGAGGAATTACAAACGAGTGTCTATTAGAAGCCCGAAGCCGAAGGCGAGGGCTTTAATGACAAGAGTTTGGAATTCCTTTACCAACAGAGTCACGTACGACGTTTTTCATCACACTTGGGAGGAAATAAAACAAAAGTAGGTAATAAATAGCAGTCAATACCAAACATTTATAAAACAAAACTATGTAACTACAATATTTAATACAATTTAATATTCGTCCAGCTCATGGTGATGACAATTTTATTAAGTGCGGCGTTTGTACCTTCTTGAATTGAGGAATAAAATATATAGGTTTAGCAACACGAATTTCTCGTAGCAGAGTAAATTGAGAAGACATGGCGGTAGATATATAAGAAAACAAAATTTACTCCAATTATAAAGGCGACCTGAAAGTCCTGAAACCAAATAACTAAATTAATCTTCGCACTTATTTATGTACCTGCTTAAGGGTGATTCTTGAAAGGCTCAATTTACAGCGTCCAGATGGATAAAGTACCTGCACAATTGAAATAATTGACCATAGTATTTTTTATATATTACATTAGCACCTAATCTAACTGGAGCACGATTTATTTTTTGTTTAAGTTAAGTATAATTAACTGTAAAAAAATATTAAATACAAAAAACTTTATTCCCTTGGTGCGTCCATTCGCCATTTTTTGAACAAACTACCCCAAAAAGTACATGTTGTGAATTGAAATAAAGTATAGAATTGAGTTAAATTATTAGAATATAAGTTATTTATTTAGAAGAAAAAATATGGTTGCTGTGTGTATCGTAATTAAAAAAAAATCTATCTTAAAGGTTTGTCCAGAGCTAAGCTATGATTCCTCTGGTGCCTCATTCAACACGGCGCACATCCCTAATTATAAACGTCATCTGACCAGTTGCAATGGCCGGGCTTGGCAAACGTCAGTAACGCTTCCAGATATGCGGGGAATGGTCGCGACTAGTTGCTGGAATTCTTAGCTATGAAGGCTAATATATGATTCACTTGGCTTTGGTTCACTATGATTTTAATTCCCTTGAATTTTTATATAAAATTTTATATCTGCAATAGGTACATAGTGTTTATTAAAAAGAAAACTACATGAATGCCTGCATGTGTTGACTCAATAGTTGTTCTTATAATAATTTTAGTTTTTGCAGAATCGACAAGAAACATACTTTTTTCTTATTCCTCTGGTTCTAATTTCGAACAAGGGAATCACAGTTTCCTTGCGTTTTCATGAAAAGAAAATAAATTTCCCTTTAATTCGCGTTGCAGATGACTGAATCATTGATTTAGAATTTTATTCCATTTAGGTCTCAAATAATTTTGAGCTGATTTCAAGAGAAGATGCTTATTCCCAGCAATTTTTATACTACGACGGTGGTTCGATTATTAAGAAAATTGCCAATTAATGCGAATAAACACTGTGAATTTTTGTATCCTTACACTTTGTAAAACTTTTTATTTATTTAAGAAAAACTGATCTGAATATTATTCCCCTGTACTTTTTTTTATGATTCCTTTGGCGTTTTTCTTATTCCCATGTCATCTTTTCTTATTCCCCTGTCGGCGAAAACATAAAGTGGTATATTTCTGTATCAAATTGACCAAAAGTGGTGCCTATTTGATAAATCTGCGTAAAATTAAATACAATTTCATATTTTCTAGCAAATAGGTAAAAAAATATAAAAATAAAAATCGCCAAGGGAATCACATGAAGAATTCGATTCTCAAGAATGACCCTTAACTTATACATTGAGACAAAAACATAATTTAATTTAGTTATTTAATACAAAGTTTTGTTTTTTTTTGTTTTTACATCCTGTCCTGTTCGCATTGTTTCATGCAAGACAATTAAAAGGATAAACTTGAAAATATAAGCTGAACCATGAATACAAAGATCAAAGCTTAGATAAAGAAAAATTGAAAAAGGAGCTACCTGGTGGAAGGGACCGGGAATCGAACCCGGTACCTCTGGATTACCGGTCCAGCGCGTTAGCCACTTCGCTACCCTCGCTCCACGTAGACCTAACGAATTTTTCCTTATGCTTTGTGTGTCGATCTTTGCATTGTTTATTTGAAAGGTTTTTACACCTTAGCGACCTCTATGTAGGGTTACCATTTAGGAATTTGAAAAGTCCTGGCAAAAAGCCGGACGAATCGAAAAAAGTCCGGACTTTTTAGTCACCAAAATAGGTAGGCATGGTAGTAGGTAGACGCTCGCATTGCGAGATTTGCGAGGGGGTAGGTGCGGGGTGCGGGCCGGCCGGGCGGTTTTATTACTCATTATTCCAACTTATTTGAAAAAAAACCGGACAAATTAAAGGGCCGGACAAAGTCCGGACAAGAGTCGAAAAGTCCGGACATGTCCGGACAAATCCGGACGTATGGTAACCCTACCTCTATGTGAATACGTTAATATTTCCATCTTACCGCACCACTTTACAGCGGTGAACGAGCAAGCGAGCGAGGGCGCTGTTAGTTTTATAAATTTATGAAACATGTAATGTCTCATTTTTTAATGTGGGTACACCACAAATTTTATTTAAACCATGAATACAAAGAACAAAGCTCAATTCATTTAATTTTTACAGTAATACAACGACGAAAAGATACACAACGCGATTAAATTCACCATAAATCAAAACAAATCACTATTACAGTAACATATAGAACACATTTTTTTCTAAATTTTGCCGCCATGTTGGTATGTCAGACCGGCGACCAATCAGAGGCCGTTCCTGTAGACTGTCCGTGTCCACAGATGAAGTTAATATTGCGTTTGGATATTGTATAATGATTGTCAAAACAAATACGAACAATAATTATTAGAATAGAAATTTACAATGTACAATAAAACAAAATAATAAATATCAATTAATATCAACGTATTTCAACGTGTTAATATCCTTTTATGATATCATTATCTACTCTGCTCTTTTAATAAGCATATAAAACATTCCATTAAAACATATTACTTTTTAATAAAAACTTTTTGGTCTAACATCATACAACTAAACGTCAAGATTTTCAATTTAAAAAATTTACTTACCGTCCTAGGGCGTAATTTACGATTTACCGTACCTACGCTTTTCTAGCATGTAAACCCTTGATTTACGAGCAAGTGTGATGAAAAATAATTTATTATTTCTTTAAGTTTATATAACGCTTGCGGGTATAGCACTCTCGGGCGGTAAACAGTCACTATATGTGCGTATATATACTCCATACATGACGAGTATTGGCGGTCTACACGGTTGGTAAAGCAGCGTATGTTTACCTATAGCTGTCAAAAACTCACCGTGATTGAGCATTTTTAGTGGTTATAATTCAAATAAGTTTCTAGCTGCTTGTGCAGACATTGGTGCTGCCCCTTATTGATTATATGCTGATGCGTGCCTCACATAACATCAGCATCACTCAAGAGTCCCTCAATAAACTAGATCGTCTCCTTAACAATGGGATACGATTCATCTTCGGCCTCCGTAATGACCACGTTTCGTCCTTCCAGCGTCAGCTTAACTGGCTTCCATACGTAGTCGCAGATCCCTCAGGATCCTATGTACTCTGTTCTCCATCCTGTTCGAGCCTTTTGCTCCTGGATACCTCAAAAGTAAATTCACTTTTCAAACTTCCCGTCCAGGCGGTAAACTTCGTTCCTCCCGAACTCTCAAACTCTCGATTCCTTCGCACCATTCTGGTTTCATGTCCAATTCTTTCATCGTTCAGGCAAGTCGTCTTTAGAATACTCTCCCTCTCTTTATTAGACAAGCCCCAAGCAAGTTAGTTTTCAAGCGGATGCTACGTAAGCACCTGCTCGAACAAGAGCTCGAATAGTGTCCATCATCCTCATATGCAGTAGATAGACATTTCATCGTATTTATTATTATATTATATATAATAATACATCTTATAATATGTAAATATATGTATCATTGTATTTATGGTAGTTAAGTTATATAATATTACATGTATTCACTTGTATCGTGGATGCTCTCCGAACGATAAATTTTCTACTCTGCACTTGAAGCATCTCTGTTTGGCCCTATGGTTGACTGGCAGAGAATGCCTTTAGGAATTAAGTTCGCCATTTGTACTGACTTTTGTTTTGTGCAATAAACTTTAAATAAATAATTTATTTTCTGTCAAAAATGTCTTTATTGTGACAAGCTTTTATAGCCGACTGTAATTTTCTTTGAACATCCATCAATTTGTTCTAAAGACCATAAACTCGGTAGGATTGCTTTAGGTAATCTATTGCAGAGTTCCTAGGGCCACCTTCCGGCTCCATTATTAGAGCAGCCCCAGGTTTTGTATGATTCAAGTTAAACTGTGTAATTATTATCATGTGTATACATGTAAGAATATAAGAATTATAAAAATAACCGTTTAAATGTGAAAGAAGTTAAGAAAATAAGAGTTACTGTCTTATAAAACGACAATTCTAGTTAAAAGCGAAGAACATTTTAAAAACGGATATAAACTTTTAGTGATCGGGTCAGCGGACGGAAAAACAAATATGATGTGCATAGCTTGTATATTGAAACACCTGAAGGATGTGTTTTTGAATTCCCGGATGATTTAAAAGTCTTAAAACCCACAAGTAAGCACGCTTCTATATTGTCTTCAGACGTGCTTCAATCGTATATCGAAAAAAAAAACACCATTTATAAATAAAAAACCAGCCAAGAGCATGTCGGGCCAACCCTCAGTGTAGGGTTCCGTAGTTGCTCATCCTTCACAATAGACAAGTTACGAGAAAGATTTCAAGCTCTATAAAAAGGTCGTAAACGCCAAAGTAACTGTAATTACTTATTACCTTCTGGAAGTCAACTTCCGTCCTTTTAAGAAAATTATGAAGTATTTATTGAAAACAATAAATCAAAATTATCTAATCATACCTATATTGTCTTATATCTATAAAATACTCGAGTGTAGGGAAGTACCACCAGTATGAGATCGGATAGTACCTAAATATGATAGGTATTATCTTGACTGGAAATTCAAAACAACGTGAATGTTTTGGTATATTTTTTACTAGCGGCCGCCCGCGACTTCGTCCGCGTAGATTTTTGATGATAACAAAGATATTAAAATAGGTAGGTAAGGAATTTTATTCTTAGTTAATTCACCCCCTTAGGGGCAAATTTTTTTAAAACGCTGAAATTGTTTTTTTTTGTATTTGATTAAGTAAGCTTTCCACAAAGTTTCAAGTCTCTAGTTCAAAAAATAAAGTTTCTCCCATATAAACATTGCACCCCTATTTAACCCCTTAAGGGGTGGAATTTTCTAAAACGCTGAAAGTACTTTTTGTGTTTTTTAGGGTTCCGTACCCAAAGGGTAAAAACGGGACCCTATTACTGAGACTTCGCTGTCCGTCCGTCCGCCCGTCGGTCTGTCACCAGGCTGTATCTCAAGAACGGTGATAGCTAACCAGTTGAAATTTTCAAAGATGATGTATTTTTATTGCCGCTATAACAACAAATACTAAAAATAAAATAAAATAAATATTTAAGGGGGGCTCCCATACTACAAACGGGATTGGTTGCGTTATTTTTGCACCTCATTTGTATGGGGCGCTATACATACCAGGTGCAAAATTAACTTAACCACTTAAAGATGGAAAGTGTTTGTATGGACCCTCGGTGCGCGAGTCCGACTCGCACTTGACCAGTTTTTTTTATTAATAAGTAATCTTTCTACAAAGTTTCAAGTCTTTAGCTCAAAAAAAGAGTTCCCCCCATACAAACTTTGCACCCCTATTTCACCCCCTTAGGGGCAGAATTTTTTAAAACGCTGAAATAACTTTTTTGTATTTGATTTAGTAATCTTTCTACAAAGTTTCAATTCTAGCTCAAAAAAAAAGTTTCCCCCATACCTAATAACTGCACCCCTATAGAAGATAGAAGAAGTTAGATTAGCGTAACACTTCTTTATAAACAACATTAGCGGTGTTCCCCATACAAACATTGCACCCCTTTTTAACCCCCTTAGAGGTGAAATTTTCCAAAACGATGAAATTACTTTTTTTGTATTTGATTGAGTAAGCGTCCACAAAGTTTCAAGTCTCTAGTTCAAAAAATAAAGTTTCTCCCATATAATAGGGGTGAAGTTTTCTAAAACGCTGAAAGTACTTTTTATGTTTTTGAATAAATAATCTTTTTCACAAAGTTTCAAGTCTCTAGCTCCAAAAAAAAAGTTTCCCCCATAATAACTTTGCACCCCTATTTAACCCTCTTAGGGGAGGTATTTCCAAAAATCCCTTCTTATCCCTAGCCCACGTTATAAAAGTAACCTACTGTGCAAAAATCAACTCTCTAACATTGGTAGTTTCGGCTGTGCGTTGATGAGTCAGTCAGGACTTCTTCTTTTATATATATAGATAGATAGATAATGTAGGTATAAATATAATAATAACGTTTAGTACCTACCGTGCATTTTCTGAGGTACAAATATTAGGTATAGTTAGTTGTCATTCTCCAACCTGTACTCTACCATGAGGACTGATGAGGATCAAACTCTCTGAGTATAGTGAAAAAGGGAATTAAGGAAAACGGAGCTCAACTCATACAAAAGAGTTGTCTTTTGTTACTGGTTTATACGTGACTTGTATACTCTTTTTCCGTAATCACTAAACCGATCAATAAATAGAAACACGCTCTCTAGTGTTTAATACTAGTTTATGATCAGAATAAAATTACACACTTTTACCCCCTTTTTATATTCGCAGAAGTTTGTGTCGTAAAACTGTATTTTATTAGTTGTTTGAGTAAGACGCGGCACGTTTGGCGACATGCGTTACATTTAGGGTTGCCAGATGGAATGACCCTATTATCGGGAGAAAAAACATTACGTCGAGTGAGTTTGTGACTTTGGTCGGGAGATACAGAAACTGAGTCACATTAAAGTAGGTAAATAAACAATATATTAAAAACAACGTCGTTCGCTGCCAATAGAAATGGCTACATAAATAAATACTAACAAACAATAATGGCTCTCTCATTATTATAATTTTATCTATCGTCTACAAAAATGTATTTAGATAATTTGTTTGTAGTACTAATGGAAAAACTAGTAGTTTTATAAAATGATGTTGTTTTTCGGGAGATTTTTTACTTAGTCGGGAGTCGGGAGGGGGTTACCCTCATCTGGCAGAATAATATTGGTCAGAAATACTCTTCGCATAACACGTTTCGCAGAAACACTTTCGGTCGAATGGTAAGATGGCATAAAGGTATAGTTGGCATTACTACTACCTCGCATACGACACATTTTGCAGCACATTGTTTTGTAGAATATCTCTTTGGCCGACTTTGGTTTAGCATAATTTTATGTACCATAATAATCCTATAGCATACGATTACAATAGCATACTTATTTTCTACTAGCAGAAAAGTGTGTGAAGTAAACTTTACGTAGTGGAATGAAAGTACCGTTAGGTACGACGACGAGCGGTTCGAGGAGCAGTGTTAGGTACCTTGCCGCCGCGGGGCAACTGCCACTAAATTTTTAATCACAACAATTGTAATGCATAAATTAGGTCCTGATTCCACCTTAGGGCAGGTTCGACTTGGATTAGGTTAGGTACGACGACGAGCTAAGCGAGGAGGAGTGTTAGGTTGAACTGAGACCCTAACGAGCGAGCGAGCCGCGCGGCATCGGCCGGCTACCATACCACTCCATGGACAAAATGTGTAATCACAACAATTTGTAATGCATAAATTAGGTACTGATTGCACCTTAGGGCAGGTCCGACTTGGATTAGGTTAGGTATTCCGCATATGTCCTGTACAACAAGATAAGACAATGAAGTCTATCTTGGAATCAAATGGTATTCGGCCTTGTAGTGTTTGTGGATCTGCATATAATACCTATTATGTGGGTAGGTATGACGTTGTGTCGAGAGTACGGGTGGGAAGACAGTCACGGGAGAGCCACCGGCTGTGACGGACGTCTGACCTGCTGGTGCCATACCGAGCCAATGAGTGCAGTTCTCCTATGGGTGGTCATGGGTCCACTACATAATGGCGACGAGGACAAAACATCGTGAGTAAAATAATAAGAAAAGAGAAAGGGATATCGGGTAAATTACGATAGTGACATATTAACTAATCAGTTCAATAGTTACCGGTGTTTCTTATTGAAAGAAAAATAGTCAATCTATTAATAATTGAGTAGATTAGTCTGATGTTTTAAGACAGTGAAAGTCGAAAATGAGATACTTGTTTGGCATTATATGCAACAACAATATCAACATGCAAACGGATAATCGAATGAAAATAATGAGTACAATATTTTAGGCATTCGTAAAAAATCTGTTAACTTTAGCTATTTGACAATATAAAGAAAAAGAACGTTATACAATTAGAGAATCGTTGGGCAACGCCATCTAGCGACGTAATGTAATAACACGACGACTAAACTCATACAATTGAGGCAACATTAATGTTTGTAGCGCGGGTAGTTGCGATTGATAATAAATACTTGGGATTACGGTATACCATCATAAAGTACGAGTAGTAATTGTTAGTTACTTCCTTTTACGTGTTACTAAGAATGCGAGGAAAATATTTTTGTTAACTTAGCAATAACAGTGTTATAATATACGAAATGAAGTGTGGAAAAATAGTGTCGGGAATCAGCGTGGTCTTGTTAGCAAAGGTTTTCTCAAAGTTTACAAATACAAATACTCTTTATGGCACACCTCAATCATCATTGTGGAAGTGACACAGCATGAGATATTGGATAAGCGGGCAGAGGTAAACAACATGCGGTCAGGTTAGTAGTTCTTCGGAATTTATTTACGGTTTGTGTCTTGTGACACGTACCTATATTATTTACTTAAATGTCGACTTTTGTCTAAAAATGTGTGCTTAACAAGTTAAGACGTGTATCGTGCAATTAACTAAAAATAATTAGTAATTGCAACAGATCTAATATATAAAATATGTCAACCCAGCTTCATTCATTCATATTTCTATTTATGCTATGTTCATTTTCTTCCTACAATATACCATCCTTGAGAGATTGCGGCTGTGTAGCGGTAGTAGGTATTTACTTTATTTCGCACGCTGCAATATTACAAATAACACAAATTTAATGTGATACATAAATCAGGTATACGGAAGATCATGCGATAGGGTTATATCCTGAGAGTGATTAATAAATAATTATTGATGTCGATGGTTTCCATTTAATTTCTCGGAATGACAAAATAATGGAACACCATCATCAATTGCGACTGTTTCCTCTGCGAATGATTGTTGCAACGCTGTATAATGTTTAGTTGTTCCAGTTGATACAGTTCGCTTATGGCTATATAAGCCAATGTGTTGAAAAAAACTGTGGCAATGTTTTCTTAATATTTTTGTGTAAGTTATCCAGCCACTTTTCAGCGTATTTCTTAATGCCACTACACAATCGGACAAGCGTTATAATAATATTACACTTATTAATATAATCTACAGTTTCCGTGTAAGATTATACATCAGTACGAGTATTACATCAGTAGTTACTTCGCTTTGCTATGGGGACATTACAATGTTGTAGATTATACATACGTGCGTGCGCGTACGTTAATCCTTTTTTTTAGCGCAATGCACAGGCGATACTTAGTAATATTTATTACATTTCTACTTTTCTTATGTCTACTTCAATAATAAGCACATCCAGTACTTATAGAAAAAACAACATAATTCTATGATGTCAACTTGTTAAATGACGATTACATTACATAACAAGAAATACATAATTTTATCAGATCTTAAGTATAGGTAATCTCAAATGCAGTTAGATAAAAGATTGAGATCGCGACGGTTGATAGTGGATCTACGAGCGTTCTTTCGAGTAGAAAAAAGGAAAGGGGAAATCCAGGTCAAAAAAGAAGGAAAATATATAAAGGAAATAAAATAAGCTAATGCTTTACTATTTTATTATAAAGAAACAAAAATCGGTAGATTAAGTTGAAAGTTACTGCACAGACAAGACCCTAGCTCTTAAATATATGATGATGTAAATGAGTATAATCTGTGTGGTCTTTTAACTTCCTACATTTATGTTTCAGTTCGACCCATTGGTTGACTGGTGGAGAATGCCTTGAGGCATTGAGTCTAGCATTTTTGGATCATTTTGTTTTGTGGCGAGGGTTTGTGAGTGTGTTTGTGTGTGTGTTAGTTGCTTCCTCGCGCTCGGACGGCTGGACCAGTTTTTATGGATTATGGTGCGGGGCGGCACCCTGGATTGACACATGGGCTGCTTTTTGTCCCGAGAATGTGTGGCGTTCCCGTGGGACGGGCGGGTGACGCCGCGCGGCGCTGCTAGTATTGATATGTCCGATTAAAAAACGCTATATTTGACATCGGTAGTATTACTGCGGAAGATTATAAATATGATTTATCTATAATTATCTTCGTCTAGTGCCCATGGTACGGGCCTGCCGCGGCTTGCTGTGGGGTTGGTTCGATTTGTGTAGGGTATTTCGTTATTTATTTGTTCATTCTAACATTCATCCTAAATAGAGCATGACCGCGGGCTTCGTTCGCACAGAGGAGGAAATGGGTTGTGACTTTTCTTCTCCGTGGTGGCCGGTAACCGTGTGTGGATGTCCGGCTGCATGTGTGCTGAAGGTGATTAAAATCGGACTGGTCGTGGGGGCGCGATTAGCGCGCAAAGACATATGGGTACACAATTATCTAAAAACGAATATGTTCCAATTCAGTGATCTCTGAGTGGCCTATTTCACTTGTTTCTGTGAAGAGTATCTTCGGTGTACAGAAGTTTTAATTTTGGAATTTTATAATGACATATTTAGAAGTAAAAGGGCTGACTGCATTTAATGGGCAGCTACTACTTGTTGCAGTACCTACTTATACGAATTTAAATATAAAGTATAAATTTGGATGTGACAAATAAATCACTAAACATGGGGCGATTTGGTCTCATAGTATAAGTCATTTTATATCTCTGCCCCCCTTCTTTTATCATTAATTGATATTTCCTAAATTAAACTGAATAAACGATATGCAACTATCTTTGACTAATGCCGTAGTCTGACGGACTGTAGCATTCTGTAACGAAGTTCTTATTTCATGCACGCAGCAACGCTTGCAAGAATGACTGCAAAAATTGAAAATAAAACAGTCATTCACAGTTCATTGTACGATTTTATTTGATTATTTCATCTCTAACTTCAGCTTGTTATAGATTAACGTCTTACCTATGCGGATACCAAGAAGTTACATTTCAGACATATGTCCTTTTATTAAAGTCCCCTCGACCAGCATTAGATACGATATCAGTTACGGCTGTATGGGCCTACATGAAATTGTAAACCATGCGTGAATGTGTAACGGCTGTATGGGCCTACATTAAATTGTAAACCATGCGTGAATATGTTACGGCTGTATGGGCCTACATGAAATTGTAAACCATGCGTGAATATGTTACGATTGTATGGGCCTACATGAAATTGTAAACCATGCGTGAATGTGTTACGGTTGTATGGGCCTACATGAAATTGTAAACCATGCGTGAATGTGTAACGGCTGTATGGGCCTACATGAAATTGTAAACCATGCGTGAATGTGTTACGGCTGTATGGGCCTACATGAAATTGTAAACCATGCGTGAATGTATAACGGCTGTATGGGCCTACACAAAATTGTAAACCATGCGTGAATATGTTACGGCGGTATGGGCCTACATGAAATTTTAAACCATGCGTGTTAAGTTAATGTTTATTAAGTAGAAACACGGGAAATAAGTCAAACCGTTTTAATGGTAGTTTTAATATGAGAAATCAACTTGATTTACAAATTAAATATAATAAACTTTACTTGCGTGCGGACGCGCCAAGTTAATGGTAATTTTAATATGAGAAATCAACTTGATTTACAAATAAAATATAATAAACTTTACTTGCGTGCGGACGCGCCAAGTATGACTGTCAAAGAAATAGAGAATAAGTTATTAGGTACCCTTCTTGCGTAGGTACGTGTACGTGTGTACAATTATACAAAAACAAAAAATATATATTGTCTTTGATACAGGGACTTATTACACTCAAATAGGTTAATACACATTTTTTTTGACGTACCTAAAACTTCCTACCTGCCGTGTCATACGTTCACTTAGATGTTACTGCATGTCCTAAGAGATTTGACTGATATAACTTGACAAGCGTTAAATATAGCGAATGAAACATTTTAGTCTGTGGGGCTTTTAACGCCTGTCAGCTAAGCATGCGGAGAATTTTAACGTATGCACATAAAAGTTTATGCTTTATTGAACACCGTTGGAAGGAAAATTATGACAATTAACGTATTTTTAACTAGCATTTACCGGAATCATAAATATATATATATATATATTTATTTCCAGCATTTACAAGTGCATACAGTGTGATGTAAATAAATATTTAAAACTATTTCAATCTAAGAAATTGCCTTAGGTATACTGTGCTTCGAAACCATGACCTTCTCTATCTCTAATGCTAAGTGTTATTGAACTATGCTACGGATGAACGCATTATTGAGTAAAAATGGGCAAGTGCGAGTCCGACTCGCGCATGAAGGGTTCCGTACCTATACATATATATAATCTATAACAAGTTTGTTGTATGGGAGCCCCCCTTAAGTATTTAGATATGAGAAGACTCCATCATGTTTGGGCTTGTTTGCTTGGTCATGTTATGACGACGAGCTATTAAATGTTGTCCAGTAATTTATTTTGGTAAAAAGTTATTACCTTGATTATAGTTTATTGTTCTAAACGATTCGTTCTACTTGGCCCTCTTTCTTGTGTAATATATAATATTAATCCTGTAAGCCAATGTGGGAACAGGTTAAAAATATACCGAATCGTATTGAATTAGTATCACGTAGTTGGATTCTATGTCAGATAAATAATATCATACTGAATACTGAGCTTTACAGACGAACTTTTGATTAAACCGTTTGACAACAACCCTTGAATTACACGTCTGATAAAAATAACTGTGATCTAATAATATTCAGTTGTGCGATCCTGGGGGGTATTCTACCAATTTTAGAGAGATAATGGAGATCTCTCCATTTCATCGCCATCCGTCATTTTTGACGTGTGCCTACTTGACAAGTGGCGATCTCCTTAGAACATCGCAACTTCGTCAATTTGGACGCGCTAAATTTGCGTTTCCTTTGTATGTGACGGCATAAATAACAGGCGCATACTTTTATTTGACCGCGTAGTGCGTGAAATTAGTCAGTTACGTTTCGTTCAAAACAGAAATTCATATGCATGAATAATATTTTTTTGACATACCTACATTATCGGCTTCGTATTTCCAAAAATTGAGATGACATATGTCACTTGAAGCTCATCGCATTTTAATGACAGTTCAATGGCGATATCACTGTTATCTAATAGAGATTAGACGTTTGGCGATCACTCAAACGGCATTCTCGAATTGGGTCCCTGGGTCTCTCGATCATTAGATAATACAGATGTAGAACTAGTCACTGAATGGTAATTTTTAAAACAAAGAGCTAGCTGGGAATTACATTTATTGCTGTCAAAATGTCGATTAAATAAAAATAAAAAAAAACCTGTTAGTAAAAAAAAAAAGACTACCTTCGATACGACTGAGACTCAATTTTGAAAGAGAAAGGAAGAGAGGAAATGGATAAAGATGTGCAGTAATTTGAAGCGTAATAAATTGACCTTATACCTGTACGAAATGATTATCTCTTCATAATATAGTCAGTCAAAGTAAACTAAAAAAATTACAATAAGAAGACTTGCAAGTGACGATAAATCAATTGAATCTCTCTGGAAAGAGAGTCTTAAACTACACCCATTTATTCGATTAGATAGATAGATTTTTTATTTGTAATAATCATACATTGTCAATCTAAGCTATAACACAATCATAGCTATTATTATTATTACATATAGAATAAATTAAATTCAGATTATAAAAACATATTAAAATAAGGAAGGGATGTAGTGTTTGTGGATCTGCATATAATACCTATTATGTGGGTAGGTATGACGTTGTGTCGAGAGTACGGGTGGGAAGACAGTCACGGGAGAGCCACCGGCTGTGACGGACGTCTGACCTGCTGGTGCCATACCGAGCCAATGAGTGCAGTTCTCCTATGGGTGGTCATGGGTCCACTACAGGCCTGACAACTTTATGCCGCCTAAAATATTATGCAAAAATAAATTCTGCGAAAGTACTATTCGTTTAGAAGACTGTTATGCTCATCAACATTATGCCAATATATGATTCGTTATTATAGAAATCTGCGAAATGATTTATGCCAAAGCATACTCTGCGTAAGATGTTTCTGCCAAACGTTACTTCTGCCAAGTATCGTTATGCAAAACAAATATATGTCAAAAAAGTTTCTACAAGATAATAGTGAACCGTCGGAAGGACATACAACAATTCGGGAGAATCCCGCCAAATTCCGACGATCTGGCAACCCTAGTTACATTGCGTGTGCACCGTGCACTATTATGAATTATGAGTGGCTAGTATAGAAGTGTCCGAATCCGAACAAAGGCGAAAAACCAAGGATCAAGGTGGGCTCCGTCCGGCTACGGCTATCACATCGTATCGTCCTCCTTGACCTATCCGTCAATAGCGAGCCTGGTTCCACGACCTTCAGGTTTTGAAAGTTGTGTTGCAAGGCACATAATGTTTATCATTATACTAGCGACCCGCCCCGGCTTTGCACGGGTGCAATGCTGATAAATTATGCATGTATTATGTAGGTACCTACATATAAACCTTCCTCTTGAATCACTCTATCTGCTAAAAAAACCGCATCAAAATCCGTTGCGAGGTTTTAAAGATCTAAGCATACAAAGGAATACACAGACAGACAGCAGGAAGCGACTTTGTTTTATACTATGTAGTGACGGTATAAAAAGCTTCCGACGCGTCTTTCTGTTTAGGCGTTTTGCATCGAGGCCTCGCGATACTCCTCTCTGTTCTGCAAGCTCATTCCCAACCCTCATATGGGAAGTTATACGCGGTTGAATGGCGTTTGATAGCGTCTTTATATCGCAAGAACTGACCTCCTAGCTTGCGTCTTCCATCTTTCAACTGCGAGTACAAGACTAGGTTATTAACGCAGCTCGTGACGCGTAGTAACCCATCTTGGTATATGTAGATAGATGAGTAAGAATTTACTCGTAAGTGATCTAAATTTCGCAAGTAGTCGCTCGGGAAATCCCCCTCCTCCCTTTTAATAGATTTAAAAGCCTTTTGTAATTAAGGTGACACACTGTGTCTTCCCAACATTCATCAAGAAAGTACTTGCTCTGAGTGCACATTTATAATCGCAGGATGCTTACTGAAAAAACTTAATATTTATTCCTTATTATTTCTCTATATTAAAACACATTAGTTTAATGTAAGTTCAACATTTTGATGAAAGGAAAACTAAACATGGTACAGTCGCCATCAGACATATCGTAGCATGTAAGGTATTCATAAATATCTGAACACGACTCTTATTGACTGGGCGTTACAGTACATGTTCACATATTTATGAACGCCTTATATGCTGCGATATATCTGATGACGACTGTACTGAATGTTTGAAATTCGTAGCTGCATTTGCATTATTAGCGTGTATTGTTGATACAGTCACAAACTGAAATCAGACGTAGATTTAAGTGCTATGAACCGATATTTAAACAAATTGTTAATTTAGTGTTAACCACCAGACTGTAATGAATTTTTGCATTTTTTTCTAGTAGCAATTCGGGAATGAATTCTTGATAATCTCATTTGTCAAATTGTCTATCATTCCATAAAAATGTGTGAGAATAAGATTTGTTTATATTGAATGGATAGAAATACAAATAGATGGCAGTCGATTATAATAATCGATCCAAAATTGGCAAATTATGTATATATCTATTAGTTACTTTTTAACACATAACACCGACTTCAATATAATATCTGTATAAGTTCATAACAACTTGCAATTGATACAACTCGTAACATTGGTTTGAAATTCGAGAAGTGTAAAGGGCACCGATTGTATTTCAACTTTACTTAACGCAGTCAGCTTAATATAAGTACACATTGCATTACGAAACAGAGGATTAGTAAGACGGGTTCATGAAGCGGCGCCAGTCTTCTACCTTTATTCCGGTAAAATAGACAGACGTTCGTAAGCAGTCGTAACTACACATATGTACGCGTCAATCAGTCGAATCGTATCACCACATCCCACGACAAAATGCATCGCTTTTTACACAAGCAACCAATAAAGTACAGTCCTCTATTGGTTTCTCCGACAATCAAAAGAGACCTTCTGTCGTATCGGACAATTTCACACAATTTGTGTGACACAAATCCACCAGTAGTAATACCTATTAAGCTCTTAATTTCGGTCTACTCTAGCTAAGTAGGTACTAGAGCACAGATGACGACTATGTTTGTTTTCCAGATGCGGTTGTGGAGGTGAGCGATGCGGGCGCGGTGGGCGGCGTGGGCGCTCGCTTGGTGCGCTTGCGCCTCGGCCGCGCCCGTCGAGTCGCCGCCGCCGCCGCCGCCGGCGACCTGCGAGCCGCTGGTACTGCGCCGCCCCCCGCCGAAGCCCATAGTAAGACAACACACTACATTATGTTGCTCTAAGTTGTGAGGTGACCGATGCGAGTGCGGTGTGCAGCCTGGGCGCTCGCCTTATGCACTTGCGCGACAGCCGCGTCCGCCAAAGCATTAATCATTAGCCTTAGGCATTTAAATAAGATTATTTAAATATTCTATTAGTGGCGGCACTATATGTAAAGGAAATAGGCAATCGAACGTGTATGACAAGATATCATGGTCGCTGTTGCTGCTGCAGTTTCCCGCCAAATGAGACGTTCGACATTAGCCGAATCGAAAATTCAATATCGTATTTGACCAGTTCTTATAAGTAACTACTCTGCTTCAAATTGCCTGAACTATAATGTGTTGTGCGTAAGCAGCGCAACGTAAGTGTGCCGGTAAGACGCATAGGTATGTGATTACGCACTTCGATCGATCCCATCCCAGTCCGCCGCACGTTTTTGATTATATATAATATTTGAGGAATTACATTCGTCATGATTAAAATCCGAACAAAAGTCGACCTACGTTTCTTATTATAAATTGCTGTGTTACATCCGATCAGTAAGTCATAAAATAGGGGATATAAACAAACATTGTTTATCATATTTAATTTCTAAAACGTCTAATATCGTATGGATCGGGCATTAAAATCGAGTTTGTTCTTGGAATAAAAACTCGTCTGTATTCCTGAAAGACATTAAATTTATAAATAATTCATCCAATTATACGAGCGTCGCGAGGCGGAATGCACCAACTTCCAACAGCGAAACTTGAGGAAATTAATTTGAAGCCTGCCGTCATTTTGCGAGATCGTCCGCGGGCCGCGCCGAGTTTCCGACCAGTTTATTTTACGAAGGGTCTTCGTTAAAGTTATTAGTGTCTGAGCGTGCTTAAATCTGCGCAAAGCGGCGTTGGTGTGACTGTGGACCATCCTGTGGATATTGCTTTCACATCGTCAATTTTATGTTAAACGTATAACCTTAACTTTACTTTATTTACCGAGCGAGCGAAGTATCTCTGCTCAGTTTCGCCACAATTTCTTTCGTGTTGTGTACTTCTCGCCTATAGGCCATATTTTACAATCGATTGTCATGAAATTTTGTGAGTAAGTAGGTTCGATAAGCATCCAGATTTTCCTTGTCGATTAAGTTTTTCAAAATGGCGGAGATATGGGGGTGAATCTGTAACAAGTGACAAATTTCAGTAATTTCGTAACACTCGCTTAGTCGACACTAGGTACTCACAGAGCCACTAGTACTTAAGCATGGGAGCGAGTCATCGTCTACCGGTGAAATTTTTCCGATGAGACACTTTTCCTGGTAAACGTTTGACTGTCTCAAACAATAGCCCAGTTAGTCCATCGCACTTCATGTATACAGCCTGGTGTCATGTCTATTTCATAAACCCATTATATTTCTTGCATTTACCGGGTGTTGTCTCTGTGTGCGTCACATGACACAGACAGGGACATGACACACTAACTTTACATTTAATTAAAATTGTCGAAAGGGCTACGAGTACACGTTGGCTTGCCCGAACCTGAAAACAACGACAATCTTATCTGCCTGTAGTTGACTCAGTGAGCGAACCGTCCGGTTCAGCTTGGCCTAAAATTCTTTCATATGTCCGGATGTCAAGACGATTTTAGCAATTTTCGCTTATAATTAGGCCGCATTTCTTAATCGATTCTCATTAATATTTGTGAGTTGCTTCTTTAACTGTCTATATAAGTAGAATGTTTTTGTCTATTCAGTGACTAGCTTTTTTAATCTTTTAAGTGCACTTTTCTTTATTAACAACTCACCGAGATAGCTCTGAAGAGCCCAGACTCGGTCATCGAAGTTACGTAGGTAACTGCTAACTACTTTAAAATGTTGTTGCATGATTGACCCGAAAATATAGGTAAAAATCTGCATTTTTTTACCATATAGAGAACAAAAATACGGATATGCCTCTTTATTCACAGCGTCGTAATTTGCTCTGCATTCACTACTAGTAGGTACTTGCGTTAAAACAGCTTATATATACGGACGGACATATATACATACATACAATGTGCTAAGAATATGATTGCTTCTCTCTCGGTCCCTAGCCCAATAAATATAACAAGTATTCACCGCTTTTAGGCCCAAATTGATGAGATAAATGCCAAGTGCTTTATACTAATGGACGAAAATAAAATTTTCCTTTCTTATGTCATCCGGGGTCGGCGCGGGCCGTGCAGGATACGATACCCTTTTCCGGAGACATGTCGCTCGTACTCGACTCCCCCAAACGTGTCAGGATATAAAGCGTCCAAGCTATTTTTTCCATAGTGTGATGTTACAAATAGATTTAATGTAATAGGTAGGTACTTGAAACTCTGATGTTCGGTTGTTTATGGTTCTCATAAAACCTGGCTAACTGAAACTGAACTAAAAGTTAGGATTTATATTTTATTGCTTAATACTATTTTTATTTTAGTTTAGTGTACTACATATGTTATTTTTATATGTGCGATACACAAGCATTTGACCTCGAACGAAGTAAGGATGTATTTATTGACCGAGCGAGCTTGATAATATTTTTTTTGTCTTCTTTGGATGTTTAGATATTCTGATGTTCGGATGTCCGGCTGTTCTCGCCTACTGTTTCTCAACCGATTCTCATGATTTTTCGTGATAAATACCCACGCGAAATTTTTCAATATACTGGTTATACGGGGGTTGAAAAGGTAAAAAACTACATACTAAACACTACCGTTTTCTTTACCAAAGTTATATTCGTACGAACGAAAATACTGCATACAATTAACTGAATGAAACTCTTTTATGAATAAAAAATCCAGTTAGATAATGCCAACCTTATTTAACTTTTTAGACTATATGGGAGGTGGAGGCGGCGGTGGCGCACGCGGCGCGCTCGCTGTCCGAGATGATCGAGTTGGGAGAGGTCAACGAGAAGCGCGCGGCGTCGCTGGCGCTGTCCCTGCTGTCGGCGCCGCTCGACCCGCCGCCGGACGCCGTCGCGCTGGGCGCGCCGCAGCTCCGGCTCGGCGTGCTCTACGTCGCTGAACCGCCTCGACTCATCATCTTCCAACAAAACAACTCCGCAGCCCTACAACAGTTCTGGAAAACCTTAGCCTCAGCCTGGAACGCGAGCACCGTCGTGTGGTCTAACGCATGGAACCCTTGCGAGAGAGAAGACCGGGGCTGGTGGGGCGGCGCGGCGGCCGCGCGTGGCTCGGGCGCGCTTCGTGCGGCTGCTGCGCTGTTCCACCGAGTGTCGGCCCTGCCCTGCGAAGAAGCCATGTACGAGCGGATGGGTGGCCCGCCTGCATGCGATCCTGACACGACGGACTGTGAAGCTTTTCCGTCGCTAGGATCTGATTATCAAAGTCTAGAGGTACTGTTGTCTCCTAATAATTTAAAGTCACTTATATGTAGACCATTTAACAATTTTCCATGTCTATTTCCAAGTTTTCCATCTGCTGCTTTTCTCTCAGGATGCTGTGAGATATATATATATATAAAATAAATAGCGTTAAATTTGAGCACAAGTTATATTGATTTTCATACCCACGGTTTCTTTTCAAGTATCGCTGCAAATGCCGAAGCGGTTACTGGCACAAGATCAGCAGCAGTTGGATGAGCGGGTCGACGATCACAGAAGACGTGCCCTTGCGGTGTACGGCGTGCGGGATGGGGAGCGAGGTGGCAGAGTGCGAAGGGGAGATGTTCCACGCGACGTTGCTGGCACTCAATCTGGCCGGCATGCTCGTGTGTCTCATTATCGGGCTTATTATATTCAGGAAGAGGAAATGCAAAGTAAGTTAAATGAATGATAGAGAGCTTTCCCTTGAGTTAACGGCGTTAAGAAAATACCGAAGAGATGTTGGTATCACACCTAGCTCCGACACATTGTTTCTCGTCTGTGACTTTTCGTCAAATTTTTGTTTTTAATTTTGTTCACGTAAATTCTGACAAGAAAGTGTAGAAATTAAAAGGTGTTTTCTAATCAATCGAAGAAAACGGAGCGACACTACAGTATTCCCACTTTTTAATTTCTACAGTTGTATGACGTACTGTAAATAGGTACTTTTAATAGATCGTCATCAGGATTAGGCTAAATTAGTGTTATACCTATAATAATAAATAATCCAAAAGTAACAGCTTCAGAAAAAAATGGATTTCGGTTTAACATAAAATCGGCGAATCATCCTTATAAGAGTTATGATTACCTATGGGTGACCAAGAAATTTACTAACGAGATCGCCATCAGTTGGTTGAGTGAGTCGACCATTTTGTGCGTCTTGTAAGAATCACAGTTAGAGTGAGAGAAGTTACAATCTTTGTATGACACGTTTGTATCGCTGGAGGGATATCTGCTGCTTGCCGTACAACACACTCTGACGGTTGAATCATTTCTTGCAGGCGGTGGCAATGGGCATGTGGACCGTACTAGAGGTGGTGTTACTTGGAGCGCTGTTGATGTATGGATCAGTAAGTTTATAATTCATAATAATTAGGCAGCGGATAATCGGATGCTTTTATACCTAAACTTTGACGGCGCCTTTGTTGTTCAGTTGTAGGTATAGGCGGCTTTGTTTGAGGTATGAGTGAGATAGCAATAGGATTTTGTCAAATTTAGGTAAATATCAACCCGAATTTCCTATCCCTAATAAAAATTCATCCAGAGGTATAATTCCAACTATATATATATTACATAGTAAGCATGTCAAAGGGAGCGTACCAAAAGACCTGAAATACCCAAATATTTAGTTAAAATGTCGTTATCATCAATTTGGTCTCCAGGTAGAAGATGAGCTTAAGCTGATTTATTTAATCAGATGTTATCAAACTCATGCCCTAATATGTAATCTTATCTAAAGAACTAGGTAAATTCATAAATTTATGGGTTATGTATAATGGTCGAATAGAGGACTTGAAGTTTCAAACCTTTCTAATCGAATCTAATCTAGGGGAGACTGGGGTCAATAGAAACACGGGTCAATAGAAACAAGTGCAATAACTACGAAACAAGAAGCGATAGCGGGGCGGTCCCTGAGGGGGGATGGATCTGCGTTCGTGTCAGAACCTGTGGAACAGTGCTAGCCGCGGCTCTGTGACTGTCGGACGCTATTACGCGAATGTATTGCTTTTCCGGCACCAAAAGTAAGTATTTTTGATGTTTTTGTTTTGTATATTAGTCAATATCCATTAGTAGTACTTTAATACTATTTAAATTTCTGTTTGTATGGTTATTCTTGTTGAATTTGTAGTGGTTTATGAATACCTACCGTCTACTGTTATTTTTCTACGATTTTAAATATTCTCCATGACGTTGCTGGGTCAATTGAAACAAAATTTATCGGGTCAATTGAAACATGTGGTTTTAAGCTTTTTTTTGCACCTAACACTTCTTTTTTGTTTTTAGATGCCGCGAAACCGTCCAAAAACTACTAATCGCCGAAAGTGCAGTATAGATTTGTATAAAAAGCGTACGAAGAGATCAAATCCAATGTAAAAACACTTAGACAAGCTGCGAAAATGTATGACGTTAATTTGACATCATTGTTCACATACAAGAAAAAACGGGACAGTTGCAATGAAGAATCCTCAGAACCTGTAAAGATGGGTTATACGCCCCACAGTAAAGTGTTCTCTGTGTGGTGGGCACACGTGGGATTTTACAAAGAGTTAATTACGTCAATCACCCTAACCCTAGTTAAGATATATAATAATGATTGCTCTTCCTTTATTGAATGTTGATTACGTTTCAAGATTAGTAATAGTTGATCTTATTACTTATAAATATTTAAATATTCTAAATGATAAAGCAAGAAGTACCATATGAAATTTTTGTTAAGTTAATAGCAATAAATGCTTGCTTTTTTCGTTAAGTTGATGGTAGAAACTACCTATTACTGTGTTCTAATCAAGGACTGAGATTATGTGATTTAATTATGACTAAAAAAATAAATTTAAATGATTATTACCATAAATAAATATTTTATTTCTAGGTGTTTCAATAGACCCCATTCATTGTTTCAATTGACCCGCAACCAGGGTCAAATGAAACAATTTTCGAGGGTTTCTAAAACACTTGTGATTCTGTATCTGATACCTATGGATAAAAATCAACATAGCAAATTTAAAGCCAGATAATCTAGCTATAGTCTAAACCTTTCACAAACCAGTAGTGATAGAAAATGTAGGCACTATGGCCGTTTTTTCGGAAAACGTTTCAATTGACCCCGGTCTCCCGGATGCTTTTATACCTAAACTTTGACGGCGCCTTTGTTGTTCAGTTGTAGGTATAGGCGGCTTTGTTTGAGGTATGAGTGAGATAGCAATAGGATTTTGTCAAATTTAGGTAAATATCCACCCGAATTTCCTATCCCTAATAATAATTCATCCAGAGGTATAATTCCAACTATATATATATTACATAGTAAGCATGTCAAAGGGAGCGTACCAAAAGACCTGAAATACCCAAATATTTAGTTAAAATGTCGTTATCATCAATTTGGTCTCCAGGTAGAAGATGAGCTTAAGCTGATTTATTTAATCAGATGTTATCAAACTCATGCCCTAATATGTAATCTTATCTAAAGAACTAGGTAAATACATCATAAATTTATGGGTTATGTATAATGGTCGAATAGAGGACTTGAAGTTTCAAACCTTTCTTATCAAATCTAATCTAATGATAGATTTTTCGCGCCGCGAGTGCTATTATATAATATTTCGTTTCAATAAAGTATAGGCAGGTAGCTCAGGTATCTAACAGAGACTTTAAACAACGGTAACGTAACATACCTACGATGAACCTATATAGTTAGCTTCTTACAGATTTCCCGCACACATCTTTCTTCCGAATTTCCCAGGGATTGCACCACCAGTCTCCCATCATCATGTTTAGCATAAAAGTAAGAAGTTATTATAGTATTGTTCGTTCACACTGTTCACAGGCAGCAACACAGTACATCAGGGTACCTCGGTGGAGGTGCGTGGCGGGTGCGTGGCTGCGAGAGTTGGGCTTCGTAGCATGCTTCGGGTCGGTGGTGCTTCGTTTGTGGGTGCTGCTGGCAGAGTTCCGGACCAGGAAGGCGCATCGGTGGACCCCGAGGGACTCCGAGGTAAGTATCGCAGTAATTCAGGATGCGGTGGCGATGCGTGGCGGACGTATGGCCGCGAGAACTGGGCTTCGTAGCACGTTTAGGTTCCGTGGGTGCTGGCGGAGTTCCGGACCAGGTAGCCGCTTTGGTGGACTTCGAGGAACTCTGACGTACGTTATAAAGATGGCATTAAATAGCGTTAGACTTTGAAGTACATATTGAAAGCAACTCGTGCAGAATGTTGGCACACTAGTACTAAGGAAGTACCTACATACTGATATGTCGGTATCTAGTTTATTCCTTTTTCCTTATACTTTCTGTAATTGTTTCCAGCTTTTTGGAAAGTTTGGTGACTTGCACAAAAAGTACACATGGGTAGAGTTGTGCCCTTTTCGAGAACGTATGCACCAAATACACAACGTTTCTCATAAGGATGGGGAAGTTTGTGGTGAGGGCCGAAATCATGATCTAAAAATCCTTCCATGTACTACGACTTAATTATCTCTCTTCACGTTATAGGTGCTTCGCATCGTCGGCGCGATGCTATCCGGGGCGGCGTGCTACTTGGCGGCGTTTACGGCGACGGCGGCGTGCGAGCGAGGCGGTTGCACGAACGCGGCATGGCACCATGTGACAGCCGGAGCCGAGCTGCTGTTGTTAGCTGCTGGTGCCAGGATCGCATATGCGGCCAGGAACGCTAATGTGCCGTTCCAGGTGAGAAAATAAGGTTATTTTATTTCCAAACAAATACAGTAATCTAATAGTGGAAGTCCCCTGTGTCTTATGTTTATCATGTTGCGGTACCGTCAAGTCGATTGCTTTTACTAACAATCCTTTTGTTAGGATCAAGAAATACCTTCTATATTTGTGTCTACTATGTAGTAATTCCTACTATATGGCTTCTTGTAGCTTGCTAGACATTTTAATGTTGTGTGTCCAGGAGCGCGGCTGGCTGGCAAGCGCGCTGGGCATAGAGTTCGTGTGTGGACTGGCGTGGCGCGGTGCGGCATTGGCCGGTGCAGCGCCTGAAGAGTCCCCGCTGGCGGCCACGGCGCGGGCGCAGCTCTCTTCCGGCGCCGCGCTCGCCTGCGTGCTGGCTCCTCGTCTATGGCACGGGTACCGCGCGCGCTCGCTCGCACAGGAAGTAAGACAAAGCGCCATTACATTAAACATTTCTGACGTTGTAAATTGCTCTGACAGCTGTTATCGCGCAGGAACAAAGAAACATCAAATAAGTACTGCAGGATTCCGCAGAATTTCGCGTCTGTACCTTACAATTTGAGATCTGAGAGCTTTGAAACAACTAATTCCTAATCACCAAATAAAAAATTCTGTGTCCTCGAAAACCAAGTAAATAACTTCCATGTTTCCATTACTGTTCAAAAATGAGGATAATTAACCCCCATAACTCCGCTATAGGGACGGACATATTTGAGTGATTTAATATGGTTCCAGGTGTCCCGGAGAGGCCCGGCGGAGGGATTTGGCGTGGAGGGTGAGGAAGAGCCCACCTCCGAGGAAGTGAGGGCCGAGCTAAAGAGGCTGTACGTCCAGTTGGAGATCCTCAGGAACAAGACCCTCAGACGGGACAACCCTCACATCAGCAAGCGGAGAGGGGGGCGTAAACCACCGCACAGGCGGTTCTCCTTGCAGGTATACCCGGAGATTCAACTTGACCGCAACTGAGCTTGCATCATATCATTCAATTTGAGCACGAATACAAGTGCAACTCAGAAAAATACATAAATCATGTACTAAATACTCAGTACACTATTTTCACACGCTATATTATGAGATGCAAGAAATGCTTAATGAACGAGCTTTACTATTTTAAACTTTACAAACACAAAGTTGATCATGATTATTTTACATGGAACCAACAGACGGACATCCTGTGAAGAAGTATTTTCTTTTCCAAATTGACAGCCTGAATACATAACCATTTGAACTCGTAAAAGTGATGCCCTCCCCAGACCACCTGTTTGTGTAATGTACCCGTATATATTACCTTACTTTACGAGTACAGTTTGCATATTTCTGTTCAGTTTGTTTGTACCCATCTGCATTAATGGTAGGTATATAGTTCTTACTTAGTTACTATTACCAGTATATCCCAGCTAGCTACTATACTACTACTATACCACATGATTACCCGTTGTGTCCCGTAATTCTACATGATCGTACTGATACATATATTAGTCAGGTGTCTTTTCCTAACATAACGTACCTACTAGTGCCAACCTGTATTATGCCGATATATAATTGACTGTGACATTGTACCTCAACCCTTCTGTGTCGGTGTTCTATCTTCATTGCCATTAATGAATGTTTCATCTTCCATTCCACACCGACTTTAGAAAAAGGGCAGTCGTGAAAAGGTAAGGAAAGGTGTGATAATATCGCATGCGCACTGACGTGGAGCACCCGCATGTCCCCGGAGCCCCGGACCCGCACTCGGTGACCCCCGCGCACCCTGTCCGTGTCCGTGTCCGCGTTTCCGTCTGCAATGTTCCGGATGTCCGCTTTAGCTGTTCACGGGCCCCCAACCGACATTGGGAACCCGCCGCTCGATCCATCCGAAATATATTTCAATCGAATTTCCCAGCCGAAACTCTGATTGAAATCATAATAAACGGATGTTTTTGTTCGCTATTTCTGCCGTTCGGCTTAACCTTCCTTTGAGCGTCTCTCATCAAGCTGACGTTTGTTTGTAGAGATTAAATCGATGCTACACGAACACGAATCAATTATGATTTACGTTTCATCCTGACCCAACTAACGCACTAGATATTTCAAAGCGTGTTGACTTTGTATCTAACATTCGCACAAACGATATCATTTATTTAAATACTACGCTACGTTCGCGTGCTTACATGACGGATTGATCGAATTTTGATACATTGGGATTCAAATGACGTGAAAAATGCATAAGTGTTCCCTAATGTAATAAAAAAAACTATCTAAGTTTTAAAATCAAAATAGAACGTTAAGTACAATTCGGTTTCAAATAATCTATAAATGTGCGATATGACAGTCAGCACGTTTCACAATCTACCTTGAGTACAGCACCGGTAACGTGTGATGTGATGCGCAGGCTCTGCAAGCGCGGCGCGGGGGCAAGGGCAAGGCGGGCGGCAGCGCCAGCGCCGTGGAGGCGAGCGAGGCCGGCGACGCCTCGCGCACGCCCGAGGACTCCGTCTGCTCGAACGAGGGGCCCTCGCACTACACCGACTGCGACGGCCAGTCGTGATCCAGACCCGACGGCAACGGCTCCAGTCGCTCCACCAGCAACGGCTATGGCAACCAACTCGAGCCGTGATGGAGTGTTGTTATATACTGAATGGTTAAAAGCCTTGCTCCTTATGGAGTTTCGAACTATTGTGAAATGGTGGTGGTTTCAGTATTGCGTGACTACATGCACGATCACCTTTCATTAGTCGTTGTCATCTCTGTTACATACTCAACCTTTTGAGGTGGTAATAATATTGCTAATACGAGCAATAAAATCATCAATGCATTCGTGTATTGAATTTAAAGCTTTTGTCTAAAACATTAAAGTATTAGAGAATGAACTGCACTCATTAAATGAGTAGGGCATATATATATACTAAATACGTATTACTTTCGAAATAAGTTCATAGTCTTATCGTCACTAATAACGGGTACCCCGTTCCATTTGGAAATCGGGAAGGTAAATAAATGTAAAAAGTAATCAATATTCTTGTTTCTTTGTTTAGGCGTTAAGAGTTAAAACAATAAAGTGCACCTACCACATGCCATAAAAAGAAAAAAAAATCTGAATCTCTCTAGTTTGAGCAGAATGGCGTGGTGTATATTAAGTATAATCATATAAGTAAATTATAAAGCAAATTTTGCTTTTAGTTTCCCAAATATTTTAGTTCAACCATTAGATTAAGGGAGCGTGCTCACCGCGAGCATTCGCCTGTAATGTAACAACAAACTATTATGAAAATGACATGACATTACAGGCTCGCACCCTAACAGGAACAGAAAGCTCGCTATGCGATTCAGTTAGTTTTGTATGTAATTGCGATTCAGTGCCATATAATCAGTGGGAGTAGTCGAGAAGTGGTTAGTTTATATGTGTTGCGTTTAGAGCCATGTCGTCGTTATTGGTGTTTAAATAGACGAGCATGTGGCTCCGTCAGAGTAATAATTTGCTTAGTCCCTGACCGTGATGATTGCTATAAATGAGTAGTTATAAGCAGGCTACTTGGATATGGAATAGTGTTCCCGAGACGCTTAACCAGAAAATTCCAATCGTACCTTAATTCTCAGTGTTAGGATTGGCTGAAGTTGAACAAGTTGAAGCCTGGAAGAATCTGTAATCTACCAAAATAGTTGTGCCTTTAAATAAGTCTTACCTACTTGAAATGTAAGCGTTCGTTTGCGCTACTGGTGTTAGCTACATAATGAAACCAGCAGGAGTAAGTAAAGTGGCATTTACATCCCAGCGACCGAATTGCGCGGTCGGCGGTCGCCGTCGATGGTCGTAGTTGCGTGACGCGATCGCCGAAATCTGATTGCCACCTTATCAGTCCTGTCGAATAGTTTATAAACAGATCAAGAAATATAGATAATAGCGAAATACAGTCCACTAGTTAATGACTGGCAAAGGTCCACACAAGTACCCATATTTAGTACTCGCAGGAACCGTTTAATATGTTAAATGTTTACTTTTAGTTATTCATACACATATATTTTAAAAATAGAGTAGTTTTATACGTTCTACCATGAAAACGTGATGTTATAGAGACCAATGTGACAACCGCTACAGTATTAATTGAAAAGTGTAAACATTCCAGTTCTAATTTTTGTCGAATAACTATATAAATTGTGTTACACTTAAACACGAAGTACAAAATTACATTTTAACACTTTTTAGTGTCTTAAAATATTTTGCAATGCCATAATTATTATGTTAACACAAATGTATTAATTTTACATGTGATTTACGCTATGAATCTTTGCTTGCATAATGTAATCTATTATTTTAAAACTCTATAAAACAGTTGAGCATCATAATTAACTATCTACCTGCTCTTGTAAATTGTTTCGACTTACAACTGCTTCGTTAAAGTCTGACTTTAGTAAATACTGTTTTTCTAGTCCACAACCATAACTATAACTTTAATATCTCTACATATATATTAGTAACATTGGTTTAATATATTGATAGACATATTTGTTGTTGTACTTAGACCTAATTTAATACAAATTTTCGTTGTAAGTGTTGACTATTAATTTGTAAAGCGATTTTGACTTTCCTAAATTCACAATATATATGATATTTGACATATTTTGTGTTTTAGAAAATTAGGACTCTTCGTGTCCAGTTGTTATTGTATTAAAAGCATTTTCTCTAAAATATATTGATGGGTAATCGGGTAGAGAGGCAAGTAATGTAATTGTATATATTAGGGTAAGTGTTCCAGTGTGCGAAGGCGTGGATAGTTATTGTTTGTGTTCCGTTGAGCTTTGTTCGATGTTTGCGATGCGCGAGCGCATGTATTGTGATGCCGAGTAGTATTATATATCGATAATATATTATTTATTAATAAACCACCTGTTCATACTTCGTGAAGTTTTATTTTATTTTATAAAACTATGTGATCATTCATCCATTTTTTTCATAGTCTTTTAATTCGCCAACCAATGATAAATATCACTTTACGTAAGTCTAAGGATGTCGGATAGTGCCTTGATCATTGTGTATTGAGCAGTGTTACTATTGTACAATTTATAACTGAGGGTTCATATAATGCCTGAATGGGAATTCCATTCATTTTGAAAACAGAGTCGTATTCTGAATAGTTAGAATATCGAACGTTGGTATATAACTAATTGACCACACGAGCGATGCGTCTCTGTTTCAGCCTTGCCTAAAAAGAAAACGTATGTTCGGATATTCGGATTTCCGGCTGTTGACGCCTACAGACCTCATTTCTCAACCGATTCTCTATAATTTTACCTCATGGCATTAAGTCCGCCATTTGTAGGTACTTTTGTATTTTGTGCAATAAAGTTTAAATAAATAAATTTTATGAGTAGGTTCTATAAGTATATAGAATTATTTCGTCGCGTCCAGTATTTCTATTTTTCTCAGAATGGGTTGATAACGTAAACAATGCCTAACAGCTATTTCGAAACAAATTCGCGAGGTCTAGCTTAGAGCATGCACTACCGGAGACACCTTTCATATTTTCAGTATTAATACTGTATAGAGTGACTACAGGAGATGCTTTCGCTGAATGTTTCCAAACAAAAAAGTCGGTTAATGCCTGGGGGGAGTAGTCGAGGTCAAGGTACACACACATTAAACAATCTACTTATACAAAAATGCATAATTCGTTACTCTAATAGTAATAACGCACGCACACTTCAAGACACTAAATATGACTAATAGGTAGTCGACTTTATATTTGCTAACACAAGGTTCATTCATTGAAAGATACGGCGAAGGCGTCTCCTGTAGTATTAATAATCAAAGACTCACAGAGCCTATAGTTAGTTAATAGTTGTAAAAGTTGTAATTAGCTATAGGCTACATTAATATCTTCTACGCGGCTACGCGCCGCGTATAGCGAAGACCTTGTTTCGTAGGCTCGTAGCACGTGCGAAGCCACGGCGTCGCCTAGCAACTACCCCTTACCTAAGCAAGCTGTACACACTCGCTGAAATTGGCTGAGACACGCATGCTGTAATCTATGAACTACGTAAGAAAGAAAAGGATGGTTTTCAATTATCGACTAGTGTATACAACCTGAGTTGAATGTGTCCCATGATATATTTCTTTTTGTTTTCACTAAGACACCAAAATGTCGCATAACGACTGTCCATGGCAACGGAACAGGAGCAAAAAAACCAAAGGAAAATGTAGTCGACTATTTTATTAAAAATGTAATGGACAAGTGAGCGATAGTGGTGATTGCAATGAGGTTGTTCGGTGAAAAAATCGTGTGACACTAACATGTCAGGTAAGAAACGCATACCTTCTTATCTAAAGATATTTACATTCAGCCAGTTAAAACAACAATAAAGAAATACGATTGTCAATTTGTCAGGAATATTATAAATTGTCGACATTATTTCTTATATCTAAAATAAAGTTTAAGGGTCATAAACATTTGTACAATATGTATATTTCCTAAAACAAAAAAAAAATGTAGGTTAAATCGTACATTTACGAAATAGATACTTTAAAAGCTGCTAGAATTTAAAACAAAGATTAGAGCTGCTGTCAGCACACATAAGAAACAGGACACTATATTAAGAAATAAAATGTGGAGCGATTTTGAGGCGTCATCGTGCCCGGTTCCTTTGTGGTTTGCGAGAATTGCGAGGCATTCCGACGTGACATGTGTGCCGGGAACACGTTACACGACACCCGCTCACGCCACCCGTCACCGACACAGTAGGACCACATAATCCACATATGAACCTAGTACTTAAAATAGGGAACGTGCACGAGGGTTCTGCCAACTGGTGTCGCCAATCCGATCTCTATACATTGACATTTATTTAAAACTTTTTACATGGCAATAATAATTAAAATACTTACAATAAAACTAAACCTAACAATTAAACTAAACTCGAACGTAATAAAGTTAAACTAAATAAAATAAAAAGCCCCTGCGGCATAGTGCCACATTTATAGTGCTTCCCCCTACAGTTCGTACGCTTCCCTATACAACCCTTTCTTTGACTTATATTTGCCATATAAATCGTAATTATTTATTCATAATATACTTAATGTCAAAATGAAATAAAATATATGTCCATATAGATTGCAGCATTTTTTTTAATAAATTGTGATTACAATTAAGTTAAAAAAAACATTGTAAAAAATCCGCTCTGCATTGTTATTTGTAGGCTTGGGACTTTTCACTGCTCGCCGTGGTTGTCCAATCCATGGAGTCGTCGTATGATAAAATATATTCAGTGAAAAGTCCCAAGCCTAGTTATTTGCAATTAGAGGAACTATACATTAACCGATAAAAAAAAAACTTCCAATAAAAGTTATTTTTCACCACTTTTAACCGAAGCCGCGTGGTAGCCAAGAGCTTTTTCATAGCAGATGCTTTGTTCGAATTGAGCAAATCATCTGCTGAAGACAGGCGAGATGCAAGTCTCCATGTGCAAATGTTTTTTCTCAAACATGCAATGAAATATTGTCTTTACGTTCCTTATAATAGGCTCGGAAGTATCGTTTTTTGGGCGCAACAACTCGAGAGGACAGTAAAGGGATTTCATACTGCTTTTCAGGCCTAGGCCTGCAAAGTAACTTTTTTTTGGTTTCAACAAGGTCATTCACACAGCTGGCTGGTTTGACAAAAAGCAGGTTTTGTTTTTAAAGGTTGGTTGTTAGACTAAAATGTCCTATTTGTCAATTAATAAAATGTTGTTCTTTGAAGTATATTTTTTTATTTCATTGTATGTTTGAGAAAAGCACTATACATGCCTCGTCGTGAAAACGGATTCCCGGCCTCGTATCACTATCCGGTATATACCTACTTGGCCGGAAATCCTCAATTTCCCCGGCCTCTGATGTAATGTACTATTACGTCAATTGTTTCATCTAGTCTAGTGAAGTGACTTTACAATGATTGATATCAAAACAAATGACGCTCACGTTTATCATGCGATCACAGGAAATGCGAAATTAATGCGTACGAGGATGACGGATACTTTATCATTTATTTATTTGACGCAATTATAAGGCGCGCTGAACAATAAGCTCTTAATGTACTCGTATACCTACCGCGCAAAAGAAAATAAGGGCTACTTGAATGTTAGAAAAAGCTAAAATGAAAATAAACTAAAACAAATTCAAAAAATTGTATTATTATTTTATACAATATCATTGATGCAATATGGTTATGACATAGTATTCTGCGTGCTGGTGCGTTTTTAACTATTTTAAAAGAAATATATTGGTCTTCCTTGATCCTGTTTTCCAACTCCTTCCGTTACCTCCTCCTCCCCCAAGACAATGGCATATCGCTAAATTCATCAGACGTAAAGTACTTCCTGGCTAGATATGAGCGCCGCGCCGGCGCGCCGCCGTCGCCGCGGATTCGAGTCGGCGCGCCGCCGCCGTGTGAAATACGCGGCGCGCCGGCGCAACAAGTTGCGATTTTGCTTTCTCGCTCGCACTCGTAACGTATCCCACCCGCGTCCGCGTTCGGTCGCACGATGGCTTCAATCGAGTCAAGTATTTTGCCAAGTGAAGGCGTGTTGTTTTTTTTTGAGCCGCGTCATAATATGAGTCTGACACGATGATGAGTTCTTAAAATGTGTTTAACGTACCGGGCGCCACCTAGCTTTTGAAATTGATTGTGTTGTGACTAAGAGATTGTGATTAAAATTTTTGTGATGTTAAAAAATATGCTTGTTAAGTTTTAATATGATTATTTTTCTGGAAACGTAATCTTTAACCGATTTATATTTATACATTAAGACTTGTATTAAAACAGACACGTTTTTAAAGTGAAGATTGTGATGGTTTTATATGCTTATATGAGAATTTTCATTCAGAGTTATTTTTTGTTTTGTTTAATTAGTTATTAACAACCTCAGATATGCTGATGATACTGTTATTCTTGCTCACTCAATGGAAGAACTTCAGCAGCTACTAGATCGTCTCAACTGTGTGGTAGAAGAATACGGCCTTAAAATGAATATAGCTAAGACCAAATGCATGATCGTGAGCAAGAATGTGGCTGAACCAGACTCATTGATCATAAACGGCAACGTAGTAGAAAAAGTAAAGCTTTATAAGTATTTGGGTAGCTCACTTAATGAGAAATGGGATCCCGAAAAAGAAATACGTATCAGAATTGAAATTGCTAGAAGTACCTTCATGAAACTTTATACAAATAAAGACATTAACTTGAAACTTAGATGGCGAATGGTCAAATGCTATTGTCGATATTTCTTCATGGTGTCGACTGTCGAGGGATGGACCATTAATAAGAACATGGAGGCTAAAATCAACGCATTCGAAATGTGGTTATACCGAACAATGTTAAAAATTTCCTGGAGAGATAAAGTGTCAAACGAAAAAGTCTTAAACATAATGGACAAGAACCTGGAACTTTTGAGCACCGTAAAGAAAATAAAAACCTCATATTTTGGACATATCTATAGACACGACAAATACAACATAATCCGAAACATCTTGGAAGGGAAAATCGATGGTAAAAGGAGCAGAGGAAGGAGAAAGCTAACCTGGCTAGACAACATCAAGAGCTGGTCCAACATTAATGACACTGCCAGTCTTTGCAGACTGGCACAAGACAGAAACAAGTTCCGGAAGATGGTCGCCGACATCCGTTGAGGATATGGCACAATGAGAAGAAGAAGAATTAGTTATATTTGTGTGCAATTAAGACAATATGATTGATTACATTACATACTTGGTTCCACCCAAAACCAGGTTTTTTTTTCTCAAATTGCTCCCTCATAAAAACGTCATGCTCCACAGCAGCGCCACCATAGCTTTTTTGAATATAAATATATAGGAAAATATCTACATAATGTCTATAAAATTCTAGACTAGTTTAAAAAATATCTATATCGCTAGTATTGTTGTGAGCTTTATTTTATTGTGGCGCTGCTGTAGAGCATACTTCACAGCAGCGCCACCATCAAACGTCTATTCCTGTATATCGTAAAGACACGTATTGGGCATCAAATAATTCTATACCGACCTAGCCTGTGAAATCCCTCATTTTATATTGAATTACGGACACATGGTCCTTCAACATTTTTGGGAATGATAATTTTACAGCACCTGATTAAAAGATTTTAAAGTCAGGCGCTGTAAAATTATCAGTCACAAAAGTTTGAAGGACCGTGTGTCCGTATATTCACAATTCACAACAAAACTAGCGATATAGATATTTTTTAAACTAGTCTAGAATTTTATAAACATTATGTAGATATTCTCCTATATATTTATATTCAAAAAAGCTATGGTGGCGCTGCTGGGGAGCATGAAGTTCATAAAAATCTAAAGCTCAAGGTCACGCCGTCGACGCCGCCGCCGCCGCGGAATTTTGCCTATCACGCCGCCGCCGCGGAATTGGCCATCGGCGCTCATATCTATTCCTGGCACGACCCGTGTACTGGGTTGTATTGTATTGCATGAGTGTAAGGTGTTTGCGAATCAATTCGCAATAAATAGTTAACCTTTCAATCGTTAGCGGTGGCGTGTCGCTGTAAACAGTTCTGGCGGACGCCAATCTTATGGGGCACTAAGTTTAAACTACACTATACAGGCTGTTGCTTGGGATTATTATATTTTCCACTTGTATTGTATCTGCGACTTCACCCGCGTGTATTTGTTAATCGCATAAGTATTTAATAAAACGCCATTCACCCCCTTAAGGGTTGATTCCCGTGATAAAAACTTATCAGGGACTCAAACTATCTGTATACCAAATTTCATCTAAATCCATTAATCATTCTTGCGTGATAGCTAGCGTAACAAACATTCCCGAACTGAACCGATTTTGATAGGTGTTCAGTTACATTTTATGAAAGCTTGGACTGGATGACCTAGGCCCGTTAAGGAAGGGTCACAATTTTTCCAGGATTGAAATGATGATGATGATGGCTGATGGGAAGGAATTCACGAGAAATTGGAGTAACGATTCTAGGTTGTCCCACACCTAACCGCTCGGCACCGGACTTTGCATTTTGCGTTTTAAACACTCACTGACCATCCTAGACAACATATCAAAATTTCTAAACTACCGGACCGTTTGTAAGGTAAAACCCCTTAATTCACTGGATTAGATGGGTACCGCTTCAACTCGAGTCCTTCAGTAATATTTTTATGATTTTTTAATGTACAACGCACAGGTATCAACATCGTAACGGCATCGCCCCGAATCGACACATGCTAAACGGCGCGTGGGCATCGTGCCATCACCGTGCTTACGTCAAGGGAACGGCGCGCCGCGTTGATCGCGTGCTTATATTCGCCTACTACACGATATCTTAGAATCAAGCTATATGACCTGCAACATACAGACTGACCTCTAGAGAGAGAGACGTTGTCAAGCTAGGTGCACGTCGTGGTTCAAGTGCCCGTGCACGCCAGCAAACACACGCTAGGTCAAGCTAGGTACACGTCGTGGTTCGAGTGCCCGTGCACGCCAGCAAACACACGCTAGACGCTGGGGCAGTGCGCTGCCTACAGCCTAGCACCACGATGTCGGTAAGCCACCATTTCTGATCTGATCTAATCTGATCGCGTGCTTATGCAATAAACCGCAAAAAATACAAGAAGAAATAGTAAAGTAAAATATACTTCTAAGAAATTAAATATAGGATGTCAAACATTTGTCATTACCTGTACAGTCGCCATCAGATATATCGCAGCATATAAGGCGTTCATAAATATGTGAACATGTACTGTAACGCCCAGTCAATAAGGGTCGTGTTCACATATTTATGAACGCCTTATATGCTGCGATGTATCTGATGACGACTGTACAATAAACCGTGATCCCGAATTCTATTATATTATTATATCTGCAGTATTTATCTATATTCAAATTCGGTTAAATTCTATCAGCCTGTATAAAGTTAACAGGTAGGCACTAGCCTAGGTCGGGAAAGGCTCTTGCTAGGAAACTTGATCAGTCCTAACAATGTGTTCGTACCCAAACAACCTAGAGCACACCTCCATCTACACGCGTGATATCAATGGTACCGTCATATCTATCCAATTAATCTGAATGGGTTTCTGAAGTGATCTGAAGTAATATGTCAATCTTATAGTGCGTTTATTTTCCTGAAAAGAACTTACCGTTTACGCGGCATTGATGTCTTGCTTTTCCTCGCCTTCCGATATGGTCTTGTTTTATATGACGGACAGCATCTCTTTTCTTTCATCCAAATTTCCATTTCTGTTAGTTGCGATTAGTCTTTATTATCCGCTGCTGTTACTCACACGTACTCATCGTATTTGCACTAAATTTGTATCTACCTACTATCAGTTCTGCTTGACTTTGCTACGGTCCATCTTGAAATTATCATCCTCGCATCAACAGACAGTGAAGAAAGCGACGGGGAAGGAGGCCTCGGGAATCTGAACCGGCTGATCGTGCGTCCGCCGGGCCACAGTGGCAAGGCCAAGCGAGGCCAGCTCTGCTTCGATGCTGCCTTCGAGTGCGGCAACCTGGGCCGCGCAGACCACATCACGGAGCTAGAGTACGACCTCTTCGTTAGGCCTGACACCTGCCGGCCGCGCTCAAGGTTCTGGTTCAACTTCACCGTGGAAAACGTGAAGCAAGATCAGGTACACTGAGATTCAAAGTTTAAATAATCATAGCTCTACACCAGCTGCCACGCTACAGTGGCTTGGACGCCGTGTGCGGCCTTACTCTCTAGGTTCTGGTTCAACTTCACCGTGGAAAATGATGAGCAGGATTAAAATTGGGCAAGTGCGAGTCCGACTCGCGCATGAAGGGTTCCGTACCTATATATATGTATATATAGGTATAACAAGTTTGTTGTATGGGAGCCCCCCTTAAATATTTATTTTATTTCATTTTTAGTATTTGTTGTTATAGCGGCAATAGAAATACATCATCTGTGAAAATTTCAAGTGTCTAGCTATCACCGTTCTTGAGATACAGCCTGGTGACAGACGGACGGACGGACGGACGGACAGCGAAGTCTCAGTAATAGGGTCCCGTTTTTACCCTTTGGGTACGGAACCCTAAAAATTGGGCAAGTGCGAGTCCGACTCGCGCATGAAGGGTTCCGTACCCTATACATATATATAATCTATACCAAGTTTGTTGTATGGGAGCCCCCCCTTAAATATTTATTTTATTTTGTTTTTAGTATTTGTTGTTATAGCGGCAATAGAAATACATCATCTGTGAAAATTTCAACTGTCTAGCTATCACCGTTCTTGAGATACAGCCTGGTGACAGACGGACGGACGGACGGACGGACGGACGGACGGACGGACAGCGAAGCCTCAGTAATAGGGTCCCGTTTTTACCCTTTGGGTACGGAACCCTAAAAAGTAGTTAATACTGGCAACTATGAGGGTGTTTTTAGGACTGGTTAACAAAACCCAATTATTTTAAATGCATTGAATTTGGCCTATTATTGAGAATACTTGTTACTTACTGATGAGGTTTTTCAGAGAGTAATCTTCAACATAGTGAACCTGGGCAAAGAGAGAACTTTATACAACGGGGAAATGACACCACTAGTCCGCTCGACCTCGCGTCCAAAATGGTAAGTGTGCATGTTCACTAAGCAAGGCGATATCGCATGGATGCAATATAAGTTGGCGTGTGCTTGTACGCCGTGGATGCAATTAGTTTCCGTACGTGACGTGACTTATGCGCGGCAGACGGTAGCACAATCAAGCTCGACACTTTGATTGTACCTACTGCGCCCGATGCTAATCGAGCACATGCATTACGTAGGTATGCTGATGCATGCAGGGAACATCAACTTGACAACGGAGACAAGGTGCTTTCCAGTTCCAGATACGCGTAATGTATTGCAGAACTTCTTAAGAGGTTTTCACAAATACATATGTACCAGTTATACCTAACTCTTGCTTTTTTGTTTGCAGTTTTTTTCTTGTTCACTTTTAATATGGATTTTTTTGTTAACCTTATTTCTTATCTATAAGGTACTACTAGCTGCTACTGGCATAGGTATATCTTGTATGCCGTTATACTTTATAGCAGTGTTTTTCAAACTGTGGGTCGCGACCCCCAGGGGGGTCGCGGCATATATCCAAGAGGGTCGCGAGGATCAGCATCGAGAAAGTCTCGTGACTACAAGGAATGCAGATTTTTTTTCAGATGAGATTTTAATAAATAAAACAGCAATCATTCTCAGACATGTTCATTTATCATAATATGTATTTTTTTTTTATTTTTACGTTTTTTATATTTTTTGCAAGTAGTAAACTACCTTCTGAATTTGCGTTTCAAAACGCATACGCATGACTGATTGAATTATAGGCGGGTGCGTTCCAAATCTGTTAAAAAAGAGTTGAGTTCTAAAGTTAATAGCACAAACTGAGTTTTAGGGGGTCGCGAAGGAATTTTGATGGTCATTAAGGGCCGTGACACCAAAAAGTTTGAAAAACACTGCTTTATAGTTATAATGAAACAGATTATAGATTATTATTATTATATTCGAGATAGAAACCGCATTCAAAATCATCTACGCTAGGCAACGCATTCCTCGGCGCTTCATCTTCTACCACAAGTCACCGGTGCACCGCGGGCGTCGCATTCTCAGCCTCGCCTTCGGCTTCGACCGCGAAGAGGACGTCTACCACTTCACGGCCGCCGTCCCGTACTCCTACTCAAGGCTGCAGAAGTATCTGACGCTGTGGGAGAAGCGTGCGCAGACTTTTGCGACTAGAGAATGCATCGCTCAAACTACGGTGAGATTACAGATACAATTATAATTGCCAGTCATTTCTTAATCCTTATACTGTGAGCCAATGCCTGGGAATCTTTATTTGTATGAAAATGTCGTAATCCAGATCTAAGCCCCGGCAGGAAGGCAGGATTATGTTGAATTTTAAGCTACTCATAAATCATAGGCTCGCTGTATAATTACTTCCACTAAATATTCTACATTTTGGAAAGACGTTACGCAACAAAACATTGTAGAGATGCTACGTGGTAGCAATCTGGCTCCATCGGGTTTATAAGGGGCAATTCAGCGTAGACACAATTTCCCTTTATATACCCTCCGCTACTTTAGAATTAGAAGTGCAATAAATGTCATACCATGTAAATAGAATGCTGCTATAAAACATAGGTTTCGATTTGGTTTACGCAGCAGTTTTTAGGGTTCCGTACCCAAAGGGTAAAAACGGGACCCTATTACCGAGACTTCGCTGTCCGTCCGTCCGTCTGTCACCAGGCTGTATCTCAAGCAAGAACGGTGATAGCTAGACAGTTGAAATTTTCACAGATGATGTATGTCTATTGCCGCAATAACAACAAATACTAAAAATAAAATAAAATAAATATTTAAGGGGGGCTCCCATACAACAAACGGAATTGGTTGCGTTAACTTTGCACCTCATTTGTATGGGGCGCTATACATACCAGGTGCAAACTTAACCACTTAAGGATGGAAAGTGTTTGTACGGAACCCTCGGTGCGCGAGTCCGACTCGCACTTGACCGGCTTTTACATTACATACCAAGGGCGATCAATTTGTGAATGGCCCAGATCGTAGGTGTTTATATAAATATGCCATATGGGGCTTAACGAATTATCGCCCGTGGTTTGTCACGTCTTGCCTTGGCCAGGAAGTGAGATTTTCTCCCCGCGTCACGGTGAGACTATCCCATCTTACGGCCTAGGGTGACGTAAATCATTTTAATACAGAAATATTTACTTGCTGAACTTACAGCAAAAACGGAAAGTAGATCTCGTCACCATTGGTGACCTCGGGGTGCAAGAGAAAGAGATCAGAGAAGAGTCGGCTGTGAAGGGAAAAGTCTCTCCGAAGAAGCGCGTTGTCCTCATCATAGCTCGTACGCACGGCGGAGAGCCTCCGGCGTCTTTCATCTGCCAAGGTAAGAGTAAAGCTAAGCATTAGGCAGGATCCACTGCAAAAACATATACCTACAAGATTACTTGACTTGAAAAATATATTTCCTAGAGTCTGTAGGTAACGACAGAGGAATAGGCTTGGTTTCCGCCGATGCCGTTGCGAAGCGTACAGAAAACGGAAAAAACATTTTCATCATTTATATTTTTTTTATTACGGAATCTTTTTTAGGAATTGAAGGGTTCTTCCTACCTATACCTAATGCAAGATTTTTTATAAATGTCACCATTCCCCATTATACCTTATCTGCTTTCAGGACTTCTAGATTATTTTTTAACTTCATCAGAAAAGGCTCTGGCACTTCGCAATAATGTTGCAATTCAGGTAAATAAATATTGAAGTCATTAATAATTAACTGATACTTACGTAGGTACAGTGGCACATTATCATTTGTATTCCTCAACGCGACCATGATAGAGCAATATTGCTTTATGCATTCCACTTAATTCACCTAATCTATTAATAAGGCAACCCAGCTAATCAAAAATATTTGTTCACAAAGATTCTGATACAGGTCCCATTATCACTGTCTCAATAACACCTACAATATCTCATCCACACAGACGGAAAATTTGAGATGCTGCAGAAACGTTACTTCGAGTCATATTGTACAGTATGTTATAGTTGATATATGCAATAAGGTGGTCCCGATGTTGAACCCCGACGGTGTGTTCCTGGGCAACCACCGCTCAGACCTGCTGGGCGCCGACCTCAACCGCAGCTGGGTGATGGCAACCACCTTCGCGCACCCCGCGGCCGTGGCTGTCAACGAGCTGGTCTCCAAGCTGGTTGCCGAGAAGGTAAGTATTGTGGTGGTGGTTCCAATGATCCGGATAGCGCGTTCCTTCTTTCGCAGTACTCAGTTTGACTTTGAACGTGCTTTACTTCCAGTACTCATACATTACACAGGAATCTGTTAATCACATATCAGATTTAGAACGAATCATTATATATTCATATACTCATTCGTTCTACTGTCTGATGTTTATCAATTTCCAGGTTGATCGACAACGATAACATCTCAAATTGAAGAAACTATCTAAGACCATTTTGGTCTCCATACTTTATCTAATTCCATCTATAATATATTAGGGCGGATAATTTTTCCCAACCTTAAGAAATCCTTTAACGATCGGTACGGATTTGGTGCTCTATAGGGTCCAAATGACGTAAAAAAACATCCAAAAAAATATTAAATAATGGGAAGTGCCTCCACAACGCTATCGAACATATAAAAAAACTAACGATTTTCGCACCTGAAGCTGTGATTAAAAAAAAAACTAAACGCTAATAATGACAGTTTTATTTTGTAATATTTTAGAAAAAGATACAATGTTCAAATATAACACATAATAACTTGCTATGTAACCTCATCGATATTTATAATAACGCTACAGGTATTATGAATGAAAATATAGGTCTAATTTTATGAAAAACTAATAAAAAGTAAATAATAACAATATACTTACAATAATATACATGACCAATATAGTACTAAATAGTTAGGTTCCAAAACACCCTTTCTTTTTAATTTAAATGTATGTTTCATTACTTTCAATCGTTTTGTGGAGGCACTTACCAATACTTGATATTTTTTTCATTATTTTTCTAAGTATAGCCTCCACAAGAGGCATCAAAATCGCACCCATCGCTTTCAAAAACCTTGAACCCCTACTACCTATTAGTTTAATTTAATCTGCTGGAAAAAAATACTGAGTATTATTTTCATATCATTTGCTTTTCAGTCACTGCAGCTAGATTTCATAATCGACTTACACGCGGACATAAGTTTTGAGGGTGTCTTCGTTAGAGGGAACTCGTATGATGACGTATATAGGTATGTTTAATAATGTTACTTTTAATTAGGTTACATCAATAGGTTTTTTTTCTAGTCTTTCTTTCTAAGTCTGTTATTACGTATAAATTATATTGAAATTTAAGACTACTAACGCCATCTATATTTTATAGGGCTCATATCAGTTTCATTGCAGTAAAACGTGAATAGTTTTTTTGTAATTATTAAAAATAAATGTCTTATTAAAAAAATAAATTTTGCCTACTTTTTTACTTTTAATTAGGATACATCGATAGGTTTCTAAGTTATTAATTTGAGACTACTAACGCCATCTATACTTTATAGGTCTGATATCGATTTAATTGCAGAAAAATTAGAATAGATTTTTTTTTATGTAATGATTTAAAATAAAATTATTATAATCTTTATTCTGTAAGTATGTCACTCAAGTATTTTTATTCTCAATAAGTATAGATTTATTCCTATACCACTTAAGCTATCTAGTGTCGATTTGTAACAATATTATTTACATAAGTTGAGTAAGTTTTTTTTGACGCTGTATTTAAAAATATAACGAAAGGTTACCTTGATATCTTATTTCACTATTTTCACATTAATTTATAAAATTCGTCACTACTAACGCCATCTTGTGTCAAGTAGTAACAACGTGTTTGTTGAAATGAGATTTTATCGAAAAAAAAAGAGATATCGATGTTCTCATATTATGTATGTACTAAGGTTTGAACGTCACGCTGTCCTGCCCAAGTTCCTGTCATCCCGCGTGGAGGCCTGGCGCCCTGAAGCCTGTCTTTACAATGCAGACCCGCTGGCTGCAGGCACCGCTCGGCGCGCTCTTCCGGAGGGCGCCATCGACGCCTACACCGTCCTCGCCTCGCTGGGAGGCCGACGGCTGAGTCCTAAGGGGCCCTATATACATTATACTGAAGACGCTTGTATCCTTGGAATTATTATTTGTTTCGGTAGATCTACAGAAAACAGCTATTACTACACTAGATAGCGTTATGTAGCCATATTCTTTATGCATTTGTTGTGCATATCCAAAATTAACTATGTTGGTATCATCATCTAGCGAATAACTTAGGTATTTCAAGACAATTTCAGGTATTCCTGATAGGAAAGCTGGCGAGGCATGCTTACCTAGGAAGTTCTTATTCACTCTAAATATCTAGTTCTTACACCACTGGCCCTCCTTAGTCTATATATTTTATTGAGTATATAACTACTAGGTATATATATATACTTAGTCTTTGAAAATATCATGACATTTAAGACTACTAACGCCATCTAGACATCGTTTGATACAATAGACAAATAAACAATATTCGTAATGATTTCAAACAAACACTATGAACAGTTTTTTTGGATAATACTTGTCTGTGAAACAGCATTTTGTTACTTTAGTATTACTACTCAATAAATGCTACGACAAACTTTAGTGCTACCAGCGCCATCTAGTCTTCATTTGCAAAAACGCTAAATGTAACTTTAATAATATATTTTTTCTACTCCAGTACTTTTTTCTGTCATTTATATAGTTACTAACTCTAATATAAAGACATAAATGATGAAAGTCTGTAAAAGTCTATACTCTACTGCCCAAAAACACACTGCTAACCGATGTTATAATGTCGCCAAAAATAGTACCACAGATTACAAGATGAACAGGTGCATTCACACAATTTGCAAATTAAAAAAAAACTTATAGTACTAAGGCATTGCTGCCAACTTAAACAAAAAGTTTTATCTTCAGTGCATGGATGTTTAGTATAGTGAATGTATACCTTTATGTATAAGTTTAATTTTTTTGACAGATGTTTAGTATGGTGAACGTACCTTTATGTATAAGTTAATATTTTTTTGACAGATGGATGTCAATAAAAAAAAAGTTTATCAGAGACAATTTTTCTTTTTAATTTTGTTGATTCCGAGCGGGAACATGTAATTATTTTCTTTGTTGTTTATTTGCATTTTATTTATGAAATGTCGAGTCGTAGAAAAAGTATTGTATGCAACGTTGTATAAGTAGGTCAAAAAACGCTCGTGGCATCTTTCTTGCGATGTTCGCTACGCTCACATCGTAACCCATGCCACTCGCGTTTTTTGCCCCCTCTTATACAACGGTTGCATAAAATACTATTTCCAAACCGCTTCACATGTGTATTACAATTATTATCTTAGCACTACAGATGCCAAGATCGGCAGGTCCATAGTGAAGGCCCTCTGCGACTACTACCGCCACATAGGCGTCATTCCGCCCCGCCAAGGAGCGCCCAGCAAGAAGAAAGATGGCCGCAGGCGGCGCCGTCGTCGGCGCCCCGCCACCGACAGAGAAAGGCCAGTCTTCCGCTCATCACGGCCATCTCACGAACACTTAACGGCCTTACCGCACATACATAACAAAATGTAGGATGTATTTTGCACTAATCTCGTTTTTTGCTGCACAGTATGTGACTCTACCAGGGACACAAGGTACACCGTACACGGATCACACGGGTGCACGGAACAGGACATCTCCTCACTACACCAGCAAGTATAACTACACCACCTATGTATCTACATGTACTTATTTACTATATTCACATATAAGTGGCGGAGTCTTCTACGGCAGTGTACTGCAAACTTTTTGTGTTCAAGATACACCTAGGTAAACGGTATTTTTTTTAGGTACATGCATTCATAAATGGGCCATGCAATTCTGCGGCTTATTGTACATCATACATATATGCCATGATAGAAGTGATTTACAACAGTGTAGAAAGTTTAATCGAGAGCGTTAACAATTGTATGGGCCATTTTTTCTAAAGTTGTACACCCCACTAGAAAAAACTGTCCTAATGTTTGTTCGTTCCATTCCGTTACCATTTCCATATAACCTACTACAGCGGTAACGGAATGGAAAAACAAAAAAATGTATGAATATTTTGGGACAGTTTTTTCTCCTAATTAGATCGAAAGAGCTCGTGATTCTGAGTAGAAAATACCCAAAATATCGAAAAAAAGTGGGGTGTAAAACTAGAAAAAATTCAATTTGAATATATATTTTAAAACCAGCCCGTAAGTATCTACTATACCTGGTAGGTAAGTACAATCAACCTTAAAATTTCGCTATTTTCACGTACTATATTAGAAAAAAAAAAACTCGTTCGGAGCTGCTAGTACTAAACTTAACATTTAATAATCTAATAACATTTGTTTCGCCAGGTCCCCCAGCTCAAGCCCCGAGCGGCGCGTGCTGCTGTCTCGAGTGCTGTCGCCGCCGCTGCCGCCCGCGTCGCCGCCGGCGCTGCGCGCGCTCCCGCCGCGCTCTACCAGACTGCGGCGATCCAAGCCGCGCGCGGAGCCCGACCTCGACCCGCTGCTGCCGATCATTACGGGTATACAGCAGACTTCATTTACAAACGAAGACCCATGTGCAACTGACATGGGTGTTGTGAAATCTTTCACATCACCAGGCCCAAAAGATGGAGAGTTGGAGACCTTTATCAAATTATCACACAGCCTAATCTAACTTTCATCTTTGCCAAGTTCTTATATGAGTGCGATTTTTCATGATCATTACATTTAGGTAAACGTATATCTGAATTTTAACTAAATAATGAACGAAAATCATTGAAATATCGGCAACGACCTAATTTCTTTCGAGACATATGTTAATTAGTTCGTGTAAGTACCGGTAGATAGCACTACTAGTGGCGCTCTTAAGTGCTCCACAGTTTATTATTGAACGTCTGTTGTATAATCGCATGAGTTCAAGTACTTGAACAAATAAATCCATTAATACCAGAAAGAAAAAAAATACATTATATTACAAAACTACATAATTTAAAATTTTTAATTTTTTTTTGTTGAGACCAGTGCCGATAGATGGCACTAGCAGTTACAAGTTATTATTAAAACTGAATAGGTATTCTTAGATATCCGAACGTTTTTTTCTAAACGTTAATTAAACCTTGTCCTTTATGTAAAAGCCATGCATAGCATAGTTGGAACTTAACATTTTTTTCAACCTAATCAAGTGTAGGTGCAGTGTGACATCTGGCACCTGGCACACGAGGTTGTTGGCATTTTTACAAATTTTGATTTAACTTCATTAAGCTTATTGGGCTTGGGCTCGCGGCGATTCTAGCGGCTGGATTGCCACGTCTACCTTGTTTCACTTGATTTCGTTTGCAGTGCAAATGTCTGTGGTGAATTCATGATAATGTATTTCAACGTAACTTTAAATAAATAATTTATTGCAATAGTTTAATTTTTTGGCTAAATTATAAATTTCCTTTTGCTATATTTCTTCCTATTTTTAGCCGTTTCTTTGTTCTTCCTACCTTATGCTCCTACTAACTAAAGTATATTCACCAGTCTTTGAAACGAATGTGGTTACTCGTATGTCAAAGACCAAATACGTTACATGTACGAGTAGATACGCTCGTAGTTTTATTGTTCTGTTAACATGGTCTCTCGTTATAACAATACTCACAGTTTCAGGCACAGCTGTGCGCACTCCCCGCCTGTCGGTGGTAAACTTGAGTGCGATCGTCCGCACGCCCGCCGGGCCGGCGCGCCGCGAGCCGCGCGCGAGGCCGGCGCGCCCGCACCAGCACAAGCTCACCAGCGACGAGTACGACACGCATGACTCTGACTCGTAGAATAAATACTGCGGTGGTGAACCCTAGTATAGTCTATCTCTATTCGGAATCCTACGATCAATTTATGTCAAACTGACACAAACTTTAAATTTACTACATGCAATGCATGCTATGATATCTCAGAACAAAGCGCGAGGGCCTTGATTTTAACGCCATCCCACACATACTTTTATTAACATATTCGTTACAACACACCGTTCTCTTTCGTGTCGCCTAGATGGCTCTGTAGAATCTGTAGACAATCCATAGACAAGCTCGGGATACGAGTTATAAGAGTGTATTACCAGTAATACACTCTTATCTTTGACTACATGAATGCGGTTGTTTGTACCTTGTGCCAAAGTGACTTCATTTGATCTTAGAGGTCGGATATACTAAGCTATGGTATTTTCCGCTCAACCTGAGGCGTCGCTGGCGGCTGTCGTGCGAATATACAGTGTTTTAAGCGAGTCTGTTGTCATTGTCGATGTCAACTAACTTGTATTAAAAATATATATATTTATATTTTAATACAAGTTTGTTCACTCAGACTAACCGAAGACAACTCAGTGCTCAAAGTGATTCGCTGAGTTGTCTTCGGTTCCGTTGTGATAATAATCATGATGTCAGGGAAGTAATCTTGGAACAACATTTTAACTGAGCGGTAAAACGTTTGGTGATTGACCTGGGTACACAAGTTGACCAGCATCGAACATGATAGCCATACGACTGTTTTAATGTCTTATCATCGACCGAGGAGATACTCCGAAGACAGAGCTTAGTACCCGTTAAGAGGAGTTCGTTTCAGCTTCGTATTTCGATTAACTCACGGACCTTTAGTTTCAAATTTCGGAGTAGCCCCTCAGTAATAATAATAACATGGTATAGGTAAACTTTGATCGCTACACTGACAGCGCATTTATATTCTGACCACGACGAAGTATGCTATTTTTTAATCAATATTGTTTGTCAGAATGTTTACGTATAGACGTATAGAAGGTACTTTGTGGTTTTATATCTAGGATAGATTCTAATTCCTCGGACCTCGCTGTTGTACATGTGTTATTAAATTTAATTTAACAGAACAGTGTAGAAATAAAAGACACAATTACAGTTATAGCGTTCAAAAGATTAAATTAGGTACCTACCTCAAATGGACAGTAAAATTAGTTTATACGCTGGAAATCGTAGCAAATTAATCGCTGCGATTGCCCGAGGCTAAAATTTGGACTTAACGATGTCAGGACTGGTCACGGTTCTCGAAAACACTTAATATTTTATTTGCTTCGATACAAGTTTTTCGGCTTTGTCTTTGAGAAAGGTCTCCATATTTTTCTAAGTCAATCGCGTGTTTACCATTTCATGTTTCGCAAAAACAAAATGCATCAAAATTATCATATTTTTCCCGACACGCTAATACATAATAAATGCTGCATAAGTTATTACTTTTGCTCTTTTTGACTGACATTCGTTTTATTTTGATAACGCGTTTATCTTTTAAATCATTGTTTATACGACGAAGCCGATATGGTTTGTATCGAAAGTAAACTTGTATTAATCTTAAAAATGCTATTTGAAATTGTAAAAAAAAAAATACTGGCTGTGCAATTTTAAACTTTTTCACTTTATTCGTCCTTAATAGCACCTTCTCTCTAAAAGTGTAGCATTGTACCATTTGTGCCTTACTCGTATATAATGCCCCTCTCTCCAGTTTGTATCCAATAAACCAATGAAACAAGAACATATTTTTCAATTAAATGTATAATGTCCAAGCTTTTCATATTTACAATCACTAACATCTAACTAATCGTTCAGTCATCTCTCGTAGAACATAAGTTATCGAACACTATTACAAATATCACTACTCATCAATCATAACCGCAAACGAAAAACGAAACTGAGTATCGCACCGAGATTAGCTCTCTGAACGTCGCTATCGATCATCAATCAATCGTCCGAGACAAATTTGGTTTTAGACACAAACGAATCGACGTCACCTACGCAAACTAGGAGTCGACAGGAGCATCACGAGAATAATACGTCCGCGGGGGCTCGGGGCGGCCCCCGTAATAAATATCTTTGGCATGAACCGACGCTCGCCGACAATTCACGCGCGGACGACCGCATCGCTCGCGTCTCGTCGGGCGGGCCGGTCGCACGCGTCGGGCCGCCGGCGGGTCATTCCCACTTGTCGGCGTCGGCGTCGTCCTCCGAGCACGGCGCCGGGTCGGGCGCGCGCGGCGCCGGGCCCGCACTAGCCGCGCGCGCCGCCGCCGCCCCGCCCCCGCGCCGCAAGCGCAGCTGCTCCTCGTCCTCCGGCGTGCGCATCTTGCGGAACTCGTACACGAGCGGGAAGATGCGCTCCACGGCCGACTGCACGTCGCCCACGCTGCGAGCTGAGGACGAACGATTCATTCATGTGGCGATACACTTAACCTTTTGAGCGCCACAGTCGGCTGTGGCCGTCAACAAAAAATCGTGCCCCTGACGCCACGTCGGCCACAGCCGTCCAAATTTCAATGATCAAAAACTTTGTAATTCTAACCGCTACAAGTATTTTTCAATCCCTGTTGATTTTGGGGCACATCTTTTTTTTTTACTCTGGCGTCAGTGGCACGGTAAATTGCTAGACCGCTTGGCGGTCAATAGGTTAAAACAGATGAGATGTTATCTATTTCGTTTGGAAATAAGTATTAAAATATGCAAGTGGAAAAATATCTGTAGAAATCATATTTGGTTAAATCTGCAACATAATTCTTCAATGGAACCAGGTTCCCTCGGATAACAAGACAGGCGGTGTCCTAATCGGCAGTCAGTCAGCAAAGTGAACATTTATTTGTATATGTAACATTTATTACATATATTAACATATAAGCAGATAACCTTTTTTTCTGAGGCACACCAACCAATGGCCACGGTACACCAGTGTGAACACTGATATAAGGTGCTCTTGGAATGTGTTAGTAGACACATGTCACGTATGCATCAAAGTCGACTAATAAGTTATATACATTTTGTAATAATAATTAATTGACTAACCACTAAAATCAGACATTAGGAATAAATTAATGTTCACTACGGGATTTTCACCAGCAGGAACTAAAAATAGGCTTTATAAGATTAATAAAAAACACTTTAACTACCTACTTAAACTTAAGCAAGTAAACTTTATCAGTTGGAACCGCCTTACTTAGGGCTTATAGATAATAGATATCTTTGTCGTTACGAAGGCCATGTAAATATATTAAATAAACACGTTAAGATGGAAATGGATAACTATTAATCGATTCCACTAATCGGTGCAACTTAACTTTCACCCTTAATCTTATCGGATCTTTTCGAAGAGCCATCTGTTTTACTAGGATAAAGGATTGATTCCTTTTTCACCAGATTCGTGATTGGACATATTTTTGTTTCGGCACATTCCTGTTTAGCCGTATTCCGTTTTCGGCATATTCTTGTCTCGGCTTACCGTTTTCGGCATAAATCACAAATAAAATTAATCCTAGGTAACGTTATTTTTTATTTTCAAGACACACATATATAGCAGTTATACAATAAATTGCATGCAAGAAAGAAACTTAAATGTGTCGAAACAAGAAAATGCCGAAAACGGAATACGGCTAAACAGGAAAGTGCCGAGACAAGAATATATCCATCCAATCAGGAATACGACGAAAAGGGAATCAATCAGATAAATCAGAACGGATGCTGTACTACGGCATGTGACAAGAGATATCAGTGAGTCGTGTCGTGGGCGGATTGCCGCAGATTACGGTAATAAAAATATTTCGGCTCGGTTACTCGGTAGTCTCGGCATGGCCGCGCGAGCAGCGTGACAGTTCTATTATGTTGCATTGAACTTCAATATCGCATGTAATGGCTGATTTTACCGGTCGAGTTTTCGGTTATCGAGTCTTGGACCCGACTTTTGCTAAAATACATGCTTTTCTTTAAAAAATATACTTCAGAGTTTGTGATGTGGCATTATAGTCCTGACGACCTTCTTCGGACTTCATCACTACGTCCCTATGTATGCTAGATCTTTAAAACTACGGAACGGATTTTGATGCGGTTTTTTTTAATAGATAGAGTGATTCAAGGGAAAGGTTTATATGTATAAAACATGCATAATTTATCAGCATTGCACCCGTGCTAAGCCGGGGCGGGTCGCTAGTAACAAAATAAAAATTAACCTATTGAGCGCCAAAGACGGCCAATCACGTCGACGGAAATTAATTGTGCCACTAACGCCAACGACGCCTATTGACGACAAAATTTCAATGGTCAAAAACATGCTAATTCAAACCACTATCTGTGTTTTGTAATCTCTATTGGTTTTGGAGCACTTTTTTTTGCTTTGTCGTCAGGGGTATGGTGAATTGCTTTACCGCTTGGCGTTGAAAAGGTTAAATAAAAGGTTATATTTCTCACTGAATTTTAGTGTTATGCATTATGTTTCTTTTAAAAATAGGAGAAATGTATTAAAAAAAATTACACATTTTTTTTCTTGAATAATCCCTCTGCAGGTAAAGGCCTCCTTCAAACGGAGTTAATATCATAATAATATTGCATTGTCATAAGATTACCGTAAGTATGCATAATTCCCGATAAATCGCAAAAAGGAAAAGACAATAATTCGACTTTCAAGATTTAATTATAGACATGGGGACAGGTGGAATTAAAATATAGCCTTTAAAATAACTAAACATTTCACACAAATCTCGCGGAATTCTGATAATATTCTATCGGTAGAGGTCACAGCGGATGAAACTCTCGTAAAAATGCCAATAACTTGTGATATGACATTGAACACAAGTTGAACTGTAAAATGTAATTGTGTATGTGCGGTAAAGTGGGTATTGCAGATAAGATACCAATTTTATTTCTTTAGGATCTGTTGCCTATTTTTATACGTTAGGAATCATAACCATAAATCGCAGGATAGAGCTGCAAACTATTAATCACAAATATTAGAGACATTTTATGTTCCATAATCAGACAGTCATTCTGATATTAAATAGGACATGGCGGACTGGCATTCCGCAACTAGACGTCTTACAATGCACCTATTTTGAGCGAGGGGTTGATGGCTCTACTTTGGCTAACCCAACTCTTCCCTACAACAGTCATTCTAATGGGAAAGACAAATTCTACATTTATGTGGATTCTGTTAACGCCAATCTAAGCGGCGTTGACCTAGAAATTGATGTCATGCTCTCTGGAAATAATGCTGATGTACACGGGTGGATCAACTTTTTCTTGTTGTTATTCTGCCCCTGGGTGACAGGAGACAATGGAGAATAAACTTCTTAGAAAAGTTGATAATTTATAATATTGGTGTTTTCGAGAAATATTCTAAATAAGAATGGGCTTATAACTGCTGCAATTACAACATTTTTGTAGAATATTGCCGTCAAAAATCGTAGTTTTAAAGAGTAACCCAGGGGACATCACCATGGCAACATGCAACAGAAAAAAATTGATTGACCCACAATATGAAATGAATTAGTATTACATATCTACTTTAAAAAAAAATTACCTCAATAGATCGAGATTACAATAGACTGAATTCGGAGTTGCTGTATAGCTTCCCCCCAGCAACCCATTAATTTAATTTAAGATAATTCACGTAAACAATTAGTTTTTCAGCAAATAAGAGGCCAAATAAAATTTTACTGCGGTTTTCACTGTTGAATGACAGCTATGGCTAGTTAAATAACCTAAATGTCGCTAGGACGCGAGATCCTCCAGCCGACTTCTCAAGCGTTCGAAATTTTGTCTATTTATATACAAACAGCAACTCCGAATTCAGATTATTGTACTCTCGATCTAATGAGGTACATTTTTTTAAAGTATGTACTAATTCAGTACATATTGCGTACATTAGCATTACGTTTTAATGAATTAAAAAACAGGCAGTGGGGTTTTCAGGAAGCATGATATAGAAATTGCCCGGTAGGCGTAAAGGAGTCACTGAGTAGAATATGAGATGGGCGGCCTAGGGATTAGATGAGATGGTGAATCCCAATAGTCCAAGATTAAGTAAGTTGCTTCAAGATGACCAATCCAGACCTCTAGCAGAGCATCACGCAAGTTTGTCACGCAACAAATAACTTATAGAAAACAATTAATTACGGTGTATGAATAACGGCATAACTAACTGAATACTATCTTACTCACGAAAAAGGACTTAACGGTAAAAAAGAAATAAAAGATATACCTGTGATTGTGACACCTCCCGTAGAGAATATTTTAAGTGTGGCTTTAGGATTATACAGTTTATATGTGACGCCAGGGTGCAGCTCTGGTTCATAGCTGTAAACAAAACACATTTATTTTATAAAATCATAGGTTAAAATTTCAATTATGTCAGTTTTCAGCAATAACAAAATTACGATGTTGAGTCTTGAAAAGTTAATTTAGACGTCTACACTAATTCCAATATATTCAGTGAATGCTTGATAATCACAAGTGAGCTCACTTAATTCACAATAAAATATGGAAATCAAGAATACAGGCTTTTGAAGCCCATCTATGAACAAAGTGCTGTCACATCTAATCAACATTTACTACTGGCTGAAGTAACTTCAGTGAAGTGATTGGGCACCTTGCTATGCAAACGTAAACACTTATTATCTATAGATAGACAAATATGACTTTTAATTGTTTACTTACTATATATAAGAAAATGATTTAGCAATTCCGAATATTGTCAAACCTAAACTTGTTATGTATAGAGTATCTACCACAGAACAGCTCTGCACTAAAATGAAGACTCTTCAAAGTACAGGTAAATGAACTCATTTGTCTTATGTTTATTGTTGTACATATCTCCAAACGTAAGTCGTAATGTCAATGCCCGCTGTTGATGCCTTCTAAATTTTCATAATGGTAGGAAACAAGTTTCAGATTGATTTCCAGCATACCATGCAAGAAATTTGATTTAAAAGGTTTGCTTACTACCATAATTATGTAGAAAAATATATTTATAAAGTTGTGAAATTAGAGAAGGATCAATTGAGTACCTTAATCTATATATATAAAAGAAGAAGTCCTGACTGACTCATCAACGCACAGCCAAAACTACTAATGTAAGAGAGTTGATTTTTGCACAGTAGGTTACTTTTATAACGTGGGCTAGAGATAAGAAGCGATTTTGAAAATATCAATCCCTAAGGGTGTTAAAAAGGGGTGCAAAGTTTGTATGGGGGAAACTTTTTTTTTTGAGCTAGAGACTTGAAACTTTGTAAAAAGGTATTAAAATAAAATGGAAGAAAACTAATTTCAGCGTTTTTGAAAATTCACCCCCTAAGGTGGTAAAAAATGGGTTAAAAGTTTGTATGGTGATTAAGTATTTTCTTGAGCGCGGGACTTGAATTTTTGTTTAAAGGTACACTATTAGAATACAAGAAAAGTAATTTCAGCGTTTTGAAAAATTCTTCCTTTAAAAGGGTTAAAAGGGGTTAAAAGTTTGTATGGGGGGAACTTTTTTGTTTCAGTTTAAGACATGAAACTTTTTAGAAAGATTACTTATTAAAAAACACAAAAAGTACTTTCAGCGTTTTAGAAAATTCCACCCCTTAAGGGGTTCAATAGGGGTGCAATGTTTATATGGGAGAAACTTTATTTATTGAACTAGAGAGTTGAAACTTTGTAGAACGCTTACTTAATCAAATACAAAAAGTGATTTCAGCGTTTTGAAAAATTCTGCCCCTAAGGGGGTGAATTAACTAAGAATAAAATTCCTTACCTACCTATTTTAATATCTTTGTCATCATCAAAAATCTACGTGGACGAAGTCGCGGGCGGCCGCTAGTCATAATATAAAATTCAATTCATCATAATGCTGTATGTATCACTTGCAACAAACAAGGAAATCGGGGGTTGGCTATGTCTCTGTACTGCTAGAAAACTTGATAAACAATATAATTGAGGTGAATATAATATTTGGCAAAGTAATGTTTGCTTAAGGTCAGCAAAAAAAAATCCTTCAGCATAGAAGGTATAAATATATATACATTAAATATTATGTCTTATCCATATTGTACTATGCTGGCTGAAGGCAATTATTGTGAGCCTAAAGTGATAAAGAACTATCTGTTACCTATCTATCTATCAGCCACAGACGCCGAAGACTGCTGAACATAGGCCTCCCACGACTTGCCACAAAGTGCAATCCGATAACTAAACTCGATCTGTTAACTAAAATCTCTTAATTCTCCTAATCTGAAAAACATGAAAATATAAAGTGCAATACTCACTCTGCCTCCCTATATTTATTGGAGAAAGCCGTGATCCTTATTCCAAACGGCATTCGACAAGTTCCTAATACATTGACTACGCGAAAGTTCTGGAAGCGCACTTGAAAGCCGAGCTTCTGCAGCGCACGCGCGTACCGGCGCGCTGCGATCTTGGCCTGGTCCTCGCTCGTGGCACCCGTGCACGTCACGCGGCCCGACGACCAGATGGACGCCGTAGTGTACGGGCGCCGCAGCTTCATGGTCACCATGCCGTTCTCGCGCCGAAACTCCACGTTAACACCGTTCAAAGCTATTTGTCTCAGGTTCAAGTGGCACTTAACACTAAAACTACACACAACATTGTTTATCATGATGTCTATTTCGGGAGTCTCCTCTTCGTCGGCGGGCGGTGCCGCGGCGTCGTGCGCCGGCTGCGGCGCCATGGCGCGCTGCGCCGGCGTCGGCTCGCAGTACTCGTGGTCGGGCACAATGTGATTGGAGATGCTGATACCATTCTCTTGGATCAGCGTAGCCATGGCACCCACAGCGTGCTGGAAATTATCAACAAAAGTTTTTATACACCTGTCACATAAGCTTTTCAATGGTAAGGTGTGAAAGGAAATTACATTGTATTTTTATTCTATTATATTTTGTAATTTGTACATTGCTTATAGTAAAAACAAGTGACTTGGAAAATAACTCAACGTGTAGCTATTTCATCTTTGCCTTTTAGGTAGGTAGGTAGGTACAATCAATTTGCATATAATGGAATCTTTTGTTTAATGGCAGTTGATATATTAAATTGTTGTTTTTGGCAAAACCTTACAATAAATGATGAAATGGAATAATCACTTAAGGTTTTCATGCATTTTTCCTGAGGATCATTTTTAGGGTCCTGTACCTCAAAAGGGACAAACGGAACTCTTATAGTATCACTTTATTGTCCGTCCGTCCATCTGTCTGTCAAGACCCTTTATTTCTGGAACACCTGGAGGTATCGAGTTGAAATTAAAACCATATACTTAGGTCTACAGTCCCTTGAAGTGAAAAATATCAAATTTCCAAGTTAAAGTTAAAGATACAACCGTTTATGCCGCAAGAAACATATTGGACACTCTGAAGGGAAAGGAAAATTTATAGGGGATTTCCTGTTGACCTGGAACTATGAAATTTAATACCGTCTTATACTAAGTATAGGAACAAGTCTGACAACTATACATTTGTAATTAAATCATAAAAAATATAGTCTTTATTTAAAGTATGTAAAATAGTTTTCTAACGGTAAAGTTAAATTTGTCACTAAATACAGTTTATCGTTAGAGCAACACAGTGATTTCATAATGCGTACGGAAACCTAGGCGCGCGAGTACGACTCGGACTTGACTGGCTTTTTTGTTTATTATAATTTCCTAAAAAGCATTTAGCAAACAACAGGCTTGATAAGGATACAAGCTTTATTCATTATTAATGTTTCCCATGTTTATTAATTTAGGTCAGGCTAACACAAAGTTAAAACCAGCATGCTTTAATATTCAAAACTACAGGAAGTGAATCATTCCAATTTAATGAAACATTGATTAAAAACAGTGTTGAATGCACTACAAGCGTTAGTGCTTATCGGCAGGCTCCTGCAGAAAATCGTAAAGGGAACTTTATTGAAAATTGTTGATTGCATAACAATGGCCAATCCCAAACACGCACATGAAACAATGAAAACAAGTTATAGTCGGCATGGCTACACATGTTATTATGCAACATTTTGTATAATTCTTAATTTCTCTACTTTGAATTTTATGAGACAGAGGATGGTTAGCTTGAATAAATTAAGACTTTTTAGAAAGTGTCACACTGAACAGTAGTTATTTTTTATATTTATATCATAAATAACTTATTGACCCTTTTAACCAGCTGAGTATTGCCAACCATAAGTATCTAAATATTTAGGTATAGTCGAATCAACAATATTGTATATATTAAAATTTGTACTTAAAATAGTGTTCCCTCAAAATTATCAAACAACTTTTAATGTCATACGTAAATAAAATATACATGAAAAAGACCATACAGAATCAAACTAAAAAAAAGCCTTTCCTAAGGACCCATAGAGATCAGTACAGATTCAATAACAATCTAGGTATAGTTAAACCCCAACCTACTTAACACAAAGGAACCATCCAGTAAGCAGGCTTTGTCCTTGCCAATTTGGAATATTATTGAGCAAACAACAACTTGACATTGATTCCAAACCTCATAGAGTACAAAACAGAATTAAATTTCGCGAGTAATGAAGGAGGGATAATAATTTAGGCCACTTCCCACGGCGTGGCACGACGCGAGAGCGACTACAACAGACAGATGACACTCGCACAGCTGACTGCCGGACGGGCCGCCCCTCCCCCTCGCCCCGCATCCGGCCGACCCTGCGCGCTGCACCCTGCGGCCTGCCTGCGCCCTTGCGCTGGGATTGCACTTGCACATGGTAATTTATTTCGCGAATACTACGCACTTCGACACCCCGTTCGGCGACGGGACGTCGAAATCGTTCTCGTGCATGACGAACGTCATTGCTACTCAAATCATATTAAATCTTGGAATAACATGGACATTATTGTTCCCGGCCAAGCGATTATACCAAAATAAGTCTAAGTCAGCAGTTATTGACCCCATAACGACCTGAACCACACGTGATTGAATTATAGTACAAAGAAAAAATGATTTTCCTGGAGTTAGGTTGAACAATAAAGGGTTATCCCGAGATTCCTTTCGCTTTCACAGACTCCTTAATGACATCAGCATATAAAAGTATGAAGAAGTATGTAAAATTATTACAAAATACCACGAGAACTTGAAATAAAATGGGGCACATTCGAGTCATACAGGTGATGCTGTCAAAGGCAGGATCTGAGGATATCCGTATTTTTTACAATTATAACATCGATTAAAACAACAATTACCTGAGATAATGTGTTATATTTGTCACAATTATTTTTACACCAGCTACGAAGTAACAAATTTCATTGCAAAAAAGTCAAGGTAGAGTTAAGGGTGCTGGTAAACAGATATCCTTGCACGATAACAATTACTTCAACTCACAAATAAACACCATTTAATAACAGTAACCCACGAATTCTTCGATTTGATAATAAATGCAAAATTAAAAACTTATGCACATCCTGCCTAGCACCGCCATGTTCCGTTCAAGATCAGACAAATGAACGAAATAAAACGAATGGAAATGAATTTTGGATTAGTGAGTGAAGGATCCTGCGTGTCTATGATTTTAGAATGAATATCTTTGGAATTGTCTATGTTTTCATAAGGGTTTCTACGCACGATACAACAAATAACAATGTAACTCCGGGCCACAAGTTGACGCGACGTTGGCCGAAGTATGAGTTTCTGCAGTGAAGTGCCTCTCCGGCCTCTCCCCGCTGTCATATTCGCCCAACATTGGTCAACTTCGCGAGTAGTGTAACTAGCATAATAAAAATATTGTGTAATTTTTTTTGAATAACGGAAAATAATTATGTGAATCATAAATAAAAAGTAAAATAAATATATAAATTTTTGATAAAAAATATAAACATACTTATTAGTTTCAAATTAAGTGGGCATTTCTCAGGAGTGGCATTTTTAAGTGTCCGGGCTTGAAAATGGTTAAATTTACCATCGAATATTTCTGAATAAAATCAAGCTAGTACCTAACGGTTTGTTTCGTCTGGCGAGCTATGTAAACATTTCATGATAATTCATTAACATGACAATAAAAAAAAGTTATTACAAAAATTGACGTTCACTGGGAGCGTCCGCTTACCAGATTTGTTGAAACAAAAAATCATAACTGGATATTGGGTCTGGATACTATGATTTCTCATGTGTTCCCGTATTCAGCATTAGTTTATTAATCATTTTGTTCCTATAGATATAATTTATCTGCTAAACATTTTAAATAAAAACAATTTTTCGGAGCGTCCGAGGGTAACTAGTGATTTCGGTGTAAACTTTAAAACACGTCAGCACTGCCTTAAAGAAGTATAATAGGAAACCCGCAGCTCGCAAGCAACTAGCTTCAGTTGTGTTTTCATCGCCGCCGAGAGTAGACGTCGGCTCAATGGCTTGTAGGTAGAGTTTGTGTGGGTTCGTTCGTCATTCGGTGGATTTGGTTACGTGTTTTGTTGAATTCGGTGGAACAATTTGTGTTGTTCAGTGATTGTGTGTCTGCAATTTTATAAGTGAATAAACTATCTCCGGGAGAATGTAAGTCCATAATAATTTGTTCGTGTCTATATTACTTTTAGTATTCCTTAAATCGATAAAAAACATAAAATTTTGAAATCAGTGGAATTGATTTCCATGGATTCGGTGTAATTTTTGACCACTGAAGTCAATAAAAATTGCCACCGCTATCAATTTTTACGATAAAACCAACTGGTTTTACATTATTTCTATATTGCCATGCCCCTCAATCGGTTCCTCAATGCTTATAATCGTGATTTTGTTAATGCAGCATAGTTCTGACTGTGATTCTCTTGTTTACTAATTTCGGTGGGTTGCTGTTCGTTAGGCTGCTTTCACTGGCATCTCATTGGCATTTTAGCACATGGTTTACCCATCTCGTTGAACTGGTGCATCAGGGTATTATGCCTCAACAGCCTGACACTACAAATATTCCTAAGGGTCGTCATTTCAGCGAGCTACACATCGAAAACTATGAAGTATTGAGCCTTTGATTTCGGTGATTGTAAAATCTTAAATATCTTATGAACCACTAAGTTCAGAAGAGGGCCTTTGCTACCAATATTTTTTTAAATTAGGCCGTTTTCATATATTAAAGTCACGAATCAAAAATATGAAAAATAAAATTGACCACCGAAGTCAAGCAAAATAGCTCGGCCCGGAGAATCGCCCAAGTACATTAAGAAACTTTTTTTAATCAGTTTAAATGGTGCTCGAAGTTCGCGTTTTAGTGATGGACAAGGTAAAATCAGGGGTCTCCAAATACAAAAACTAAGAAAAACTAATAAATTTAATATTAATTGATGATTTTATTGATATCATGCAAAACTTAAATACTTTATTTATCTAATAAAAATTAAATCATCAAAAATTTACCCATATATAGTGTTTTATAGGGTGACAGTCACCGGACAGGTCAAAAAGCCAAGGTACAGAAAAAAATAAAAAAGCCCATATGTTTGTGTTTTTTTTTTATTTATGAACTGTTTCTTATACCTGACCAGGTCCTATCGTTCAAAACAGCTTTATATTTTCTTGTTGTCGAACTTTTATAGTCTGTGATCCCTGTTGAGTCGCCATTGCGAACTTCATACCTGCAGCTAACTTCATAATATTGTTCGATCATCGGTCAAGCGGTTGAATATTTCGTAATTAGACAATATTTTTATAGCTGTGCCAATAATTATTGCAATTTAGTGTTCGTTTACTAAATATAGTTAATAGGAAGCTGTTTAAGTGGTGGAATATAATCGAGAGCGTGCATATGCTTTGTTGTGAGAACCACCTTTATCTGCTGTCATTTTGAGCTATGCAACTTAATTTTTTCGACTTTTCGATAATGAAATATAAGTTAGTGGTGGAATAGTGTCTCTCGGGCAAAACGATTGGACAGTGATCTCCGAAGGTTGTGTACTCGTCGAGGGTTTGCGATGTGGCATCAGTGGGTGGTGTGATCTGGAGAATGTGCGGTGGCGTTTAGTGCGTGAAGACGTGAGAAAGGGTGTCAGTATGGAGGTAGTGGCGAAGGACGAGGAGCGTTTGCGGCGGCTCCGTGCGCTGGAGGAGCGCCTCTGCGACCCGCGCTCCCCAGGCAACGTGGACTCGTTGCTCGACACCGTCGCCGCGCTCGTCTCCGATTGCGACCACCCGGCCATACGCCGCATGAAGAACGTCGAGGCTTACGCCAGTAGATGTAATGTACCTCTTTATTTATATACAAACACATAAGTATCATTGGCAACAGCTTTGCCAGGGAGTTAATGGCTCAAAGCAGATATACTTATGCTTTTAATAAAGATCTGTTAGTGCAATTTATTTTAAACATTTTCTCTTGTTCTTACAACACCAAATACTATGTTTCATTAACTTTAAATAAAAGTAATCATGTTTGGCTGTGCCTTACACCTACTTAATTCTCTGTATTCCCTTGGGATTTTTTTCTCAGTCCAAGTCTGCCTTTTACTGTATTTTTAAAATCAGCATGATCCTTGTTTCTGTGATAATAAACTGCACTTTGCATCACAATATACACACATACACCGAAGTGCTTTTGTTATCTGTTTGCAAATATCTGATTATGTTGTCATTAAACAAACTAGATATTTCCATGTGTATATGTCCATGTAATATTATTTAGTTATTATCTTTTTGTATATATTTATGACTCAAATCTCCTTTGTTATAGATGAACAGTTTGCTTCTGAAATTGTTGATCTTCGCATGAAGGCAGCAGACTTTGACTTAATCAAAGTGATAGGTCGAGGAGCGTTTGGGGAAGTACAACTAGTCAGACACAAGTCCACACGTCATGTGTACGCCATGAAGCTGCTGAGCAAAGTAGAAATGATTAAGAGGTCTGACTCCACATTCTTTTGGGAAGAAAGACATATAATGGCACATGCAAACTCTGAATGGATTCTCAAATTACATTTTGCCTTCCAAGACCACAAGTATCTCTACATGGTGATGGATTACATGCCCGGTGGTGATCTTGTTAGTCTCATGTCTAATTATGATATACCTGAAAAATGGGCAAAGTTTTATACAATGGAAATAGTGCTGGCATTAGATGTAATTCATGGCATGGGCTTTGTTCACCGAGATGTCAAGCCAGACAACATGCTCATTGATAAGTATGGGCACTTGAAGTTAGCAGATTTTGGCACTTGCATGAGAATGGGCCCCGATGGGCTGGTGAGGGCCAGCAATGCTGTGGGCACTCCGGATTATATTTCTCCAGAGGTTTTACAGTCCCAGAATGGTGAAGGAGTGTATGGCCGTGAATGTGATTGGTGGGCTGTGGGTATATTTTTATATGAAATGTTAATTGGGGATCCACCATTTTATGCTGAAAGCTTAGTAGGAACTTATGGAAAAATTATGGATCACAGAAACTCTTTACAGTTTCCTGATGATGTAGAAATATCTAAAGAAGCAAAGTCCCTTATAAGAGGCTTGCTCACAGACAGAGTAAAAAGACTAGGTAAGAATAGTGTTGATGAAATCAAACAACACCCGTTTTTTTACAATGATCAGTGGAGCTTTGATAATCTGAGAGACTCAGTGCCACCTGTTGTACCCGAGCTGTCTAGTGATGACGATACTAAAAATTTTGATGAAATTGAAAAGTCTGATGCACTGGATGAATCTTTTCCTGTACCTAAAGCATTTGTTGGCAACCATTTACCTTTTGTGGGATTCACTTACAATGGGGACTACCAACTGTGTGGTCGTAGAAACCATCATGCAGATGTTGTTGACACAATTTCAACCAATCATGTGAACAATGTGGGGTCTGAAGCTATTTTGCAGCTAGAAAAGCTTCTAGAGCGAGAGAGGGATGGGAGACGCAAACTCGAGGATAGACAGGTAGTCCTGTGCGCTCAGTTAGAAGAACTGTCCCAGAGGGAATCTAGAAGTAAAAAGTTAATAGCCGACACAGACAAAGAATTGGCACTACTCCGACATGACCTCAAAGAGATTCAGCGCAAGGCTGAGATTGAAGCAGAGTCTAGAAGGAAAGCAGAGATGAACTACAGTGATGCCAAAAGGCGACTCGAGGAGGAGCAGAACAAGAGAGCGAAAGAGATGAGCAACCTGCAATGCTACAACGATAAAATAAACACCCTAGAAAAGCAACTGACAGAGCTACGGGAGAAACTGAAGCTAGAATCGGAGGCGGCGGCCAAGGTGCGCAAGCAGGCGGCGGAGATGACGGCCGCGCAAGCCGCGGCCGCCGCCGTCAGCGACGGCACCACCGCGCGTCTGCGCGCGCAGCGCGACTCCCTGGAGCGCGAGCGAGCGACGCTGGCTGACGAGCTGGCGGCCGCCAAGGCGGGCAAGCAGCGAGCCGAGGCAGCCGTAGCCGAGGCTAGTGGCCGGCTCAGCGCCGCACACGCCGAGCTGGAGCGATCGGCGGCGCGCCTGGCCCAGGTGGCGGCCGACAACCGTCAATTGTCCGAACGCGTGTCCGCTCTGGAGAAGGAATGCGCATCGCTGGCGCACGAGCGCAGTGCCGCGCACCACCTCTACCAGCAGGAGCTGCGCGCGCATCAGGACACGCAGCGCTCGCAGCTGCTCTCCAAGCAGGAGGCCAACCTCGAGCTAGTCAAAGGTGAGTTGAGTCTCCGTTCCTCATATCTACCTCCCGTGAAGATCTCAACCCGTATGTCCACCGATTCATGCTAAACCCATTTATGTCAAGCTAAATGTTATGTTCCCCTTAAACGATGACTTCATTACTTCACTTTTTGCATGCTTCAGGAACATTGGAAAAGATATTTACAGGTATTGTCCAGTTTGCTAATTTTCCTTGTAATGCACGTTGTTGGAAAAATTGTGAAAGAAGCCTTAACTGTGTCTCCTGAAAGACTTGAGGCCTGGCTATGATTAAACCTTACTAATCCTTCATGTTAGTTATGTTGGAATATGTAGTGGAAAGTAACTAAGATAGAATAAATTGTCCTTAACGGTGTGCGTGTCTGTCAGCGCTGCAAGCTAAGCTGAACGAGGAGAAGTCGGGGCGGCAACGCGCCGAGGCCACATGCCAAGAGAAGGATCGCCAGATGTCAATGCTCAACGTCGACTACCGCCAAATGCAACAGCGCTTGCAGAAGCTGGAAGGAGAGCATAGACAGGAAAGCGAGAAGGTAGTTATTACTAATATATTAGGTTATAATTATGATAATTGAGAAAGTTTCTATTTGATGGGTTTTTATGTTTTTTTTTTTTACTTTATGATCCCATGCCCCTGCAGGATATGCGTCTTATATGTTAAATTGTTAATTGACAGACAACCAATGATTTCTTTTACGTTAAGGTGGTGGGTCTCCAAGCGGCGTTGGAGCAGGAGCGCGCTGCGCGATGCGCCGGAGCGGGCGAGACGGCGGCGGCGGAGGCGGCGGCGCGCGCCGCGGCGGCCGAGCGCGACGCGCGCGCGCGCGAGCTGCACGCCGCGCGCGCCGCGCTGCACGACGCCTCCGAGAAGCTGGCCGCCGCCAGCGCCGAGCGCGACATGTACTACACTAGGGTGAGTCCGAGTTTCAGACGCGAGGTGTGGCTAGCAGTGGCGTCGAAAGTACCCTTTTACCACCGGCTTAGCAATTGCAAGAGTTAATCACATGTGTACTTATTGCTGTGGAAAGAAAAAGCCTCAACACTGATAGCTAAGGTTGTATATGAATATGTTTCATAGTTTGTTAGGGTTCCGTACCCAAAGGGTAAAAACGGGACCCTATTACTGAGACTTCGCTGTCCGTCCGTCCGTCCGTCTGTCACCAGGCTGTATCTCAGGAACGGTGATAGCTAGACAGTTGACATTTTCACAGATGATGTATTTCTATTGCCGCTATAACAACAAATACTAAAAATAAAATAAATATTTAAGGGGGGCTCCCATACAACAAACTTGTTATAGATTATATATATGTATAGGTACGGAACCCTTCATGCGCGAGTCGAACTCGCACTTGCCCTTTTTTTTCATTTAATCGCGACACTTCATAAAGTACACCATAAGAAGACTAAAATGGAGGTGGGCAGGTCATATGATGAGAAGCAATAGAGACAAATGGGTGAAGGACGTTACCCAACTCCAAGACAAAATAAAAGAAGGCAACGTCTGAGACGGCAAAACGAAATTTAAAATGGCTGGTGATACCTGGACAAGAAAGACACAGGATAGAAAACTATGGAAAGCTTTAGGGGAGGCCTTTGCGAAATCGCAAAATAATCACTAAACAGGCTCATAAATATATAATATATATAATGAATGTCAATAACAGTAATACATACATACATATAAATGTAAATTACACAAACCATATTTTATAAGATTGTTAAGGCTAATAATAATAAAAAAATATCCGATGTAGGTACACATTATGTCAAATTTCAGCACAGGGAACTGAAAAATAGGTAATATTTAAGTTGCAAGGTTTGGTCGCTGACAGACAGACATTTGAACAGGTGAAACTAAATAAAAACTTGTAAAGCAGAAACAAACAATCTCAACAAAAAATAAATAAAAAGAAAACCTATAGAATTTTCAAATCTATAGTTTTAAGATAAAATTGTAATCATAGAATTCTGGCAGGTTCATAAACTACCTATAGCTGCGGGAATGTAGGTACACAAAAGAAAGATGATTAAGCTAAGTATATATAAGTCGGTAAGGAAGTGCCGGTATTAAATAATCTGGCACCGTATGTTCAAAATAAGCTGCATTGTTCGTAAACTACGTTCCAATTCTTTTACGTGTAAAAATACTTAAAATATATAGGTACAGAATGAGATGTTATTGTGTTACTATACTACCTTAAAATAAAAGTAAGTCTTAAAACTAAAGACATTTACATAAATAACTTAACTGTGAATGAATCATTGAACTTAACTATGCTTTTAGTATCCTCATGCGAAATAATCATAATCTCATCACTCCGAAATAGACCATCCTCTCGTCACGCACTCGCGTAGTGACTCATTGTACACCTTTTACCTTATACGCTATATCTGCCTGCAGTCGCGAAATAAATAAACATACGATTACGTAGGCCGGCCGTTCTTCTACCGTTAATGTCTTAGTCATGATAATGATGAGATTTGCACTCTTAATATAATGGTTGCGATCCGCACTTCGCGGGACTGTTTCAAAGCGGGCTTGCATTTATAGACTCTCGGTAGTTATCATAGTTTCGTGACATTGCCGTACCGGCACTAAATATTGTGCGCCAATAGATCAGGCAATATAGTTCAGATTCATTTCACTATATCTTATAAATCCTCATACGTTCTTTCGTTGGGACACAAAGGTCATTATTTACAGAGTAGTTAATGGTATTATAAAGATACATACCGGCACACAAAGTCGGTTGAAAATAAAAGTTGAAAGACACATCAATACTGCTCTCTTTAAGGTGGATTCATGACTTGCCCGAATATGAATACGTAAGTGTGCTGCGGCCTTGATATTTATGACACAAACATTCCGTAGACAATCGCTGGTGTACAAATATAACTTGAAATTCTAAAATGTGTATGACCCCGTTGGCGCCGGTGCCAGATTGTTGCCATGGATTTCCGGGTTCGATTCTCCGGCGAAAGTCTTTCTACGATATTCCAGATGGCATGTTATTCGGTTTGAAATGTTTAACCTACTTTTATTTACCTCATTTGCTGCAAAATGGTTTTATACTCTGATTCATTTCGGTATTATTCAACTTAATTTTACTAGTTAGTGATTAAAGTAGTCAATAACGTATGCATGTTTTATTTAAAAAGTCCGCCAATGGGACGCGGTTATCAAACCTACTTACAAAATTTTATGAGAAACTGCTGTCAGATGCGACCTAAGCTAGATCAACCGAAAAACTGGACATCCAAGCACTTCGCTAGCTCGGTCAATAAATGAAGACTCCATCCTAAGTAAAAAATTAAAAAATATATTAGTAAATCACAAGTCCCAATTACATGTCGTTGAATGTTGAAGTTGAACTGAAAATCTCCTTTCATTTTCTTTGATTTCCGTCCGTTCGCATTCCGTTCGAAATTGGATATCCATACGCATAAACTGTCTACACATGTGTACCGCGACCACGTGGTAGTTATTGACTTAAACTGTTACTCACATAATTATTAGTTCCGTCCAGCCCGCTCGCAGTTCATGGTTTGATCTTATAAAAAGTGTATGAAAGTAAAACCTAATGTTATGCGTAGTTTATTCTCATAGCGTCATTGTCATATACTTATATTGCAGAAATATTGATGCAATTACGTCCTTATCGTGGACCTCTTAACCTATTAAACTAAACAATATTGACCATCAGTTATTTCCCAACTTTTCTTAGAGTGTATCTGAAAGTACCGCTTACCCGTCAGGATTGCCTCGGCATAAGTGAACAAAGACATTGTACATTATTTATTATAATGAAATTGTTAAATGCAAATTAGCGACATTGACGGCAGCCCATAAAACACAAGTGTTATTGCATTGTTCAGTATACAGGAATGTCTCCTCTAGTTTCCTGCTCATCATCGACCAGTTTCGACATTTATCACTCCGTAATGGCACCTATTCCTAGAGCACCGCGTTTGCATATGGAGTTTCCGCGAACTGATTTGCACTCGCATCTTCGCGTTATCTAATGCCCGAATGTAACTATATGTGAAGTTTATGTATCGATATGTCTAGTCCCAAACCATGGCTATGATGGGATAAAGCTAGGCAAAGAGAGAGTCCCAAACTATGGTAAATTTAAGATGATAATTATATGTCTAATCTCACGAGAAAAGAGCGGTATCAAATCCATTGCGGGGTAGTTATTTAAACAGCGCAATGAGTTTGACTGATTGTTTACGTGAGATAGAACTAAAGAAAGATAAACTATATAGCAGTGGTGTGGCGTTGATAGAACTCTCTTCCCAATTTGCCTATTTGAAGGAATTTGGGAAACTTATTCTACTGCTCTTATAGCAAAAATAAGATGCACCTGCTTCTTTTTACTAAGAACATGTTAGACACCACGCTAATACATAATAAATTTTGACCCAGGAACGATTATCCTACTACAGGTAGGTAATAGGTATTTTGCTTATTCGAACCCGCTAGCTTCGTAAGCAGGGTTACTACCAGTCGTATTTTACTAACATTAAATAATCACTTTTAACTAAAGATAACTGACGTCTTAGTGAAATGACGCTTTCCGAAAACAACTGTTGGAGTTACAAAAAAATACTCAAAATCAATTTATCTCGTATTCCATCATCCGATCCCAACCTCATTATAATGAGACCAACTGGAAAGTACCTATATCCTTCCGAACAGAAAAATAATTTTCCAAACCAGTTCAGTCGTCTTCCAGCACTAATATCAAACGTACATAAAAAAACACTACGACGAAAACCTGCTCCGTTGTTTGATGTCGGTTAACAAATACTATACGTACGAGGTGTCATTAATATCGTCTAAAATATACCTAGTCCAACCCGAAAACAGTACTTGCATGCACTGGGTTGTTAGGGCATACGTCAAAGAACCTTTATCAATTATGCCTTACATGGCAGTTATGCGCGGCGTAAAGTGCACTGGGACATATGTGGCCGTATGACGGGCGATTGTGCACTCGCCTTACTGGAGCGACACAATTAGATTAGATGTGCTCCGATTTTAGCGAGTAATTATGTTTATATCTCCTAATAGGGCAGCTCGTCAGGGTGAACTGGTGAGCATCTGTCTTATCTTTAATGCAAGAAATTTATGGTTTGTTAAAGTTGCGTATGCCCAGTCCACATTATGTCTATAATTTCATGTTTGATGTTCGCACCGTTGCTCCGCTATGGCGTTCGAGCAGGACAACAGACTCATCAACAAACATACTTTACCACGTATGTAACAAAGGTTATGGCTGTCAGATTGACTTTTTATTGGTATTGAAATTAAATTTTATTAAAATTAACATCTTAATGTCTCTGACAGTCTTAATACGGCACTAACTACTTGAAATAATATTGCGGTATTGTCCTGATTAAGAACAGCATGCAAAACAATGACTTACAAAAGACGCAAAATCAAAAAATAACGACTTCGTGACTTGTGACCTATTTCTCTTTTAAAAAGGCTGACGTTGTTTCAAAAGGTAATAAAACAGGTTTTATGTTTAATTTTGTCAGTGAGGTGGCTCTGTATCATTGACTTTTTTTGCTTACAATATTTTCATCAAAATTTGACAGTAATATAATAGAATATTATGTTATTATTACTCAGTCATTCAAGTTTCTTAGGATAGTTTTTTTTACTATAAATGTATATAAAAAGTAAAATATAATACACTACAAATATAAAAAAACCTAACCTAGGGTGCCGTTGGCAGCGGTGCAGGGCCCAGGCTACCGTAGTTGGGGTTTATTATTACAATTATTATATTTAGGTAATTAAAAAATGTATGCACTCATTTTAAAAAAGCGTTCCAGTTAGCGATCGAGACTAAGAAGAAACGCAAAAAGTTGTCTATCCTTAATTGTGAACGCGTGACTAAAGAGTATACCGGCTGGTTATAGAAGTCTGCACAGATTGACTAGTTACTATTACTCTTAGAGAGCTCATACATTCTCAGTATGAGCTTTCTTTATCAAATTGGAGCTACATATGCTTGAAAATTAATTCCGTAATATACAAAAATATGCTAAGAAAGTGATGATAATGATGGTCCGAAAACTTGAAAAGTAAGGGATTCCTCCTGGGAATATTTAAGGTTTCGTGCTCAGACATGATGATAACCCGTGTAACCTAACAATTGTAACATTCTGACATGCAATTAGTGTCGCCGATCCATGTTACTGATATTTAAACTATAAACAAATGATTAAGTACCTGATTGTTACGATGAACGTATAACCTATAAATACGAAGATAGGTAGATTGATAACTATAATGTTGTTACTTATTCATCATCACACGAAAGAGTGGAAAATATAATATAAAACTAATTTATTTCTTTTCCATCCAGAGCGAGGAGCTGCGGTCTCAATTGGAGAGCGAGCAACACTTCTGCCATGTGTACCGCGCACAGGTCGGCGAGGTGCGCGCGCAGCTGGACGACAGCGCCCGCGCCGCGCGCGACCTCGAGCAGGAGCGCGCCAGCCTCATGCACCAGCTGCAGCTCGCCATAGCGCGCGCAGACTCCGAGGCTATCGCCAGGTAACGTGGGCTCCGGGAGCGAGCGACACCGACCACGGTACCGCGCACAGGTCGGCGCGCGACCTCGAGCAGGAGCGCGCCAGCCTCATGCACCAGCTGCAGCTCGCCATAGCGCGCGCAGACTCCGAGGCTATCGCCAGGTAACGTGGGCTCCGGGAGCGAGCGACACCGACCACGGTACCGCGCACAGGTCGGCGCGCGACCTCGAGCAGGAGCGCGCCAGCCTCATGCACCAGCTGCAGCTCGCCATAGCGCGCGCAGACTCCGAGGCTATCGCCAGGTAACGTGGGCTCCGGGAGCGAGCGACACCGACCACGGTACCGCGCACAGGTCGGCGCGCGACCTCGAGCAGGAGCGCGCCAGCCTCATGCACCAGCTGCAGCTCGCCATAGCGCGCGCAGACTCCGAGGCTATCGCCAGGTAACGTGGGCTCCGGGAGCGAGCGACACCGACCACGGTACCGCGCACAGGTCGGCGCGCGACCTCGAGCAGGAGCGCGCCAGCCTCATGCACCAGCTGCAGCTCGCCATAGCGCGCGCAGACTCCGAGGCTATCGCCAGGTAACGTGGGCTCCGGGAGCGAGCGACACCGACCACGGTACCGCGCACAGGTCGGCGCGCGACCTCGAGCAGGAGCGCGCCAGCCTCATGCACCAGCTGCAGCTCGCCATAGCGCGCGCAGACTCCGAGGCTATCGCCAGGTAACGTGGGCTCCGGGAGCGAGCGACACCGACCACGGTACCGCGCACAGGTCGGCGCGCGACCTCGAGCAGGAGCGCGCCAGCCTCATGCACCAGCTGCAGCTCGCCATAGCGCGCGCAGACTCCGAGGCTATCGCCAGGTAACGTGGGCTCCGGGAGCGAGCGACACCGACCACGGTACCGCGCACAGGTCGGCGCGCGACCTCGAGCAGGAGCGCGCCAGCCTCATGCACCAGCTGCAGCTCGCCATAGCGCGCGCAGACTCCGAGGCTATCGCCAGGTAACGTGGGCTCCGGGAAGCGAGCGACACCGACCACGGTACCGCGCACAGGTCGGCGCGCGACCTCGAGCAGGAGCGCGCCAGCCTCATGCACCAGCTGCAGCTCGCCATAGCGCGCGCAGACTCCGAGGCTATCGCCAGGTAACGTGGGCTCCGGGAAGCGAGCGACACCGACCACGGTACCGCGCACAGGTCGGCGCGCGACCTCGAGCAGGAGCGCGCCAGCCTCATGCACCAGCTGCAGCTCGCCATAGCGCGCGCAGACTCCGAGGCTATCGCCAGGTAACGTGGGCTCCGGGGAGCGAGCGACACCGACCACGGTACCGCGCACAGGTCGGCGCGCGACCTCGAGCAGGAGCGCGCCAGCCTCATGCACCAGCTGCAGCTCGCCATAGCGCGCGCAGACTCCGAGGCTATCGCCAGGTAACGTGGGCTCCGGGGAGCGAGCGACACCGACCACGGTACCGCGCACAGGTCGGCGCGCGACCTCGAGCAGGAGCGCGCCAGCCTCATGCACCAGCTGCAGCTCGCCATAGCGCGCGCAGACTCCGAGGCTATCGCCAGGTAACGTGGGCTCCGGGAGCGAGCGACACCGACCACGGTACCGCGCACAGGTCGGCGCGCGACCTCGAGCAGGAGCGCGCCAGCCTCATGCACCAGCTGCAGCTCGCCATAGCGCGCGCAGACTCCGAGGCTATCGCCAGGTAACGTGGGCTCCGGGAGCGAGCGACACCGACCACGGTACCGCGCACAGGTCGGCGCGCGACCTCGAGCAGGAGCGCGCCAGCCTCATGCACCAGCTGCAGCTCGCCATAGCGCGCGCAGACTCCGAGGCTATCGCCAGGTAACGTGGGCTCCGGGAGCGAGCGACACCGACCACGGTACCGCGCACAGGTCGGCGCGCGACCTCGAGCAGGAGCGCGCCAGCCTCATGCACCAGCTGCAGCTCGCCATAGCGCGCGCAGACTCCGAGGCTATCGCCAGGTAACGTGGGCTCCGGGAGCGAGCGACACCGACCACGGTACCGCGCACAGGTCGGCGCGCGACCTCGAGCAGGAGCGCGCCAGCCTCATGCACCAGCTGCAGCTCGCCATAGCGCGCGCAGACTCCGAGGCTATCGCCAGGTAACGTGGGCTCCGGGAAGCGAGCGACACCGACCACGGTACCGCGCACAGGTCGGCGCGCGACCTCGAGCAGGAGCGCGCCAGCCTCATGCACCAGCTGCAGCTCGCCATAGCGCGCGCAGACTCCGATGCTATCGCCAGGTAACGTGGGCTCCGGGGAGCGAGCGACACCGACCACGGTACCGCGCACAGGTCGGCGAGGTGCGCGCGCAGCTGGAGGAGTGATCTAACAACGATGAGTCAGATGAAGCTTATCTGCTGTTAAGTGTGTATGATTTAAAGAAAGTCGTGAATACAAAGCTCATTGGGCAAAAAAATACATTTAAAAATGCAAGATGGTTCAGGATCCGTATCAAATGGGCTGGTTACGATACATAACAAATGCCAATTATCGCCAACTTAACCAACGTGATAAAAATGCAAGATCTTCGCCTCACAATCGCTCTCGGATATTTTTAATGTACAGTATTTTATGATTTTCCTAACACAAGAAAACGCTTTTGTCCCCAGGTCGATAGCAGAGGAGACAGTAGGCGAGCTTGAGAAAGAGAAGACCATGAAGGAACTGGAAATGCGCGACGCTTTGGCGACACACCGCGGCGAGTTGGCATCGCGCGACGCGCTGGTTCAGGGATTGCGCGACCGCGAACACGAGAACCGCGCTACCATCGACCTACAGCGCAAAGTATGCCCTTTTAATTTACCAGCATTTCAATTCGAACACGGTAGCTCTAGAACTTATTGTTCGGCATAAAATCGTTAGTCATAATTCTGAAATTATTGAGAGTGAAACCCATTAGCTTAGCTTAGGTTAGGTTTGTTTTATAACATACTTGAAAAGTTATTTGTTCGAGGGAAACTTAAAATAATGACTACAATAATTATGACAATTATGACTATACATTTTATGTAACCCAATATGGGACCCTCAGGAACATCGAAACAAGTCGTCACTCCATCTAGTGCGCGATCCATGCTATCCATATCGGTTTATAGTTTACGCTAAGATGCTAATGTCGGGTTCCTCTTCTTTTATAGAAAACCACTTCATCAAATACTACATTTCATAGAATTTTGAGAAGTAATTCATTTTTCAGAAATCTTGAAAACGTCAACCTATATATTAGCTTAAGTTAGGGTAGGGTTCTGTAATAACATTCCATAATATTTTATGGTCCCAGAAAAATAATGCTATCGATGAAATGAAAATTCGATGGAACGTTTGTCTATAAAACAAGGGTAAACTCGCTAATGTCTATCTATATCCCTCGGCAGAGTGCCTAACATAACTGACTGTTCGTATTTTTGCAGGAGGTAGACGAGCTGCGGCGCAGTGGCACGGCACTCGCGGAGCGCGTGGCGGCCTTGCAGCGGCTGCAGGAGGAAGTCGAGCGGCTCAACAAGAAGCTCAACTCCGAGATCATGCTCAAGCAGCAGGCCGTCAACAAGCTGGCCGAGATCATGAACAGGTCAGCCTAGTCTAATGTCCTATAGGGTCTCTAACACAGCGTTATTTCACCCCATTCTAAGTAAGTTTCTGTCGAGAAAATATTTTTCGTGGCTAGCGGTTATTGCCGACTGTACTTATCTTAAAACATTGGTGGATTAAAGAAAACGATTCTAATGAGCCCAAACTCTGTAGGATTTCGTCACTGTATTATAGACGTATAACCAGCGTCTGGTCTATGGTGCCATAGTATTGTACTGTTGAGTACTTTTTATTTGACAATAACGAAACAATCAACTGAATCATGACTTTGCGTGATTATCAGGTCTGGACTGTTGCACAGTGAGAAAGTTATTCCTTCCAATAGGGATCAACTGAATGTCAGCAATACTACTAAGTATTATAGATTAAGAATGTTTAGAATGATTATGTAAGACTTTGACCTAACTATATCAATATAAATATATCCAATTTTGTGTACGTTGTGTAACAGGAAAGACATGAACCCTGCCGTGACGAAGAACAAGAGCAAGATGTCGGTGCGCAAGGACAAGGACTACCGCAAGCTGCAACAAGAGCTGACGCGCGAGAAGGACAAGTTCGACCAGCACGTGGCCAAGCTGCAGCGCGACCTGCAGGACTCGCAGCAGCAGCTGCTTGAGGAACAGCAGACCCGGCTGCGGCTCGCCATGGAGGTACATGTCTCACTCGTAGCCTGCCGAAGGCGGCTTGAGGATAAGCGGGGAACCGTGTGCAGCTCGCCATGGAGGTACATGTCTCACTCGTAGCCAGCCGAAGGCTGCTTGAGGATAAGCGGGGAACCGTCTGCGGCTCGCCATGGAGGTACATGTCTCACTCGTAGCCTGCCGAAGGCGGCTTGAGGATAAGCGGGGAACCGTGTGCAGCTCGCCATGGAGGTACATGTCTCACTCGTAGCCAGCCGAAGGCGGCTTGAGGATAAGCGGGGAACCGTCTGCGGCTCGCCATGGAGGTACATGTCTCACTCGTAGCCTGCCGAAGGCGGCTTGAGGATAAGCGGGGAACCGTGTGCAGCTCGCCATGGAGGTACATGTCTCACTCGTAGCCAGCCGAAGGCGGCTTGAGGATAAGCGGGGAACCGTGTGCAGCTCGCCATGGAGGTACATGTCTCACTCGTAGCCAGCCGAAGGCGGCTTGAGGATAAGCGGGGAACCGTGTGCAGCTCGCCATGGAGGTACATGTCTCACTCGTAGCCTGCCGAAGGCGGCTTGAGGATAAGCGGGGAACCGTGTGCAGCTCGCCATGGAGGTACATGTCTCACTCGTAGCCTGCCGAAGGCGGCTTGAGGATAAGCGGGGAACCGTGTGCAGCTCGCCATGGAGGTACATGTCTCACTCGTAGCCAGCCGAAGGCGGCTTGAGGATAAGCGGGGAACCGTGTGCAGCTCGCCATGGAGGTACATGTCTCACTCGTAGCCAGCCGAAGGCTGCTTGAGGATAAGCGGGGAACCGTCTGCGGCTCGCCATGGAGGTACATGTCTCACTCGTAGCCTGCCGAAGGCGGCTTGAGGATAAGCGGGGAACCGTGTGCAGCTCGCCATGGAGGTACATGTCTCACTCGTAGCCAGCCGAAGGCGGCTTGAGGATAAGCGGGGAACCGTCTGCGGCTCGCCATGGAGGTACATGTCTCACTCGTAGCCTGCCGAAGGCGGCTTGAGGATAAGCGGGGAACCGTGTGCAGCTCGCCATGGAGGTACATGTCTCACTCGTAGCCTGCCGAAGGCGGCTTGAGGATAAGCGGGGAACCGTGTGCAGCTCGCCATGGAGGTACATGTCTCACTCGTAGCCTGCCGAAGGCGGCTTGAGGATAAGCGGGGAACCGTCTGCGGCTCGCCATGGAGGTACATGTCTCACTCGTAGCCTGCCGAAGGCGGCTTGAGGATAAGCGGGGAACCGTGTGCAGCTCGCCATGGAGGTACATGTCTCACTCGTAGCCTGCCGAAGGCGGCTTGAGGATAAGCGGGGAACCGTGTGCAGCTCGCCATGGAGGTACATGTCTCACTCGTAGCCTGCCGAAGGCGGCTTGAGGATAAGCGGGGAACCGTCTGCGGCTCGCCATGGAGGTACATGTCTCACTCGTAGCCTGCCGAAGGCGGCTTGAGGATAAGCGGGGAACCGTGTGCAGCTCGCCATGGAGGTACATGTCTCACTCGTAGCCTGCCGAAGGCGGCTTGAGGATAAGCGGGGAACCGTGTGCAGCTCGCCATGGAGGTACATGTCTCACTCGTAGCCTGCCGAAGGCGGCTTGAGGATAAGCGGGGAACCGTCTGCGGCTCGCCATGGAGGTACATGTCTCACTGGTAGCCTGCCGAAGGCGGCTTGAGGATAAGCGGGGAACCGTGTGCAGCTCGCCATGGAGGTACATGTCTCACTCGTAGCCTGCCGAAGGCTGCTTGAGGATAAGCGGGGAACCGTCTGCAGTTCGCGATGGAATTTAGGGACACCAGTGACAACGTGGACCCTCTGCGGGAGGTTCTAATTTTATTGTAGTAGTAACACCTGTAAGACGTACATCAGCAGCTGATGTTGTATCAGTAGACCTCACCATCATCATCCTCCTAGCCTTTGTCCCATTTTTTGAGAATGAATTCTCAATCGGGGTCGGCTACCTAAATCCCAAGATGTGGCGTAGGCACTAGTTTTTACGCAAGCGACTGCCATCTGACCTTCCAACCCAATCAGTAGACCTCACCACGCAGGTAAATAGTGGTGGTTACTCTCTACATGTAGAATGTTATTGACTCTTTGTTAGTCTGCGCTTCGCAATGGAGGAAGGCGTTTAGCTTTTATACACAGAACTTATATCCAAATCCGCTGACTTGTTAATGACCTTTACAGTTTTTATTTTGGGCAGTTTCATGGGGGAATACAATTTAATATAATTTCTTTTTTTTTTTATTTATGGTCCATAAATTGGATAATACAAAATTATCATAACATAATTTATGATGTATCGGTTACATTTTTGTACACCCTAAAATAGTAGACACAGCATGCTTAAATAAAGAAAACAGTTCAGTGTTTTAAACAATACTAAATACTACATACAATATTAAATTAAGTTTGAATATAAAAACTATAGGTACAAAAGTCACAAGAAGAAAAACTATAATAAACTAAGTTTAAGCTTACTTTTAAATGAGGCTGTAGAACATGAAAATATATCTATGTGCTTAATACTATACGATGAAGTCATCCTATACAGATATATATAATCTTTTTCTTGTTTTGCTCAGGTCGACAGCAAGGACGTAGAAATCGAGCAGCTAAAAGAGAAACTCGCCGCGCTGACCAGCGAGACGGCGTCGCAGTCGTCCGCCGACGCGGAGGACGGCGAGACCGAGCAGACGCTCGAGGGCTGGCTGTCCGTGCCCATCAAGCAGAACATCCGCCGCCACGGCTGGCGCAAGCAATACGTCGTCGTGTCCTCCAAGAAGATCATCTTCTACAACTCCGAGAGTGACAAGCAGAACACCACGGACCCCGTCATGATATTGGATTTAAGGTTAGTTCGTCTTTATACTTTGGTCGCGTGACTACGAGCGTCCAAAGGATAGTTGTCTGTGCCCATCAAGCAAAATACACCACGGCTGGAGCAAGCAATACGTTCTCGTGTCTTCTAAGAAGATCATCTTGTACAACTCCGAGGGTGACAAGCAGAACACCACGGATCCGGTCATGATATTGGATTTAAGGTTAGTTCGTCTTTATACTTTGGTCGCGTGACTACGAGCGTCCAAAGGATAGTTGTCTGTGCCCATCAAGCAAAATACACCACGGCTGGAGCAAGCAATACGTTCTCGTGTCTTCTAAGAAGATCATCTTGTACAACTCCGAGGGTGACAAGCAGAACACCACGGATCCGGTCATGATATTGGATTTAAGGTTAGTTCGTCTTTATACTTTGGTCGCGTGACTACGAGCGTCCAAAGGATAGTTGTCTGTGCCCATCAAGCAAAATACACCACGGCTGGAGCAAGCAATACGTTCTCGTGTCTTCTAAGAAGATCATCTTGTACAACTCCGAGGGTGACAAGCAGAACACCACGGATCCGGTCATGATATTGGATTTAAGGTTAGTTCGTCTTTATACTTTGGTCGCGTGACTACGAGCGTCCAAAGGATAGTTTTCTGTGCCCATCAAGCAAAATACACCACGGCTGGAGCAAGCAATACGTTGTCGTGTCTTCTAAGAAGATCATCTTGTACAACTCCGAGGGTGACAAGCGGAACACCGCGAATCCCGCCATGATATTGGATTTCAGGTTACTTCATATCCTTACTCACCTTTGTGAATAAATATATTTATCGTTGCCTATGCCCATCAAGCAGAAACATTAGGCGACGATGGGGCGCAAGCAACACATTGTCTTATCTTCAATCTTTTACAATGAAATGTTGAAACGTCAGGAAGGCTCAAATAATGAATCTACGCGATATAATCCGTTTGAATTGTTTTAGTTAAATGTGTAACAGTCGCGAAACGGAAACCGATGAAAATATAATGAAGTGTTTGTTTTGGTTATTTGATAATATTAATCTCGGGTTGTTCCATTCACGACCTGCAGTGAACGTGTAGTATTCTCGTTAACGTATGAAACGAGGCTAACGCAAATTGGCTTCGACTTCGTTAGCGGCGCGATAGCCACATTCCGCACTAAAACAATGATTTGTAACTATTACTGCAGTTTCTCGTACGGAACTAATGATCACGTGCACTTATGCACAACACCTAAGGTAATTCCGAAAGAATAAATTTCCAGAAATTGCAGGACTCATTATCCGATTAATCCTTAAAAATTAAGGATATTTGTATAGAATCTTTTTATCGATTCATATTTTTTTATGTGGTAATACCACATTTCTATTTTTATAAATAATGACACAAAGGTAAATTAAAAAAGAAAAATTGAATGCGATCTACTACATACCCCGCTTCGATTGTAGTAGATCGCATTCAATTTTTCTTTCTTAATTTACCTATGTGTCATTATTTATAAAAATTAAGGATATGTTTGAAGGTAGATTTCGCTAATGTATTCTGTGTAAAATAACTACATACATTATCAGAAAACAATGTCCAGTTGTTTGTAAAACAGGCCACCCTGTTTTACATGGGATTTAGTAACCCAAATGGTTTTAAAACGTTATTCTTGAGTTCATTAGAGACTAAAATTATATATATCAATTTATGAATAATCAGTCAATTTTCTTTTTCGAAACTACAGGTTTGTTTATCTTAATAAACAAGAACTTTGAAGGTAAATTATTTTTTATTTTTGCGAGTGCAAGTCAACTTGAATTTGTGTCCGTGATCCGTCCACCACTACGCCTAGACTTGAGAAAAAAGTGGCAACGTTGTTTCCACAGTAGATTGTGCACTGAGTAATCACACATAATTATTTACATACTAGCTGCCCGGCTCGGCTTCGCACGGTTTCCCGCGGTAAAAAATAGCCTATGTTCATCAGGGATAATGTCGGTTTCTAATGGTAATAGTACATTACATCAGAGGCCGGGAAAATTAGGATTTCCGGCCAAGTAGGTATATACGGCCGAGCGAGCGTGCGAGCGAGGCCGGATAGTGATACGAGGCCGGGAATCCGTTTTCACGACGAGGCATGTATAGTGCTTTTCTCAAACATACAATGAAATAAAAAAATATACTTCAAAGAACAACATTTTATTAATTGACAAATAGGACATTTTAGTCTAACAACCAACCTTTAAAAACAAAACCTGCTTTTTGTCAAACCAGCCAGCTGTGTGAATGACCTTGTTGTTGAAACCAAAAAAAAGTTACTTTGCAGGCCTAGGCCTGAAAAGCAGTATGAAATCCCTTTACAGTCCTCTCGAGTTGTTGCGCCCAAAAAGCGATAATTCCGAGCCTATTATAAGGAACGTAAAGACAATATTTCATTGCATGTTTGAGAAAAAGATTTTTTCATATCGGTCCAGTAGTTTCGGAGCCTATTCAATACAAACAAACAAATCTTTCCTCTTTATAATATTAGTGTAGACAAAATGTTAATATCTCCGAAACTAAGCCAACCAAATCAAGCCAAGTATAATATGTAATTTTTACTTGAAATATGGTCAGGAATACGCTGTTTAAATCTTTAGGATTCCTCACCTGCTATAAAGAAATATGATCCGAATTTGTTATCTCTATAGACTCTATAGAGTGTACCTTTTTTTGTGCATCGACTCGCAGTTTCTGAAGGGTGCGAGTGTTAGTGCTGGATTACTCACTCGCTAGGCACTTCATTTCTTATACTCATTTCATTACAAGATTGCAATAATTATTTCTGTACAATTGTCCAACTTCATTCGCTCATCCTCACAGTCTTACTTACTCTTACTTATCCGCCTACTTACAAGCATTAATAATTTGTCAGTTTGATTTAAATTGAGCCTAATTAGTTAACTATTTATTTAAGTTAATGTACTATGCATCGGAACCTAGGAGGTTATTGTGTGCGCACCGCATTGCCTCGCCACGCGTCTTCAAAATGTCAAAATATTAACGCCTCGCGCCTCAAATATCCCATAGCATAGAGCGTATTGTAACTATTTATTGAGAAATTCTAATATACGTCTAGGATTATTTTATAACGCATTATTGTGCATTAGAGTCTAAATAAATGGGTCAATATTTTTTTCTCTGTTGCTTGTTGCCATGGTGATGTCCCTTGGGTTACTCTTTAAAACTACGATTTTCGGCGGCAATATTCAACAAAAATGTTGTAATTACAGCAGTTATAAGCCCATTCTTATTTAGAATATCTCTTGAAAATACCAATATTATAAATTATCAACACTTTTCTAAGAAGTTTAATCACCATTGTCACCCATATAAATAACACATCGCATATCCGTGCTAATTACTGTAGAAGCCGGCATGCATAGTGATTTTTCCAAACACATGCAATTAAATAAAAAAATACACGATTATCATCATCCACTCACAAAAAAAAACAGCTGTTTGGCCTGTTCAAGAACACAGACGCCATGTTTAAAAATTACTTCCCGGCCTAGGCCTTCAATTTTGTATGAAATTCCTTTGCAGTTCTCCCGAATTGTTCCGCCCGAAACCTGATATTTCTAAGGCTGTTTTTGTTTGCATGTTTGACAATAATTGTTTTCTTTGTTACAGCAAAGTGTTCCACGTGCGATCAGTGACGCAGGGCGACGTGATCCGCGCGGACGCGAAGGACATCCCGCGGATATTCCAGCTGCTGTACGCCGGCGAGGGCGAGGCGCGCCGGCCGCAGGACGCGCTCGACCAGCCGCAGGACGCGCCCGACCAGCACGGTAACACATTCATTTTTTTTTTTATGTCATAGGGGGCAAACGAGCAAACGTATCGCCTGATGGAAAGCGATTACCGTCGCCCAAAACACCTGCAACACCAGAGGAGTCACAAGTGCTTGCCTACCCGGAGGACGAAGATAGAATGCCTCTATGCTAGTAATTTCACCGGCTATCTTACCCCCACACCGGAACACAACAATGCGAACATTGCTGTTTGGCGGTGGGTTAGCAGGCAAGACGGTAGTAACAATCCGGACGGACCCTGCACGAGGCCCTACTACTCCAACCTGTAAACCTACTGTGTGTGTGTGTGTCCTACTGGAACCTGTAAAATAGTCTCATAAAGAGGTCGTTTCGTCCCGCGGGGTTTAAATGCTCCACATGGCCCGTCCAGCCGCCGCCGTTGTATAGTGAACATGGCGGGGAGGCCGGGCTCGCGGGCGCCGCGCGCTCCCGGTAGTTGGCGTTTATTTAGTTACAGTACTTTTATCTCACGAGCGCGGGTGAGCCATGTTTGTGTGAGTAGATTTTTAGCCCAGTCTACAATATCTGGTTTGTCTGAAAGCACTATCAGCGTTTTCAGAGGGATTTGATTAATCGTTTACACTATTAGCTATGGTCTGTTTCCAGGCAACACGGTGCAGCACAAGGGGCACGACCTGGTCAGCATCACGTACCACATCCCGACGGCGTGCGAGGTGTGCACGCGGCCGCTGTGGCACATGTTCCGCCCGCCGCAGGCCTACGAGTGTCGCCGTGAGTACTGCTGCAGGGCTCACTGTTGGGTTCAGACCGATAATGGGATAGGTTCAAGGGTCATACAGACTTCGCTGATGATCCCGTGACGGTCACGGAAAACACAAACATCGTTCAGAAAATTCACCTGTAGGTGAATTTGCAATCCTGAGTATGATGACTAGCTCCCAGATTTTACCTCTCTACGCGCAATCTGGTAGAGAATGCTTTATGCCATTAAGTCCGCCATTTGTACTATTTACTATTCTGTGTTGTGAAATAGTCTAAATAAAAAATAATCTTTTTAACACAATCGCGTATCCGTGCTGACTGTCCTCAATGTGTATAAACGAAATGAAGTTTCACATTATTACCATTTCCAGGATGCCGCATGAAGATCCACGCGGAGCACGTGGCGGAGGGCGAAGGCGTCGCCGCGTGCAAACTGCACGCGGACCGGGCGCGGGAGCTGCTGCTGCTGGCGGCCGGCGCGCCCGACCAGCGCCGCTGGGTGGCGCGGCTGGCGCGCCGCGTGCAGCGCTACGGGTACCGCGCCGCGCACACCAACCACGACCACACCAAGCTGTCGCCCAGGTAACCACTCCTGCTGGCTCCCGGCCGCCCGACCAGCGCCGCTGGGTGGCGCGGCTGGCGCGCCGCGTGCAGCGCTACGGGTACCGCGCCGCGCACACCAACCACGACCACACCAAGCTGTCGCCCAGGTAACCACTCCTGCTGGCTCCCGGCCGCCCGACCAGCGCCGCTGGGTGGCGCGGCTGGCGCGCCGCGTGCAGCGCTACGGGTACCGCGCCGCGCACACCAACCACGACCACACCAAGCTGTCGCCCAGGTAACCACTCCTGCTGGCTCCCGGCCGCCCGACCAGCGCCGCTGGGTGGCGCGGCTGGCGCGCCGCGTGCAGCGCTACGGGTACCGCGCCGCGCACACCAACCACGACCACACCAAGCTGTCGCCCAGGTAACCACTCCTGCTGGCTCCCGGCCGCCCGACCAGCGCCGCTGGGTGGCGCGGCTGGCGCGCCGCGTGCAGCGCTACGGGTACCGCGCCGCGCACACCAACCACGACCACACCAAGCTGTCGCCCAGGTAACCACTCCTGCTGGCTCCCGGCCGCCCGACCAGCGCCGCTGGGTGGCGCGGCTGGCGCGCCGCGTGCAGCGCTACGGGTACCGCGCCGCGCACACCAACCACGACCACACCAAGCTGTCGCCCAGGTAACCACTCCTGCTGGCTCCCGGCCGCCCGACCAGCGCCGCTGGGTGGCGCGGCTGGCGCGCCGCGTGCAGCGCTACGGGTACCGCGCCGCGCACACCAACCACGACCACACCAAGCTGTCGCCCAGGTAACCACTCCTGCTGGCTCCCGGCCGCCCGACCAGCGCCGCTGGGTGGCGCGGCTGGCGCGCCGCGTGCAGCGCTACGGGTACCGCGCCGCGCACACCAACCACGACCACACCAAGCTGTCGCCCAGGTAACCACTCCTGCTGGCTCCCGGCCGCCCGACCAGCGCCGCTGGGTGGCGCGGCTGGCGCGCCGCGTGCAGCGCTACGGGTACCGCGCCGCGCACACCAACCACGACCACACCAAGCTGTCGCCCAGGTAACCACTCCTGCTGGCTCCCGGCCGCCCGACCAGCGCCGCTGGGTGGCGCGGCTGGCGCGCCGCGTGCAGCGCTACGGGTACCGCGCCGCGCACACCAACCACGACCACACCAAGCTGTCGCCCAGGTAACCACTCCTGCTGGCTCCCGGCCGCCCGACCAGCGCCGCTGGGTGGCGCGGCTGGCGCGCCGCGTGCAGCGCTACGGGTACCGCGCCGCGCACACCAACCACGACCACACCAAGCTGTCGCCCAGGTAACCACTCCTGCTGGCTCCCGGCCGCCCGACCAGCGCCGCTGGGTGGCGCGGCTGGCGCGCCGCGTGCAGCGCTACGGGTACCGCGCCGCGCACACCAACCACGACCACACCAAGCTGTCGCCCAGGTAACCACTCCTGCTGGCTCCCGGCCGCCCGACCAGCGCCGCTGGGTGGCGCGGCTGGCGCGCCGCGTGCAGCGCTACGGGTACCGCGCCGCGCACACCAACCACGACCACACCAAGCTGTCGCCCAGGTAACCACTCCTGCTGGCTCCCGGCCGCCCGACCAGCGCCGCTGGGTGGCGCGGCTGGCGCGCCGCGTGCAGCGCTACGGGTACCGCGCCGCGCACACCAACCACGACCACACCAAGCTGTCGCCCAGGTAACCACTCCTGCTGGCTCCCGGCCGCCCGACCAGCGCCGCTGGGTGGCGCGGCTGGCGCGCCGCGTGCAGCGCTACGGGTACCGCGCCGCGCACACCAACCACGACCACACCAAGCTGTCGCCCAGGTAACCACTCCTGCTGGCTCCCGGCCGCCCGACCAGCGCCGCTGGGTGGCGCGGCTGGCGCGCCGCGTGCAGCGCTACGGGTACCGCGCCGCGCACACCAACCACGACCACACCAAGCTGTCGCCCAGGTAACCACTCCTGCTGGCTCCCGGCCGCCCGACCAGCGCCGCTGGGTGGCGCGGCTGGCGCGCCGCGTGCAGCGCTACGGGTACCGCGCCGCGCACACCAACCACGACCACACCAAGCTGTCGCCCAGGTAACCACTCCTGCTGGCTCCCGGCCGCCCGACCAGCGCCGCTGGGTGGCGCGGCTGGCGCGCCGCGTGCAGCGCTACGGGTACCGCGCCGCGCACACCAACCACGACCACACCAAGCTGTCGCCCAGGTAACCACTCCTGCTGGCTCCCGGCCGCCCGACCAGCGCCGCTGGGTGGCGCGGCTGGCGCGCCGCGTGCAGCGCTACGGGTACCGCGCCGCGCACACCAACCACGACCACACCAAGCTGTCGCCCAGGTAACCACTCCTGCTGGCTCCCGGCCGCCCGACCAGCGCCGCTGGGTGGCGCGGCTGGCGCGCCGCGTGCAGCGCTACGGGTACCGCGCCGCGCACACCAACCACGACCACACCAAGCTGTCGCCCAGGTAACCACTCCTGCTGGCTCCCGGCCGCCCGACCAGCGCCGCTGGGTGGCGCGGCTGGCGCGCCGCGTGCAGCGCTACGGGTACCGCGCCGCGCACACCAACCACGACCACACCAAGCTGTCGCCCAGGTAACCACTCCTGCTGGCTCCCGGCCGCCCGACCAGCGCCGCTGGGTGGCGCGGCTGGCGCGCCGCGTGCAGCGCTACGGGTACCGCGCCGCGCACACCAACCACGACCACACCAAGCTGTCGCCCAGGTAACCACTCCTGCTGGCTCCCGGCCGCCCGACCAGCGCCGCTGGGTGGCGCGGCTGGCGCGCCGCGTGCAGCGCTACGGGTACCGCGCCGCGCACACCAACCACGACCACACCAAGCTGTCGCCCAGGTAACCACTCCTGCTGGCTCCCGGCCAGTTAGGGTTCCATACTTCGACCAAAACGAACGTTACAGGCAAACCCTGAACTGCTTGCAAGTCATTCTGTGTGCAACCATTTCACAAGTCTATCATTTGTATTGCAGAGACTCGATGCGATCCAACCTGAAGATAGCGTACATGAACGCGAGCCAGCGCAGCTCCACGCTGCCCGCCAACGCCTCGCTGCCGCGCCAGTAGCGGCCATTCGCCGGTAACGACCCGGGTACCACACCAGCTGTATGAGACATTATACGGTCGCTATAACACTTGTTTGAGCGTTATATGGGCTAAGAAAGCATCTATACAGTCTATGTGCTACTTGGCACGAAACAATTATACCCCGCGTATACGTGAGGATCGAGACGAATTTTAGGGTAGTCTAGCTTTCGTTCGCCCATCAGTTTGTACTAACATATTTTCATTTAATCGACCATTTGTTTTGAATGTGATTGATTTAATTCCACGCGCCGATATCGCTTCGTTGCCGCGTTATATTTTGTTACGATATTTTTCGATGAATCTATTGCAAATTAGTTTTTGTAACTTATTCAGTGATTTATGAAATAAGCTAGTCTCATTTAGTAAGTTCAAATATCGCCTAAGTTAAAGGATTCAGCTTGACTGCTGTGATAGTTTTTGATAATTTACAAGAGAGTACTTATGTGTTACACGCGCTTACTTAGCTCGGGACGCTGCCAGGATCCAATGCTGGTCACTGTCGGTGTTCTATACGATTTCCTTGACGCCAAAAATTGGTTATCCTGGTTTGGGATCCTGAAGGGTCCAGTTTATATTGTACCGAGTTTAACTGCAGCATATACGTGATTATAAATAGCTCATACGCAGACTATATTAATTTTAGGGTGTTTACAACTTGTACGTAGACTCAAGGTGTCTTCTAAACCCTTCAACCAAGTGTTCTTCAATCAAGTCTAGTTAAATAGGTCAGATTAAAACATAAGTTTCGAACTGACGGAGCTATTGTATTGGAAACTTATCTTGCAGGATACACTCAAAAATAATCTGATGATGACTAACATATTTAATAGCTTTGGTAAAAGTACAAGGACATTTCACGCGGTCAGCCAGACACTTCAGAGCGTGGTGAATACGAATAATTCTCCATTTCTCTGCCTTAGATCTGTTTTGCTCCAATTAGCTACATTTAAACAAGTACCTTACTGTATCTTCAATGCCTGTTCATACAATTTGTTACATTGCCTAAACATAATATTTTTCATATTTTTCTAGGGCCTATAACCAGATGTGCATTTTATTATACTTAAATAATTTGTTATATTTATTGTGTTAAAATTCTTCGTGTTTTTACTTTTCTATATTTAAATTGAAATTTGTTATAATTAAAATGTTAGAAAGTTTCCAAGATTACCTAAAGAATATGTTTAAATAATGTGTAATATGAATTACACTTGTATTTGTAGACGAATTTCCCTCCATGGCCTACTGGCATGGTCACGTATACGATTATTTTAATGGAGAAGGAACGTCTGTCGTGACCATGCCTGCTACATTATATTTGATATTATTTGGTCTTAGAACTCGGTGATAATCCAATTCTAAACTCACATTTGTACGGCATATTCGCACTGCTTACTTATTCGTAATATCAATATGGAATAGCATTTGTGATAATAAATGAAACTGTAATGTTGATCTGTTCGGATACTAGTTTTAATTTAAGAAAAGCCGTGTGTTTCTTTGGGGCTGGCTCACAGCGAAGCGATGAATCACAGTTCGCTCGTTTTAGTTTCCTCTGTGTCGCGGAGGAGCACATGCACTGGTTACTAAACTATTCACACCTGCACTTGTTGCGTTCTTCCAACTTTACCTTCGGCTGATGCACTCTTAGTGGGACCTAACGTGTTAGTGTAAGCAACTGTAGTAGTTGCAACTTAACGAAAACAGTGCCATAAGTGATTTGTTTAGTGAAACCGCTCCTGTAGTTGCTCAAAACCACGTTCTACTAAATCCAGCGAGTTACTTAATTATATAAGACTCCCATTCGGGCTTCCTCGAATCACACGATCAATTTATATTGTCTAGGCTAGTGTTATGAGCTTATTGTATCGTTATTATACTGACGTTTTGTAGGTTATGCGAAATATACTATCTAATGCCTAATTTTGTGTCTGACGTTATACTTTGGGCACTGATACTTATGTGATTCGAAGCAATAAAATCAGTAGGTTGTCGTACAGAGAATCGCCTAATAATTTAGTCTAATTCTAAAATATAGTATGGGTGCCAAACTGATTCATCTTTGGTCGATTACCTATTAATTGTACAAAACTTGTAATAAAATTGTAAAGCGTAATTCCCTGTTGGTCCATGCCGCGAGACGGCGTCAATTAAGGGGTTACGATGTCGAGTCGATCAATAATTATAAACACCAATCTTTACGCCTTCGTAGGTTTATACGACGTCTTCAGATGTGATTTTAAAGTACAAAAGTGTCGAGAGTACATCTTGTTCATTGTACTGAGTTGCCATTTGGAAGGGAAGCGCGAGTGGTGTGCGGGCTCGGGGCTGTGATAGTGACGTATGCGTGTCTACCGAACACCCGTGGTGCTAGACGGAAGCAGGCCTCCGCCGCATTGTTGTTACTAGTGGTTCTTGTTGAAGATTATATAGAAGCGCTGTTTATTATTGCTCTACACACTGTTTACATTCCTCCGACGAAAGCTATGTTGAGTTTTGTTTATCTTAGTTTTATATTGACTCAAGTTCAACTCTCTCGCTTGTCCAGTTATCGCTTTTATATATTTTTTAGATATAAGTTCGAAACAATCTCTGTTCATTTATGTACTGACATACGAATTTCAAATTTACTTAGGTACTTAAGTGTTTGATAGATCGCGATCACCGTAGTTATACGCTTATTTTTGAGATGCATTTTTAAATATATATCACTAGGCAGCTGTTGCATTGTGTTACTCCATTCCATGATATTTTATGTTTCACGCGTTTGGAAATGGTTCGTTTACCAAAGAAATTTTTGAAAATCGGCATGAACAAATTTTTTTCAACGTTTAACTTTAATAGTCCACGTCTTGTTTCCGTGCTTGTCATTAATATTAATTCAGTATGATAATAATTATTGTTATTTACTATGCATAATTATAAACCTGATTTTAATTACACGACATTTTTCGGGAGTATTTTTTTTAAATAATCCTAGCCTTATCATTCATAATACACGTTAGTATGTTAAGAAATACTCCCAAATTGTCTAATGTATAACACTTCGATAGTGGACAATGTAAAATCATATTATGTAAATTATTTATTATTACTTATTACTTATTCAATTACATCTCTTATTGTAACGTTTTATTTATCGAACTAAAATTGTAAGTTCCTAACTAGCTAGCTTCTCATTTGTAAAGAATACTTCTCAAGTAGCTTATCGCTGATAGTTCGTTCGGCTTAACAGTTCGCGAAGTAGGTGTAACATTTACTTTAATACATTACGTTGAATCTATTACTTTAATATTGAGTTTTGTTTTAATACGAGTAGTGTCTGCGCGCCCAGCGCCGTGCGGCGCGGAGCGATGCTGCTCTACTATATATGCCTACGTACTACGTGTCATGCAATATACTAATACGTGCCTTAGCTACGGCCCACTCCCATATCATCTAGGCAAACTATGTGAAATCTATCAATAGTTATTATTAATGTACATATGTTTTAAAATAAACCGATATTTTATGGATTTTTAAGGAATTTGTATATTGTAAAGATTATTAATTAATTTTATCATAAAATTAATGCCTAGCTAATAAGTGCTACATTTGTGAAAAATAAATAACATTTTAAAACTTATTGTTTTATTTCGAATTCTTAATATATTTACTACATATAACAATATTAAAATTTGCAATGAAACAACAACAATCTGAATACACAATAAATGATAACAAGTACATCGCAAACGACTAATAAAATGCATTATGGTTCCATACAAGCGAACCTTTTGGTGACATCGACGTGTCTTCGTGCAAAAAGATGGCTTCCCACTCATCAAACTTTGTGATCGTTTAAAATAGAACGACGACAATATTGTAACAGCTTTTCTGATATTGTTTTAGTCCTTAGTATGAAACGAAGAGAAACAACCTGGTTACCTTTTGAGCGCCACAGTCTGCTGTGGCCGTCAACAAAAAATCGTGCCCCTGACGCCACGTCGGCCACAGCCGTCCAAATTTCAATGATCAAAAACTTTGTAATTCTAACCGCTACAAGTATTTTTCAATCCCTGTTGATTTTGGGGCACATCTTTTTTTTTTACTCTGGCGTCAGTGGCACGGTAAATTGCTAGACCGCTTGGCGGTCAATAGGTTAAGCCAGTGTTTTTCAAACTGTGGGTCGCGACCCCCAGGGGGATCGCGGCATATATCCAGGGGGTCGCGAGGATCAGCATCGAGAGTCTCGTGACTACAAGGAATGCAGATTTTTTCAAGCATGTACATTTGCAAGTTTAATTGTACAAACTAGGTTTTAGGGGTTTTGGTCATATTGGGCCGTGACACCAAAAGGTTTGAAAAACACTGGGTTAAGCTATCGAAGACTGGATAATATGATGGCGAAATAGATAAAAAAACACATTTGATAAAATAAATGTGACTTGATGAATGGAACACCACCAGATCCTCTATAATGGTGTCTTAGGTCTAAGTGAATACTGGTACGCGGTGCATGTCGGGCGGCGCCGGCGCGCTCAGAACAGGCCGACGGACTTCTTGAGGTCCTTCTGCTTCCAGCCCGGCAGCGCGCGGAACTCGCTGTACGGCATGTGGAAGGCGGAGACGAAGTCGTCGTGCGTGAGGTACAGCTGGAAGTGAAAAGGTTTGCTTTGTAAGGTATAGTTGGCGGCGATGACCTTATCTTTGTCAGCAATTAAATTGCACAAGTTGACAATGTAACTTCCACTACGTTCTGAAACCTGCACCTCTAGCACAACTGTCACACACATCTATTTCTCGCGCTAGATAATTACATGTCTCTTTTTGAGCAGTACTGTGAGAGAGTGACGGGTAGCGCTATGTCGCGGACAAGAGTCGAGAAGCATAGTTGTGCTAGACGGGCTGGTAAGTCAACTTAATCGTGGCAACGTCTGGAATGATAATTTGTTGTTTTAACCTTTGCTGTTAGAGTTAACCAACACACAAAGTATATTCCTACTATCAGTACTATATGGCTGACCGTGGGCTGACCGCATCCTCAGCTACGTACGTTCACAACTAGTCCGGCTAGTCTGCGCGCTCTAGTCTGAACAGTGTGTGTAGCACGAACGGTGGCTGAGGCAGTGATCCCCAACACATTCGATTTGAGATATTTGCGAAGCATCTAAAGGCTGGCTTTACACAGTCTGAATCCCAATCTGAATTCATAATCTTACTTCATAGCCTGAATTCTGGTGCCTTGCTTCACACATGTCTTAAAAATCCCGATTGATCAGTCGTCTGTCTCAAAAATTCCGATTGATCAGTCTGCAATAGCAACTGAGATTCATAATCTGAATCCAGTTTTGTTGTGTGCTCGTCCGTACTAAGTGTGCGTTCGGAATTCATAATCTGAATTTTCATACTCTGAATTCAGAACGCACATCAACATCTTTCTGACAGATCAATCTGAGAAATTTATAATCTGATAAAATCTGAATGTGTGGGGAACAGTTAAATTGTATGCAATACCGTGCGTTCGGAATTAATAATTGGAATTCAGATTATTAATTCATAATATTCAGATTAGGATTTAGACTGTGTAAGGCCAGCATAAAGGACAAATTACAAGCAAGTCCTGGGTTCGCAAAGTTTGTAAATAGTAATGTACCTCCTTAGCCAACGGGTCGACGTCGGGCGGCAGGTGGTCCTTGGGCCCGCGCAGCACGGCCAGCGGGTACTTCTCGTGCTGGTCGAAACGGTTGGCGCTGTTGCCGCTCTGCAGCGCGCTGTTGCCGCCCTGTACGATCGCCTTGCCTTCCAGGGCGCTGATGATGGCGCTAAAGGTCTTGTGGCCCTGGTGTGCACACATTCTTAGTAAATACACGTCGCAAATATCACTATAATATCTATGCACTGTAGCAAAACGTCAATGATATTCAGTAAAATATAACAACGTCTAGATACCTTCCACATGGAGTGTTTCCAGTGCGGGAAGAAGCCGGTGAAATGCGGTGGCTCGCGGCTCTGGCTCAGGACGATGACGGGTGTCTCGGGGTCGCGTGCCGCTGGATCTGGAGACACACAAAAACAATAAGTAAGGTAAGGTGGGGGAAGATTGAATGGTTTTTTGTCGAGATAGACAATGTTGTTTTAAAACCCTTATAAAATAAAAATCTATTTATATCCCTTCAAGTGTATTAATTGGAAGGCATGGGCAAGGATTATATTTTTGTATTCTGTTAATAAAACTCGGCTATGCCTATTCTAATATATAAAAATAATAAGATAAAATACACTTTTGTCTGAAAAATTGACGGGGCAAGATGGAATGGTGGAGGGGTAAGATTTACATAGTTTCTAAATGCTTTTAAAAGAATGCAAACGGTGGCGGTTGCTCGTTATTCAATAGAGTTTCTTACGCTAAACAGATACAGCTGATTGTTGCGTGAATATTCCTGATAGTTAACGAGAAAACTACAGTCGAAAAAAAAACTATTTCACTCTTACCCCGCTATATAGGAAAAAGGACAGTGATTCTCAAACTTTTAATTGGACACTTAAAAACTAAACACTTTTTTATATTATGAAGATCAGTTTGGAATCAAAATAACGGTTTAATGATGATAAATTCTATATTTTATCAAAATTTTGATAAAAAAAGAACCGAACTCACCCTTTGAAGTCGGTCCCAAACCACTCATTTATTATATTTATATATTATAGTTTAAGGTTTGGCACCGACTTTGGCACGTCGCACAAATGCGTCGATCCTGGCCGAACTGAAGATCAAGTGCCGCTTATCGACCATTTGCCTCCAGCAGATCCTGCCGTATTTCGGTCACGTGGCTAGACGTGAGCCAGATAGTTTGGAAAAGCTCATTGTAGTTGGCCACGTGGGAGGAAAAAGAGCCCGTGGGAGATCACCTACCCGATGAACCGATGCCGTGAAAGAAGCCTGTCAGGAAAATCTACAGGCGTCAATCCGGAAGGCGGACAACCGTGTGGAGTGGAGAGCTTTGATGCAACACATAACGGCCTCAAATGGTCACGACCCTCAGACATGAGGAAGCGAGGAAGAAGAGAGAGAAGTTTTATTGAAGTCGGTTCTTTTTTTGTTTTTGCTTTTTATCACTAAAAATACATATAAAATACTTATGGCGGGATAATCGAGGAGGTCTTGAAAGCATGAATCTCGTTTGAATTATCTCCTAACTCCTAACCGTTAAGGAGTTGTACCTTCCATCATCAGCTCAGCATTGGAAGATGATAACTACCATATGTAAATACTTAATTAGTTTTACTCTTTGATCTGACGATTTCACTCAAATCGACTTAATCACAAACTAAGAAAACATTGTTTTTATAAGTATACGTTTAAGACTCACTATTTGTTTCATTTATACTTCATAATAACTACATATTTACCTTATCATGAGGCCAATAAAAAAAAAATTGGTTCGTTAATAATTTTTTTAAGCCCAAAGTTTGAGAATCTGTCTGTTTTTCTATGATTTGCAAAAACGGGGGAAGATTGAAACATTACTATTTCAATGTTACCCCATTGAAATTGACTGGGGAAAGATTGAAGCTTCTCGTAAATCACAATATAAGAGTAATAGCTACACCTAGCACTAGTAAATAAATATAAAATCTAAAATAATACATAAATATTCAGTCAAAACTTTTATTCACACCCTATTAATCAAGTTATGAAACACGGGGTAAGATTGAAAATCGACGAATTGACCACGAAATGCTGACCTTCACAATTTAACACGTAACACGCGTCTACGCACTCCGAGCGGTCTCGGGCGACTGACTGGCGGATCCTAATAAAATGGCGGTTTCATTGACGATACCAGCATAAAAAAATATTAAAAAAATAGGGAGTAATGTGACACTTTTTATCTTCCCCCTTTTTTTCATCTTCCCCCACCTTACCTTACTTAAAGGACCATGGTTGAAGAGTTATATATAGGGTTACTAAGCTCCTCCGTTTATAACTATCATCAATTGATTTTATGCAAATTCGAGTTGCTCGTTTAGAATAGTTTTGCAGGTCCCAATCATTCGGCTTGCCTTATTATTATCCTAATTACCTATCACGAGCTTTAGACCAGTAAAGGGTCAAGGAGTGAACTCGTATACTAGTTTTGTGGTCTGCGTCAGGTTGTCGCTGAACGAGGACTAGAGCCACACACACAGACCACCCCCACTAGACGGAGCATGTAAGGCGACCCGCGCGCACCAACGATATGGTACGGCAGAACATTAAAGTATGAACACGGCGGCCACCGTTTAGTTGCGTCCATGTTTATGATCCATGCGTACGTCAACGAAAAAAGAAATTAAATAAATAACATGGTAAATTGTAGTGTTAAGTGGTGTAGAGAGACCTCATAAACATGGACGCAACTAAACGGTGGCCGCCGTGTTGATACTTTAATGTTCTGCCGTACCATATCGTTGGTGCGCGCGGGGCGCCTTACATGTGCCTTACATGCTCCGTCTAGTTGGGGTGGTCTGTGGCCACACACCTTGTGCCAGGTAGGCCTGTGCGAGGGCGCGCGCGTCATCCTTGGCGCGCTGGCAGCAGTGCGCGCCGAGCCACACGAACAGGCTCGCGTGCGCGTCCAGCAGCGCCGCCGTCTCCGGCGCCAGGTCGTACTGGCTGAACGAGATTATCTCCTCGACTGGAATATATCAAGGTTGCATTTTGATTTTCGTCATATACTTACGGCCTCGACAAAAAGTCTAGTTCCTTTACCTACTCGTACTTTTTAGTTTACATCAAGTGTGACCAACGCACAATAAATTTAATCTGTATAATTTTTCTATGGGGAGTTAAACTATTGAGACACGGCATGCACGCTTATGTCAAATAGGTAGGTACGATTGGTACCTATGGTAGAAAACTTACAAGAATACTGCCCAGGCCCTCCCAAAGAAACGTAGAAGAGACGCGGCGGCAGGGGCCGCTCCATCTCCTTCAGCGGCGACGCCACCAGCAAGTCGCGGCGATCGCCGATGGCCGCCCAGAAGTCCGGCTTCTCCTTGCCTGCAATTATAACTTTAGTTTGACTTAATACTGTTCGATTGTGCAGGCTGGTGAGCTGCACTTTCAGTGAAAATATGATTGATCGTTATTCTCTCACTCTTATAAATAAGCACAAGGTCGTTCTTTACAATAGCTGTAATCTGTGTTTAAATTTTGGATCTACTAGGTACCTATGTACCTACTTGAACAACAACCTATTTATTCTGCGATATAATATAAATGACGAGGTATTCATCACCCTTGCTCTCACATGGCTGCCTACTGGTAACAATGTTTGGCATCATTTAGCCATCGCGCGATAAAGTCAGGTATCATTCAGCCATCCCCGCACACATCAGTTTGTGGGTAGGTATGTCTTTGTGCGTACCTTGTGTACGCGCGTATGCTCCGCCGCGAGTCGCAGTCATGTTCTTGAGCAGTTGAGTGTACAGAAATTCGCTTGATATCTTTGGGTTCGTGAGGTACCTTGCATGACGAGCGTGTGCTCTGCCGCGGCCATGTTCTTGGCGACCTCGCGCTCGTCGCCGGTGGCGGTGGCGGCGCACCACACCCAGGCGCGCGCGCCCTCGCGCAGCACGTAGCACGCGCCGCGGCCTGTCGTGAGGTACCTTGCATGACGAGCGTGTGCTCCGCCGCGGCCATGTTCTTGGCGACCTCGCGCTCGTCGCCGGTGGCGGCGCACCACACCCAGGCGCGCGCGCCCTCGCGCAGCACGTAGCACGCGCCGCGGCCTGTCGTGAGGTACCTTGCATGACGAGCGTGTGCTCCGCCGCGGCCATGTTCTTGGCGACCTCGCGCTCGTCGCCGGTGGCGGTGGCGGCGCACCACACCCAGGCGCGCGCGCCCTCGCGCAGCACGTAGCACGCGCCGCGGCCTGTCGTGAGGTACCTTGCATGACGAGCGTGTGCTCCGCCGCGGCCATGTTCTTGGCGACCTCGCGCTCGTCGCCGGTGGCGGTGGCGGCGCACCACACCCAGGCGCGCGCGCCCTCGCGCAGCACGTAGCACGCGCCGCGGCCTGTCGTGAGGTACCTTGCATGACGAGCGTGTGCTCCGCCGCGGCCATGTTCTTGGCGACCTCGCGCTCGTCGCTGGTGGCGGTGGCGGCGCACCACACCCAGGCGCGCGCGCCCTCGCGCAGCACGTAGCACGCGCCGCGGCCTGTCGTGAGGTACCTTGCATGACGAGCGTGTGCTCCGCCGCGGCCATGTTCTTGGCGACCTCGCGCTCGTCGCCGGTGGCGGTGGCGGCGCACCACACCCAGGCGCGCGCGCCCTCGCGCAGCACGTAGCACGCGCCGCGGCCTGTCGTGAGGTACCTTGCATGACGAGCGTGTGCTCCGCCGCGGCCATGTTCTTGGCGACCTCGCGCTCGTCGCCGGTGGCGGTGGCGGCGCACCACACCCAGGCGCGCGCGCCCTCGCGCAGCACGTAGCACGCGCCGCGGCCTGTCGTGAGGTACCTTGCATGACGAGCGTGTGCTCCGCCGCGGCCATGTTCTTGGCGACCTCGCGCTCGTCGCCGGTGGCGGTGGCGGCGCACCACACCCAGGCGCGCGCGCCCTCGCGCAGCACGTAGCACGCGCCGCGGCCTGACTTGAGGTACCTTGCATGACGAGCGTGTGCTCCGCCGCGGCCATGTTCTTGGCGACCTCGCGCTCGTCGCCGGTGGCGGTGGCGGCGCACCACACCCAGGCGCGCGCGCCCTCGCGCAGCACGTAGCACGCGCCGCGGCCTGTCGTGAGGTACCTTGCATGACGAGCGTGTGCTCCGCCGCGGCCATGTTCTTGGCGACCTCGCGCTCGTCGCCGGTGGCGGTGGCGGCGCACCACACCCAGGCGCGCGCGCCCTCGCGCAGCACGTAGCACGCGCCGCGGCCTGTCGTGAGGTACCTTGCATGACGAGCGTGTGCTCCGCCGCGGCCATGTTCTTGGCGACCTCGCGCTCGTCGCCGGTGGCGGTGGCGGCGCACCACACCCAGGCGCGCGCGCCCTCGCGCAGCACGTAGCACGCGCCGCGGCCTGTCGTGAGGTACCTTGCATGACGAGCGTGTGCTCCGCCGCGGCCATGTTCTTGGCGACCTCGCGCTCGTCGCCGGTGGCGGTGGCGGCGCACCACACCCAGGCGCGCGCGCCCTCGCGCAGCACGTAGCACGCGCCGCGGCCTGTCGTGAGGTACCTTGCATGACGAGCGTGTGCTCCGCCGCGGCCATGTTCTTGGCGACCTCGCGCTCGTCGCCGGTGGCGGTGGCGGCGCACCACACCCAGGCGCGCGCGCCCTCGCGCAGCACGTAGCACGCGCCGCGGCCTGTCGTGAGGTACCTTGCATGACGAGCGTGTGCTCCGCCGCGGCCATGTTCTTGGCGACCTCGCGCTCGTCGCCGGTGGCGGTGGCGGCGCACCACACCCAGGCGCGCGCGCCCTCGCGCAGCACGTAGCACGCGCCGCGGCCTGTCGTGAGGTACCTTGCATGACGAGCGTGTGCTCCGCCGCGGCCATGTTCTTGGCGACCTCGCGCTCGTCGCCGGTGGCGGTGGCGGCGCACCACACCCAGGCGCGCGCGCCCTCGCGCAGCACGTAGCACGCGCCGCGGCCTGTCGTGAGGTACCTTGCATGACGTGCGTGTGCTCCGCCGCGGCCATGTTCTTGGCGACCTCGCGCTCGTCGCCGGTGGCGGTGGCGGCGCACCACACCCAGGCGCGCGCGCCCTCGCGCAGCACGTAGCACGCGCCGCGGCCTGTCGTGAGGTACCTTGCATGACGAGCGTGTGCTCCGCCGCGGCCATGTTCTTGGCGACCTCGCGCTCGTCGCCGGTGGCGGTGGCGGCGCACCACACCCAGGCGCGCGCGCCCTCGCGCAGCACGTAGCACGCGCCGCGGCCTGACTTGAGGTACCTTGCATGACGAGCGTGTGCTCCGCCGCGGCCATGTTCTTGGCGACCTCGCGCTCGTCGCCGGTGGCGGTGGCGGCGCACCACACCCAGGCGCGCGCGCCCTCGCGCAGCACGTAGCACGCGCCGCGGCCTGTCGTGAGGTACCTTGCATGACGAGCGTGTGCTCCGCCGCGGCCATGTTCTTGGCGACCTCGCGCTCGTCGCCGGTGGCGGTGGCGGCGCACCACACCCAGGCGCGCGCGCCCTCGCGCAGCACGTAGCACGCGCCGCGGCCTGTCGTGAGGTACCTTGCATGACGAGCGTGTGCTCCGCCGCGGCCATGTTCTTGGCGACCTCGCGCTCGTCGCCGGTGGCGGTGGCGGCGCACCACACCCAGGCGCGCGCGCCCTCGCGCAGCACGTAGCACGCGCCGCGGCCTGTCGTGAGGTACCTTGCATGACGAGCGTGTGCTCCGCCGCGGCCATGTTCTTGGCGACCTCGCGCTCGTCGCCGGTGGCGGTGGCGGCGCACCACACCCAGGCGCGCGCGCCCTCGCGCAGCACGTAGCACGCGCCGCGGCCTGTCGTGAGGTACCTTGCATGACGAGCGTGTGCTCCGCCGCGGCCATGTTCTTGGCGACCTCGCGCTCGTCGCCGGTGGCGGTGGCGGCGCACCACACCCAGGCGCGCGCGCCCTCGCGCAGCACGTAGCACGCGCCGCGGCCTGTCGTGAGGTACCTTGCATGACGAGCGTGTGCTCCGCCGCGGCCATGTTCTTGGCGACCTCGCGCTCGTCGCCGGTGGCGGTGGCGGCGCACCACACCCAGGCGCGCGCGCCCTCGCGCAGCACGTAGCACGCGCCGCGGCCTGTCGTGAGGTACCTTGCATGACGAGCGTGTGCTCCGCCGCGGCCATGTTCTTGGCGACCTCGCGCTCGTCGCCGGTGGCGGTGGCGGCGCACCACACCCAGGCGCGCGCGCCCTCGCGCAGCACGTAGCACGCGCCGCGGCCTGTCGTGAGGTACCTTGCATGACGAGCGTGTGCTCCGCCGCGGCCATGTTCTTGGCGACCTCGCGCTCGTCGCCGGTGGCGGTGGCGGCGCACCACACCCAGGCGCGCGCGCCCTCGCGCAGCACGTAGCACGCGCCGCGGCCTGTCGTGAGGTACCTTGCATGACGAGCGTGTGCTCCGCCGCGGCCATGTTCTTGGCGACCTCGCGCTCGTCGCCGGTGGCGGTGGCGGCGCACCACACCCAGGCGCGCGCGCCCTCGCGCAGCACGTAGCACGCGCCGCGGCCCGGGCGCCGGTCGCGCACCTCCACGCCGCGCGCCTCCCGCGCGTACTGCCCTGACACGCGGATCAAAGCGCGAGGAGGCGCCACCACGCGCCGACCCAGGGCTGTGAACAACCGAGCGAATATTTAAGTCTAGTGTTAGTAAGCTTTCATCGTAACAAAACGTTTAGAACGCGTTTGTGGCAATGTGTGATGTAGTTTTTCAACTTACGATCGTAATCAGAAGCGCTGCCTACGTAAGTGATCATACGTCCTTTGAAGATCTGTAAGAAGTGCGCTGGTTCCTTGCCTTGATAAACCCACGCCTGAAAACGATAAATGGTTAAAAGATGTACCAATAAGTCTATGATTAAATGTCTAAGTATATTTTTTTTACATTACCTGGACAGGAAAACGCCCCAATTTATTGTAGAGGTCTTTGGCTTCTTTAGCACCCAAATTCCTCAGATCATTTGGCGAAGAGCCACCCTGAAACAATTAAACTTGACTTACAGGAAAATGGTAAAATGACGTAAAATTTTCTGATATATCTTAAATATTATTTACGTCATCCTAGGCCGTAGGGGGAAGTCCCCTAACGCCGGACGGCACCTAACGCCGGACACTCGAACTATCTCGGCAACTAGCAACGCGAGCGAATCAAGGACAAGTGGAAGGGGTGTGGGGGTCCCCCGCGCCCCTTCCACTTGCCGAGTTGCCGTTGCCGAGCTTCCAGTTGCCGAGATAGTTCGAGTGTCCGGCGTTAGGTGCCATCCGGCGTTAGGGGACTTCCCCCTAAGTAGGTTTTACTGCCCGCTGCGCGGTGCTACGCGGGGAGTAAATTTCACTTCCTGGCCAAGGCAAGACGTAAAACCTAAAACAACCCACGGGTGGTAATTAGTAAAGCCCCAGATCGTATATTTATGGCCGGAACCCTCACTTTCGGTTCGGGCCACTAGCACCTGCGATCGGGACATTCACTAATTCACCGCCTGTATGTAATGTATACTATTTCTAAATCGGCCTTATCGCGCCATATTTCCGTTTAGCTACAGTCGTTAAAAACCCTGTAACAATATGCATAGAGGCGATTACCATCCAGTAGTAGAGTATGGACTGGTCGCCGGTCGGCGCGTGGTACGTGTAGAGCGCGATGTAGCAGTCGCGGTCATAGAACACGGCGGCCTGCGGGCGCTCCACCTCCGCCAGAGCGCCCTCGCGCACGCGCCACACGCGCAGCGCGCCCGAGCCGTCGTCCGGCAGCTGCGCCTGAGGAAATGCACGGCTGGGGTTCAGTTCAGAATAGGCAATTCGAATCAGGTACAAGTACACATTCGGTTGACGAATTCACCACTTGAATAGTTAACTAAACTCAAGCCAATCGTCTTAAGCCACGATCGGTGAAAGTACATTGTTTTTCTTAGTGTAATCTAAATCGCAGTTCGCTTAATCTATATACTCTAAATCACAGTTTATCAGTATCTTAGGGACAAAGCGTCCTAAACTTACCTCTGCAGCGAGCCACGCGTTAGACGCTAAGCTGACAGCATCCAGCCTCGTGGTAGCGGACCTGGCGACGCGCACCCGGTTGTCCCGTCTCTTATCACACCAGCGCCAGTCACGGAACAACGCGGCAAATTCCAGCGGTTCTCTCCCGGTGGCTGTGACGGAGACGGGGCCGACGTGGCGGCGCGCGCGGGCGAGGCCGCGGGCTGCAGCCAGCGCCCCCCGGCTAGCGGAGGCCCCAGCCGAGGGCCCGACCCACGCCCAAACGCCACGGCTGCCCGCATCCACTATGTACACTCCCTGAAAATTAAGAATCATGTATTTATTAGTGGTGTCTACTACACTTAAAACATAGAAGTCAGTGCAGTCATACATGTTTACCAATGTCTTCGTGACTGGCTCTATAATTTACATAAGTTTAACTAGTCAGTAGTAGACTTGGGAATACTAACGTCATCGGCCAAGTCCTCCCTGAAGAGAGGCGCGCGTTTGACTTCCTCGAGGCGGGCCGCGGGTCTTTGCGACGGCGCGGTGATGGGAGCCACACGAGGCGGATGCGTGGCGCGATATCTGATTCAAAAGAGCATTCTTTTTACCCATGAACATGGTGGACGGAGGAGAACGGAGGCGCTACCTACATTGTACTCGTAGGTGAAGATACCATTTTCTTCAAAAAGTATCTTATTTATTACGATGCTATTGTGAGCACTATTGCTGTTATATGTTTATGAATATGTTTTTAAACATTTAGGTATAAATGAAATTCATACAGGCGTGCGGGGCGCGGCGGATCGGCGGGCGGTGTCGCGGGGCGGACAGAACGCGCGCGTAGCTCCAGCAATCCGTCCAGCAGCGCTCGGTCGGCAGGAGGCAGCGTCTGCTCATAGCCGTCGTGCGCGATGGCGATGCGCCGCGCCGTCATGCCCTTGTCGGCGCCCCGGGCCATGCGGTACGCGATCTGAGAGAAAGACAGAAGTATTTTACATAGAAAACTACCGTGAATCTTAGATATATGAAAATACATAAACGGGTTTACTAACGTCGTAGAAGCGATAGCGATGGCGAGCGATATTCGACTTCTACGATAAAGATAAGATAAAAAGATAAAATAACATTTAATCAAATAGGATCACAGGTATCACTTTTGCATCGTCAAAAGCTAACACAATCATTAAAAATTAAACTTCGTATTTAAAACATTGTCTAAATAATATTAAAATGACATTCATAATATTAGTATTATTAAAAATTGTACACATTCAATTATAGGTTTATTTTATACATGAACGTAGTTCTGGAGGTAGAGTAATATTACTAATTATTTCTTCCTACAGAAACTGTGTCAAAAACTTAATTGATATTATAATAATAAATATTCATGTCATTGAGTTTGAAAAAAATATATATGAACAAAATACATTAGGAGCGCTCATAAACGGTTACAGATCAGAATTTACGAAAATAATCAATAATACATTAAACAATCCAATATAGTCCATACTAGAGAAGATCAAACAAAGAACTATCTGCAGTGGTAAGCTATATACTTATATGTGTCAATTTCTTAAAACTACGTAACTGATAGCTATGTAAATAATAATATATATTTTGTACTGCAATGTCACGCTTTAGCAGATGGATGAAGATAATAATTATGACTGTAAGGAAGGCCAAGCGTTTTTATCATTTATATATACTTCAACGCTGTAATAAGCCTTGTGTAATAAACTATTTTTTTAATATTTTTTTAGACCAGGTAAGGGTAATTCTAGTACTTCCTTAGGTAACTTATTGTAGAAATGTATGCATTGGCCCAGAAAAGATTTCTGTACTTTCCGGACACGAAACTTGGTGATTGCAATTTTGTGGTTGTGTCTAGCGTTGTGCATTTTTTTAAACGAATCAGTGTTTTTTATAGCAAAAATAATGTTATCGTAAATATATTGCGATGCCATTGTTAAAATATTGATTGTCTTAAAATGCTCTCGCAGAGATTCGCGCGAACTCATATTATATATAAACCGTACTGCTCTTTTCTGTAGGACAAATATTGTTTGTATGTCGGCAGCTTTATCCCACAGCAAAATGCCATAGGACATTACGTTATGAAAGTAGCTAAAGTACACTAGCCTAGCTGTTTCTACATTGGTCAGTTGCCTTATCTTTCTAACAGCATACGCTGCGGAGCTTAGTCTATTTGCTAATGAAGAAATGTGCGGACTCCATTGTAAGTTTTTGTCAATAGTTAAACCAAGAAATAGGGTTTTATCAACGAATTCCAGACATTCTTTATTTATGTAAATGCTACCACCAACAGATTTTACATTTGGTAATGTGAAGTTAATACATTTTGTTTTCTTAGAGTTTAGTAGCAGATTGTTGGCTGTAAACCAATTCAATACTCTAGTCAGAATGCAATTTATCTCATCGTAGTTTTCAGATTTACGGTTTACTTTAAATATTAAAGATGTGTCGTCTGCAAATAAAACAATTTGGCAATCGTTCTTAACAATATTTGGCAAATCGTTTATGTAGACGAGAAAAAGGAATGGACCTAGGATGGATCCCTGTGGTACCCCTAGTTTAATAGCGGTTTCGTCAGACGGAGTCCCGTTGACAACTACAGTTTGTTTCCTTGGACATAGATAACTTGAAATTAGTTTTAATGCTGTCTCAGATAATCCATAGTGTTTCAACTTTAGTATTATGGTTTGATGTTCAACACAATCGAAAGCCTTCGATAAATCGCAGAAGATCCCGACCGCATCACAAGAGCTTTCCCAAATATCGTAGACATAATATTTAATAAGCATAGAAGCGGCATCCGTAGTTGATCTTCCTTTTGTAAATCCAAACTGTCGATTATGAAGTAACTTATGATTATTAAAATGTGCCAGTAACTGATTTAACATGAGTTTTTCAAATACTTTACTTAAAACCGGTAGAATGGAAATCGGACGAAAATTCGTTAAGTTGCTTTTCTCGCCTGACTTAAATAAGGGTAGAACTTTACTGAAAATATACCATCATTTGCACATTTGTTGAAGATCGAGGATAGATGAGGAGCAATTATATCTATTACATCTAGGACGTGACCAAACCCGTTTACTTATATATTTAGGACAGAAGAATCATATAGAAAATAAAACGTGGAAACAGCGACCAGATCTATAAACCTCCCCTTAGAATATTAAACGGTTTTATGTGATATTTATATTGACCGTTAAAGATGAAGTCAAGAGATTATGCTAGTTTCAATATCCAAATCTTTCCTCTTAAATAACACGCAAGAAGGTCAAACTGAATATAACTGTCGCAGCCATTCGGGTAATTCTACAGGCGTTTCAACTGCCGTCAGTCCGCTGTCATATAAATCAAAGAAATGGGCCATTAATACATTCATAATATAGCATTGCACCCGTGCGAAGCCGGGGCGGGTCGCTAGTTCTGAATAACACTCACGACCTCGACGACCTTAGGATTCTATTATAGGATATGCAGCGGGCAGTTATTAAGTACCTTAGCACCGAACATCTTCTCGATGAGGTTGGCAGCGCGGCCGAGCCACAGCACGAGCAGCGCGGCGGTGTCGAGCACGAACACGCCGTCGGCCGCCAGCTGCGCCCACGACACCGGGTCGAGCTGCACCAGCACCGGCCGGCGCCCGCGCACGCGGTACAGACGCGCGCCGCCGTTCAGGCTGCATCCGCTCCGCAGGATTCTGCCGGAAACATAGTCATTAGTCAACATTTGCTTTAAGATTTGTACTCGAACAAGTTTAATGTGTTTAATCTTCGTATATAGGTCGACATGTTTCGAATCGGTACGTGATTCAACATCAGGAGCTACGATCAGTCGCGGCGCCGGCCAATTTAATACCCGTTTTGTATGTATTTTAATATGAGACTCACGGGAGTTTTCTAAATAAAATCGTTCGTATATACATATTTATGCAAGAGTATAACGGTGGTCCCGGCCAGGTAGCTCCGTTCGGAGCGGTGCAAATTAAGGTTGCGAGACATGCGAGGGTTTCATCAGCCCACACGTTGAAGTGACACTTATCACATTTAGTGCAAGCATTGCGCTGTACTTAACCCACCTGATTCCATCGCGAAAGTAAGACAGAAGCCTAGGGGACTCATTGGTGGCGGTTTCCCGGTGGACGACTGTAGGAGCTCCCAGGTAGGCCGCCAGCTGGGTCCCGCGGCGCAGCGCCAGGGCCGCCAGGGCGCTGCCGGAGCGCTCGCCGGCCCACGCGTGGATGTGACGCTCGGCGCATTCCGCGTTGCCGTTTTCTTTCACTTCACGGCGCTGCGGGCATTTTTTTGTACAATAATCTGTATGTTACATACGTTATATTTTATACGTTAATTTAACATCATATTACATGCATAGAAATCTTAAATGAATTACCAATAGTCCGAAGTGTAATGAAATGACAGCTCTCGTTGTAAACCAACAAAACAAATATCCTGGCGAATTAAGAACCACGTCTTTTTGCGAAGTCGGTTAAAAAACGAAAGCAGCAAACCCGCGCTACATAATTAAGTAGGTACTATTAGTAGTAGTAGGACATTGACTTGGACACGGATGAAAAGTTAAAAACAAGTGAGTTGTGTCAGGTGAAAAGTATATTACTCCTCAAAGTACGTACGATGACATCAGGTCCGGCCGGCTGCCCCGGCATCGACGAGGAGTACACCAGATATGCTTCTCCGTCGTAGAAAGTGCCGTAGTGGTTCCGTGGCAGCATCTCCGTGCCGGATTCCTGTAATAAAAAAATAAATAAATATATTTCGTATTGGTCTGTTTATCATCACGCTATAGGGCCAACATAGGATCTTTTCTGTCCCTCGGGCTTTACCTAATTTACTTAAATTAGTAAGTAGACATACTCTTACAATCTCAGGTAAGGTACAGTATACGTAGATAAACAGTAGCGAAGAAGAAAAGGATAACACGCACCCACACTGTACAACTTTATATGGCAGGGCATCACATTCAGCAGATCTGCATAAAAATAACTCTCAAGAATCCAGGAGTCGTGCGACTAGCTTCGCACTTTTGTGATTAAATAATTTCATGAAGATGAATGCAAATTTTGTTCTACTCGGAACATGCGTGGTTTTCTAATCAACCGATGTATGATGCGAGTTTGAAAATGTAAACAGACCGTTTGATAGGAATTCTTACTCAAATACAGGTTTTTGTCGCTAAATTAAATAGTTTGTAATACAGTTTTGTTCGAAACTTATCATTAGCGTGGTGCACTTATCTTATGTATTCATTATGTTGGCGTGCCCTGTGTAGATTGACCATTGAAAGTGAAATGCGTTAATGACACTTATTACTTGGGTCGTTACCAATCAGTCGACCGTGCAACCACCGGCGATTGACTCGTCAACGTAATATAATACCACTCACATGGAAACATTACGCCATCGGCGATAATAAACAGTTGCAAATCAGAAAAAAGCTTCGTTCCTATATTTACAATAGCTATGTATTTTTTCAGTTGCATGTCATTCATCCTCACACAGTCCTTTACTTTTCCACAAGCGTCAATAATAGCTACTGAACGAATAAATTTACGGCCCGTCAGACCCAGGATCACTGCCTCGCTCGGGTGCGATCGAATTATTGATCTCAACTAGTCTTTGGATCTATATGCAACCTGACAATCATTTCGTCGCAGCTATTTAGGTAACCGTTATGATTATCAAATTAAAAATATCTCGGCTGAACAAAATTAAATTTACTACTGTTTCATCTACAACAGCCGTAGCCTAATTATAAATTAACATCGTGGGTTGGAAAGCATTATTTAATAAGATATTCTAATTGCGTTTTCTCCAAATGCAATTTAGATCAAGAGCTAAAGGCGGTGATTTGAGTTGATTACTACGTGCATAGAGAAAATGTTTATAATGCCCGCGGGCTACAATATGCCGATGAATGCGAATGCATTCGTGCATACCGTGGACAATTATGTAGTCACGCGCTGTGGTGACGCGAGTTTTCACGAAAACTCATTTTTTATCAATACACTTTCGACAGTTTATCTCATAGCCGACGATTGTATTAATATTCATTGTATCGATTGGCATATAAAGTCAATGTCTCACGCGTCTTAATGATAGCAGCCCGCAGTCTGCACCAGAGGCGTAGCATTTATTTATTTCATTTATTTCATTTATTCATTGCACCATGGTTGTTTACAAAGATGTTACACTTGTTTGAGTCCTTTACATGGGCCCTGTTAGGGCATAGCAATATCTTAAAAATTAGACTTAAACTAGGATTACGTGCATTAACACACTTAATGATAGATCACCAAATACAAATTTAACAAAATTAAATAACATTGTATTGAAATTAAATTGTGTGAAAATAAATTACTTATGCTAGATTTGTTAATTATTAATTATAACCAGTAAAAATAGATAATATGGGGTATAAGTACATTTTATCATTTCATAAGTGGATGGATAAAACTATAATAATTATATAATTTAAACATCGTTGGATTTTGAAATACATGAGAAAAAGAAAAGTATATTTATATTCGTTTTAATATTCGTTAAATAAGTTTTACTTTAGTTTAGATCATCTGTTAGAAACTCGTTAACTGTATAATAACATTTATTTAGTAAGAATTTCTTCCATTGATTTATGAAAATTACATCTTTTGTGTGTTCTTTTATTGTGTTTGGAATTTTGTTGTAAATTATTATAAATCTGTAGTATTGACTTTTTTTGTATATTGCAAGGTTTGGTTTTGGCAGTACTAATCTATCTATATTTCTTGTATTCCTATTGCTAACATCTTTATATTGTCTGAAGAGGTAAAAATGTTTCCTAACAAATACGCCCACTTCCATGAGGTATAAGGACGGTAATGTGAGCAATTTATGTTGGATAAAGTAAGGTCGACAGCTATTTGGACTTCGGATATTCATAAGGATACGTACGCATTTTTTCTGTAAGACGAATAGGTCATGGGACTCCACGCTCTCCCCCCACAAGATGACTCCGTAACGAAGCCATGCCTGTGCGAAAGCGTGGTATGCTGATAGTGCACATTTGAAATTGGTATTAATTTTAAGTACGCTTAATGCGTATAGAAACTTTGCCATTTTAGTTTTTATGTTTTGAATGTGTGCTTTCCAGTTCAAATTTGAATCAATGGTTATACCTAAAAGCGTAAATTGTTGGACTTCTTCAATGTTTTTGTTTTCTACCGATAAGCTAAGTTCTAATGGGGCTTTGTTCTTTGATCTAAATTGGATTTGTTTTGTTTTGCTATAGTTGATTTGTAAATTATGATCCTTGAGCCAATTTTGTACTGTATGAAGGGAATTTTTTAGGCGTTCATTACATTCGCTGCCATTAGCTCCCGCCATATCAGCCGCTTACCCATCGTCGCGGTCGGGGTGTCCCCATCGCGATACATTTTGATACGGGACCAGTCTAGGGCTAGTTACGCTACGCCATTGGCCTGTACCCTAGTGTAACTAAGTTATAAAATTCGCCTTGGACACCGGCACAAGAGCCTACTTCGCTTCAACAGTTTTATATTAGCTACCTATAGCTATCACAACTGGCCTGAAGCTCGGGTACATCGGTTTTCACATCAAAATGTCTTTTCAGAGGTCTGACTCAAATATATACTTGTTTTGAATGGCAACAAATGAAATAAAAACTTGAACGCCATTTAATACTTATGCTTATGATAACTTCATCGTTTTTTGGAATTATTATAACCAGCTTGAGCCCAGTTAAGCCATTTGTAAGCATGGAATCTTATCATCTGGGTTAGATCAACGAAGCCACAGTGCAATATAATAAGCTCTATTAATCTCGATCGAAGTGATAACGACTATTGGTGCAATAGATGAGGTAAAATTACTATGGGATCAGTCTAGACTGTATCTTCGGTCGCGGTCGGCGACCACCGCGGCCGCTAGCTGTACTTTGTACACTCAGCTGCAAAGAAAACTATAGTACAACTGTTACGCTTACGGACAAAGGATGGAATCGTGCTAAGTTGCGCAAGCCATTATCGTCTCCATCTCATTCAATATGTCTTATAGATCTATTTTAAAGTAGTACTTTTTGAACCGAGACCAATCGTCTCAAATTGCATGAATCGATAGAAATGATGGATTACACCAACGGTAGGCATTTATTTTGCAGGAAGGTTGCCAGTGTTGCCACAACATACGTGTATAAAGTGCCCAAAGAAGTTAAGGCGAACCGCACTTGTTAAGATTTTTAATACAGATACAGATAAATTATTAATAAAAGCAAATGCATTTTACAAGTCACATAAAAATATTTCAAATATAATCGAATGCTTAATTAATTACAATTTCAGGATTATTACATAAAAATTATAAATAAATTAATATTTGTGCTTTTCAATTACATATTCAATTAAGTATTTCATACTATTAGGTACATTATACAATCAATTATTTCTTTGTATGAATTCATCAACGCTGTAGCATGCCAGGTCAACTAGAAGTTTTTTCAGCCTTTTAATGAAAACTGCATCGCTGGGAGAATTCGTTGTTTCACTAGGAAGACACTATATTATAATTGTAGAATTACCTATCGACCTTCTGATCGGGTTTTTATCGCTGTATATCGAAACTTATAAGACTGTATTAAAGGAGAAACCATCACTGTCTTTGGCCAACCTTAGCTCGGGTAGTTAAAACATCTCGTGTCATTATGGCTTGTTTTAGTCCCTTATTGAACAATCTACCTACTATTATTTAATAGACACTATATATATTATATTATAATTGTCGATAAAATGTTTGTTACTTATTTATCACGTGATAAACGCAACCAGCATTGGCCCCCTGATCGCTGTATACCGGAATTTGTGAAATTGTATTAAAGTATAAACTATCACTCTTTTTGGCCGACGCGACTGTACATTGCGGGATGCTACGATAACGCTCACGCTTCACTGGCTCTTACGGCAGCGCCACAGAATCTACATTCGCGTGAAATTTTCTTTTCTATCATAAATAAGAATAGACAAAGATTCTCATGACGATGACTCAACAAAACTAGCCGCTTGAGAAGTGGTTCTTTGTATACTGAATTGTAATGGATATAAAATTGCAGTAAGTATCTCATTTTTGAGGATTAGCAATTTGTCACTAGCTTAACGGGTTCATCTTGTCTTGTATAACAGCATCAAAACATACTTTAGAAGAAGAAGATGTTTTTATAAGATGATATTATGTAATCTGCGGCGATGTCATGAGACCACATATCGTCGTCCGCGCCGGATGTATCGAGCATCGCGTTTCATCAATGAATTTTACATAGAAAACTCCCATGCGTCTCAAACATATTAAAATACATACGAAACGGGTTTACATACACATTTAATAATTTATGTTTTAACTGTCCTATTGTACAAAAAAAATAAAATAATGATTATTATAAGTGGATTTTACACTTGTGCTGACATAGATATTTTATCTTATATTTAAACCTTTGTTTAATAATGTACCTACTCTGTTATTTAATTATATACATATATGCTGTTTATGGATTTAATATCTGGGATTTGTAATTTTATTGTATGAATTTAAAGTTGTAATTTGAAATTTTACTGTTAATGGATTGTTCTATAATTTTATTGGATGTGAGTAGTAGGGATTCGCCGATACTACGATACGGGGCGGACGGGCCTGATGGGCGGCATCCAGGGCGGATTTGGCGGACCACCAAACCTAAAAAAAAAAAAAAAAAAAAAAAAAAAAAAAAAAAAAAAAAAAACAAATAGCCCCCTACTTAGAGCGTTTGGAATAGGTCCCAGGACGCTCAGACAGCTCTGTCAAGACTTACAGAACGCCCTACGCTAACAATGCAACACCTTCCCCGACCCATCGACCCTTTTCTATTGTCTATCCGAGCTCGGGTTTTATTGCCCTCTCGGACGCCGAGCTCACTTTTATTACGGTCTACTATTGTTTCCCTCTTTTATATTTCTCTTTGGCTACAACTGTCTACAACTTCCTTTGCAAACGGTATACATCTTTTAAGAACATTCTTTAGGTAAAGCTGGACAAATACCTAAACATCTCATACCTAAACTATCAGACTAGGTCCGTCACCTTGGTTCTTATTGGAATCGCTGTTTCAACGCAGCCTGTCTCACATCGTGTCTTTACTCCAGGTTTCTTACTACGTGATATGTGCTACGGTGTACGTATCACTAATCTAAGCTAACCTATGCTAGATCACAATTCTAACCTAACCTAACCTAAGCTACAGGACTACGCCCAGCTAACGCAGGATACGTTACTTGACTACTTAACTTCAGGTAGCCTTACTTCAAAGTATGTCTCTTGTTGCTCACTACATATGCTGCATTTGGAACGTTGTTCTATTTATATATTTTATCTTGTTCAACTTAACATTACTTCTAACTTAACTATCACTTAACTTCAAAAACTAATTTTGAAGAACTGCTTTATATACTTACCTACTTAAAACCAGCTACGAGCACAGCACAGTTGTTTTGGTCTTAAGAACGCTGTTCTAACCTAACCTAACCTTGCATAAATTTGACTACGTACTCAATGTTACTTTCATTTCTTTTTTGTAATAACCGACTTCAAAAAGGAGAAAGTTCTATGTAAAAATATTGCATGTAGCATAAGGATAATACGAATCTAATCTTACAATAGTAATGCGGTATTTTATACAGTAATAACTGCTTCAAAACTATACTAACTTATTTAAGCTGTAAGTTAAAAATACGAGTTCTATTTTTGCATATTTATTTATTTCGCCAAATATTATGTTCTTGAATAGATGCTTAAGAAAATACCTGAATAAACTTTGTAACTTGTACTAACGTGTATTTGTAGTGGGCTGAACTAAACTCGTTGATTTTTTAATTTGTTTGTTGGGTCCATATTGTTTGTAAAGATTTATGACAGGTTTCTTCTCCGAATCATCAAAAGATTCGAAAGTCTATTATAAATTTTATTACTGTTTGTTGGTGGCTGTTGGGCGCGGTACAAACTAGTCGAAACGTGATTTTAACGGTAATCTATTGTCACATCCTTATAAAAGCCGATGGACAGTGACGATCTATAAGTATTCAGAACCGAGTCGTGCTTGTTACCAGAGCTCTCTCAGTGTACAGTGACATAGTGTTGAATCGTGCTACAGTGCTTATAAAAAATGGCAAATGTAAGTATGTACTATTTTTTATAAAATATGTATGTAGTATTTTTATGTACTATTTGTTTAACAGTGTTTTTTTTTTCTGTAACTTGTGTTCATCGTGTTACTTGTTAAGTGTGTTAATCGGATGTATAACTTATTGTTGAATATTGTTACAGTTCACGGAAAACACTTTCAAGAATTTTTATTACCCTGAACCTGAACATGATGATTCAGGGAGTGATGAAGAAGGCACACTCGGTTTTAAAGTGAAACAAGCCATAGCGAAGAAACGTCCTGCAAATAGTATCGAGAGTTTCTTTGAAAAACCGCAGAAAAAAGTGAAACCAGTGAAGAGATCTTCCAGTGTGTCGCAAAGTTCCCATACCGGTGTTGCTTACCTATCTTCGGGTAAAGACGATGCTGCGTATGCATCACACCTTATTAAAATAGAAATATACGATCTTGAAAAAGTTAGGAACATCGCACCAGAAGAGCACTGGAAGCACGCCGATGTGAGATTAAAATCTTACATCTCAACTGAGCAAGATCCACAGCTTGAGACTGTCCGTGATGTTATATACAACATGACGAAAGAAATAGCTTCGAAGGACACGTGCGTGAAATATTTTATAAACAATACGAAAAAGTAAACTAAGTGTTTGTGTAGTTTTAATACTAGGTTAAAACTGTATTTATTATATAAGACATTAGATAATATTTTATAACATACCCTTGTGTACTACTAGTATTATATATTTCTTACTGCTTAAACAACAACTTTTTGTTATTCAAAATTGTTAACTCGTTTTATAACCACATGTTGTAATTTGTTTTGTAGCCTAATCATATTGATCTATTTCCCTTTGCAAATGTATAAAACTCTCCACCCTTTAATATAAAATCACTAAGCTACGTTTGTTATTTTAAGGAAAAAATTTGTTGTAATGTAATCACTATTTTCTTAGACACATCTCACGATGGACTGTTTAAGCTGTGATGTTTACGATTCCGAGCTCGTCAGGCTATGCGAAGAAATTGAAAGTGATCAAGAAATGTATGAGATCGGGGAATTACTAAGCCAGCTACATAGTCAAGGGTGAGTACTCTTGTTCCAACCTGTTATATTGTTTATTGATATTGTACTTGTATATTTAGACATGCAATTTAAACAGTTTATTCTTGTTCAAACTTGTACAAAACCATTGACCAGTGTCATTGAGTTGTTGCCTTTTTATGGCTCAGTTTCATTGTTCTCTGTTGGGTGGGGATCCTGGAAGGTTCTTTATAAGCGACGTCTCTGGTGTAGAAATCATTCATTATTCCAGTTACTGTGTTTGTGCTAGTACTGTGTCTGTGTATTGTACAAAATACTGTTTTAAAAATGGTGCTTGGATACTTTCATATGGGAACTAGTTTAACCCACGACAAAATTGCAGTTTTAAGCAAAGGATTCATTTTAAAAGTATTTCATAGAAACATAAGATTGTGGTATATTGACAATCAATTACCTCAGGCGCTTTTGGAAGATGAAGATATTATACCCTATTACACACCATGTGATGGGCATATCAATAAGTCGATGCATAACTTGTCATCAGATGTCATTGATGGGGTTTTAACAATGCAGGCATATTGCCAGCAATGTCGAAAAAACTTAAGTTAGTATAATGATAATAATTTAATCATTGTTTTGAAGTTTTAAATCTTGTATTAAATACTAACGTTTCACTTTTTCTATTACAGATCTAACCAAGTAGGACGGGGGAGAAAAAGGACAGCTACAAGTACGGGTGCAGAAGTACCAGTGAAGAGAAACTACCCTTCCAACAGTCGTGATATGTCTACATTCTCAAGCGAAGAACCATTATCCGATGTCAATGTAAGTACAAAAAATAATTCTGAAATTGAATGTTCGGTGTGTAAAAAGTTCGTGTCAAAAAGATATTTTGGTAACCATTTAAATAGTAATATTCACAAAAATAATGTGTTGAGATCCGATAGTGAATATGTTAATGTCCAATTAATTGAAAATGCATTCAAAAACAGAGTCGCTACTTACAGAATATTATTTAATGAAATGGATCACCAACCTCTTGATCCCGAAACTATTTTACAAAAACACAAGGATAAGATCTTTACATTATTAGATCGTTCACTTAACAAACATCACGCTTTAAAAGTAAATTTTATTCTTAATGCAAATTTTACACAAGATACCAAACAATTAAATAATACATTTGATTTCCAATTAAGTAATAGTATTGTTGATATCAGCACTGATAAAGCTGCTGTTTTTACGTCCCTAGTAAATGAAATTGTGATAAGGTTGTCAAACTTTGAAAGAAAAGATAGTGGGTGGAGTTTAGTAACATTTAATCATATCGATCTCAATATTAACAAATATAATCCATTACGCGGCTCTTCTTTTATCGAATTACCTCGTGATATAAAGAATAAAAAAGCGGTTATTAATGTAAAAAACAATGACCATGAGTGTTTTCGATGGGCTGTATTGTCTGGTTTATACGAACCCAAAAGTCATTCAAATATGGTCAGTTCATACATATTACATAAGAATAAATTGAACTTTGAAAATTTAACTTTTCCATTTAAATTGGGAGATATCCATAAATTTGAAAAAAATAATGATATTAGCATTAATGTATTTGGTCTCGAGTACAACTCTCAAAACAAGAAACACGATGTTATAGGCCCACTACATTTAACTAAATTAAAAAAGTCTAATCACTTAAACTTGTTGTACATAACTAAAGATAACCAAGGACATTATTGTTTTATCAAAAATTTATCGAGGTTAGTGTCTAAGCAATTGTCAAATGCACAACATGCTGTTCATATTTGCGATGGTTGCTTAATTAAATTTACATCACACGAGAGACTAAACCAACATCAAAAAAACGACTGCTTCCACGTATGCACAAACTTACCATCCGAAAAAGAAGACACAAGAAATTGGTTTAACGAATATGTTCCATCGAATCAAGTTACTTTTAATAATTATGAACGACAATTAAGAGTACCTTTTGTTGTATACGCTGATTTTGAGGCATTTTTAAATCCAATTCAATCCTGTTCTAACAACCCCAGTACATCTTCTACTACCAATATTCAAAAACATGAAGTTTATAGCTTCGGTTACTATATTAAGTGTTCTTATAATGACAAGTTATCTGTGTACAGAACATATACAGGTGAAGACTGTGCAAAAACATTTATGAAAGTCATAAAAGAAGATTTAGAAACTATTTGTAAAAGTAATGCGTTTGCTAAAACTTCTTTCCCTCTAACAGATGCTAATAAGGTAGACATTATGCAAAGCCATGCTTGTTATATTTGTGATAGAAATTTGAATGATGACTCAACCGTTTCTTATAATTATCATACTGGACTTTACGAAGGCGTTGCACATAAATTTTGTTCTGAAAAATACAAACCACCCAATTTTGTACCTGTATTTTTCCATAATTTGAGCAATTACGATAGTCATTTTATTGTACATGGACTTGGTCTTGAAGATGGTGACATAGAACTAATCCCACAAAATAAAGAAAAGTATATTTCGTTTTCTAAGTCTTTACAAGTGAATAATCGTGTTGTAAAATTGAGATTTGTCGATTCTCTTAAATTTATGTCGAGTAGCTTGGATAAATTAGCTAAAAACTTGACTACTGACCAATTTTACGAATTGAAATTGAACTTTCCTCGTGAAGAAGACTTTAAACGTCTAATACGGAAGGGTGTCTATCCATATGAGTACATGACTTCGTATGATTCACTGAAATTAACTTCGCTTCCTACACAGGATCAATTCTATAGTTCTCTTACTGACAGTCACATTTCCGAAAACGATTTCCTACATGCTCAAGATATTTGGTCTCATTTCCAATGCAAAAATATGGGGGATTATTCCAATCTTTATCTGAAAACAGATGTTTTATTACTAACTGACATATTTGAAAATTTTAGAAATGTGTGTCTTAAGACATATGGTTTAGATCCCGCCCATTATTATACCGCGCCTGGAATTTCCTTTGATTCGATGTTGAGGACTACCAAAATAAGTTTAGAACTTTTAACAGATGTCGACAAAATAGCTTTTATAGCGAAAAACATTCGAGGAGGGATTTCCCAATGTAGCAACAGACATGCAAAAGCAAATAATACATTTATGGAAGACTATGATCCAAATATTCCTTCATCTTTTCTCATGTACTTAGACGCAAATAATCTCTATGGGTGGGCTATGTCACAATGTCTTCCGTCTGGCAAATTTGAATGGGTAAATAAAGATACCGATTTCAATGTTTCAGACGATGCTGAATATGGGTTTATATTAGAAGTTGATCTAGAGTACCCCAAGGAATTACATGACTCTCATTCAGATTTGCCGTTCTGTCCAGAAAATGTATGTCTAGGTGATTCTAAAGAAAAAAAATTGATTCCCAATTTAAACAATAAATATAATTATGTATTACATTACAGAAATCTTAAACAATGTTTAAAAAATGGGTTGCGTTTAGTGAAAATCCATCGTGTGTTGAAGTTCAAACAATCTACTTGGTTAAAAAGTTACATAGATTTGAATACCCGAATGCGTTCGCTGGCGACATCTGATTTTGAAAAAGATTTCTTTAAACTTATGAATAATTCTGTTTTTGGTAAAACAATGGAAAATGTCACGAAACGTGTGAATGTTAAATTATTAAGTCACTGGGAAAATCGCGGAAAATCCCAAGGGGTACAGTCCTTAATATCTAAACCTGAATTTCATAGTTTATCAATATTTTCTGAGAATTTAGCTGCTGTGCAATTGAAAAAAACAAAAATCTTTTATAACAAACCAATTTACCTTGGATTCTGCATTTTAGATCTATCGAAAACTTTAATGTACGAATTCCACTACAATTATATGAAATACAAATATACGGAAAATCTCAAGCTCCTTTACACGGATACTGATAGCTTAATATATGAAATAAATACTGCTAACTTTTATGAGGACATTAAATCTGACCTGAACTTGTATTATGATACATCTGATTACCCACCCAACAATGCATATGGTTTACCATTACTAAATAAAAAGAGGTTAGGTTTTTTTAAAGACGAAAATAATGGCAAAATTTTGAAAGAGTTTGTTGGTCTTAGATCAAAAATGTATGCCTTAGATGTTCAAAATAGTGGTATTATATCCAAAGCTAAAGGAATAAACAAGTGTGTTACCAAGAAATTAACCCTTAACGACTATAAAAGTTGTTTATTTGATAGAAATATACAACATGCTCAAATGTTACGATTCCGATCAATAAAGCATGTTTTATTTACGCAAAATGTCAATAAAATATCATTATCTTACAACGACACAAAACGATATTTATTGAAAAACACTTCGGATACTCTTGCGTGGGGTCATTATAAAATACCTCATAATTCTTAAAAAAAAAAAAAAAATACACGGAACATTCAATTTTCATATTTATTTTTTGTACATAATATTGTATTTTAGGATGTTTTTTTTTTTTATTTTTTAAGTTTTGGCAATAAAATGATTGGCAAAAAATATGTTTTTGTAAATTTTTATGTGATTTATCTAGAATAATATAAATATTAAAAAATAATTAGCAAAATTTTTGTTTTTTTTTTTTTTATTTGTTACCCCATTTTTTTTTACCAAATTTATTTAAAAAGCTATGGTCTAGAAATTTTCTCATTTGAAGTCAATCCGTTAACATATGAACACACATATTTAAAAATTTATAATGATTCATTTTAACCACCCTTTCACTACAATAGTAGCGGGTCCAAGTGGGTGTGGTAAAACTCAGTTTGTTACCAATTTTTTAAACAATGCAAAAGAAGTATGTAATGTTGAATTTGATGAAATTATTTGGTGTTATGATGAAATGCAACCTTTGTACAATCTGGAAAATGTAAATTATAGCCAAGGAATACCAGATTTTTCTTTATTTGATGGAAAAAAGCCCAAGCTTCTCATAATTGATGACTTGATGAGAGAATCGGATGGACGAATCGTTGATATTTTTACAAAAGGAAGTCACCATAGAAACTTAAGTGTTTTTTATATTACTCAAAACATATTTCATCAAGGCAAAGGACAACGTGATATTTCATTGAATACCAGCTATATTGTATACTTCAAAAACCCGAGGGATAAAACACAAATTCGCTACTTGTCACGACAAGTTTATCCGGAGAACCCAAAATTTGTAGATGAAGCCTACAAAGATGCCACTAAAGATGCTCATGGTTACCTTATGATTGATCTGAAGCAAAATACCGATGACATATGTCGTTTTAAAACTAAAATATTTCCTTTTGATGGGCATTGTACCGTATATGTTCCCAAGAAAGGGTTTAAATACGACAAGAATCAACACGTTTTAATCAGTTCCAAATAATGCATCCAAGAGTACACACATATAAACATTTACTTGAAGCACTGCAGTTACTTAAACCAAAGTATCGCACAGCGTTGCTAAAATCTTGTGAAGATGAAGAAATTAATATTATTTGTGAGTGTATTTATAACGTTTTAAAAGGAAAAATACCACTGGAATCAAAAGATAAATCAAAACTAAACAAATATAAAGACACATTACGAAAACTAGTTTCGAAAGGGAAACACAAATTGAGGAAAACTGTTATTATTCAAAAAGGAGGTGCATTTCTACCTATTATATTAGGTGCAGTTTTAAGTGCCTTAGTAAGCTCCGTAACATAAAATAAAATGGAAAACACAAAAAAAATGTTGTTAGTTGAACCAGACTTTATTGAAAGACTCAAACGAAATGATAGCCAACCCGAAAATGTATCATCTCGCCTAGACGGAGAGATGCAAAAAATCCTGAAGAGTAAAATTAATGATCGTGAAAAGTGGGCATTATATTCTCAAGCACTACAACGATTTTTGCACTTTATTGAATCAGATCGAAAACCATTTAAAATACCAATAGTGATGGAGGGGTTTGATCAACTCAACGATGAAAGTAAGGATTTAAACTTAAAAGTAAACAAAAAGGAGGAGGATGAAAATTATGAATCAGTTGCAAATAAAACACTACCAGATGGTGATGTTTCTGCAGTTACTGCAGCTACACCGTCTGATACAAAAAATCCAGAAACTGTACTATTCAGTCCATCTCGTATTATAGATAATTTACCAAAATCATATGAGAAAAAAACCAGAACATTATTGACTTGTATTGTGTCAAGCAGACCAAAAATATGGTGGAAAACAAATGGTGAAGTTGTAATAAACAATCGAACTATTCCAAACAGCAATATTCTCGATCTGGTAAGCGATACGGTTAGATCTCTTAAACGCCCTAAGCCAACAGGATGGGAAGAGTTTGCTTTATTTTTAAGAGATATAAAAGTTCCTACGTCTTGTATAGGTAATCCTACTAATCTAGAATTTATAAATAAACCTCAATCGAGTGAACCTCACGCATCATCTGCTCCATCAAGTGCTCGATCGTCATCGTCATTTAAAGACACAAGCGCCAGTACACCTCTTTCAAGTGTACTGCTCAAGGCAAACAAAAAGAAACTAGATTGGGAAAGATGGAGCCCTTATTAGACATTCATGCAATATACTACGATGTATCTAATCCAGCAGGCTACAGTAGTTTAAATAAATTAAGTAAACAAATGAAAGGACGAATGAACAAAGACGAAGTAAAGAACTGGTTACAATCTCAAGAAACGTACACACTGCATAAACCGGTTCAAAGGCGATTCACAAGAAATAGATACGTCTTATCTAACTTTAATGAACTCTGGCAAGCTGATCTGAGTGATATGGGTACTTACAGTCAATATAATGATGGATACAAATATATTCTGTGTGTTATTGATGTGTTCAGTAAATATGCTTTTGCGAGAGCTATGAAAAAGAAAGATGCCACAACCGTTATAAATTGTTTTGAAAGCATATTTACTGAAGCCAATTCTACTCCTCGTCACATCCAATCTGATAAAGGCACCGAATTTGTTTCAAAGGCAGCAAGGGATTACTTTAGGAGCAAAAACATTAACTACTATACTACTAACAATCCTGACATTAAAGCAAGTATAGTAGAAAGGTTTCAAAGAACTCTTAAAATGAAAATGTGGCGTTACTTTACTCATAAGAATACATACAAATATATAGATATTTTGCAAGAACTTCTTTATTCTTATAATCACAGTTATCATTCTAGTATTAAAATGCGCCCTATCGATGTAAATTTTGATAATATCATGACTGTTTGGTGTAATTTGTATAACAGAAAAAAGGATAGACAACTTACTTTGGAAATCACAAAACTAAATGTTGGTGATCATGTTAGAATTACTAAATATAAACATATATTTCAAAAGGGTTACGAAACTAATTGGAGTGACGAAATATTTAGAATTGATTCAATAATAAACCGCTTTCCACGAGTTGTGTATACGTTAAGAGATTTAGAAGGTGAGCCTATCGTTGGTACATTTTATTCTAAGGAATTACAAAAAGTGACTTATCTCCCCTCCATTGATTATAAAATTGATAAAATAATACGCTCACGTGGGGTTGGTGCCAGAAAAGAAGTACTAGTGAAGTGGCGAGGTTATCCTAACAAATTTAATTCTTGGATACTCGCTTCAAGCTTAAAAAAAATATGAGTGAAAACAGCTTTTATATTACATTGTTAAGTAACAGTTCCTCGGACTACTATACCGATAATACGACTGCACACTTCTTAACCAAATTACCCAGGAGTATAAAGTTGGAAGGAGAATGGGTAGTTGGCTTAGTAGAATTTCAATACCCTTGTTCAATGTACAATGTTCAAGATCATGAAAATATGATTTATTTAAAAAAGAAAGTAGTGTCACCCACTGACAAGATAGCCAAAATTGTAGATATAAAAACTCATATACCAGCAACTACATATGACAACGTTGACCATTTTATTCAAGCTTTTAATGACAACCCACAACTGAAAAATAATGTTAAGTTTAGATATGATAATCTAACCAAAATGGTTGGGGTAGCAACAATTAATAACGATATAACTTCTCTTATAACAACCCCAATACTAAGTCTACAGTTAGGTTTTAAACCGAAAACAAATTTACGGCAAGTTTCATTTGGTAAAAATCCTGTTAATTTGTATTTGGGCTTACCATCACAATTATTTGTTTATACAGACATCATACAACCACAGGTAGTTGGTGATGTTATAACTACGTTGCTTAGAATAATACCATTAGATCCAACAGAATTCCATTATGGAGCATATAAAACACACATTTTCTCACCCGCTCATTATGTACCTGTTTTACGTAGAGAATTTGATACTATGGAAATAGATATAAGAACAACTACCGGTGCAAGAGTGCCATTTCAATTCGGAATTTCCTGCGTGAAACTACACTTTCAACGGCTAAGATGAATTATAAAAGATCATCTCACTCTTGTCCCTACGATCATTATTATACCCATCAAGCTGGTTCTGGTATAGGAATTGTCTATAAAGGTGTTCCGTTTCAGCGAGGGCATGGGATTGGAAGTTTTTTGGGGGGACTGTTTAGGTCAGTAATTCCTTTGTTGTCTAGTGGTTTTAAAACTGTTGGAAAAGAAGCGTTAGATGCGGGGGTTGGTTTGTTATCTGATATGGTAAATTCACGCCCTATAGATAGTTCAGTTAGGTCTCGATTTAAAGAAGCTAGTGCTAACTTAAAAAGAAAAGCTGATGAAAAGATCGATTCTCTGATGTCGGGATCTGGGTATAAAATGTCAACTAAGAGACGGGAACCTCTCATTACCTTGAAAGCATCGCGCCGAAGAGGAGCTAAGAGAAATAAATATAGTGACGATATATTTTCAAAGTAAATCATGTCATTCCTACACAATCATTCGTGTGAATGTGCAAAATCTGAGTTAGATATATTTGCCCTGCCTTCGACACAGACAAGTATTGAGAGTGGACAGTGGGTTCATTATAAACCAATCTCATCTTTAAGTGATGATGGTCCTATTGAGTTTCAAGTCCCCGGTTCAGGTGATGACTACATTGACTTATCACATACATTATTACATATAAACGCCAAAATATTAAACCAGGATGGTACAAAGTTAAAGCCTGATACTCAAGTTGCCCCCGTTAATAATTGGTTGCACTCCCTTTTTAATCAACTTGACGTATATTTAAATCAAAAACTAATCTCGCCACCAAACAACACATATGCTTACCGTGCTTACATGGAAAATCTACTTAACTATGGACCAGCCGCTAAAAAAACTCACCTTACTTGTGGGTTATGGTATGAAGATACAGCACATTATATGGACACCGTTGACGCAAATAACAAAGGATTTCACAAAAGGATGGAATTTGTTACAGATAGTAAACAAGTTGAAATGATTGGACATTTACATGGTGATATGTTTAACCAAGAGAAGTTTCTAGTGAATGGTGTAGAAATGCGTGTTAAGTTAGTGCGATCAAAAGAATCGTTTAATCTTATTTGTCACCAAGATAAGAAATTTAAGGTACAAATAATGGACGCTAGTCTCATAATAAGAAGAGCTAGAATCAGTCCAAGTGTTTTGTTAGCTCATCAGAAAGTGCTAGCATCAACAACTGCAAAATACCCTATCACAAGAGCAGAAGTAAAGGTACTTACAATACCGTCAGGAATACAGGGTAAAACTTTAGATAACATATTTCTTGGACAGGTACCTAAAAGATGTATAATTGGTTTTGTATCAAATTCATCGTTTAATGGTAATTTTGCATTGAACCCTTTCAATTTTCAAAATTATAATATGAACTCTTTTAGTTTATTTGTAGATGGTCATGAAATTCCTTCTAGAACATTACAACCATCATTTAGTTCTGGTTTAATAGCATCAACATATCATACTCTATTTTCTGGGACTGGTATTCACTTCCACAATGAAGGTAATGCAATAAGCAGAACCGATTACGGGGAAGGTTACTGTTTGTTATGTTTCGATTTGACGCCTGACCTGTCAGCCAGTTCTACCTCACACTGGAACCTTGTAAGACACGGAAGTGTTCGGATAGAAGTTCGTTTTGATAATGCCTTGAGCACTACTATTAACTGTATTGTGTACGCTGAATTTGATAATGTTATTGAAATAAACAAAAATCGTGATGTATCTGTAGATTACAACAGTTAAAATAAATATAAATACAGTGAAATTAACAATTAATCTCATTTCTTCTTAATCTGTGTTTGTAACATCATCGATGAATGTATACATATTTTATTTATTATGGATACTAATGAAATTCAATATTGTATGAAAAAAATTAACCCTAGATTTAAATCAAATGTTTTTGCTGCTAACCGAATCCCTATTTGGGTTGCTCGTCCAGTTTTTATTGTAAGCAATTTGGACCCTGATTCGAAACCAGGTTCCCATTGGGTTGCAATGCATATTGATGCTAAAGGTGTAGGGGAATACTTTGACTCATTTGGTCGGAAACCTACTGGTTATCATAAGTTATTTTTGAATAGAAATGCAAAACGGTGGTTTTATAACCAAAGACCACTTCAAAATCATTTTACTTCAGTTTGTGGCGAATATTGTTTAGTTTATTTATATTTTAAGTATCAAGGAAAAACTATGAGCGATTTATTGAGTTTGTTTTCTGAGAATTCTCTTTGTAACGATTTAATTTTAAGAAATATGTTTAAGTCAATTTTTGTGAAATAAAACAATATATATATACTAAACTGATTTTTTTTATTTATAAATAATACCTTAATTATACCTTATTTACCTAAAAATAGTGTTTACATTACAACAAATTTTTTCCTTAAAATAACAAACGTAGCTTAGTGATTTTATATTAAAGGGTGGAGACTTTTATACATTTGCAAAGGGAAATAGATCAATATGATTAGGCTACAAAACAAATTACAACATGTGGTTATAAAACGAGTCTTAACAATTTTGAATAACAAAAAGTTGTTGTTTAAGCAGTAAGAAATATATAATACTAGTAGTACACAAGGGTATGTTATAAAATATTATCTTATGTCTTATATAATAAATACAGTTTTAACCTAGTATTAAAACTACACAAACACTTAGTTTACTTTTTCGTATTGTTTATAAAATATTTCACGCAAGTGTCCTTTGAAGCTATGTCTTTCGTTATGTTGTATATCACATCACGGACAGTCTCAAGCTGTGGATCTTGCTCAGTTGAGATGTAAGATTTTAATCTCACATCGGCGTGCTTCCAGTGCTCTTCTGGTGCGATGTTCCTAACTTTTTCAAGATCGTATATTTCTATCTTAATAAGGTGTGATGCATACGCAGCATCGTCTTTACCCGAAGATAGGTAAGCAACACCGGTATGGGAACTTTGCGACACACTGGAAGATCTCTTCACTGGTTTCACTTTTTTCTGCGGTTTTTCAAAGAAACTCTCGATACTATTTGCAGGACGTTTCTTCGCTATGGCTTGTTTCACTTTAAAACCGAGTGTGCCTTCTTCATCACTCCCTGAATCATCATGTTCAGGTTCAGGGTAATAAAAATTCTTGAAAGTGTTTTCCGTGAACTGTAACAATATTCAACAATAAGTTATACATCCGATTAACACACTTAACAAGTAACACGATGAACACAAGTTACAGAAAAAAAAAACACTGTTAAACAAATAGTACATAAAAATACTACATACATATTTTATAAAAAATAGTACATACTTACATTTGCCATTTTTTATAAGCACTGTAGCACGATTCAACACTATGTCACTGTACACTGAGAGAGCTCTGGTAACAAGCACGACTCGGTTCTGAATACTTATAGATCGTCACTGTCCATCGGCTTTTATAAGGATGTGACAATAGATTACCGTTAAAATCACGTTTCGACTAGTTTGTACCGCGCCCAACAGCCACCAACAAACAGTAATAAAATTTATAATAGACTTTCGAATCTTTTGATGATTCGGAGAAGAAACCTGTCATAAATCTTTACAAACAATATGGACCCAACAAACAAATTAAAAAATCAACGAGTTTAGTTCAGCCCACTACAAATACACGTTAGTACAAGTTACAAAGTTTATTCAGGTATTTTCTTAAGCATCTATTCAAGAACATAATATTTGGCGAAATAAATAAATATGCAAAAATAGAACTCGTATTTTTAACTTACAGCTTAAATAAGTTAGTATAGTTTTGAAGCAGTTATTACTGTATAAAATACCGCATTACTATTGTAAGATTAGATTCGTATTATCCTTATGCTACATGCAATATTTTTACATAGAACTTTCTCCTTTTTGAAGTCGGTTATTACAAAAAAGAAATGAAAGTAACATTGAGTACGTAGTCAAATTTATGCAAGGTTAGGTTAGGTTAGAACAGCGTTCTTAAGACCAAAACAACTGTGCTGTGCTCGTAGCTGGTTTTAAGTAGGTAAGTATATAAAGCAGTTCTTCAAAATTAGTTTTTGAAGTTAAGTGATAGTTAAGTTAGAAGTAATGTTAAGTTGAACAAGATAAAATATATAAATAGAACAACGTTCCAAATGCAGCATATGTAGTGAGCAACAAGAGACATACTTTGAAGTAAGGCTACCTGAAGTTAAGTAGTCAAGTAACGTATCCTGCGTTAGCTGGGCGTAGTCCTGTAGCTTAGGTTAGGTTAGGTTAGAATTGTGATCTAGCATAGGTTAGCTTAGATTAGTGATACGTACACCGTAGCACATATCACGTAGTAAGAAACCTGGAGTAAAGACACGATGTGAGACAGGCTGCGTTGAAACAGCGATTCCAATAAGAACCAAGGTGACGGACCTAGTCTGATAGTTTAGGTATGAGATGTTTAGGTATTTGTCCAGCTTTACCTAAAGAATGTTCTTAAAAGATGTATACCGTTTGCAAAGGAAGTTGTAGACAGTTGTAGCCAAAGAGAAATATAAAAGAGGGAAACAATAGTAGACCGTAATAAAAGTGAGCTCGGCGTCCGAGAGGGCAATAAAACCCGAGCTCGGATAGACAATAGAAAAGGGTCGATGGGTCGGGGAAGGTGTTGCATTGTTAGCGTAGGGCGTTCTGTAAGTCTTGACAGAGCTGTCTGAGCGTCCTGGGACCTATTCCAAACGCTCTAAGTAGGGGGCTATTTGTTTTTTTTTTTTTTTTTTTTTTTTTTTTTTTTTTAGGTTTGGTGGTCCGCCAAATCCGCCCTGGATGCCGCCCATCAGGCCCGTCCGCCCCGTATCGTAGTATCGGCGAATCCCTACTACTGATGTGGTTGTAAATTATTTGATGTGAATATTTATAAATTGTTGCATGGTGAAACCAATTAATTGCAATAAAGAGCCAATACAATACTTATGTCGTGTGCGATTGGCCTTTGCCGCGACTGATCGGCTCTCCTGATGATGAATCGCGAACCGATTCCAATCATGTCGAGCGATATCCGACTTCTAAGACGTGAGTAAGCCCGTTTCGTAAGTATTTTAAATGAATGCTTAAGAAATTAATTAAGTTGAATGCAACTTTGTCAAATAATTAAATTTATTTGGTCACTGTAGAACTCTTGCATTGCGCTAACGACAAGGAAGCGTTTTGTTATTTATGTCCCAGAAAATGATTGGCCATCCTCAATTTATCCGAAAACGATACCAAACATGCCATAGTCAGGTTGACCCTTAATATTTTATTCATTTTTGTGTGATACGGACAGGGGCCAAGTTAGGAAGATTACGAATAGGAACCCTAACGCAAATAATATAATAGAAAATAGCTTAGTATGTTGAGAGAACCTTGTCAATTTAACACTGGTGTACTTAAATTACTTATACTGGATGTGGCCTGTAACAGGAGCAATATATTAAAACTTAGATTATAATTATTCTTCAAACTGAACGATATTTTTTCAGCAACTTGTAATAAAACTTTATATGTATTGAGAAATGTTTGATATTAAATTTAGTAGCGTGAACAGCTGTAGCATGTCAAATATATCATGACGGCAAACATTAAAATAAGTATTATATCTAAGGTCTGAACCGTATTATTTTAAAGGTCGCTGAACAAATTTTGTTCAATTTGAAGAACACAATCTACACTTATTTATATTTTATCCCTGCTATTACAGGCCACACCCTGTATATTTTGTCTTGTTTAAAAGTTATATTTCACGTATTTATTACGACGTAAGATTAAGTTTGCAAACGCCGTGTATTAAATAACTAACAAGTACATAAATACGTAAGTAGGTAAATGGTTTCCCATGATACAATTTAGATTAGCCCACAATCCACAACGCGCCGGCGCATTGCGCGCGGCCACCAAGCGTGCTTCTGCTAGGGTTGCCACATGGAAATACCAAAATGTCTGGAGATATTATTGAAATGTCAGGAACATGGAATTTATATAGGAGAAGAAACTATACTATCTTATACCAAATAGGTACCTATGCCTCAACGCGTACGAGTCGGCCAGTCTACTTATTGTGTTCGTCAGAAAAATACTTAAAATAAAATTTTCGTCTGTGTTTTTTTGTTGTGGATTATTTTTTTATATTCCAGGTTCCATCGAGAGTCATACGAAAGGACATAGCTCGGATAAAGAGCCCCGAGGAAAATACACAAGTTTGATTTTATGTCAAGAGGCCCCATGCTATGAGCTTTGGGCTCCAAGGTATTGCCCCCGCCTTGCCCTTCCGTAGCTACGCGACTGGAAACGTCAGCATAATTCAGTCGAATCCTGATGACCATCTGCCAACCCTAGCTGCAGTTGCCCGCTTGTTAGCATGCATCTCGCTGCAATTTATTCTGCTGCACTCAACTAACTGTACACTTTCTCTTGCTATATGTATTTTACGTCAGGAAATCAGCGTTTGAAACGTACGGCTGCGATTGCAATTATTCCGCATTGAAATAACAGAATAAGTGCTTACTATCGAATTTGCAAATTATTTCGTAATCATATGATAATGTCGAAATTGTGCAAGTCAATTATCTGTAACGTGTGAGCGAAGATACCGCACAAGCTCACGCCATAACGTCTTGGCCACACAAAAGGTACCTACTAATTTATGCCAATTTGGCGCTTGCGTAACAGAAATGAATATTATAATATCACGAACGCGACTCTATCTATTGGTTGTTGGGAATTATTGTTCAAATAACTGGTTGAAACTCCGTGATCTAATCTTTTTCAATTTGCTCATAATATTTTGTTTCTAATAGTAATTACCAGTTGAAAGATGTGCCGAGTAATTCACGTTAATGAAGTGCAAGATCGTCTAGATAAACTTAGTTTCTACTTAAGTTAAGAAATTATAATTTCCCAGCTGTATCTGTGAAATTAAATATAGATAACAATTGAGATACGGGTGTAAAAAAGAATAGCTTGTAAATGTCTTATTTAAGATTATTAAATAGTGTTATTTGTGAAGTAAGTATGCAAAGAAAGTGTATTCATAAACGGTAAAAGGACACTAGGACATTAAGTCGTTATTTAATGCCATACAACCCTATATTGTATGGCGTAAATGTGACGAATCTATCTTAACATCCGCATTCACCTTTTTCTAGTGGACACTTAAACAAAATTGAAATTTCTGTGTCGTGGTTCTAAACAACGCGTTTCTTTTCCGCTGACCTTTCGCACGACTCCGAATATGATGGCCTGTAAAATATGCAACGTGTTTTTGTTCAAAACTCATGAATTCTCACGAAATTAATCCCAAGTTGTCTCGCGCTGCAACCTAAATATTGTTTGACATTCACACTATTGTTACTTTATTTAATTAAGATTGTGGAGATACTGGTCTAAGTACCTACACCATTAAAATGACAGAATTTGAGAGAAAAATTATAGTTTCTGAATTGGAACCCTCATAACGTTTTAATTAACCGGTGATGTAACGGTACCCTGATCGAACCGTCTATTGCCCCTCAGACCGCAGCCATACCTATTTGCTTTTTGCTCAAAGTCCTAATTTCTTTTTGCAACTTTACTGTAAAGCGCACTACGTTGGCGCGTGGAAAATAAAAACACGTTCACAGTAAATTGAACTGTTTAATTATTTAGATCTTTCGTATATTTTGAGTCTGTTATTCTAAACATGTAGGTGAAACTGCGGAAATGAAAACGATGCGAGTCGAAACCGTGGAATTTAGTAGAGTAGGTATTATCGTAGAAAGGTAAAACTACAGTACCTAAGTTACATTTCTTTCATGTTTCCGAACCTTCAATCGTCGCCTAATGTCCGCAGCACGTAACATAACGTAGGTACATAATAGTACTCGCATCTCAAATTACCCGTATGTCGTGAATGATGATAAGTGTGGTGTGTTGCATTAGGCCTGCGTGATAGGTCACGTGACTTACTGGCCACGTTATTGTTAGAGAAAATGTTATTACTTATTTAGAGAAAACAGTAATGGCGCCGCACGACTATTTTATTCGCTTCCACGACAATATTGTACAAACATGACTATTGTCAGTAGGTAAAGGCTTTCTTGGGGGCCAACTGTTAATGGTGTTGGTAAAGTTTGGTGAAGACAGTACCTACTTTTTTCGATAGTTCTTGCTATAGGAACTGTAATATGCTCTTTGCTCTTTAATACTTAATCTATATCCTCTCTATGATTTGTCTGAAAAAACTATCATGCATAGGTACGTCATTTTAAAGAAAATTATGAAATTTTGCGATAACTCAAAAAGGGCTTGACCGATTTTATTCAATATAGTTTTCATTGCAAGTAAGATACCAAAGGTTTCATTTTGATGAATTTTTCCATAATTTTTTGACCCGTGGTTGAAGAGTTAGAGCGGGGATGCTATTTTTTGGAGTCCGGAGCGAATATCTACAAAACTGCTGACTTTATCAAACAATAGTGTTTGAAAACCCCTATTATTTTTAAAAGACCTATTCAACGACACCCCACACACTAGTGTTGGAACGAAAAAAACTACCCCCACTTTAGGTGTACGAGTTTTTATTTTTTTATTTTACCGTTTTGTCGGCGTGATACATACACATACTCATACCAAATTTCAGCTTTCTAGTACTAATGATCACGGAGCTAAGCCGCGGACGGACGGACAGACGGACAGACAGTTCCTAGTTGACTACGGAACCCTAAAAACGAAGTGAAAATATATGTCATATCCTTGTCGCTCATTTCATTAGCCCTGCTCGTCGTTTGGAATTACCTTTTCTTGTTCTCTACGTCGCTTCCTGCTGTCTGTCCCTATGTTCCTATGGTTAGAGCTTTAAAGCCACGCAACGGATTTTGATTCGGTTCTTTTAAATAGATAGGATTCAAGAGGAAGGTTTATATGCATAATACATGTATAATTTATCAGCATTGCACCCGTGCGAAGCCGGGGCGTGTCGTTAGTTGTGTTATACTTACAGAGACCCTCCAGATGATGAAGGTGGTGTGGTCGCGCGGTACGGTCCGGAACACCGCCTCCACGACGCGAGTGCTCCCGCCTTCCTCATCCTGCCATAACACAATCACTTTAGTACCGTCTTTGCCCTTGCTTAAATTATAAATGGCAAAAGTTACAGAATTGCTTTGATCGCGCTACAATGAAGCTGATGATTTCTATTAAAGACTAGCTGTGCCCGCGGCTCCGCCCGCGTGGAATTCGGTTCATACCTCACCTTCCCTGGACTACGACAAACATTTCAAAAGAAAAATCAGCAATATCTGCCCAGCCGTTCTCGAGTTTTAACGAGACAAACGAATAGCAATAGATTTTTATATATAGATACTAGCATTAACCCGCGGCTTCGCTCGCGTGCCTATATAATATACATCATCCTACGGGAACAATGCTCTTTTTTTCAGGATTGAAAGTAGGCTTATTTGTTAAGTTGGGGTATAGTCTGCAATCTGCATTTCCCTCATGCATATCCGTCCAGCCGTTTTAGCGTGAAGAAGTAACAAAACATACATAGACTTTCGCTTTTCTAATATTACTGGGAAATGCTTTTTATGTTATCACAACTCCACTTTATCAAATCAAACTGAAAACTCAAGCACTCAAATTAAGCGATCTCAGCTTTAACTGTATCCAAATAAAGTTCACTTCAAAACTCATAACTCGAAGTGAAGCTAAGACACCGGGATATGTGTGCATTTTATTTGTATAAAGCTTTTATAATGTCCCGAGCCTCCGCTTATCGACTTGGGATATTCGAGATTGGTTTAATGATTCTAAGCCATGTTCTAAGTTACGTCATGTTCTATTGTAAGATATTGAGGTTCTCTGCGTTGATGAATGAAAAATGTATTACTCCGAGCCAGATAAACGTAATTCAGAATTCTGAAATGACTTAACATAACTATTGAAAAGCTTGAATGTATTTATTACGAATGCAGGAAGTTTCCCGATCATAGCTCCTCCCGTCCCAATGCGCCGCCCGCCTAGGTACCGATTGACGACGATCGAGATGCCACCAAATACTATTTTTTTAATCTATTAGGATAACGCGGGTCTCTATCCATACCTCAAAAGCAAAAATAGAACCCCCTTATAGGATCACGTGTAGCTGTCTGTCAGTCCGTCTGTTACAACCGATTGGCTGCAAAACTACTGGACCATTTAATCGGTCAAATGCTGCAATTTGGCGCAAATGCTTTCAAGAATTTTCATGTCCACAATATAAAATTTCAAAATCTGTGGCATTTTCCTAATTAACGTCCCAAGAAACCATAAAAATTACACCCATACTCATATTTAGACATTTCAACCCCATTTCACCCCAACAAGGGAGATATTCATTCAAACCACCACGTTGGATTTTAAAATCGTTGCGGTTTTCGTAATCAGCGATCCGTTAAACCATAAAAGCATTACCAATGTTGATTTTCAGAATTTGTCACCACATTTCTCCCTTTTAGGGGTTGAATTAAAAAAGAAACTGAAACACGTGTTTTTTCATTTATCGTTAAAAATACTCCTGTGAAGTTTCGAATAAAATAGTTTAACTAATCTTGTTTCCCGATACAAACTTTGGACCCCCATTTCACTCCTTTGGGGGGTGAATTTAGAAAAATTTTCTCTTAGTGCACCCCTACACCTTAGGAACCTACGTGCCAAATTTGAACTCATTAGAACCAGCGATTGAGTATTTAGACATTTCAACACCATTTCACCCCAACAGGGGAGATGGTAACTCACGTCCGCCTCATTGGATTTTAAAATCTTTGTGGTTTTCGTAATCAGCGATCCGATAAACCATAAAAACAATACCCAGGCTGATTTTCAGACTTTGTCACCACATTTCTCAATTTTAGGGGTTGAATTTTCAAAAAACCTGAAACACGTGTTTACTCATTTATCGTTAGAAATACTCCTGTGAAGTTTCGAATAAAATGGTCTAACTAATCTTGTTTCCCCATACAAACTTTGGAACCCCATTTCACCCCTTTAGGGGTGAGTTTTGAAAAATCCTTTCTTAGTGCACCCCTACACCTTATAAGGAACCTACGTGCCAAATTTGAACTCTCTAGAACCAGCGGTTTAGTATTTAGACATTTCAACCCCATTTCACCCCAACAGGGGAGATGGTAACTCACGTCCGCCTCGTTGGATTTTGAAATCATTGTGGTTTCCGTAATCAGCGATCCGATAAACCATAAAAACTATACCCATGCTGATTTTCAGACTTTGTCACCACATTTCTCCCTTTTAGGGGATGACTTTTCAAAAAACCTGAAACACGTGTTGTACGGGACAGTCTCGCACACACTTGAGTTGATAGTTGATAATGATAACACTGCAGTTTTCCACCGAAATAATGATTTATTGATAAAGTAATAAAATGATACAAATGAATGCACTCCGCGGTTGCCGGATATGCACTAACTTAAAGTAAGGGAATAAATGCTACGTGACGTAAAATGCTGACGGGCAGAATGCACCTTTGTACAGACCGTACATGCTCCCCGCGCGAGATGAAGGATGATGAAGTTATACAAAAATAAACGAACTTTAAAAAAATAGTAATGTTAAACTAAACTAAATAAATCTTGCACTCGCAATAAAGCGCCCGCCGAAGAAAGCTGACGCCGCCTTGTCGAGTACCCGTGCTCCTTGATATTTTAACTCCAGCGTTGGTCATAGAACCATGTTTATTTTAGTCATGGGTTGCTCCTTCGGTTTTGTATTTTGTGTATAGAACACTTATAATTTGTACTTTCCAGATTTTCCTCTATCTCCTCTATTCTTGTTCTGCAAAATTTTCGTCGAAAGTTTTAAGTAAACAGTTCGCTAGATATCCGACCTTGTTGATAAGACCTCGACCTCGACATTAGCGCGTCTAGCGTGCGGCCTGCTGAGCGAGCATTATGCCGCTGTAGTATAGTTCCGCGAACCCGTGACGTAGTTGTAAGATATCGTTTTAATAGTTTTTGTTCTCGCCAGTAAGGCTCTACTTGATTTGTTTATTAGGCTGAGTTCACATTGGTAGTGTTGTGTCACTTTATACTTTCGGGTTTTTCGGTCCGGGATCTGGTTTTGAATCATTGCCTGATTCTTGACTGGCAAGCAATTTTGATATTTTTGTAATGGGTCTCTTGATAATTCCATTTTTCGTTTTAACTGATACTACACGTACATACCCATCGTGACCCGGGTGTACGGTTTCAACTCTGCCAAGAGGCCATTTTCCAGGGGGCAGATTAACATCATGGATGATAACAACGTCTCCGACTTTCATGTTTTCCTTAGGTTTCAGCCACTTGCTTCTCTTTGATAATTGACAAAGATATTCCGGCTTCCATCTTTTCCATACATCTGAGAATATTTTTTGTACAAGTTGCCATCTTGTGCGTTCATCTTTTTCAGTTTCAGTGATCGTTAAATTTGGACCACTTGATAGGAAGTGAGAAGGTGTTAAAAAGTCCAGATCATCAGGATCTTCAGTGATTGCACACAAGGGCCTTGAATCAAGGCTATGCGTGCCACTTAGAAGGTCGTCCATATAAAAGTCTTGTTCTAGAACCTTGGCTGCTTCTGGGTACCGATGACCTTCATCTATGGCTAGTTGTTTAAGCGTCATCATTGCCAAAAAGGGGGCGGCCTTGGTTCCGTAGGTGACAGTAGTCAAAGCATAATCGCGTAATGCTTCATTCGGTTGATTTCTCCAGATGATTTTTTGATAAAGTTGATCTTGTTGATGACATAATATCTGCCGAAACATTTTTTCTATGTCAGCAGTGTACGCTATTTTATATTGTCTCCATCTCAAAATCAATGTAAATAAATCGGCTTGTAAATTTGGCCCACTGTACATTAGATCATTCAAACTGTAGCCTGATACTGTAGGTGCGCTCGCATTGTAAACAACGCGTAAAGCCGAAGTTGACGATTCAGCACGCTGTACCGCGTGGTGCGGTAGGAAGTTGCTAGGTGTTGTGTCCCTTTCACACTCACGCATATGTCCCAGTTCATGATATTCGTTGATAAATGATTTGTAATCCTCTGCAAACTTCTGGTTTTTGATAAATTTCTTCTCTAGCTGATAGAATTGAGCAACTGCCTTCTGTCTTGATTCACCCAGCTTCTCATGTATATCGGGTTTTAATGGTAACCGTACTACATAGCGCCCATCATTTTGGCGGGTAGTTTCGGCCTTGAATTGATTTATACAGTATTGATCTTCTGATGATAAGTCGTCTGAGGTTTCGGCAATATCTTCAATTGTCCAAAATCGACTGATATCTTCAATGTTGTTTACAACGACGTTGCAATGATAAGATTTCATAGTTCCACATAAAATAAATCCAAGACGGGATTCCTGCACAATGGGAGTAGTTTCGTCTTTTCTGATAATTGTATTTAAAATGATATTTGAGTAGATGTCCGCGCCAAGTAAAATGTCAATGGGTTGGCTGATATTAAATTCCGGATCTGCAAGCTGAAGACCTTCTAGATAAGACCACGATGGCTTTATAAATGACCGAGAAGGCAAATTATTGATAAGACGATTCATGATAAACACTTTCGTGTTAAAAGTGAAATCCGAGTGTAATGAAGTGGCCTTGATATTGATAAATCCTTTGCATTTTTTTTCTTTGCTCCCGATTCCAAAAACTGATCCATGATATTTATGACGTGGAAGGCCTAGCCGCTGGGCAGCATTTTCGGTGATAATTGATATTTGTGATCCTTGATCCATTAATGCCCGTAATTTGATATGGGATCCATCTGCTGATTGCACCTTGATTTGGGCGGTTGATAATAATGTTTCAGGGTCGTCGTCTTGAGACACGTGTCCTGTATTTTTCGATGAAGTCGGTTCGATGGCGGCTTGTTTCTTGTTGCCGACAAAGGCTTCATGAAGTATCGTATTATGTTCGCCGCTACATTGCTTGCAACGTTTTTCTGATAAACATGACTTTCCGTGATGTTTGTATAAGCAGTTCGGACATATTTCCCGCGTGGATATTATGTCAAGCTTCGTTTCAGGTGTCATACCTAGAAACTTCTGGCATCGAAACAATTCATGATTATAATTGCAATATGAACACTTTACTGTATTAGTTGCAAATGCTTGATAATTTTTCGATGGGGTTCCGTGACTATTTTTGTTGGGCATTGGTTGATAAAATCGGTTTTCCTTGATATGATTTTCGAAGCGAGGGTTTGGGTATGCCGACGTCTTCATAGGGCCAGACCTTTTTTCGTAGTTGGACGATTGAACAGGTTTAGCTAACTCGTATTTTCGACGAGATGATTCTAGAGCTGTGAATTTATTTTCTAAAAATCTCAAAAATTCCGCAAGGGTAGGCAGCTCCCTTGGATTTGATAAATGCTCAACGTAGTCATTATGAGACTCCGTGTCCAATTTTTGCGCCAATAGATGTACGACTAACGGGTCCCAAGTGGAGGTATCGACGCCCAAGTTTTGTATGGCGTGAAGGGTCTCCTTAGTAGTATCATGTAGCCTTTTTATTGATACAGCGGATTGCTGTGACATGGTTGGTAGTCCCAGAAGAATATTGATATGGGAACTAAATATTAGCTTGGTGTTGATAAGTTTTTTGACTTCCTCGTACTTCTGCTCGCATAAGTTGTACGTTTCTTCATATTCAGGTTTCTCACATATTTGTTCACTGTCGATCTCCCAATGTAAAGAGTCGACCGTTGCCCACCGAGCTTGTATGGTTCGTAAAGCATCTTCGAATTCCCATCTTTCGGTACGAAGTTCTAACTTGATATTGTTGATAGCGCGTTGAAAGTCTTTAAAATTACTTTGTTGTTTTCGGAACATTTCTTCCAATTTGCTTTGATTGCCACGATCAGTAGTTTGAAAGTTAGATTTAGGTGCCGGTTTCTCGGTAGCTGATATGTCCATTCGGCCAGGAGGTGCAGGACCGGCTCCTGCGGGCGCCGATGGTTGGTCCCAGTCAATGTTCAATTTGAACTGTGAGGAAGCAGGCTTGATAATGGGTTTTTCTTCTTGATATTGTGGTACACACTGGCGTATAGTTTTTCGGGCTTCGTTGTAAATGCTTGATATTTGATCGTAGTGATTTTCGGCAAAATAGACGTAGTCTTGATTTTCAAATTCACAAAGCCTGATATGATTGTTTTGGAAATCTTTCCAATATTGTTCGAGAGTGTCTAATCGCCTTTTGATATTTTGAGGAGTCTTACGTTCTGCTCCATCCTTCTTGAAATTGACCAAAAATTTGCTGATAGCATCTGCAAGTTGACCTTGAGTGTTCAGTAAATCCTCCATGATTGATATATCTCCAACTTCTATTCTGATATGATATGTATTTATCAAATGATGGCTTCACGTTTACTTTTTCTAGGAGATGGTCGCAGTTCCGTGCTTAAGTGTCCGTCGTAAGTATGTGCGCCTCTCAATCAGACGGTGAGACCCGCTTGTGGGAGGCCGTCATAACCGATTCGCTACTCACGTGGGATCACTATAGCACGAAGTCCTGATGACCTTGATATAATATTTCTTTTTCTTGATAATAATGGTAATCTTGATATAGCTTTTGGTCTTGATATAATTGATATAACACTTGATATTGATATTCACCGATGAAAATGATATTAAGTAATGTCACTAAGTCGTAGTTGAGGTCACGTTGCGTCGTCACACCACGTGGCCTGAATTTCACTGTGCACTGATACAAATTTGTTTGAAGGACGATAGTTCTGATATCTCAAATCCGGCTCGAAGGACCATAAAGATGTACGGGACAGTCTCGCACACACTTGAGTTGATAGTTGATAATGATAACACTGCAGTTTTCCACCGAAATAATGATTTATTGATAAAGTAATAAAATGATACAAATGAATGCACTCCGCGGTTGCCGGATATGCACTAACTTAAAATAAGGGAATAAATGCTACGTGACGTAAAATGCTGACGGGCAGAATGCACCTTTGTACAGACCGTACACGTGTTTACTCATTTATCGTTACAAATACTTCTGTGAAGTTTCGAATAAAATGGTCAAACTAATCTTGTTTCCCCATACAAACTTTGGAACCCCATTTCACCCCTTCAGGGGGTGTCTTTTGAAAAATCTTTTCTTAGTGCACCCTTACACCTTATAAGGAACCTACGTGCCAAATTTGAACTCTCTAGAACCAGCGGTTTAGTGTTTAGACATTTCAACCCCATTTCACCCCAACAGGGGAGATGGTAACTCACGTCCGCGTCGTTGGATTTTAAAATCATTGTGGTTTTCGTAATCAGCGATCCGATAAACCATAAAAACAATACCCATGCTGATTTTCAGACTTTGTCATCACATTTCTCCATTTTAGGGGTTGATTTTTCAAAAAACCTGAAACACGTGTTTACTCATTTATCGTTAGAAATACTCCTGTGAAGTTTCGAATAAAATGGTCTAACTAATCTTGTTTCCCCATACAAACTTTGGAACCCCATTTTACCCCTTTAGGGGGTGAGTTTTGAAAAATCCTTTCTTAGTGCACCCCTACACCTTATTAGGAACGTACGCGCCAAATTTGAACTCTCTAGAACCAGCGGTTTGGGCTGTGCGTTGATATGTCAGTCAGTCAGTCAGTCAGTCAGTCAGTCAGTTTCTTCTTTTATATATTTAGATAGGTACAGTGTGGCCCGGAGAGTGACAAACTGTTATGCAGGAATGACGTCCCAACCCCGAACCTAGGTAAAAAATACCCTGGTCTAAAAGACGATGCTGCGGGAAAAAAGTAGCTTTCATATCATAGCGTCAACATAGGGAAATCTTCACATTGGGGTAAGTGAATGTGTCAGAATACCTAATCATATTACAGGTTACAGAGGCCATTTAACCCATGCTCCGAGTCCCGTATTATCAGAGATCATTAGTCAAGTGTGCTTCAAATGACTTCGAATTAGGGAAAGGCTAATTAAGAGATGCATGAGTCTCTGCAAAGATGATGTCGAAAACTTATGCACACATATATACCTAGCTAGCACGTAAGTCAGTGTGTTCTTCCGATGTTGACCTCACATACATATCATACCATACTTATTGCAGATAAGCCTCATGCCTTTCAGTGATGTTACACTAAAAGAACATATAGATAAGTATATGGTGCCTAGCCTAACAGGCTAATGTAATAAGAAAGGGTGCGTCCATTGCCGTGGGAGCGGCCAGTAAATCTATTCACTGCAGCAGCCTTCGTAATGGTAAATACGCCTTTGTAGGTTGGCTTGGCTATCTCGACAATGGACCTGGGAGTGGCTAGACTAATGTTGGTACCTATCTAAGTCTATGAGAATGAACGATTCGAACCACAAAACTGGTTTCATGTTATCATCTATTTTAGACCTAGAAATTGCAAAGGGTTGTAGCGCTAATAGCAGACGTAAGTAACGAAGTAACAAAAGTTTCAAACGGGATAGAAGATAAGTTTCTATTAGTAATTACAATATTTTTCCACCTCTTGTACTGCGCCCAGTTTTCTTTTGTGCATAGAGATTTCATCACTAGAAATGAAAGTGTTGAAAAATGTATGTTTATTTATGCAAATTTTACTTTTGGGGTTAACTAGGTATTATGAGACGGTACAACTAAAATACTATGTAGGTACCTATGTATTATCATAAAATTGCCGATGGTAGGTACCGTCCGTCAGTACCTACTCAAAATAACACAACTAAAATGATCAGCACAATCGGTCTTGTAATAGTATATTTGAAAACTGATGCTGATTGTACATTTAAATTGTACAGTCAGCGGATACATTTTTTACATAGACAAACACGCTCAAAACTCTCGAATCGAAATCATGTGTAGATATTTATGAATACTTCGTTAACTTAGTGAGTATACAAATGCTGCCTTGTGTTCTGACTGATGTATTAGGTGTCAATACAGCGGATTATAATTTGCTTACAATGCTGTTTCGGAAATTCGGGACAGTGGTTTAACATAACTGACACACTCACGAACACAAAGACAACCAGGTTAGTTGTGGATTTAACAATAAGTGTCTGTCTACCGCGTTTGCAATGAATCGGAGATTGATTAGAGAAATTTAAGACAAGCATGAGTAGGTAGATGAAGTTGAAAAGACAAGACAAAGGAGGAGAAATAAATTAGGCGCTTTCTCATGATTTCTCGTGAAAGATTTGATAAGACTTATATTGGTGTTCAAATTGAAATAATACAATCACTTTGTAGGTACACCAAGTTATTTAGAAGAACTAATTTTAATTTAAAAAAATATATTTATATTTTATAGGTACCAGTGGCGTTGGAGTCCATAGAAGTTGATTCCGACTGGCTTGCCCATTTTAGAACAGCAGTTTTTTTGTTGCTCTTAGAGAAAATGTAAGCAAATTTTGCTCCGGCTTGCCTCGGGAGATTTTTGACGCCATGCCACTAATACTAACTACTTACCAACTATTACTAGTATACATCTAGCATATATATAACTTTGTATTTAGGTTGCAGAACGATTACTCCCGTCATTAAATGCATTATTACGTGAAAATTACTCAAAATCAAATAAAACTCAGTGGTTCTTATAATGTTGGGGTCTCCCGATAGTTTTCTCGATCTCGGTACAAATATACGTCTACAACCAAAGCACTACTATGATATCCTCGCTGACTGAAACATTAAGGTAGGTAGCCATTAAGCACGTATAATCTTATTCCAAAACTGAATAATCTCAAATTCTCACTCTCACTTCTCTGACTATTCAAATCTTTATTATTGTTTTGCAGCAGAAATAAGTACACTAGTAGTATGTACATACTTACTCAGTCAATGTGTGCAAAGGTTTTAGTCAATATGGAATGAATTATCTGTTGAAAATCAAAGTAAGTAGGTTGGTACACCTATATACTGTTATACTTAAATAAACAAATAGGTGCCTACTGGCTGGATCAAAAGATTCCAGTGTTTTCGAATTTCCCGCCATAGCGCGCATATAGGTTTACCCACCTACTTACTATTAAATTTTGCTTTATAAAATATGATGGAGCCCTCTAAAACGAAGAAAATACTACTTGAAATCACTGAAAAAAGACACTCAAAAGAGGATTAAACTGCCAATTTCGCACCGGTATTGTCACTATTTATTTACTTTTGTTAAGATCACTGAAAACATTACTTGGTCAGCGCCAATCTCCAGAATATGCATTTCCGTGTGTGGTCAGGAGTGGGGACTCGCTCGCATCACGCGGCGCCCCTAGCTCGCGAAGTAACCGTTTACCGAGTAACCGTGGACTCGCGACCGAAGCGCTCACACACTCTCCGCCGACTAACCGCCGGCCAACGAATAATGCGAAAAAGAAAATTGTTTCACGCTTCTTGCGCTGAGGTCTAATAAAATGGAGAATACATTAATTCGCGAAAGTCTGGACGGCGGGACGTACGTCCGATTGATCGCCGCTATCGCGTTTTCATCTCGACTTCGACAACTCTTAATCGCTCAATTATCAACAACAAATTGGCGCGATTCAGTTTGTTTTGTGAAGCGATTGTTGGCAAACCACTTTAATAACACTTTTACTCATTCGCACTCGTTCCTATATTTTCAAATTTTGAGTTAGATAATTTGCACATATTTTGTTATTGTATCAGGAGACATAAGTATAGGAGTTATCTTTAGTTTGATTGTACTTGCACTACAATACAACCTATGCAACTACAAATTAAGTAAACAAAATTTTAACGTAGTAATAATTTATCATTCTAAAATAACCTTTTTTGTGGGAGAAGGGTAGTGTACCAAGAAAGACAAGAAAAAATCTTTTGCGTTTTGAACTATATAGATGAACTTTAGGTAGTAGAATAAGAGTTGGGGCGGATCTCTCGTAACCGTCTCATCTGTACAAATGTACTTACATTACAAATCATCGATCAGTAACGTTCGTGAACCACCACCCAATAATTAACTTTATAAACAGCACACCAATTAAAATAGTTTTTGTGACGCATGCAAGATACGCAACCTGATATTCATCCATCCACGGTCTGTTATCGCACTTTCTTATTTACTAATAGTTTCGCGGAATGTCGAGTGGGCCCTAGTCGCGCGTGCGCACTGGCTGCCTGCCGCCCGTGAGGCTGCGCGGACGCCGGGACCTGCGCAGGATCCACGCTCGGACGCGCGCTTTGTCCAGCTACACATGAGCTCATTCACTTTCGTTTATAATTTGGAATCGTAACGACCGTAAACACAATGACAACTGTAAATAATGACACGTAAGGCGTTACAATAGACGTTTAGAAAACAGATTTGTTAACTACCCACATCAGTGTTGTGGTATAGAGCTTTGTTAAACTTTCTTATAAGTAACCAGTTTATGATTGTGAACATAAATTTTGTTACTGCAATTTTCTCCTAACTACAATTACTTAGACGTTTCTTACTAATTAGCGAAGCCAGATAGTTAATTATTTTAATAATTAATATTTGTAACATGTGCAGTTGTGCACAATCGTGCAGTGCGGGATGGAGTGCGGTATGGCCTGACAACTTGCTATTCATCCTGAGAAAGTGACGTTAGAAGCAGCTTTATACATGTCAATAAAATGTGTATATAGTCACGACACTATTTACTGTTCAATTCAATTTGTCTGATATTCACTAACTAAACTAAAAATATTACAAATATTGTCCTAAGAAATCATTCGTATCGTTTACATATACATATTTTGCAAAATCATACTCCGCACAATTTTAGAAAAACTGTATCAATAAAAAAAACTATAAATTTAACGAAAACCAGATCACAAAACTTCTCGGGAATTGGTTGCGACCTGCTGGCGAAAACAGCCGGAAGTCCAAACATCCAGAATTCAGACACACGAAATAATTTTTGGTCATACTCAAACGGAGACGCTTCGCTCGCTCCCTTGCTAAATTAAATTTATTTTATGTTCATTGTTTTTTTGGCATTGCATGGCTATTATCGAAAAAAAAAACTCACCCCCTTTTTGACATTTTATGGCCATTTATTGAAAAAAAGCTCACTTTCATGTTTTGTTATACCTTACTTTTGACACCTTTTGACAAGTGACTGAGCTAACTTTCTGCCATTTAAAGAACTTTATAAGCTAGTGGCTCCGTGAGCTGATGTTGATCTCACGTGTCTGTTTCTAGATGGTTGTCATTTTTTAGGGTTCCGTAGTTAACTAGCCACTCAATTGCTTTTGGTAGCTACGGCTACCTGTCACCGCTCTTATTTTATTATATAAATAGAGTCCAACTCAAAATTCGAAGCAATTGAGTGGCTAGGAACCCTTATAGTTTCGCCATGTCCGTCTGTCCGTCCGTCCGCGGCTTAGCTCCGTGATCATTAGTACTAGAAAGCTGAAATTTGGTATGAGTATGTGTATATATCACGCCGACAAAACGGTAAAATAAAAACAAAAAAAATATTTTTTTTTTGGGTACCTCTCGAACACCCAAAGGGGGGGTGAATTTTCTTTTCGTTTCAACCCTAGTGCGTGGGATGTCGTTGAATAGGTCTGTTAAAAATAATAGGGGTCTCCAAACATTACTTTTTGATAAAGTAAGTTTTGAAAATATTCGCTCCGAAAATAAAAAAAATAGTGTCCCCCCCCCTCTAACTTTTCAACCACGGGTCAAAAAAAAAAGTGTGTGTCAGCTCCGACGCACGACTGGAGTTTACTCTTCAGGCCAGGCGCGCACCACGATTCTTTTTTAGTCGCGCGATAATTTTGTCGCAGAAATAAGCGTACTTCTGGGTTTATGAAAATCGTGGTGCGCGCACTCTCATATAAACCCATATCTTGCATTTATGCGACAAAATTATCGCGCGATTAAAATCGTGGTGCGCGCCTGGCCTTAAGAACGATTATAAAATATATACTCAATACTCAATACGTTTATTGCACATAATGATTAGTAAATAGTTTAAGTATCACATTATGTACCCTGTTGGGTGCTGCAAACAAGAACGAGAAGGTAGGCATTTACATAATATTAATATACGAGTATAATATACAGCAAAATTACAATATTTTACAAGGAAAATTTACTTCCGATTGATTTTTAAGAAATTGGAGAGATCATGAGTAGTAACTAAATAAGGAAGCGTGATGTAAAGCGCCCTCGAGCGGCTAGTTTAGTTACTACAGTCTGCAGTGCTACGGAAAAAAACCGTATCTTACTATGAAATCCATACAAAGATACGACCTTTCTACCGTAGTATCGCAATACTTTTTTTTTTATCTATTAATTAAAGAGCTTTGATCATTTTTATGAACATGCCAGCTCCAGCAGGCCTAATACACAACATCATTCATCTAAAAGACATAGATAAATAAAAACATAAACCGTATAAACTTAAAAATAACATGTACACGAAAACAACTAAATTTGTATACACTATTTACATAAAAAAAACTGTATACAAATTTAGCCGATTCCGATAAGGGTTCCGCCAATATTAAATTGAACATTACATTCAAGAAAGATCTGGTATTAGACCTAGCCATTTACATTAGACAAAAACAAACGTACAAAATCACCTTCCTTAAAAAAATCCTTAAATAAATCCAAAATCTCCTTAACAACAACTCCAAACAGCGTTTTGAACTTCTCCTCCCAACTTTCGGTAGAAAACAAAATATCCTTCGTCTTCGCAACCAGCCTTTCAAAAGTAATACGTCTCTTCTTCTTGTCCTTATTTTGTCTTTTATCTTCCATATCAGCCCCCCGCTCAATAGTAGGCTGATTGACCAATAGACACTCGGACCTCTTCACATCTGTTACTCTTTTTGAATTCCGCGGCTTACGAACCTCTTGTTGTGGTTCGCTCTCTAATCTGTACTGACTTACTGATCGCTGGCCCTCAGCCTGACAGACAGAATCTTCAGACTCTTTAGATTGTAACGGCTTCGACAAAACAGCATCTCTATATGACTTTCCAAAACTTAAGTCATTCTCAAAAACAGATGGCGCATCCTGACTACAAACATCCGTATCCTTTTTTTCCTTATTTTGCATATACAACCAAAAAGCCCGTTTATATATACATCCCTCAGCAGACATAATCCTGCGAATTTCTTACTCCTTCACAAAAACCGGGCACGACTTATCTAAGGCCATATGGCTGCCTTTACAATTAATGCATCTAAAAATAGTCGTTTCGCAATTGGCATGCTCCCCGCCGCATTTCGGACAAGTAACTTTAGTAGTAGGACAAAACCTGCTCAGATGACCGAACTTCCAACATATTGAACATTGGGTAACCGGGAAAGTGTACTGATTTACCTTAAATCGGCAACCGTAGGCATAAACATATGGCGGTAAAGAAGTTCCCTTAAAACACAGACGAATAGCTGCAGCCTTAACCCAACGCCCATCATGATCCAAACGGTTTAGTCTACATATTGACAAAATGTCTTCAGACCCTTCAATATTCTTTAAAAATTCGTCTTCCTCAACCTCCAACTCAACCTGCCTTATAATTCCATAAGTGCAGCATGCCATATTAGACCAATAAGAACGTCTCGTCTCATTGTTAAACTCCTGAGAAGCCAGAAGCTTCTCCGCATCATCCTTAGAGTTAAACTGTATGCGAACTTTACGTGGACCCATAAACTTGACGGATAAAATTCCTTTTATACCCTTAAATTGCAGCAACTTTGCCAAACCAATCTGTTTCGGTAAATCTTCTTTTGACACTATATAAACTTCAAATAGCTTGTCAGGCACAGGCACACCGTCCGGCTCCAGCTGCGTTTTGGCGGTTGCTAAAACCCGCAAGCGTTTAGGTTTCCTGCCTATTGTGATAAAACTATCACTACAACCACAGCTTTCGTCGCTCAGACCACAAGCACGCTTCACCGCTATATGCCGCACATCCGACATGGACTCAGCGTCCGATACAATATCCGATTGACTCGGCCCTGCCTTACTATCAAACTCCACTTCAGATAGCCACGACGGAGCTGCCCGCTGCCCACATTCTAAAAGTGACGTATCACTCACGACACCTCGACTTGACTCACTCATCGCAAAAACAGCGAAAAGGACTCTAAAACTGAATTAACTTATAAATAAAATAAAATTTGATAAAATTTTCAACCGTCGCCTTTGACAACCAAACGTCAATCCTCGCAATACTTATATTTTTGGAACGTATTTGCCGTGCTAATTTAAAAAGTCGTATCTCAGTATACGATCGGGGTAAAAATACGACTTCTTAATTTAGCAGGTCATGCGTTAAGCGTTATAGACTAAGCTCCCGATATAAAATGACCTTTACAGAGATGTTTATTTGATGAAATGTATTTTATATTTAGTTTAAAATGACAATAAATATATTGCATATGGGTTGCATAACAAATTTTAGTCCGGGGTATGTTTAGTTTAAAATTAAAAAATTTTTTTTTTTACATTTCACCGATTTGATTATTAGATAAATTCATAATTAAATAATCTTTAATTTTATTTAATTTCAATTCAACAATCAGACCTTTGCAAAATGCTAGTAGGTATAGATTTACCTGTTTATACCTGGCTACCCAATAGTTGTGACGGGAAAAGAATAGGCAACCTAACGTTTGCATATTCTATGGGCTTCATACTTTCGATTGGTATAGAATTTATCTAATATTAATCAAACCGGTGAAATGTTTAAAACAATTTTTTTTTATTATTAATTAAACATACCCTGGACTAAAATTTCATGAAAATGAAGCCTTATAAGTACTTTCAATAAAAACTATATTGAACAAAATCTGTTGAGCCGTTTTTGAGTTATCGCAAAATTTCATAATTTTCTTTAAAAGGACGTAAGTTGACTTCCAGAAGGTAATAAGTAATTACAGTTACTTTGGCGTTTACGACCTTTTATAGAACTTGTAATCTTTCTCATAACTTAAAACTAAAAACCGCTGTTTTAAGCCCGTCTCTTGTGAAGGATGAGCCACTACGGAACCCTACACTGAGCGTGGCCCGACATGCTCTTGACCGGTTTTATTTCTTACGTTTTCAACCCCCATAATCTCCGCTGATACATTTCGAAAAACTTAATGGACCCACAAAATCTATTGGTACCTCTATAATTAACGAAACTACGTACCTACTAAATTTCATGAAACCGGTTGAGAAATTTGAGCTCTAGGCGAGAACAGCCGGAAATCCGGACAAAAGAACATCCGAACATCCAAACTTTTCCGGACCTAGGTTCGAAAGAATTTGGGGCCACGTTGAAACGGAGATGCTTCCCTCGCTCGCTCAATAAGCAAACTGATAAGTTAAAATGTTGGTCTAGGTATAGGTACATACATACCTTGAAATCTATCCTGCCTTACCTAACCATTCATTCAAGGAGTCATACTTTGATGCATTTCTTAGAATATAAGTCTCGTCCTTTTGATGCCATAGAACGTCGCAGACAAATCTTAGGTACTGTTCATTGGTGCTAATGCTAACTCACTCATTGAAGGATGGCTCTTATGTAGGTACTAGGTACCACTGGCGTGGCGAGCATTGAAACCGATTACCAACCTACCGATACTGGCTGATTGCCTTTTTTTAGACTTTTGATGACAAAATACGGAAGAGAATGGTAGGGATCATTTCCCTTCTGTATTTTGTGATAAAGTAAGCTAATCGATCCTGGCTTGCCCATAGATTAGCCAAGCCACCTGCTACCTTCTTTATATACCTACCTTCAATGAGATACGTGGTCGGGTCAGCGTCAAAAACTAAGCCGCTATATGAACATTGTGGAGCCACTAAATAAGTATGTTGTGCCAAAGAAATCGTGCAATAATATTTATCACCGATGTACCTAGTGGCTTAATTCACAATGAGTAAGAGCAAAGCGTCGCCCTAGATTATTTGTATTTGCCGTTACTGCCCACACAATATCGCATAATGTGTTCCCACAAATCGATTCGACCCACCACGGTCGAGTAGTCAGCAAAAAACGACCTTGCTTTTGTAATTTTCTATCGGTATTGTCAACTGCGCTACGATTCGGATGCAACGGTAATCTATTATTTGGAATTCGTGATCGAGATATATAGTACATATCCCAACAAAAAAATAAATGTTAAATGAGAGCCAAGTTCAATATCGCGTGCACTTGCCCGACAAAAGTATTGAGATCTATATATGGGCGCCAAGTTCTTTGCCCTAAAATTAGATACAAGGACTTGCGACATACTCAATGCATTTATTTTACTTGGGGTGTAATCAATATCAAGACTTATAAATACGGAGACGGAGTTCTGAGTTCTATTATTATTATTATTTATGGCGAGAAGCATAAATAATAATAATAATTAAATAAATAATTAAAGTAAAAAAACACTGTTTTCGATGTTTTTATGTGTAAGTACACACACAATTACCAAGCTGAATGCCAAATTTCACCTTTCTAGGTCACCTGGAAGTGGGTTAGGTTTTTGATTACTAGTCAGTCAGTCAGTGATAAAAATACCGTTTTTGGGACTTTAAATATGTCAATAAATATTTCACCTATATTTATGAAATTTGGTGTTCTAGTTGTTCTAAAGAATCTAAATACATAAGCCAAATTTCATGTTTTTATGTTAAATAGATTTGGAGTTATTGAGGGGTCAAAAGTGGCTCCAAACGGTTCGTGTAATATAACACACGGCTGCTGCTCGCCAGTTCCTGGGGTGAACTTGGCTGGACACGCTGAAGTACGAAGTATCAAAACGCGATCAGAATACTATCGCCATCTGTTGCGTAATTGTGTTAAACTTCTATACAAGATATTTACGCAATATATCAATGAAGAAACTTAATATTTGAATATTGACATTTAATTAAAAAGTGACAAGTACAATGACTTATTAAGCGGCTGTTTGAAGGATCGTTAGCCCGGACGGACTACAATAGCCAGCCTACACTACACGTCGCATGATCGCCATGACATGTAAATTGTATGGAGAATCTATATATATATTACGCGAGGCCGATTTTTGTACATCCCATCAGATCTACAGTTATGGTCCGATTTTGATAAATGATATGTCATTAGATTCGTCCCATGCTGGAGATGTGCATAAAACTCTTGGATTTTTAATTTTTTCCCGAAAAAGTACTGAAAAATGGATTTGAAAAAACTACTGTGCGCTAACCACGTGACATTGACCACGTGACCTGTGATCCCTATTTTGACTTAAGATGACCAAATAATAATAAGCATGATTTGCTCACAAACCTGTAGTAAGTTGTTCAGTATGATGAAATATTATTTTTGAGTCGGCAACATAATATCCGCAACACTTAAAACATGTACGAATATGCAAAAATAATTTTACAGTTTGTTGACAATGAATGACAGTAATCATATTCTGACAACTTTTAATGTATTTTTTATTGGGGGCTATAATGTCAATGATCTAAATTGCCAGGTTGTTTTTCTTTTTAAAATGTTGATATGGAAACTTTTTTCGCATGTTAAAAATGTGGAGGAAAAAGCCGGTTAAGTGCGAGTTGGACTGGAGCTCGCAAGACCAGAAAAACTGACCGTCATTCAAGAATAGATTATTTTTATAAGCGAGTTTTACAATAAATCAAAGCAGAAAAAATGTAGTAAGTACAACTAAACGTCATTCAAATAAGTAAATTTATGATAGATTATTTTAAATATGATTATATAAGTCCATCAAAAAAGAAACCAAAGCAAATAGCATGAGTTATGGTAAATTAAATAGTATTTTACTAGAAAAAACTAAGTCCTTCCGCTTGAATGTCGACGGGATGGGAAATGTGGTCGAGTTGAGAATATGGACGAGTTGACAATGTAGCTAAGTTGGGAATTTATCTACATTGGTAATATGGATGAGTTGGTAAAATGGACGAGTTGGAAATGAGGTCGAGTTGAGAATATGGACGACTTGACAAAGTAGCTTAGTTGGGAATGTATCTACATTGGCAATATGGATGAGTTGGTAAAATGGACGAGTTGGAAATGTGGTCGAGTTGAGAATATGGACGAGTTGGCAATGAAGACGACTTGGTAATACGGACAAGTTGGTGATATGGAAGATTTGGCAATAAAGACGAGCTGATAATAAGGACAAGTTGGTATTGTAGACGAGTTGGGTGTATCGTCGAGTTGGGAATATGGACGAGTTGGAAATGTGGATGAGTTGGCAATGTGGATGAGTTGGTAAAATTGACAAGTTGGGAACATGGAAAAGTGGGCAGTTTTTTTTTATGTCATAGGGTGAAAACGAGCAAACGAATCGCCTGATGGAAACCGATTACCGTCGCCCATAGACACCTGCACACCTGTGGACGAGTTCGCATTATGGACGAGTTGGCAATGAAGACGAGTTGGTAATACGGACAAGTTGGTAATATGGACGAGTTGTCAATGTGAATGAGTTGGGAATATGGAAGAGTTGGGAATGTGGATGAGTTGGCAAAATGAACAAGTTGGGAACACGGACAAGTGGGCAATGAAGACGACTTGGTAATACGGACGAGTTGAGAATATGGACGAGTTGGGAATGTGGATGAGTTGGCAAAATGAACAAGTTGGGAATATGGACGAGTTGGCAATAAAGACGGGCTGATAATAAGGACGAGTTTCTATAGACGAGTTGGGTGTATCGTCGAGTTGGGAATATGGACGAGTTGGAAATGTGGACGACTTGGAATTGTGGACGAGTTGGGCCTATGGACAAGTTGGAAATGTGGACCAGTTGTATTTGTGGACGAGTTAGCAATATGGACGAGTTGGCATTGTTGATGAGTTGGAAATGAATGCGAGTTGGCAATGTAGATGAGTTGGGTGTATGGACGAGTTGGTAATGTGGACGACTTGGCATTGTGGACGAGGTGGGAATACGGATGAGTTGGAAATGTGGACGAGTTGGCATTGTGGACGAGCTATTATAAATGAATACATAAACAGTTACGCACTACATGATTTCCTTTTTAAAACCTGCGTAGTGAGTGCCCAAATCTGTCGTTTCGATTCATGTGCTTTTTCTGGAAATTGATAGAAATCGATCAAATCGATAAATTCTTCTTTCCTGAAGAAAGAACAACAAATTAAAATTCTACCAATCTTCGGTCCTATGAAAATATGTCAATATTTTTTTCAAGATATGGGATTATTTTTATGAATTAAATTTTTCCATAAAAAATAATATACATTTTATTTGTGGAACAGATCAGCAGATCACATGTCATTAATGCACAAGTTATTTTTACAAAAGAGTTGAAAAAGTTGTCACGATGAAACTGGCAGTTGGCTATCAGGCCTAGCTCTAGCCTGGCATGTTTCAACGTTTTTAAAACATTATTTTAACGTGTTTTTTTACAGTATTTATTCTTCGTTCGCCAAAAACTTCTTTTCGATAAAGTAGTTATTTTCTGTAACACTACCGGATTTCCATATTCTAGCGGCGGTTCGACGCCGCAACGGGCCTCTAGTACAATATATTACCTGATAGTTTCGATTGCTTAAGTAACAAAACTAGGGAAAGTAAAGACATGGACTTTTTTAATGAACCGATAACGAAAACTTTCCTTTCTGTTGCTCTAAATAAGGTTGGGGAAATTAATTTTTATTTAATAATCCTAAACAACTGTTACTCCATTTTAATTTTTCACGTAATCTTACGTTACCCATCGTTCTTCTAAGTCCGGTTTGCTGGAAAACTACTGGTGTAGTACCTAAGCATTTTGCTGGAGATATTTTTACTTCCAATTTTGTTCTCAACTTAGTATGAATTTATCATATTGATGTGGAAAACAAAGTAAAATTTATATCGCCTATAATACAAATGTATCTAAGAATTAACTCCAAAAAATAGGAATTAGGTTGCTAGTTCAACCCTCGGTTAGAATAGAGCAAAAAATTCTGGATCAAAAAAAATTGAAAAGATGGTTAAACAATTTGTTGATCCTGCCATCCTGCCATTACACTGCCAAACACTTTTTTGGTTAACAAGAATTATATATTTTGACCAAACGATCGTCAAAATTTTTATTGGTATTATTATTGACCCAAAATTATTTGGTAAGTAGATTATTTTTGTCGAGTAAATTCTTCGTAATTTTTCAAAATGCGGTGGTATGAGGGTTGTTGTTGAACTGGGGTTGAATAGGTATGTATTATGGATAGGATTAGGATGTAACAACATTTACTCGCGGCCAGCTGAATGGCAAAATTTTCCTGAACCTACTAAGTAAGATCTGTATATTTGTGAATAAATAATAATAAATCGATATTAGACAACCGTTTACCGAGTAACCGTGGACTCGCGACCGAAGCGCTCACACACTCTCCGCCGACTAACCGCCGGCCAACGAATAATGCGAAAAAGAAAATTGTTTCACGCTTCTTGCGCTGAGGTCTAATAAAATGGAGAATACATTAATTCGCGAAAGTCTGGACGGCGGGACGTACGTCCGATTGATCGCCGCTATCGCGTTTTCATCTCGACTTCGACAACTCTTAATCGCTCAATTATCAACAACAAATTGGCGCGATTCAGTTTGTTTTGTGAAGCGATTGTTGGCAAACCACTTTAATAACACTTTTACTCATTCGCACTCGTTCCTATATTTTCAAATTTTGAGTTAGATAATTTGCACATATTTTGTTATTGTATCAGGAGACATAAGTATAGGAGTTATCTTTAGTTTGATTGTACTTGCACTACAATACAACCTATGCAACTACAAATTAAGTAAACAAAATTTTAACGTAGTAATAATTTATCATTCTAAAATAACCTTTTTTGTGGGAGAAGGGTAGTGTACCAAGAAAGACAAGAAAAAATCTTTTGCGTTTTGAACTATATAGATGAACTTTAGGTAGTAGAATAAGAGTTGGGGCGGATCTCTCGTAACCGTCTCATCTGTACAAATGTACTTACATTACAAATCATCGATCAGTAACGTTCGTGAACCACCACCCAATAATTAACTTTATAAACAGCACACCAATTAAAATAGTTTTTGTGACGCATGCAAGATACGCAACCTGATATTCATCCATCCACGGTCTGTTATCGCACTTTCTTATTTACTAATAGTTTCGCGGAATGTCGAGTGGGCCCTAGTCGCGCGTGCGCACTGGCTGCCTGCCGCCCGTGAGGCTGCGCGGACGCCGGGACCTGCGCAGGATCCACGCTCGGACGCGCGCTTTGTCCAGCTACACATGAGCTCATTCACTTTCGTTTATAATTTGGAATCGTAACGACCGTAAACACAATGACAACTGTAAATAATGACACGTAAGGCGTTACAATAGACGTTTAGAAAACAGATTTGTTAACTACCCACATCAGTGTTGTGGTATAGAGCTTTGTTAAACTTTCTTATAAGTAACCAGTTTATGATTGTGAACATAAATTTTGTTACTGCAATTTTCTCCTAACTACAATTACTTAGACGTTTCTTACTAATTAGCGAAGCCAGATAGTTAATTATTTTAATAATTAATATTTGTAACATGTGCAGTTGTGCACAATCGTGCAGTGCGGGATGGAGTGCGGTATGGCCTGACAACTTGCTATTCATCCTGAGAAAGTGACGTTAGAAGCAGCTTTATACATGTCAATAAAATGTGTATATAGTCACGACACTATTTACTGTTCAATTCAATTTGTCTGATATTCACTAACTAAACTAAAAATATTACAAATATTGTCCTAAGAAATCATTCGTATCGTTTACATATACATATTTTGCAAAATCATACTCCGCACAATTTTAGAAAAACTGTATCAATAAAAAAAACTATAAATTTAACGAAAACCAGATCACAAAACTTCTCGGGAATTGGTTGCGACCTGCTGGCGAAAACAGCCGGAAGTCCAAACATCCAGAATTCAGACACACGAAATAATTTTTGGTCATACTCAAACGGAGACGCTTCGCTCGCTCCCTTGCTAAATTAAATTTATTTTATGTTCATTGTTTTTTTGGCATTGCATGGCTATTATCGAAAAAAAAAACTCACCCCCTTTTTGACATTTTATGGCCATTTATTGAAAAAAAGCTCACTTTCATGTTTTGTTATACCTTACTTTTGACACCTTTTGACAAGTGACTGAGCTAACTTTCTGCCATTTAAAGAACTTTATAAGCTAGTGGCTCCGTGAGCTGATGTTGATCTCACGTGTCTGTTTCTAGATGGTTGTCATTTTTTAGGGTTCCGTAGTTAACTAGCCACTCAATTGCTTTTGGTAGCTACGGCTACCTGTCACCGCTCTTATTTTATTATATAAATAGAGTCCAACTCAAAATTCGAAGCAATTGAGTGGCTAGGAACCCTTATAGTTTCGCCATGTCCGTCTGTCCGTCCGTCCGCGGCTTAGCTCCGTGATCATTAGTACTAGAAAGCTGAAATTTGGTATGAGTATGTGTATATATCACGCCGACAAAACGGTAAAATAAAAACAAAAAAAATATTTTTTTTTTGGGTACCTCTCGAACACCCAAAGGGGGGGTGAATTTTCTTTTCGTTTCAACCCTAGTGCGTGGGATGTCGTTGAATAGGTCTGTTAAAAATAATAGGGGTCTCCAAACATTACTTTTTGATAAAGTAAGTTTTGAAAATATTCGCTCCGAAAATAAAAAAAATAGTGTCCCCCCCCCTCTAACTTTTCAACCACGGGTCAAAAAAAAAAGTGTGTGTCAGCTCCGACGCACGACTGGAGTTTACTCTTCAGGCCAGGCGCGCACCACGATTCTTTTTTAGTCGCGCGATAATTTTGTCGCAGAAATAAGCGTACTTCTGGGTTTATGAAAATCGTGGTGCGCGCACTCTCATATAAACCCATATCTTGCATTTATGCGACAAAATTATCGCGCGATTAAAATCGTGGTGCGCGCCTGGCCTTAAGAACGATTATAAAATATATACTCAATACTCAATACGTTTATTGCACATAATGATTAGTAAATAGTTTAAGTATCACATTATGTACCCTGTTGGGTGCTGCAAACAAGAACGAGAAGGTAGGCATTTACATAATATTAATATACGAGTATAATATACAGCAAAATTACAATATTTTACAAGGAAAATTTACTTCCGATTGATTTTTAAGAAATTGGAGAGATCATGAGTAGTAACTAAATAAGGAAGCGTGATGTAAAGCGCCCTCGAGCGGCTAGTTTAGTTACTACAGTCTGCAGTGCTACGGAAAAAAACCGTATCTTACTATGAAATCCATACAAAGATACGACCTTTCTACCGTAGTATCGCAATACTTTTTTTTTTATCTATTAATTAAAGAGCTTTGATCATTTTTATGAACATGCCAGCTCCAGCAGGCCTAATACACAACATCATTCATCTAAAAGACATAGATAAATAAAAACATAAACCGTATAAACTTAAAAATAACATGTACACGAAAACAACTAAATTTGTATACACTATTTACATAAAAAAAACTGTATACAAATTTAGCCGATTCCGATAAGGGTTCCGCCAATATTAAATTGAACATTACATTCAAGAAAGATCTGGTATTAGACCTAGCCATTTACATTAGACAAAAACAAACGTACAAAATCACCTTCCTTAAAAAAATCCTTAAATAAATCCAAAATCTCCTTAACAACAACTCCAAACAGCGTTTTGAACTTCTCCTCCCAACTTTCGGTAGAAAACAAAATATCCTTCGTCTTCGCAACCAGCCTTTCAAAAGTAATACGTCTCTTCTTCTTGTCCTTATTTTGTCTTTTATCTTCCATATCAGCCCCCCGCTCAATAGTAGGCTGATTGACCAATAGACACTCGGACCTCTTCACATCTGTTACTCTTTTTGAATTCCGCGGCTTACGAACCTCTTGTTGTGGTTCGCTCTCTAATCTGTACTGACTTACTGATCGCTGGCCCTCAGCCTGACAGACAGAATCTTCAGACTCTTTAGATTGTAACGGCTTCGACAAAACAGCATCTCTATATGACTTTCCAAAACTTAAGTCATTCTCAAAAACAGATGGCGCATCCTGACTACAAACATCCGTATCCTTTTTTTCCTTATTTTGCATATACAACCAAAAAGCCCGTTTATATATACATCCCTCAGCAGACATAATCCTGCGAATTTCTTACTCCTTCACAAAAACCGGGCACGACTTATCTAAGGCCATATGGCTGCCTTTACAATTAATGCATCTAAAAATAGTCGTTTCGCAATTGGCATGCTCCCCGCCGCATTTCGGACAAGTAACTTTAGTAGTAGGACAAAACCTGCTCAGATGACCGAACTTCCAACATATTGAACATTGGGTAACCGGGAAAGTGTACTGATTTACCTTAAATCGGCAACCGTAGGCATAAACATATGGCGGTAAAGAAGTTCCCTTAAAACACAGACGAATAGCTGCAGCCTTAACCCAACGCCCATCATGATCCAAACGGTTTAGTCTACATATTGACAAAATGTCTTCAGACCCTTCAATATTCTTTAAAAATTCGTCTTCCTCAACCTCCAACTCAACCTGCCTTATAATTCCATAAGTGCAGCATGCCATATTAGACCAATAAGAACGTCTCGTCTCATTGTTAAACTCCTGAGAAGCCAGAAGCTTCTCCGCATCATCCTTAGAGTTAAACTGTATGCGAACTTTACGTGGACCCATAAACTTGACGGATAAAATTCCTTTTATACCCTTAAATTGCAGCAACTTTGCCAAACCAATCTGTTTCGGTAAATCTTCTTTTGACACTATATAAACTTCAAATAGCTTGTCAGGCACAGGCACACCGTCCGGCTCCAGCTGCGTTTTGGCGGTTGCTAAAACCCGCAAGCGTTTAGGTTTCCTGCCTATTGTGATAAAACTATCACTACAACCACAGCTTTCGTCGCTCAGACCACAAGCACGCTTCACCGCTATATGCCGCACATCCGACATGGACTCAGCGTCCGATACAATATCCGATTGACTCGGCCCTGCCTTACTATCAAACTCCACTTCAGATAGCCACGACGGAGCTGCCCGCTGCCCACATTCTAAAAGTGACGTATCACTCACGACACCTCGACTTGACTCACTCATCGCAAAAACAGCGAAAAGGACTCTAAAACTGAATTAACTTATAAATAAAATAAAATTTGATAAAATTTTCAACCGTCGCCTTTGACAACCAAACGTCAATCCTCGCAATACTTATATTTTTGGAACGTATTTGCCGTGCTAATTTAAAAAGTCGTATCTCAGTATACGATCGGGGTAAAAATACGACTTCTTAATTTAGCAGGTCATGCGTTAAGCGTTATAGACTAAGCTCCCGATATAAAATGACCTTTACAGAGATGTTTATTTGATGAAATGTATTTTATATTTAGTTTAAAATGACAATAAATATATTGCATATGGGTTGCATAACAAATTTTAGTCCGGGGTATGTTTAGTTTAAAATTAAAAAATTTTTTTTTTTACATTTCACCGATTTGATTATTAGATAAATTCATAATTAAATAATCTTTAATTTTATTTAATTTCAATTCAACAATCAGACCTTTGCAAAATGCTAGTAGGTATAGATTTACCTGTTTATACCTGGCTACCCAATAGTTGTGACGGGAAAAGAATAGGCAACCTAACGTTTGCATATTCTATGGGCTTCATACTTTCGATTGGTATAGAATTTATCTAATATTAATCAAACCGGTGAAATGTTTAAAACAATTTTTTTTTATTATTAATTAAACATACCCTGGACTAAAATTTCATGAAAATGAAGCCTTATAAGTACTTTCAATAAAAACTATATTGAACAAAATCTGTTGAGCCGTTTTTGAGTTATCGCAAAATTTCATAATTTTCTTTAAAAGGACGTAAGTTGACTTCCAGAAGGTAATAAGTAATTACAGTTACTTTGGCGTTTACGACCTTTTATAGAACTTGTAATCTTTCTCATAACTTAAAACTAAAAACCGCTGTTTTAAGCCCGTCTCTTGTGAAGGATGAGCCACTACGGAACCCTACACTGAGCGTGGCCCGACATGCTCTTGACCGGTTTTATTTCTTACGTTTTCAACCCCCATAATCTCCGCTGATACATTTCGAAAAACTTAATGGACCCACAAAATCTATTGGTACCTCTATAATTAACGAAACTACGTACCTACTAAATTTCATGAAACCGGTTGAGAAATTTGAGCTCTAGGCGAGAACAGCCGGAAATCCGGACAAAAGAACATCCGAACATCCAAACTTTTCCGGACCTAGGTTCGAAAGAATTTGGGGCCACGTTGAAACGGAGATGCTTCCCTCGCTCGCTCAATAAGCAAACTGATAAGTTAAAATGTTGGTCTAGGTATAGGTACATACATACCTTGAAATCTATCCTGCCTTACCTAACCATTCATTCAAGGAGTCATACTTTGATGCATTTCTTAGAATATAAGTCTCGTCCTTTTGATGCCATAGAACGTCGCAGACAAATCTTAGGTACTGTTCATTGGTGCTAATGCTAACTCACTCATTGAAGGATGGCTCTTATGTAGGTACTAGGTACCACTGGCGTGGCGAGCATTGAAACCGATTACCAACCTACCGATACTGGCTGATTGCCTTTTTTTAGACTTTTGATGACAAAATACGGAAGAGAATGGTAGGGATCATTTCCCTTCTGTATTTTGTGATAAAGTAAGCTAATCGATCCTGGCTTGCCCATAGATTAGCCAAGCCACCTGCTACCTTCTTTATATACCTACCTTCAATGAGATACGTGGTCGGGTCAGCGTCAAAAACTAAGCCGCTATATGAACATTGTGGAGCCACTAAATAAGTATGTTGTGCCAAAGAAATCGTGCAATAATATTTATCACCGATGTACCTAGTGGCTTAATTCACAATGAGTAAGAGCAAAGCGTCGCCCTAGATTATTTGTATTTGCCGTTACTGCCCACACAATATCGCATAATGTGTTCCCACAAATCGATTCGACCCACCACGGTCGAGTAGTCAGCAAAAAACGACCTTGCTTTTGTAATTTTCTATCGGTATTGTCAACTGCGCTACGATTCGGATGCAACGGTAATCTATTATTTGGAATTCGTGATCGAGATATATAGTACATATCCCAACAAAAAAATAAATGTTAAATGAGAGCCAAGTTCAATATCGCGTGCACTTGCCCGACAAAAGTATTGAGATCTATATATGGGCGCCAAGTTCTTTGCCCTAAAATTAGATACAAGGACTTGCGACATACTCAATGCATTTATTTTACTTGGGGTGTAATCAATATCAAGACTTATAAATACGGAGACGGAGTTCTGAGTTCTATTATTATTATTATTTATGGCGAGAAGCATAAATAATAATAATAATTAAATAAATAATTAAAGTAAAAAAACACTGTTTTCGATGTTTTTATGTGTAAGTACACACACAATTACCAAGCTGAATGCCAAATTTCACCTTTCTAGGTCACCTGGAAGTGGGTTAGGTTTTTGATTACTAGTCAGTCAGTCAGTGATAAAAATACCGTTTTTGGGACTTTAAATATGTCAATAAATATTTCACCTATATTTATGAAATTTGGTGTTCTAGTTGTTCTAAAGAATCTAAATACATAAGCCAAATTTCATGTTTTTATGTTAAATAGATTTGGAGTTATTGAGGGGTCAAAAGTGGCTCCAAACGGTTCGTGTAATATAACACACGGCTGCTGCTCGCCAGTTCCTGGGGTGAACTTGGCTGGACACGCTGAAGTACGAAGTATCAAAACGCGATCAGAATACTATCGCCATCTGTTGCGTAATTGTGTTAAACTTCTATACAAGATATTTACGCAATATATCAATGAAGAAACTTAATATTTGAATATTGACATTTAATTAAAAAGTGACAAGTACAATGACTTATTAAGCGGCTGTTTGAAGGATCGTTAGCCCGGACGGACTACAATAGCCAGCCTACACTACACGTCGCATGATCGCCATGACATGTAAATTGTATGGAGAATCTATATATATATTACGCGAGGCCGATTTTTGTACATCCCATCAGATCTACAGTTATGGTCCGATTTTGATAAATGATATGTCATTAGATTCGTCCCATGCTGGAGATGTGCATAAAACTCTTGGATTTTTAATTTTTTCCCGAAAAAGTACTGAAAAATGGATTTGAAAAAACTACTGTGCGCTAACCACGTGACATTGACCACGTGACCTGTGATCCCTATTTTGACTTAAGATGACCAAATAATAATAAGCATGATTTGCTCACAAACCTGTAGTAAGTTGTTCAGTATGATGAAATATTATTTTTGAGTCGGCAACATAATATCCGCAACACTTAAAACATGTACGAATATGCAAAAATAATTTTACAGTTTGTTGACAATGAATGACAGTAATCATATTCTGACAACTTTTAATGTATTTTTTATTGGGGGCTATAATGTCAATGATCTAAATTGCCAGGTTGTTTTTCTTTTTAAAATGTTGATATGGAAACTTTTTTCGCATGTTAAAAATGTGGAGGAAAAAGCCGGTTAAGTGCGAGTTGGACTGGAGCTCGCAAGACCAGAAAAACTGACCGTCATTCAAGAATAGATTATTTTTATAAGCGAGTTTTACAATAAATCAAAGCAGAAAAAATGTAGTAAGTACAACTAAACGTCATTCAAATAAGTAAATTTATGATAGATTATTTTAAATATGATTATATAAGTCCATCAAAAAAGAAACCAAAGCAAATAGCATGAGTTATGGTAAATTAAATAGTATTTTACTAGAAAAAACTAAGTCCTTCCGCTTGAATGTCGACGGGATGGGAAATGTGGTCGAGTTGAGAATATGGACGAGTTGACAATGTAGCTAAGTTGGGAATTTATCTACATTGGTAATATGGATGAGTTGGTAAAATGGACGAGTTGGAAATGAGGTCGAGTTGAGAATATGGACGACTTGACAAAGTAGCTTAGTTGGGAATGTATCTACATTGGCAATATGGATGAGTTGGTAAAATGGACGAGTTGGAAATGTGGTCGAGTTGAGAATATGGACGAGTTGGCAATGAAGACGACTTGGTAATACGGACAAGTTGGTGATATGGAAGATTTGGCAATAAAGACGAGCTGATAATAAGGACAAGTTGGTATTGTAGACGAGTTGGGTGTATCGTCGAGTTGGGAATATGGACGAGTTGGAAATGTGGATGAGTTGGCAATGTGGATGAGTTGGTAAAATTGACAAGTTGGGAACATGGAAAAGTGGGCAGTTTTTTTTTATGTCATAGGGTGAAAACGAGCAAACGAATCGCCTGATGGAAACCGATTACCGTCGCCCATAGACACCTGCACACCTGTGGACGAGTTCGCATTATGGACGAGTTGGCAATGAAGACGAGTTGGTAATACGGACAAGTTGGTAATATGGACGAGTTGTCAATGTGAATGAGTTGGGAATATGGAAGAGTTGGGAATGTGGATGAGTTGGCAAAATGAACAAGTTGGGAACACGGACAAGTGGGCAATGAAGACGACTTGGTAATACGGACGAGTTGAGAATATGGACGAGTTGGGAATGTGGATGAGTTGGCAAAATGAACAAGTTGGGAATATGGACGAGTTGGCAATAAAGACGGGCTGATAATAAGGACGAGTTTCTATAGACGAGTTGGGTGTATCGTCGAGTTGGGAATATGGACGAGTTGGAAATGTGGACGACTTGGAATTGTGGACGAGTTGGGCCTATGGACAAGTTGGAAATGTGGACCAGTTGTATTTGTGGACGAGTTAGCAATATGGACGGTTGGCATTGTTGATGAGTTGGAAATGAATGCGAGTTGGCAATGTAGATGAGTTGGGTGTATGGACGAGTTGGTAATGTGGACGACTTGGCATTGTGGACGAGGTGGGAATACGGATGAGTTGGAAATGTGGACGAGTTGGCATTGTGGACGAGCTATTATAAATGAATACATAAACAGTTACGCACTACATGATTTCCTTTTTAAAACCTGCGTAGTGAGTGCCCAAATCTGTCGTTTCGATTCATGTGCTTTTTCTGGAAATTGATAGAAATCGATCAAATCGATAAATTCTTCTTTCCTGAAGAAAGAACAACAAATTAAAATTCTACCAATCTTCGGTCCTATGAAAATATGTCAATATTTTTTTCAAGATATGGGATTATTTTTATGAATTAAATTTTTCCATAAAAAATAATATACATTTTATTTGTGGAACAGATCAGCAGATCACATGTCATTAATGCACAAGTTATTTTTACAAAAGAGTTGAAAAAGTTGTCACGATGAAACTGGCAGTTGGCTATCAGGCCTAGCTCTAGCCTGGCATGTTTCAACGTTTTTAAAACATTATTTTAACGTGTTTTTTTACAGTATTTATTCTTCGTTCGCCAAAAACTTCTTTTCGATAAAGTAGTTATTTTCTGTAACACTACCGGATTTCCATATTCTAGCGGCGGTTCGACGCCGCAACGGGCCTCTAGTACAATATATTACCTGATAGTTTCGATTGCTTAAGTAACAAAACTAGGGAAAGTAAAGACATGGACTTTTTTAATGAACCGATAACGAAAACTTTCCTTTCTGTTGCTCTAAATAAGGTTGGGGAAATTAATTTTTATTTAATAATCCTAAACAACTGTTACTCCATTTTAATTTTTCACGTAATCTTACGTTACCCATCGTTCTTCTAAGTCCGGTTTGCTGGAAAACTACTGGTGTAGTACCTAAGCATTTTGCTGGAGATATTTTTACTTCCAATTTTGTTCTCAACTTAGTATGAATTTATCATATTGATGTGGAAAACAAAGTAAAATTTATATCGCCTATAATACAAATGTATCTAAGAATTAACTCCAAAAAATAGGAATTAGGTTGCTAGTTCAACCCTCGGTTAGAATAGAGCAAAAAATTCTGGATCAAAAAAAATTGAAAAGATGGTTAAACAATTTGTTGATCCTGCCATCCTGCCATTACACTGCCAAACACTTTTTTGGTTAACAAGAATTATATATTTTGACCAAACGATCGTCAAAATTTTTATTGGTATTATTATTGACCCAAAATTATTTGGTAAGTAGATTATTTTTGTCGAGTAAATTCTTCGTAATTTTTCAAAATGCGGTGGTATGAGGGTTGTTGTTGAACTGGGGTTGAATAGGTAGGTATTATGGATAGGATTAGGATGTAACAACATTTACTCGCGGCCAGCTGAATGGCAAAATTTTCCTGAACCTACTAAGTAAGATCTGTATATTTGTGAATAAATAATAATAAATCGATATTAGACAAACACAAAAATCGGTGTAGTCCCAAATTAAGCATGTTGGGTTAATTAAATTTGTTGGGCAATAACAGATCAATGTATTTTGCTAGGTAGGTACCTACCTCTTTGACAACTCAAAGGGCTGGCTCTGATATATATGACGCAGTGGAGGTTTTGTGAATAAAGTACGAGAGCTTTATTTTGGAAACTAATGACGTTTGATGAGTACATAAAATAATAAAAAAATATAAGTACCTTTTGAGAATAAATTTATTAGGAGTAATCATTGTTGATCCGTGTTTAGCGTTAAGTTAGTTTTAGTGATATCTAGCGGTGAAAATAATAGCTATAATGATTTAACTATCGGTCATAAGATGGGGCTAATATCAATGATTGGTAGTGGCATCTAGTGGTAAAAAGATTAATTATAATGATTTCTATTGGTCATAAGATAGGGCTAATATCAATGATTGGTAGTGGCATCTAGTGGTGAAAAGACTAACTACAATGGTTTTTCTATCGGTTATAAGATGGCGCTAATATCAATAAAAGGTAGTGGCATCTAGTGGTGAGAAGACAAACTACAATGATTTTTCTTACGGTTATAAGATGGCGCTAATATCAATAATAGGTAGTGGCATCTTGTGGTGAAATGATTAACTACAATGATTTATATATTGGTCATAAGATGGCGCTAATATCAATACTTGGTAGTAGTACCTAGCGGGAAATCAAAAATGGATCACTAATATGTTGCATAAAATAAAATTGATAGGTACTCATATTTTAGGTTTACCCTTGAATCGCCGACACTCGTTACGTCGAATTTTACTTCAAAGATAACGTTTCAAGTATTTTCATTTCATCGACAACTCACTTCATCGAAATTTCATTAAGAGTATTTTTATATCACGGATTTTCATATGGCGGATGATTCATTACACAGATGTATTATTTCATAGAAGTACGTTTCATAATTTATCGTTTAAAATCTTTTTAAATTACATAAAACTTACTTCACGTAATATCATTTCACTTGCATGTACGGGTCCAGCTCGCTACAACAAAAATGGAAAATATTTTTTAGGGATATAAAAAAAAAAACTAACCTAACCTAACCCGGCCGAGTCGGATCTGCTCTGAAAGGTGATTGATTCACCTCAACCTATTCTCAAACTTTAAATGATTCACCTTTCAGAGCAGATCCGACCCGGCCGTTTTTTTTGTAAATGTATAAATTTGCAGTAGGACATATAAAATTGTATTAAAGTAATACGTCGAAGAAATGAATTGCAAGGTTTTGTAGTTGTGCCAATTAAGATAATTTGAAACAAATCAGCGATTAAGTAATATTCGTTGAATAGTATTTCTACGTAGTAAGATAAATTTAAATAAATAGTAGTTGAAATAAAATAACGCCAAACAATATTACTAGTACTGAAGTTTCGATGAATCGTTGTCGATGAAATAATATTCGATGAAAAGTTTGTCGACAAAACAAGGGTACACCCATATTTTCATTTTGCATAACAACCTTTGACAGAAACATCATTTCTCCGAATTTTATTTTGCATAATTTTTTCTCATATTGTGATGTCGCATATTTTTTTTTATCAGAACATTCATATGGTGTAACGTTGCACTTACATACTTACCTTAATATAAGGATACATTAATTTTTTTTAACTAAAAGTATTAATATAAAAAAAAAAACAATAAAAAAGAAAAAAATATTAACCTATTAATTAAAATAAACATTATTAAATTAAAACTAACATATAAATAACTAACTAATATCAATGTCAAAAATAAATGGCAAATAAAACTCGTCCAAGGAACTATTTACCGGCCGATGTCACCACCAACACCACCGTAGCTGGCTAAGGCGCCCCCTCGGGTCGCTCCCGACACCACCAGGACCTGCTGCATCACACTCTGCTTCGGCCCGCATCATAGGGGAGTACCTAACTGCGCAGTGGGAACCAGACGGCATTTATTTTTTTTAAATTTAACCGGACCCTTGACCACGCCCGTTTTTTTTTATAATAATGATGATACTGAAGGTTGTTGTTTTTTTTTAAATAAATATAATTAGTATCCCAACTTCAAGTGTCACAATGGCAGAATATGAATAAGCATAATATTTACATGTCCGAATAGTTATTTCGAAGAAATTTATATCTCATAATATTTATAGTTCGATCCTGTTATGCTCGCAGTTCTAACCTAACCCATTAAGTTCGGTTTTAACTTAACCTACTTTACTGGCAGCAGTTCGATTCTGTTGTGGTCATAGTTCTAACCTAACCTAACCGATTTTACTGGTATCAGTTTAGTTAATAATCGCCTAATCTAACCTAAAACCTAAACTAGTTTCCTAGAACTCGTCTGTTCCGTAAACTATGTCTTTATGCCATAATAAATTCGGCGACATTAATGTTCTGCCATATAAAATTATGAGAAATAAAAGTCGGTGATACTAGTGTTCTGCCATTTAAAATTATGCTAAATGAATAGTATATGCCAACTGACAATTATGATACTAAATGATTATGCTAAAGAATCATTCGGCTAAAAATGTTTCGGTGATAGCTGTTATACGAAATGAAATTCGGAGAATCGATATTATGCAAGATAACGGGAACCCATCAAAAATATACCGGCGAAGAAAAAAACTATTAACTACAATGATTTCTCTACCAGTCATTAATGTATAACGCATTAGTGTAATGCCATTAGTGTAATGTGTGACTTGCAAAATAGTCAAAAACATAATAATTATTACAATGGAAACATTGATAATGTTAATATTGATATTGTCGGGTTGTGGGTAGGAATCTATATTTCGTAGGTATGTTGAATGGAATCAATAATAACAACACAGCTACGTAAAAAATAGTTATTTTCGCGCCAGTTAGTTAAATATTCGTTTATTATGTTAATTCTTAACTTTTCTTTTAAATAGATAAACGGATTAAATTAAGCGTAAACGAAACTTTTTGGTAGGTACCTATTTACTGTTTGCATAAATCCTCATCCATAAACTAATAGCGCAAAATAAATGACAGGAGTAGGAGTTGTCACACATTTTTACTTCCCCAAATTCTGCGAGGATCATGTTAACAGATGATAATTCAGATAAAGAGAGCGAATATGAGTATCGAAGCCCCGAAGACAGTCCTAAAGTTATGAAGAAATCATTATCCTCGGTCGGATTTCGGTGTGGCAATGAAAATCAAAATGCGAGGCCATTAGCGTTGCGGGCGACGCAGTCTTTCACGGGAGACCTTGAGGAGCTGCGTATTTGTGGTAACTTTCAGAGAATGAACTTGTGTAATAGGATGAACGTGATGTCAACTCCGAAATTAGCCACGGTTTGCCCTTGCGGCTGCCTGCTGCGGCCCGCCGCCGCCGGGCCCTTCCGCACGCGCGAACAGAACACGCTGGCGCTGCACGTCGTGTCTCCGGAGGTCCTCAACTATCACGGCTACAGTTTCGAGCCCAGCCAAATTGCCATGTTTTGGAAGAAAGACTGCAGAATGTTCTTGTGGAAAGGCCAGGCCAAAATGAAGAACGTAATACATGCGGACTCGCATAAGAAATAATTATCTATGCATACTATGTATTCATTACTCTGATGTAACTGCATATGTAATATTCTCTACTAATAATTAAAAATTACTATAATATAATTAAAAGGTTAAATGAGTATTTCATGAAACTATTTATTTCTTAAATTTTGTAGACTATTAACATATAGCTAGTGCAGATAAACATTAAGATCGTAACAAATAAATTAACAATGCCATACAAACTACTGCGCCGTCTGAACCGTATCTAATGACTGTTTTTCTACACCAGGCATATTCGCTTCTACATTTTCACCGCACGAGAATCTGACATAATCAATGACTTCAACTTTGTTCTGTTCTAATATTTCGTCTACGGTGTAAGAGGGGTCCAACAGGTACTCCTGGTAGATGAGGCAGGTTTCGTCGTCGGAGTCCTTGGCGGGTTTGTCTTTGTCCTTGCTGCCGATCTTGTTTGGCGCGCAGCCGACGATATGCTGGCACAGCTGGCGGCCGACGTCTTCACAATCTGCGGCTTGCCGGTACGCGAGCAGGGCGCCGTGCTTGCCGGCGGAGTAGGGCGCGGGCGCGGCGGGCGCGGGGTGCGTGTAGCCGGCCAGCCGCACGTCCGCGCTGTTCGCCTTCCAGCACTCTGCGCGCCGGAGCACGGCGTTCTCGCCCACCGTGCCTATGAACAGAGCCAGGACTTCGGAGAGCTTCTTGCCGTCGGCTGACAGATTGCCGAGTTGTTCGCTGTCGAGTTCCATCTGTAAACACGGAGAGTCATAATATTAAAAACTACAGACGGTATATAGACGAGCCACAAAATAGGTACCTTTAACTATATTAAAGGTACCTAGGTACATTATGTGGCTTACAATAAGAAGTTTTGACGGGTTCTTGGAATAAATTTCGTCTTTTGGTTATGCCACACAGCGGACCCCTAAAATTTTATGCTAAAACGATAAAATATAATTGGTATTCAAATCATGAGAATCACCTGTGGACTAACTGGATTAATTTAATTGTACTCGTGTCCGAGTGATAAATATATTTTCAGTCAGTAAATTTTCACTTGGTGACAAACTATCGCTGCTCATAATCATAAGAGATCATCATACAGAAAATATGTATCTCCCTTGTTTAATGAAAATGATTACTACCTGGCTAATGGAAGTAAAACTAAATGAAACTCAATTACACAGCAGCACAATCGTCGAAGTGTATGGCTATCAGGACTAAAGAAAAAGTATTTGTTCCATGTAGGAACATGGGAATATGGGAAGATCAAGCTAAGTGAAGTATTATGTACCAACCTTCGTAACTGGACCCTTAGCTTGTAGGTTGGTGTGGGCAAACTTGAAACATGCTACAGCGGCATCTTCCATCATTTTCTGGAACTTGTCATTCTTAGCTACAAAGTCAGTTTCACAGTTGAGTTCCACTAGAGCTCCATGGTTCTTGTCAAACTTGACGGCCACCAGGCCCTGCAGTGCTGTGCGGCCGGCCAGCTTGGTGGCTTTAGCCCAGCCCATGGCTTGGGCTTGCTCGTTGAGCCAGGTTTCTGCCTGTAATTAGATAATTTCAGTATAATTTCAAGAACAATTACATAAAGAATCTAGTTCTCTAAATTTACCACACTATTCAATGGTTAGAATGGCAAAGTTAGGAACAAATCGGAAAATGTTCTCGAGAACGGCACATCTCTATGTGTTACCCTTTGTTATGCAAAATCTTTAGGAAAAACGAATGTTCAAGTGTTCAACAGTAAATATTTATTGGTTTAAATGATGATAATGATCAACACCTAAATAACATACAGAAATACTATGTAGGTACCTTTTCTGAATCATTGTTGTGCATCTCCAGTGCTTTTTTGCAGTTGGCAATGGTGTAGCCTGTTTTCTTCCGAAGCTTAGCAAGAAGTGATGACTCCGCTGCTCGGCACAGAGTGCTGGTGTGAAGGCTTCGCACCAACTGGAAAATCATCTGGAATGTTATAAAATATGCTATATCTGTAAATCTGTTAATGGATGATAGTAGTGATGAGCTCTAAGAATGATTTATACATAGATAATTTGTAATTTATTTACTCACACAAAAAACAGTTAACACTAGTTCTGTTAAAAGTTAAATTTACTTTAGTTATTTATAACACTCCAATAAAAACAACATCACTGTTCTGCTCAACATGCTATTGGCCAACCAAGCCCTATGACATCATTTGAGTAGGTAGGGGTCTTGGTACTCGCTTCAATCAAGGCCAATACTGAGATATAAATGGTATGACGTTTAGTATAAGCTATATGTGGCTATAGAATAACACTAAGCTGTAGCCAATCAGTTACCTTTGAATAAACTTTTAGTTTTTGCTGCATTTACTGATTTTTAACCTATAAATTAAATCGTGAATTAATTAGTTCAATAATTAAAAATACGTGCATAAAAACTTTTTATACATTCCTGACGACGTACTGGCCGAAAATAAGATATCGCCATAGATACACAAACAAATGAAGATTACATACAGTTACCATGGAAAAATCGATTTGATATTGTCAAATTACTTCTGTAGTTACTATTTCATTGTTAAACTTTGTTTAATTGTAGGATAACGGTGAGAAAACGTAAAAAGATCGATTGCACTGACAGAAAGCTAACCAAATACCGACAGAGTGTTTAAATGTTAACCTAATTGGAAGACATACCTTTTATTTCGTTACTGTTACTTTTGGAGTCAGTAAGTAACAGTGAATTATTTTATAATAATTGGTTTTCACACGTTTTTTATCTCGAAAATCCTTTTGCAACTGGAAATTATTCGCGGAAATGTCAATTATGATTATGACGTTTGTCAATGTCAGTGCTTGCGTTTAATTTATATTATATCCTGTGAAAGTAATATTTTCTAACATGAAGCAACATATTGAATGAAATCTATCATTCAACACAATAAAATTTAACGACATTTAGACCAACAATTAAATTTGGCATTATTTGTAGTTTATATAAGAGAGCTGTAAAGGTTGATAGATTTTGTAAATGTGCCGAGAACATCATTATATTTATTTATATAAGCGCTTACAGTTTCTGCACCTACCTGTTGTTGTTTTTATGAAATAGGCGTAGAGATTACGGCAAAATTTTGCAACTTCGCCAACTAGGCACTAACTACAACTATGTGTATGTTATAATTATATTTGGCGGTACCTACTCAAGTGACTCAAGGTTAAGGCGCCTTATTTAAATAAATAGCAAACGATTTATCCGATAGGTGCCTGTGGGCAATCAGGGGCTGAAAGATACGCATAACCTTTTGAACGCCTCAGTCCTCATATCACGACATCAAAATTAGGTACCTACGTCAAGATTCCAATGATCAGAATCAAACACTTTCCAATGATCAGAATTAAAAACTTTGTACCACTTCTAATTCAAATTGCTACTGATAAGTGTTTTTCAAAGTGGTCATTTTGGAGCACTTACCTATTTACTTTTTGCTATGGTGTCAGTGGAATTGCTTCATCGCTTGGCGTTCAAAAGGTTAACTGGGTAGATCAAAATTTTTCTTGTTGTTATTTTGGTGTCCCGTCCCGTCCCGTCGCCCAAGGGACACTAGTGATTAAATTTCTTGGAGAAGTAACTAAGTCAATTTATGATTTATCCTCGGTTTTAAGCCACGCATTGGACGATATTAAGTTATATGTTATATATATGTATACCTACTACTATACTGGTATTACTGGAATATATTATGGACAAAGTGATAAGCCGGGGCACCTTTCATAACGATAACGGTATTGTGATTCCGGGTATTATGATTAAGACGTTATGGGGAACAAGTGATAAATTGATAAATGGATTGTTTGTCACTATTTTCGTTATATAAGTCACAACTTTATTTTTCAAAGATTCAGTTAACTTTTTGGTTACTAGGGGAACGTAGAAGGTTTAGAAACATGATCACGACTCACGATTTAATGGCTAACCTTACCTACATTATAACGTAAACTGTTAACAATGTTAGCTTATTGCTTGGTAATATTTCCAAATCATAAAAAATATATAGTATTGTACCGTGCATCATTACAGGCATCATGGAAAGAGGTAATAAACCGACAAGAAAGAAAAGTCATCCCGAACCCTCGACTTCCGAGTCCAAATTACCAAAACTTCCAAAAATGAAGACGGCTGAAAGTTACAAGATAAGGACAAGGCCGCTGTTTTCACTGGCAGAGGAAGTCCTCAAACTGCCGCCTCCGCCTAAACCCGCCAAGAAAGCGCCTACCGCAGCGCCGAGAAGAACGTCTAGTGGTAATAATAATAACTATTTTCCCTGCTCTTGAAGGCAAAACCGTTTCATTAGATGATTAAGTAGAGGTTTGCAGTGCTGACGTAATTGGTTTGGACCCTTGGAATAGTGAAATTTCTATCCAGACGTGCCTCAGGATAGCCAAGTAGAGATACATTATTTGCGGGATGACCTCGTGCTGTTTTACGATTGATGATTTGATTTGATAATTAGAAAAATAATTGTCGATGATTAATACCACTAAAACTAGTGGGTCTGTGAGCTGTAAAAACTGAATCGACACAAAAACTATATAAGTAATTATCGAACGAAATATTTTCTTCGGTATCCGCGACTGTCACACATTTAAATAAAACAATTTAAACGGATTTTATCCCTTTTATTTATTATTTAACGTCAGTAATTAATATACGCGATATAATCCGTTTAATTTTTTTAATTTAAATTATCGAACCAGCGTACATAAAATTTGACGAAAATCGGTAGACAAATGCGAGCTGTAGGCGAAAACATCCGGCTTCTGGATAACCGGATACCTATACAAAAGCTGTTTTGGCCAAGCTGAAACGGAGACGCTTCGCTTGCTTGGTTTGGTCAATAACATAATACGGTGTTTGACAATTCTGAGGTTAAGATTTAATTTATTTCGTATGGTCGGATGTTCGGATGCCTGGCTGATCTCGGCTACAAATCGCATTTGGGAGAAGACCAAAAATTCAAAAAAAAAAATTAATTAAATTAAATTAATTAAACCAAAATTAAAGACCAAGAAGTTTGCTGCCTTAACTTATTTAATTAAAATTTGTATAATTTTTTCCATTGTGCGACGACATTTTAACCATCGAATAATGTACCTTAAGGTACTGTTTTGAGGTTCATTATTGTGTCGTTAATTTTTGTCGCACAAAGGATCTTTTTCAGCTTTTTTCTAAGGCTAACTAAAAAGTTCCATCGTGCAACAAAAAATAACGACACAATAATGAACCTCAAAACAGTACCTTAAGGTACATCGTTCGATGGCTAATTTGTCGTCGGACAATGGAAAAATTTATACATACCTAATTAAATGAGTTATGTAAGGCAGCAAACTTTTTGGTCTTCACCCATTTCTCAACCGATTCTCATGAGATGATGTGAAATTTCGGAAAATCTTATCGATAAAGAAATTTATATATAAATATCGAAACTACTAACAACATTTTACGGGATTCTGTTCAGAAATGCGACCCGTAGGCGAGAACTGCCGGACATCCGGAATTTGGCCATACGAAAGAACTTGTGGCCAAGCAACGGGGATACGCTTCTCTCGCTCTGTCAAGAAATAGTTATACCTAACTTTTTGCCGGTTTCTTTCCGCAGTCATGCAAAAGTTCAATGCCTTACGAAAAGCACGAGAGCAGTTCAGGGTTAAACTAATGAACCTAATTTGTCAATCCGGGCCTGGGGAGGACGGCGACTGCATCCCCTCGGGAGAGGAGCAGAACATGTTACGATATTACTACTATTTGCGATATGGAATAGACAACGTTCACGTCGCGCCGCTCGATAGCAAGATAATAAAACGGTAATAGTACATTACATACCTAGGGCTGTGAATTCGTGACTGTTTGTGGCCCGGACCGAAGGTGAGGGTCATAAATATCCGATCTACGGCTTTACTTTAGTGTCCCCTAACTAAATACACAGGCCATTCAGGCGACTTTGAGATCATCTCCAACGCGGCAGCTGTCTACCTGAAACGGGCTAAATTCTAATCATAAGTTTTCTCTCTTTATATAATTTGATAGTTTTTTTACTGATCCAGTGTTTTGTAATGCCATACGATAAATAAATACGGCTTTACGAATTACCGCCCGTGGTTTGTCTAAAGTTTTACGTCCTGCCTTGGCCAAGAGAGATTTTCTCCCCTCGTTGCGGGCAGAAAATCCCACTTACAGCCTAGGCTGACGTAAAAGCATATTTTTTTACATTCAATGATATCTGCCCTAGTGATAAGTGCAGTATTAGCAGTAAATGTTTTGCGTTGGAATGAGGTGCAAATTTATTTGACCGCTAAACCATAGTTACTGCATTTACCACTAGGAGGGCAGAATTTTATTACAAGTAAATGATTGACCAGACCACATCGCTGCGTATACGCTGTGACGCGTCGTTAGCGTCACGTTTATTTCATACATTTTTGGCTGTGTTTCCGGATCTGTATTTTGGACGTCTACATCTACAATATAGGTATATATTGACCAGCAGTATGGTGGTTCCTTAAATGATTATCTTATGAAAATACATCCGTGCTCTTTGTAACAATAAAAGTATGTAAATAGGGTAGATCCCTGACAGATCATATTCAGCAACTTTTTATGAAACGTCAACACGCTGGAATAGAGTATGAAAAAATTATAAGAGATACGCAAATTATGACGCTACCGTCCTGTACGGATAGAATAACCCTCTATCCTTTTATTGGGTTATTGGTAATTAGTAAAACAAGTTAAATATTTAATTTAAATATTTAGTTTAATATTTTCGAAACTTATTTTTAGTGGTTATAGTGTCGCTCAAACAAGCCTATTGTACGTAAGTTATAATTATGGAATATTATTTTTATGATTATAGTATCCACAATTTAATATCTCCAAAGCTAAAAAAGTGGCAAGATACCATGGTAACAGCTACAGACGAAATGCGAGAGGATTTTATGATGAGTATGAAGAAGGCGATCGTGGACTTCGTTTTGAAAGATCCAAATACGGTATTAATTTATTAAAATACTCGTATTATAGAAGCAAAGTTCTTACAATGTTGTAATGTGATTTTGTATTAAACCCTTTACCAGAGTCAAATGAGCACCTACCCTTCCAATTAAGAAACTAACAAAGAACGGGCCAGGATACGATAGAGGTCTATGCTCGTTTTAATTTGGTATGCAAGTGGAAATCGTCTAATCTCACACTGAATGCGTATCTATTAAATACGCCGGTAACCTTATAATCTCAGGTTTTAATGTGCTTACATTCGCTGCAAAATAATTTAGAAATAACAAATACCTACTTAGTTTATGCACTTCTACTTTCAAAACCAATCTGTAAATTCTGTAATATAATGAAATATTATTTATAGCTAAGCAGATATAGAACTGTGGAGTGCATACAATAATTGCATTCATTTACTAAACCCGTTCTCATAACGTTAAAAGTTGGATACTACTTGACATCTTTTGGTCCAGCTGTCAGGTCCAGCAGATTCTGTGGAAGGAACTGATATCGATATAATGTAGTCGTAACCACATGAGTAACCACTAAAATATTCTTAATTAAATACGTAATAATAATAGGAAGAAACGGCTGAAGAAGAAGATACTCCACTAAAATTGGAGATGGCCATGAAAGATGATGCATGGAGGAACCGATACGCAGTCGCCGTCAAGAAGCTCAACAAAGAACTCTACACTCTCAACCCTTGCATCGCGCAGGTTTTGGAGATCTGGTGGAATCAGTACAAGTAATGTTATACAATGATTCTAGTAGTATCTACAGTCTATCCCAAACTCCAAGATCAAATGATGTCAAACTGGCACGTCAAGTAAAAACGACCATACATTTACAATTATACGGTAGTTTTCAACTTGTAACAAGAGACTAGATTTGATCTTAGAGATCGATTTAGATTCAGTAAAGGATTTTACAGAAAGAATTAAAATCGCGAACCGTTAACAACTTACTATAGAAATTCATTAAATATAGGAACAATCTGGTCTGTATCAAAATTGTGTAATACCTATAGGTACCCAAGGTATTTTAGTATTCTGACAATCACAACTAGAATCATAAATTCGTATTATACCTTATTGTAAGTTACAGGTAGGTACTGTCTGATATGAAGCAACGATTAAATTATCTCTTAAACTTGCTGATGTTGAGGAAATCTCTGCTCTCTGATATGGTTCGTTTTATATGTCCCTCTTTGTTCAACTGTGATTTGGTATCAGCTTTATTCGTCCCATTCACTTTTCGTTCAACTCTTATTTCGTGTCATGCTGCATTCGTCACTCATTCTTTATTCGTCGTGTTCGCCATCTGTTCCTATTTTCCTAAGTCCAATTCTATAACTTATCTCATTCTTATTAAGTCTTATTCGTTTTTCGTCACGATTTTCCTAGGACTATGTTGTTGTTTGTCCCTTACGTTTTTAGTATCATTCACACTTTATCTTTAGTCACTTTCTTTATTCGTCTCTCTCTCTTATTTTGGCGTTACTGGCAAATCGTCTTGTTCTTATTTGGGTACGTTCGCTACTCGTCTCGTAAGATACGCGTTTTATTCGCTAAGATAGAAAATATAGATGGTGACGAAAAACGAAAGTAACGAACTTAGAATTCGACTAAAAACGAAAGAGACTAATAACAAATGTGACTAGCATCGAACGTTCCGGAAAAATTGAGGCAAATAAGTGAATGAGACGAAAATCTAAAAGGAAGAACGAAGAATGAGTCCAAGGAAGACGGTGACGAACAACGAATAAGACTTAATAAGAATGAGACAAGTTACTGATTTGGACTTAGAAAGATAGGGACAGATAGCGAACACGACGAAACAAGAATGAGACGAAATAAGAATTGAACGAAAAGCGAATGGGACGAATAAAGCTGATACCTGTGATTTCAGTGACATGCGACTAATAGATTTGCAAGATGTGATCTCATCACCAGAGGCCTATACGCTACAGGAATTTAACTTCGTTTGCAAGAAACATATTGAGGCAGCAGGCAATATTTTACTGAGTCAGTGGTTGCCATTGTTGAAGACAGTTTTCCTTCAGGTAAGCTTCCGAAATAACTATTGTTCATTCATAATTATGAGCTTAGCTTAGGTATGACGATTGAGGAACCAGAGGCGTTGTGTCTCTGTCACTCTCCATATGCCGCGCTCTATGATATAGTTCCCTGTTCTAATAAAATCTGTATGGCAGGTGTAGGAACCTTTTCTGTACAATTGGCTGTACCTAATATTGAAAGGAGTTCGAGGAATCTAAGCTGTTGGTGTGCATAAAATCATATATTTTTCAGGGAATGAAAAGAAAACAAATTCCTGACCCCAAGCAGGCGTCTAGAATAAAGCATTTCTACAACTGTTTGGCCTGTTTGATGACAAATAATTTACAGTCGTTGTGTTTGAAATCGATGAAAGAGTTTACCGACTATTTATTGGATGTTTCGGTACGTTACACATTTTTTAAATTCACTTGGTATTTGTTTGGATTTGGGCAGGTGCCAGTAAGAGGTTTATTTATGCCGTATACTGACATTCGGATGCAGCCATACTAGGCTTCCCATGTTAAGAAAAAAAAGAGGTTTATTTAAAAGTTGCTCTGGCACCAATTTGTTGATGGAAGGTTTCGGGATCACAAGATGAAAGCAAGAGCTCTGTTCAAGTAATTTAATTTGTGACTGAGGGTGGGCCGACAAAAGAAACAAAAACAAACGGTCATAGAAAAAACCTTATTCTATTTTAAACAAACGAGTTTGTATATGTTTACATATAAACCAGTAAAAACCGGCCAAGAGCATGTCGGGCCACCCTCAGTGTAGGGTTCCGTAGTTGCCGATCCTTCATAATAGACGGGCTTAAAACAGCGGTTTTAAGCCCGAGGTTTATACTACGATTTCTAATTCAAGACCAAAAAAACTACCACAAGGTTGCCACTACAATAAAATATTTTTACAATAATAAATTTATTTTAATTTTTTAAACACGCTAAGATAATTTATTTATTGGTAACTTTAACTCTATGTTTTAACAAAATAACTAGGAATACTTATTATTACATAATTACGAGAGGAGATAATAAAAACTTAAACATCGGAGATTTTTGGTACATAATCTGGTATTGTACTTGTAACATTGTCCATTTGGCGCAAGCCAAGAAACAAACTCAGATGTCATTTAAATGTTGTTAATTTTGACAGTGACGTATCTGTCGTAGTTTTTTTGGTCTTGAATTAGAAATCTATATATATAAAAGAAGAAGTCCTGACTGACTCATCAACGCACAGCCGAAACTACTAATGTTAGAGTGTTGATTTTTGCACGTAGGTTACTTTTATAACGTGGGCTAGAGATAAGAAGGGATTTTTGGAAATACCTCCCCTAAGAGGGTTAAATAGGGGTGCAAAGTTTGTATGGGGTACAAGTTTTTTTTAAAGCTAGGAACTTGAAACTTTGTTAGAAGATATTAAAATAAAATAAAAGAAAACTAATTTCAGCGTTTTTGAAAATTCATCCCCTAAGGTGGTAAAAATGGGGTTGAAAGTTTGTATGGAGATCAAGTTTTTTTTGAGCGCGGGACTTGAATCTTTGTGTAAAAGCATACTATTAGATTACAAGAAAAGTCATTTCAGCGTTTTCAAAAATTCAACCACTAAAAGGGTAAAAAGGGGTTTATAGTTTGTATGGAGATCAAGTATTTTTTTGAGCGCGGGACTTGAATTTTTGTTTAAAGGTACACTATCAGAATACAAGAAAAGTAATTTCAGCGTTTTCAAAAATTCGTCCCCTAAAAGGGTTAAAAAGGGGTTGAAAGTTTGTATGAAGATCAAACATTTTTTTGAGTGCGGGCTTGAAACTTTATATAAAGGCATTTTAATAGAATATAAGAAAAAATGATTTTACCGTTTTTGAAAACTCAGCGCTGAAGGTGGTGAAAAAAGGGTTGAAAATTTGTATGAAGATGAAACATTTTATTGAGACCTGAAACTTTGTATATAAACGCATATTATTCGAATCCAAGAATTTATAAACGTATTGTATATACGAGTAAACGCATATTATTCGAATCCAAGAATTTATAAACGTATTATTATTAAACTCATCGAATTTAGTAAGGCTGTTCGTTCGTAGACGTACTTGAGTTCCATAATAATTCCACGTTATTAAGGCAATTGAGTATACAACCATTTGAATTATATTAAATATTTTATTATAGTGTTTATATACATACATATGCGGTTATATGCCTTATTATTATTATGCGTATTGTTATCAAACTCATCGAATTTAGTAAAGCTATTCGTTCCTAGATGGCACTAGCTGTACTTGATCTCACAATGATTCGCGTAATTAGAGCAATTTAGCCGAAAACATACTAAAAAGCGGCCAAGAGCGAGTTGGACTCGCGTACGAAGGGTTGAAGGGAATGGTACCGTTACGTAAAAATGGCAAAAAAGTCACGTTTATTGTATGAGAGCCGCACTTCAATATTTATTATTTGTTGAATTACAGCAACCAACATCAAAATCCACTTGACTTAAATCTCATACAACTTGCAAAAAAAGAAAAGTAATTTCAACATTGCTTAGATCTGAAATTAATAAAGATGTAAAATGTTCAAGATTAAGATTCCACGTGGACGAAGTCACGGGCAACACAGCTAGGGGGGTTAAATAGGGGTGCAATGTTTATATGGGAGAAACTTTATTTTTTTAACTAGAGACTTGAAACTTTGTAGAAAGCTTACTTAATCAAATACAAAAAAGTGATTTCAGCGTTTTAAAAATTCTGCCCCTAAAGGGGTAAAATAGGGGTGCAAAGTTTGTATGATACTCTTCATTAAACTGCTCCCATCTCTCGATTACCAGTGTTGAGTTTATGATTGTTTTAACAGCCTTACGATATTTAACTTTTTTTTAAAATCTCACTCAAATAACTAAGATCGCCATTTTCTAACTCCAAATCCATGCGTCGCTCTATATCTTGCAGAGTCATTTTTGCCAAAGATAAAAAGCATCAGGTAACTGACGGAATAAGTATTAAGCATCCTGCAAACAATTCCCGTACCTAATCTAATTGGAAAATCTTCTAAAATTCTTTAACAATTGCATATCAGTGTCTGCCACTGTTTGAAATGTAATATATCTAGACTATAACTAAGAATCAAATTCACATACCTATTTTAATATCTTTGTCGTCATCAAAAATCTACGCGGACGAAGTCGCGGGCGGCCGCTAGTCGTAGTATAAATTACGAAAAAGATTTCTAGCTTTATAAAAAGGTCGTAAACGCAATGTAATGGAAGATATCGATAATGCGAGCGAGATTGAGCGGAATGTTTTAATGCAGTATGGCACATAACTAATATGACTGTGTAAGGTTCGAAGTATAAGTACACCGTGCGGCACTTACGTCATTTTAAAGAAAATTATGAAATTTTGCGATAACTCAAAAACGGCTCGAATGATTTTATTTGGGGGAGGAAGTTGGGCTATTTTTTGGATTTCCGGAGCGAATATGTACAAAACTGCTGACTTTATCAAAAAAATACGAAAATTAAAGACCCCTATTATTTTAAAAGACCTATTCAACGACACCCCACACACTAGGGTTGGAACGAAAAAAATCACCCCCACTTTAGGAGTACGAGAGGTAACCGAAAAAAAGCTTTTTTTTTTGTGTTTTATTTTACCGTTTTGTCGGCGTGATACATACACATACTCATATTAAATTTTAGCTTTCTAGTACTAATTATCACGGAGCTAAGCCGCGGACGGACAGATGGACAGACGGACATGGCGAAACTATAAGGGTTCCTAGTTGACTACGGAACCCTTAAAAGGAAAATCAATGTAATAAAAACAAAATTGTAGGATTGTATCGGAGCGAGCGAGGTGGTCAGAAATATCTGAACACGTTCTATAATGCCCTGACATTAAGAGTTGTATTCGGATATCGACAGCTCTGATATATCAGAGCAATCGATATCTCTGATTAACTCTCTGATGGTAACTGTACCTATAATTTAGCAGATGTTAGTCTCAAGCACTAGATTATTTTTGCAGGGAGCCAATCGTGGCTTTGTTATCAATCTTGTTTTTGCCAACGAGGCTATCGAATTCGAGCCCTCGTTTAAGCAGTTTAGAAATCAGCTGAGACTGCTATACGACTTCCTCACCGACGCGTGTCGAGTTCCGCGGCTAGAGACTTTGTTGTACAAGGAGACGGTCTGCCCCGGCAAGACTACGCTGCAGGTAACTTTCAGCTGGCTGTGAAATGTTCTGTACATGTTGTTCTTTAGTCACCTTTACACTTTCCCATTTCCCCTTGGAAAAGTGTTTTGGCCCCCCTTCCTTTATTTTACTTATAATATTTGTATATCGGAAATAGGTGCAACTAAATCAAGCCCATCAATGACAATTCTCTTTTGACAATTTTCAATTATTATTATCTGGGCAAAATGTATTACTACGTACTTAAATATTTAAGTTTTATTAAATCATAAAGTGTTTTTCAGCCAATGATAGACGATGACATAATAGAGGGTTATAAAAAACAAATAGCTGATCTAATTAGTGAGCAAAGAATAGGACCAGAACTGCGAGTTCAAGATTTTGACGATTACGTATGTTTATTGAATGGAGAGGTGAGTGGTTTAGTACGACTGCTGTTAAAGACAGCTAACCTGACTCATAATTATATTTATTTTTAATTTCTTGTTTCAGTCGATGGCGCAAGTGGAAGCATTCATTAACTCTGTTCCTGAGAAAACGTTCGAGGAATTCTGCGAAGAATCAGTTAAATATGTGGAACTAGCTAAGGAAATACCTTCAAAGTTGGAAGGGACCATCGTGATTGGAATGTTCCAGATGCAAAGAGGAGACCTTATCAATTCTCTTCGGCAAGCTGCTACGAGATTAGCAAACACCCTGTTGAGGAGAATGACGGATGACTATCAGACTGAGATTAAAGCGTAAGATTTGATGGGATTTGTGTACCCTTCCTTACTAATCTTACATATTACTTCCTTTGAGTTTTATTTTGAGTGAGTAAGTATAATATGAAAAACGCATTCAGTTTATTTTTGTCTTGAGATTTACAACGAGTAGGTAGACTTTAGTCAAATAATTTCACTATTAGATTTTCTTTACGTGTTTTATAATATAATAAATTGAACCCTTATTTTTATTATGTGTGGTCGTCATTTGCAACTTAGCAGGTTTATAGAAGTGGGTACCTATTAAATGAGTGTTGTATTTTATTTATTTATTTATTTATTCAAGAAGAACCAACAGCTAATTATGACATATATATATGTTTATATTCTATGGACTCTTGACTCTAGCTAGGTACCACAATAATATGATATAATGGAAAAGCAACCAATTTGGTTGACTTTGCTTATACATTTTTAGATGTGAACGTGTGGGTAAATACCGAATTGCCCAATATGTACGATACCACTTCCTTTGTTGTGTATTAAACAGTATATACGACGAGTACGCTCACATCGCGAACACGCTGCTTACGCCGCCGCCTGACACGCGAGGTCTGATGGACCTCATTGAGTACTACAAGAAAGCGCAGGCGGTCCTGGTGGGCGAAATGGAAGACAAGCTGCGGAATGTGCTGCGGTACATCGTGTTCCTCGGCGACTACACCAACTTCACGCCGTTGGAGCTCAAGTCTAACAACCAGACCTTTCACTGGTAAACATGTTAATATGGATCTCAATACAGTATTACAAGAAAGCATAGGCGATCTTAGTGGGAGAAATGGAAGACAAACTTCGGAATGTGCTGTGGTACATCGTGTGCCTCGACTATACCACCTTCCTTCACGCCGTTGGAACTCAAGGCCAACAACCAGACCATTCACTGGTAAATATTGCCTGGCGACAACCAAAACTCACAAACATTTCTGTCACTGCTCTTCAAACCCTCGTATCTATTTAGATACGCATAAGTAGATTAACACTGAGATACGAGCTTTGTTTTAAGTAGATATTTGTTACTAGTGAGTTTTGGTTGTCAACAGACGATATGTTTATGTGGATCTCATGGCACAACAAGAAAGCGCAGGCGATCCTAGTGGAGGAAATGGAAGACAAACTGCGGAATGTGCTGTGGCACATCGTGTTCCTCGGTTAACAAGTAGAGCTTCCGATGATAAGTTGATTTAATAATTTTTCAAGGTTTGAAGTTTCGAATATCCTACTAGATTCAGATTTTATATGAACACAGGTTCATAGTCCGATGAGGCATACTGTTTACCTCATGGGTGGTTTCACTGTTACGTTGATACGGCACATGTGGTTTCTGGCCAGCGAGCGTTTAATGTCACTGTTACATACTACTTATGTACGGACGTGTCGAAAGAAGGTTGCACATTGCTGCGGGCCCGTTCCTATGAGATATTTGCTATAGTGAACAAGATTTATAAAATTGAAAATTTGTGAAAACGTTTGGTGGTTTGGATATCTGTACCTAACTTAATAACATATATTAAACTTGGCACTCAGAGAGATTTGGTTTGTATACAATTCCTGTCATGCAGAAGCAGCCGTGGGGAAATGTTGTTCCATAAAAAGAAATGTCACCGTTGTTTTATTGAAGTGAAACTTCTAATGCGACTTCCAAAAATGTTGCGTTATAAACGTTTAACGCTACCACACGCTACGTTCGTGAAATTAGCTGCAATCCGTACTTGTTGTTCTATTTTAATTTATAATATTCATTATTTCATTTACTTGTTTTTAGGGTTCCGTAGTCAACTAGGAACCCTTATAGTTTCACCATGTCCGTCTGTCTGTCTGTCCGTCCGCGGCTTAGCTCCGTGATCATTAGTACTAGAACGCTGAGTATGTGTATGTATCACGTCGACAAAATGGTAAAATAAAAACTAAAAAAAAAAAACTTTTTCGGGTACCTCCCTAAAGTGGGGGTGTTTTTTTTTCTAGGTCTTTTAAAAATAATAGGGGTCTCTAAACATTATTTTTTTATAAAGTCAGCAGTTTTGTAAATATTCGCTCCGAAAATAAAAAAATATAGTGTGGGGTGGGGGGGACACTATATTCATTCTATTTCAACCACGGGTCAAAAAATTATGGAAAAATTCATGAAAATGAGGCCGTATAAGTACTTTCAATGAAAACTATATTGAATAAAATCGGTCGAGCCGTTTTGAGTTATCGCAAATATTTATAATTTTCTTTTAAACGACGTAAGTGCCGCGAGGTGTCCGTATACTTCGAACGTTACACATTAAAACATTTCGCTCAATCTGGCGCGTATAGTCGATAACTTCAAGAAGGTAATAAGTAATTATACTGTTACTTTGGCGTTACGACCTTTTTATAGAGCTTGAAATCTTTCTCGTAATTTAAATCTTTCTCGTAATTTTCGTCTATTGTGAAGGATGGGCAACTACGGAACCTTACACTGAGCGTGGCCCGACATCCTCTTGGCCAGTTTTTTAGTTCGATTTGATACACATACTTACCTATAATTTAATAGGGTAGTATTTTATTTTCAAATTTAGTGGATAAGAGTGGTGTTAATAAAGTTTGTTTAAAGAAACAATATGAGTTCACTTAAAATCAATTTCTACCCCTTCCTATTTTCATTTCCACATTACGAAGTTTCACTTCTTCCGCGCGGAGGGACTCCACGCACTATTTTTTTTTTCATTTTACTCTGTTAAAGTGAAGTGAAAGAAAGTCATCTATAATATTGATATTTTAAAGGTATGCTCGACTACCCGGTATTATCGAAGAATCTAAAGCCATTTGTGAGCAAAAGAAAATCGAGTATCAAGTGCTTTTGAAGGTAAGTTCGTTTAATACTGTATGTTGGATAGTGAATAGGTAAATGTTTTTGGTAGGTAAATGACGTTTTTCATTGCAGGTTCGGATTGTAGAGTTTATGAAGGATCTAGATGTTTTCGCAGTCCAATGCAATGAAGTACAGTATTGGGGAGATATCGAACAGTTACCGAAATATGTCCTACGGGCTCGCCGACTCGATGAGAAGTAATTTAATTCTTTGCTTAAACATGATTGCACGATATTGATAAGTTAGAAATCTATACTATTAAGACTGTATATTTAATTGCTTGTTATTTAGAAATTGAAATCCTAATTCTATTTAGCTGGCCTGTCTTTTATTTGAAGATTATTGTGACAATGTATTAAAGCGCTCAACATTTTGTAGTACCTACGTACAGTCGTGACACTGTTTAAATAATAGTGTCTAAAATACTAAAAGCCTTGGTTAATAACATACTGTTTATTTCATTACAAGGTTATCCATAGCATTAGCTAAAATCGACCAATTCAACGAAGAAGAAACTTCTTTCGGGTACGAGCTATCGCAATATCCGAAGAGGAAACAAATATACGACAAACTGGTACCATTCAAGCGACTTTTTGATTCCGGCTATGACTATCTGCAAAAAAATCTCAAGTGGACAACATCTAAAGTATATTAGTCTTTATTATGTAAAATATCAATAAAGTAATAGGTTATCGATATTAGTAATCCGTATGAATTTATTATGCAGGTTGGAAGTTTTGAACCTGAAGACATCGAAGGGGATATAGCATATTATTATAAAATAATTTATAAACTGGAGAAATCATTTCAAGATGTACCTGATACCTTTCGCCTGGCTGCATCTATTAGGTATGTACATCTGAATAACTTAATGCCCAAGTAGGTAGTAAGTAGTGTTGTAGATACTGTTTTTATTTGATCTTTTTATTAATTTTAAGGGCAAAAATGGACGAGTTCAAGGTCCATCTACCTATAATTAATACCCTGGGCAACCCCGGCATGAAAGCTCGCCACTGGGATAAGATCTCCGAAATTGTCGGTTTCCCGATTACTGTGGACGACAAATTGACCCTCGAAAAGGTCATTGACTTCAATCTGTCAGATTATGTTGAGAAGTTCGAGGCTATTTCGGAAGCTGCCACCAAGGAAAATAACCTGGAAAGGGCTTTGGACAAGATGATGAAGGAATGGGCCGACCTTACATTTGAAATTTTACCTTACAAGTTGGTATACCTTTATCTTTATAATACAATTTTGCACTCGTTCTTAAACAATTGGTACACCAGATTTTCATAATAAATTACGTACACTTACCAGTTATTTCTATTCGTGTCTGATGTGCTGATAATCCTGTACTGAGTCAAAACTATGAAAATTCCGTGCGCCTACCTATTTTGAGCAGCGGTGAGGACTGCATGCATTCAACGCAATTGATGGGGAAATACGAAATGATTTTTATCACATTCATTATTACAGGGATACTGGGACATACATCTTGTCAAGTGTCGATGAAATTCAGTTGCTGCTTGACGATCACATTGTCAAGACGCAGACGATGAAGAATTCTCCGTATATTAAACCGTTCCAAGAGACTATCATGTAAGTGCATTTTGTGAATCTTATCTACCTATTAAAACAATTACATAATATAGGTATCGCTATTCAAGCGTTTAAACTATTGCAAACAAGGAAAGTCGACCTTTTGTAAATGGGAATAAATCTAGTGTGAAGGAGAAGAAACGAGCGTATAGGCACAGCTCTAAATAGGGATTGATAGTAATGGTAGCGAGAAACCTAAAATCATGCATGTTAATACATAGGTCGTCCCTTAGATAACGGAAAATGACTAATCACCGAACAATTAGATATCCGCGACTATTATGCTTTCAGTGTTGCTATCTTAAAAGATTAGTATAAGTACCTATTGTGACTTAGAACTGCAAAACTGAGTATGCAGTGTTAATAATGACCATTTCTTATTTGAATATTTTCCTAGTGATTGGGAGGGGAAGTTGATATTGCTGCAAGAGATCTTAGACGAGTGGTTGAAGGTCCAAGCTACTTGGATGTATCTGGAACCTATATTCTCGTCTCCTGACATCCAACAACAAATTCCCGAAGAAGGTCGTCGTTTCAGTGCTGTAGACAAGGTACGCTGCTCTTTTTCTACGCCTAAATCGATTACATTATCAGGAGGGTATCTTGATATTATTATTTTTTTGCTCCCTATAATGTTTCTTCGCTGCACTTTACTTACTGTATTACTGCAAGTCCAGTATATCCAGTGTTAATGAGTACAATTTTGTAGACTTGGCGTGAAGTTTTGAAGGCAGCATTCGCAGAACCACGTGTTTTGGATGTTATCATGATAGACAAGATGCTAGACAAAATGAGGAAATCGAATAACTTGCTGGAGATGGTCCAGAGAGGCCTGAACGCCTATCTGGAGAAGAAACGTCTATATTTCCCACGTTTCTTCTTCTTGTCCAATGACGAACTTCTTGAAATTCTGTCCGAGACTAAAGATCCCACGCGGTAAGTACCTACTTATATCTGTAGATTAAGTCATAAAGCTTGTTGAAAAATATTGCGCTTTAAAACACATTTTAATATGCATAATGTTTACAGAGTACAACCTCACCTTAAGAAATGCTATGAGGGCATCGCTAAGCTGACTTTTACTCCAGAATTGGTAGTCACTCATATGCGTTCTTCAGAGGGAGAGATCGTACAACTTACTATAACTATCGACACTGAAGAAGCCAAAGGACAGGTTGTAACGATATATCTTTACATTTTAAAATACATTGGATGACTGAATCACCAGGTCTAAATAGCCGGTGGAAATTCAACTTTAACACCATTTAATAAGATATAATATCAAGCACCTAAGTACAATACGATTAAAATCAGTTAACGATTCGGCTTTTCTCGGGTATCATCGCCTAAATCCGGAGACGGAAATACATTACCGCGATTTCTTTTAGGTAGCATTCAATTTGAAGTATCATAAACGCAATGTACGAGTATAGCACCTGCCAAGATGACATTACTAACCGGTAGACCTAAGAAATTTATTATGCAGAAGCGACATGAATTTGAACATTCATTATTTATTAAAGCTATACTTGTATACATACAATATATAAAAAAAATACATATATGAGTCAATATTTTACTGTTTGATGTAAGTAACAGTACGATATTACGTCGGATTAATAATTGATAATAATCACCAAATAAAAAAAATTAAAAACCCGATTTCACCCGATTTTTGTTGATATTTAATAAACCGCTTGACCTATTTTGATAAAATGTACATGGAACCATCTTGGAAGTGTACCTTATCAAATACAAAAAGAATTTTGTAAATCGGTTCACGTGTCTTCTAGAAATCTTATAACTTACATCAAAAAAAAAAAAATTCACGTCGAATTGAGAACCTCCTCCTTTTTTGAAGTCGGTTAAAAATAAGGAACACAGTTTTCCAGTACAAATTGGTTTAACATTTATAATACAATATTTACATCACGAACACAATGAAATTCTTTCCAAAACACGAAGTACGCTGTTTTTTTAGAGATCTTCTATTTATTCCCTACCCTACACGTACACAGACATAAACCGACTTGCTAAATCACTCACTATCACTATCTGAATCATTTACATTAATTATAAAACGCTCGCTAAAGACATCTAATTTCTCTTCTTCTGTTGAGAACTCATCTTTACACTTTATCGCATGATTACAGACTTTCGTCCATTCTTCGGGTCCTAACATTTAAATTTTTTCCATAAACAGTTTTTTCACTGACGATTTATTCATTTCGACATTTTTGGAGGCGACATACCCTTTTAACTGTGCCCATATATTTACGATTTCACGAGACTGAGCAACAGTTTTTTTACCACGCTTTAAATTTGTTGAAGCCATGATACATAACTATTGTAAGTTAATTTTGATAAGATAAGATTTGATAGAATCGAATATTTTCACGAATGAAATTCGCTTTCATAAACATAAATGTATCATATACGTCAAACTGTTTTTATTGACACTAAGAAGGCAGACTGTCAAAATAGTCATTTTTTTTCTTATTTCAATATAAAGGTTGTGTTAGTTTTGAGCTACAAAGGAGGTTTTGTTGCTCATATCGTTCTTGTATTGTATTCAATAAGACAACGAGTAATATAATTAAAGGTCATATCTGTAAATTGATAACTCTATGTGAGAGATGAGGGATTCACGACAATTAACTAGGTTGGCCGAATCGTTAATTGATTTTAATCGTATTGTACATAATATTCATTTCTTAATATGCTTCCAATAGTCGCTGAAGTACCGCTTTCTTCGGAGATTTCTTGTTATGGTGATGCTTATCAATAGTGGTGTGCTCTTTGCAAACGCTAGTAAAGTTCCGAAAAGTCCATGCCGCCAGTTGGATATCATTTAATTATTTCATTAATATTTGTGACTTATTGACGATACTTACTGCTGTTTTTATTCCGTGTAGGTTGAAAAATGGTTACTGGAGCTAGAGTTTGCGATGAAGGACTCTGTGCACCGTGCTGTGTGGCTTGCGTTTGATGACTACGTGCAAGTGCCGAGGCAGGACTGGGTGCTAGTGTGGCCCGGGCAAACCGTGAGTGTATTTTAACACATTACAGTAGCCGGCAAACAACTTGAGCGTGACCTTGACTGCGCAGTAGCCGATTTACGTACAAATTTACATGCGCAGATCCGCCATTTTGGTTCAAGTTGTTTGCCAGCTACTGTACTAAACATAATATTCAGTTCAGGCAATTCGAGTCTGGAACGAACTCCTCCTTATTAGGCAAGCACCTCCTTAGTAAACTCGAGGACTAATGATCGGTAAGTAGGTATAATATATTACACTAGTTACATGAAGTAGTGGTTGACTGGTAGAAAATGCCTTGTGCATTAAGTTCGCCATATGTACACTTTTTGTGCAATACTGTGTTCATAAATTAGCCGTGAAAATTTGTTTACGATTATACGTACAAATCCCAATACAAGGCCTACTCCCATCCCAAGTTCGTCACACCGTTGAAATGGGGAGATGACTCATAAATTATGAGTCATAATTTAACATTTTGAACTTCGAAGTGGGCAGGTTTGGTAGAAGTTTTGAATATTTACAGGTGCAATGCATAGCGATGACATATTGGACCTTGGAAGTGACGCAAGCTATTCTCGTGAGTGTGGCAGCCATGAAACGTTATTGGGATAAGTGTCAGTACCAGATCTCCAGGATTGTAGATCTGGTGCGCGGGGAGCTTAGTTTGCAGAACAGGATTACTCTTGGTATGAATAAACATATTAATATTTTAGATATTTTTCAATTTGACGTATACATTTTTCTAACGTTCGTTGTATGAATTTCCAGGTGCTCTGGTAGTATTGGATGTGCATGCGCGCGATGTACTTATGTTGCTTATAGAGGGCAAAGTACAAAAAATCAACGACTTCAACTGGCTTTCCCAGATACGTTATTATTGGGAGGTATGTCCACTGACTGTTAATCAACTGACCGTACATACATATGAATATAGTTCAAAATAATTACTATAGGTACTATAGAATATAGTTCAAAATAATTACTACTTACACAAAAATATTTTCAGAAACAAGAAAATCAGAGTATGCAGTGCGTTACTCGTATGATCAACTCTCAATTGCCGTACGGCTATGAATATCTTGGAAACGCGGGCCGTTTGGTCGTCACACCGCTTACTGACAGATGCTTTCGAACGCTCTTTGGTGCTCTGCATTTGAATTTAGGTATATAAATTTATTTATAAAAAATATAAATTTAATATATTATACGTTTCATCTCTATTTGGGATATTTATTTTTCTTCAGTTGGTAATGAAACTATTATATTTCAGGAGGTGCTCCAGAAGGTCCAGCTGGAACCGGCAAGACGGAAACTACGAAAGACTTGGCTAAGGCAGTCGCGAAACAATGCGTTGTGTTCAACTGTTCAGATGGCTTGGATTACATTGCTCTTGGGAAATTCTTCAAGGTTTTACTGACATACATAAACATAAACTGTTTGGTGCCACTTCCACTCATCGCCTTTTCTTCAATCTTTCCCCTTCGAAAGATTATTTTCACAGACATTATGATTTTTCAGGGTTTAGCATCATGCGGTGCCTGGTCGTGCTTTGATGAGTTCAACCGCATTGACCTGGAGGTGCTCTCCGTGGTCGCTCAGCAGATTCTGTCCATCCAGCGCGGCATCAACTCGGGCTCCACGACCTTATTGTTCGAGGGCACGCTTCTCAAACTCGACAAGACTTGTGCTGTTTTCATTACTATGAATCCTGGTTATGCTGGACGTTCTGAGTTGCCGGATAACTTGAAGGTTAAATTTATCATAAGTTCATAATATAACACATGCTAAGTCGAATGTAATAATTATGGTAGCTTTATCTAAGGTTGTATCATGTTGATTCTCTCATATTTTAATTTCTGCCTGGAATTCACCGTACTTCAGATCTGACGGAATAAAGTGAAAAAAAGTGTCCTACTCAACTATGGATATTTGTGGGAGTATACTATTATAGTGTGACTGTCAAAGTTTTTTAGGGTTCCGTACCCAAAGGGTAAAAACGCGACCCTATTACTGAGACTTCGCTGCCCGTCCGTCCGTCTGTCACCATCAGGCTGTATCTCAAGAACGGTGATAGCTAGACAGTTGAAATTTTTACAGATGATGTATTTCTTTTGCCGCTATAACAACAAATAGGGTAAAGGAACCAGTAGTCGGCCTTTTAACGAAAGTTCTGGGTTTAAACTCCTCGCATGTATGCATGCGGGCCCCAATAAAAATAAACCAAAATTTTATTCGTTAATTATTTATTCATTTTTAATAATTGTTAAGAAAAACACTTAATAGTTTCTGAATTTCTTAAATAATCAAAACAAAACTAAAAAAGGCACTTTTGCCCAGTAGTCGGCCCCAAACGACCTTAAGTCGGCCATCGAGAACCCAGTAGTCGGCCACATCAATATAATATTTAAAAATGCGGCCGACTACTGGGTTTTCTTCGTAATCGTTATGTAGAAGTGTTTACTAAACTGATTGTTAATAAGTTACGCATCTAATGAAGTCAAATTCATTAAAATAAAATAAAACATCCAAAACCCAGAGGTCGGCCACCTACGGCCGAGTACTGGATATACCACTAAAAAAGTATTACCCACTAGTCGGCCGCCTCAAAAAATTACTTTTGTGTTGAAAAACATGGATAATTGTACCAAAATAAACTACTAAACTATTAAATAAGACATTAAAATGAAAACAAGTGCAATAAAGTATAAGACGAAGCTGCTTACCGCTAATAATCACGACTCCGAAATTTAACAAAAAAATGGCGGCCATCGCACAACACCTCGTGCTCGCGGACGACACTGGTATGAACCTGTTTTACGCTCACCGCTTGCCCCTTCCCGCACAGATGACTCAACCATTAAACCAATAAGAAGTTGGAGCGTCATTATGCATTCATCTCATTGGACAATTTAAAAACTAGCACTATTCGCGGCGAATAAAAAACCGAAAAGGCCGACCACAGGGTCCTGGCCGACTTATGGTAACTTTACCTATATAAGATTGATACCAATAGTCGGCCACATCAATATTATATAAATTTATGAAACATATAATGTCTCATTTTTTTTATGTGGGTAGGTACACCACAATTTTTATTTAAGCATTAAATACAAAGATCAAAGCTTAAAGAAAAATTGAAAAAGGAGCTACCTGGGGGAAGAGACCGGGAATCGAACCCGGTACCTCTAAAATCGGTAAATGGTTAACGCGCTGGACCGGCAATCCAGAGGTACCGGGTTCGATTCCCGGTCTCTTCCCCCAGGTAGCTCCTTTTTCAATTTTTCTTTAAGCTTTGATCTTTGTATTTAATGCTTAAATAAAAATTGTGGTGTACCTACCCACATAAAAAAAATGAGACATTATATGTTTCATAAATTTATAAAACTAACAGCGCCCTCTCTCGCTTGCTCGGTCACCACTGTAAAGTGGTGCGGTAAGATGTGAATATTAACGTATTCACATAGAGGTCGCTAAGGTGTAAAAAACCTTTCAAATAAACAATGCAAAGATCGACACACAAAGCATAAGGAAAAATTCGTCAGATCTTCCTGGAGCTAGGGTGGCGAAATGGTTAACGCGCTGGACCGGCAATCCAGAGGTACCGGGTTCGATTCCCGGTCTCTTCCCTCAGGTAGCTCCTTTTTCAATTTTTCTTTAAGCTTTGATCTTTGTATTTAATGCTTAAATAAAAATTGTGGTGTACCTACCCACATAAAAAAAATGAGACATTATATGTTTCATAAATTTATAAAACTAACAGCGCCCTCTCTCGCTTGCTCGGTCACCACTGTAAAGTGGTGCGGTAAGATGTGAATATTAACGTATTCACATAGAGGTCGCTAAGGTGTAAAAAACCTTTCAAATAAACAATGCAAAGATCGACACACAAAGCATAAGGAAAAATTCGTCAGATCTTCCTGGAGCTAGGGTGGCGAAATGGTTAACGCGCTGGACCGGCAATCCAGAGGTACCGGGTTCGATTCCCGGTCTCTTCCCCCAGGTAGCTCCTTTTTCAATTTTTCTTTAAGCTTTGATCTTTGTATTTAATGCTTAAATAAAAATTGTGGTGTACCTACCCACATAAAAAAAATGAGACATTATATGTTTCATAAATTTATAAAACTAACAGCGCCCTCTCTCGCTTGCTCGGTCACCACTGTAAAGTGGTGCGGTAAGATGTGAATATTAACGTATTCACATAGAGGTCGCTAAGGTGTAAAAAACCTTTCAAATAAACAATGCAAAGATCGACACACAAAGCATAAGGAAAAATTCGTCAGATCTTCCTGGAGCTAGGGTGGCGAAATGGTTAACGCGCTGGACCGGCAATCCAGAGGTACCGGGTTCGATTCCCGGTCTCTTCCCCCAGGTAGCTCCTTTTTCAATTTTTCTTTAAGCTTTGATCTTTGTATTTAATGCATCAATATTATATTTAAAAATGCGGCCGACTACTGGGTTTTCTTCGGAATCGTTATGTAGAAGTGTTTACTAAACTGATTGTTAATAAGTTACGCATCTAATGAAGTCAAATTCATTAAAATAAAATAAAACATCCAAAATCCAGAGGTCGGCCACCTACGGCCGAGTACTGGATATACCACTAAAAAAGTATTACCCACTAGTCGGCCGCCTCAAAAAATTACTTTTGTGTTGAAAAACATGGATAATTGTACCAAAATAAACTACTAAACTATTAAATAAGACATTAAAATGAAAACAAGTGCAATAAAGTATTAAGACGAAGCTGCTTACCGCTAATAATCACGACTCCGAAATTTAACAAAAAAATGGCGGCCATCGCACAACACCTCGTGCTCGCGGACGACACTGGTATAAACCTGTTTTACGCTCACCGCGTGCCCTCCCCGCACAGATGACTCAATCATTCGACCAATAAGAAGTTGGAGCGTCATTATGCATTCATCTCATTGGACAATTTAAAAACTAGCACTATTCGCGGCGAATAAAAAACCGAAAAGGCCGACCACAGGGTCCTGGCCGACTTATGGTAACTTTACCAATAAAATAAATATTTAAGGGGGGCTCCCATACATCAAAGGGATTGGTTGCGTTAACTTTGCACCTCATTTGTATAGAGCGCTATACATACCAGGTTCAAATTTAACTTAAACAACTAAAGGATAGAAAGTGTTTGTACGGAACCCTCGGTGCGCGAGTCCGACTCGCACTTGACCGGTTTTTAATACATATTTTCTGGTCGTTTCAGGCTTTATTCCGTTCAGTGGCTATGATGGTGCCGGATTACGTTCTTATTTCTGAAATAGAGTTGTATGCATTTGGATATCTGAATGCAAAACCGCTGGCTGTTAAAATTGTCGCTACTTATCGCCTGTGTTCGGAGCAGCTATCTTCACAAAGCCACTACGATTACGGTAAGGCATAGGTACTTATACATACAGGCCCAGGGTTATCATGCATGTATCTTTATCGGGTCTGTTGGAACACAAACACCAGTAAAACTACTCATTGTGCCATAACAGTGTCCTCTGTCATCAATTTTTTTCTGAGTTGAAACCAAGGTTAGATTTCTCATTTACAAGCTTTAATATTCCTAGGTATGCGTGCCGTGAAGTCGGTGTTGCGCGCGGCCGGGGCGCTGAAGCTGCGGTACCCCGACGAAGTAGAGGACGTCATCCTGCTGCGCTCCATCAAAGACGTCAACCTGCCCAAGTTCCTTGAGCACGATGTGCCATTGTTCATGGTAACTTATCATATCGATACCTTTGGGTTCAATTGGGGTAAAGGACAAAACGCTGGTTTTGAGGAGAAGCAAAAAACTGTTTTATTTTACAAAAAATGGCTATACTTTTTTTGTTTCTCGACCTATATTTTTGACATGTATATGAAATATATTTGAATTGTCCATATCTTTAACCTTTTATGACAGTTATTCCTGTAAACAATGAATTATGGAAGTTAGATGTCCTTTACAACTGGTAAAAATGCTATCAATGTCATTTACACCCGTGACTTTTTGGGGTAAGTAAGGTGGGGGAAGATGAAAAAAGGGGGAAGATAAAAAGTGTCACATTACTCCCTATTTTTTTAATATTTTTTTATGCTGGTATCGTCAATGAAACCGCCATTTTATTAGGATCCGCCAGTCAGTCGCCCGAGACCGCTCGGAGTGCGTAGACGCGTGTTACGTGTTAAATTGTGAAGGTCAGCATTTCGTGGTCAATTCGTCGATTTTCAATCTTACCCCGTGTTTCATAACTTGATTAATAGGGTGTGAATAAAAGTTTTGACTGAATATTTATGTATTATTTTAGATTTTATATTTATTTACTAGTGCTAGGTGTAGCTATTACTCTTATATTGTGATTTACGAGAAGCTTCAATCTTTCCCCAGTCAATTTCAATGGGGTAACATTGAAATAGTAATGTTTCAATCTTCCCCCGTTTTTGCAAATCATAGAAAAACAGACAGATTCTCAAACTTTGGGCTTAAAAAAATTATTAACGAACCAATTTTTTTTTTATTGGCCTCATGATAAGGTAAATATGTAGTTATTATGAAGTATAAATGAAACAAATAGTGAGTCTTAAACGTATACTTATAAAAACAATGTTTTCTTAGTTTGTGATTAAGTCGATTTGAGTGAAATCGTCAGATCAAAGAGTAAAACTAATTAAGTATTTACATATGGTAGTTATCATCTTCCAATGCTGAGCTGATGATGGAAGGTACAACTCCTTAACGGTTAGGAGTTAGGAGATAATTCAAACGAGATTCATGCCTTCAAGACCTCCTCGATTATCCCGCCATAAGTATTTTATATGTATTTTAGTGATAAAAAGCAAAAACAAAAAAAGAACCGACTTCAATAAAACTTCTCTCTCTTCTTCCTCGCTTCTTCATGTCTGAGGGTCGTGACCATTTGAGGCCGTTATGTGTTGCATCAAAGCTCTCCACTCCACACAAATATATTTGTATGAATTCCCGGTATCGGATAAAAGCTTTCCTTTGTTTTTCGTTTATTATTTTATATTTAATCGGACAATATAAACATACGTATTCGTCATTTAATACATGATTGAGTCCCGTATAAAGAGCATAATATTGGGTTATTGCTGCAAATACCGGTTCCGGTCCCTGCTATATATAGGTACCTAATAGAAACAGTTTAAACTTATTATTGCTCTTCTACTCACTCTCGATCTCATCTTCTTCGTCAGTTTCTGGAAGTTTATCTTTTATTTTTGATTGGAACGGTAACGTTGCGTATTCAGGGTGAAAACGCCGTGGTATAGTAGCAAAGTCAATGCGTGTTTGATGACCTTACTAACAAAACATTCACGACCAAAGTTTTGAGTCAAATTCAAATGCGTGCAGTGGGAGTAGCGACATTCCGAAAAAAACACAAGAATGTGATGGAAATTAAATATTCTATGGCAGTTGGTGCAGAAGTACACCCTATAATACTATTTGATTCTGGCCCGGTTAAAGTGAGATCAAAAGGGAAGGGAAAAGGAAAAAAAACAGTAAAAACAGTGTCTGATGTGGGTGTAATGAGACCAAAAACTTTATACACTGAACGATTGCCAATTTCAGAAGCAAAGTCTAGAGACCTGAAAAAGCTTTGCGACCAGGCTACTATACCACGGCGTTTTTCATCTTGAATACGCAACGTTACCGTTCTAATCAAAAATAAAAGATAAACTTCCAGAAACTGACGAAGAAGATGAGATCGAGAGTGAATAGAAGAGCAATAATAAGTTTAAACTGTTTCTATTAGGTACCTATATATAGCAGGGACCGGAACCGGTATTTGCAGCAATAACCCAATATTTTATGCTCTTTATACGGGACTCAATCATGTATTAAATGACGAATACGTATGTTTATATTGTCCGATTAAATATAAAATAATAAACGAAAAACAAAGGAAAGCTTTTATCCGATACCGGGAATTCATACAAATATATTTGTATGAATTCCGGTTACCGGTTCCAGTCCCTGATATATAAGTATTTATAATTTAATATTTCGATTGGTCTCTAACATTTTATTGTAGTTAATCGTGAATGAAGGGATTGCAGGGTAAAAAAACAGTGTAAGGTTTATAAAGTGTTTGAAACATATTGCTACGAATTTATAAATAAATAATACGTCCATTAAGATCTGTTAAGTTTTTATATTTCTATATTCAACAATCGTTGAAACCATTCAGTTTTTTGTTTTAAATTTGGGCAATAAACCCTAATGGAAATGTATAGTGGAAAATGGTACAAGTTACGTGAAACTAAATAAATAATACTTGTACCGTGACTTTTCTCATGAGGTACAAATATTACTAATTAAAATAAGACCTAGTAGTAAGATTTTTTAATGTAACTGTCATTATGTACGCACAAGACTGCATTATTTTTCATGCTATTATACTTATTGTTTACATTTACAGTATTGTACTCACTACGTACTCGTCCTAATAATGTTTGACATCCTAATGTCGATAACCATTAGCCACTCTGTCACTTCCATTACTATTATTTAGTGCTATTGGAAGAGAGTAGAACACTAGTATGACATTATTTCCCTCCTTGTTCCCGCAATCTACTAGTCAGTTTATAAACAATAAATATTTTTTTTATTTCAAATCTGATTACAAAATAGTTAGTTCTTTCATAGTTATTATTGCGTTTTCCAAAAAATATTCATTTTAAATATAATCTGGACATGCCTAGCTGAATTCATTATCTTTATAATACATTTTTCAAGTCTCTTTAAGGTAAATTAAGTTGAAAACTGTCCATTTTTATTACATAGCTATTAACTTTACGCCCCGAAATTAGACTAAAGTCATCTGAGACCGTCATTTACAACCCCATCATCTCCAAATACCCCAAAAAGTCACGGGTGTAAATGACATTGATAGCATTTTTACCAGTTGTAAAGGACATCTAACTTCCATTTCTGATCTTCCACTTTCTGATCGAACAACTTTTTATAGTTATAAAGCACCAAGAAAACTATTTATTATATATTTTAGACCTTTACGATTACGTCAATTGCTTTTTTTTTAGAATTTATACACACATTTGTGGCAGTAAATGCCAAATATAAAGGCTAGCCCTATACGACCCAGTTCTTTTTAAAAAACTGTGCTATAATTAGATTTAAGGCAGGTTTTAAAGGACAATTAAAAGACTACTTGCCCTTTACAGCCGTGTTCGGTTTATCAAATTACGGTATGTAAACAAGTATAATAATTCGAAGGTAGGTCGTAAGGGATATGTAAAGGAATACATGTCCTTTACAACCTACTTAATTCTATCAAAAAATGGTGTAATCATTTTTAAGGAGGTCGTAAAGGACAACTAAAATAATACATGCCCTTTACAACCTTATTCGGTTTATCAAATTCGAGTATCATAATTTGAATGCAGGTCGTAAAGGACAAGTAAAAGAAAACATGTCCTTAACGCCCATTTCGACTATGCGCTAATGGAAAGTAATCGTGAGAAATTAAGGGCTTAAAGGTTACCAAGAAAAAAATACGTCATCTACGACAGTATTAATATTTACCGGTTTACACCTTTTAATTCGTAATTTATAACTGGACACTTACGTCCCTTAACCTGAGCTAGATTTGCGAACATGATGAATAAAAACTGGGTCGTAAAGGCATTTTTTTTAAAGCTATCGAAATTTTAACTACACAGAACGATAGAGCTTGAAATTCTGAACAAAACTATATATATAACTCATTTTCGCCAAAATGTCCTTTACGCCAATTGAACCCAAAGGTATCGATATGCATTTGGATGCGAATTTCGTTGTTTATACTCTTTTCACGACTCCCCTAGACGTTACAATACGATTAAAATCAGTTAACGATTCGGCTTTTCTCGGGTATCATCGCCTAAATCCGGAGACGGAAATGACACGAAATACATTACCGCGATTTCTATTAGGTAGCATTCAATTTGAAGTATCATAAACGCAATGTACGAGTATAGCACCTGCCAAAGATGACACTACTAACCGGTAGACCTAAGAAATTTATTATGCAGAAGCGACATGAATTTGAACATTCATTTTTTATTAAAGCTATACTTGTATACAATATTTAAAAAAATACATATATGAGTCAATATTTTACTGTTTGATGTAAGTAACAGTACGATATTACGTCGGATTAATAATTGATAATAATCACCAAATTAAAAATTTTAAAATCCGATTTCAACCGATTTTTGTTGATATTTCATGCAAACTGCCTTTGGACATCAACCTGTGTTCTGACAACCAACTAGAATAATTTTGGTTTGGTGACGCATTGATGATGATAACTATTGTCCACTCGTGCCCTTTTACATAACATCTACGTAAGATTATTTTCCACTTGTTTCAGGGAATAATTGGTGATTTGTTCCCTGGATTGCCGCTGCCACAAGCCGGATTGCCGCATTTAGTGCAATGTACAAAAGAAGTTTGCGTTCCTTTAAATCTACAAGCCAATGACTTTTTCATTGAAAAGGTAAATTTTAACTGTTCTAAATAAAATAATACAAAAAAAAAATATTCTTATAAGATGTTTTTATAACCGGATGATTAGAACAGCCTCAGTTACGTGCATTGGAAATTGGTTACGTTTTGTATGGAATTTCCCTTCTACGCAATGCTTTATCCCAACATAAAGATTTAAATTTCGCTTTTAGTTTCCCTATCACGATTTTACTTAACCGGTAGCCTGAATATGTAATATAAGCCCAAACAATAGAATTAAACTTGTTTTCAGGTTCTTCAACTGTATGAGATGATTCTTGTAAGACATGGCCTTATGTTGGTTGGATTTCCATTTGCTGGGAAGACAACGTGTTACCACGCGCTCGGAGCTGCTTTAGGCTGCGTTCATGATAAAGTATGTCATAAATTATATAGTAATTATTTATTATTATTATTATCGTATGGCATTCATTCCTGAGATTATTTACAAATTTATAATTTAAAGATTCCGACTGTTCCTGGCAAGCTGGATCTGCTCTTAGAGCCTCCCAGCTATTCCTGTGTTCTAAAAAGTAATTATTTATAATTGTGTTTGTACCTTCCTAGAACTCTTTATCAGTTTTATTTTATGGGTTCTGTCACCCTTAATACTATCAACTTCATGTTTGTTATGCTTAATAGTTTTATAGTGTCGAAAAAAAAATACAGGAAAAATATTGAGAAAGTGCATTCTCAGAAAAATATGACTCGAGTCTGTTTGACGTGTCTATAAAATTGTATAACTTACTTTTCATACATACATCTCATAGTTTGTATTTGTTAATATTAAACGCTGAGTAATGTAACCTGTTTATAGGAATTAATGGCGGAGAATCATGTTGAGTGGACAGTGATAAACCCAAAGTCCATCACAATGGGCCAACTCTATGGACAGTTCGATCCTGTGTCTCACGAATGGTCTGATGGAATTTTGGCTGTCAGCTACAGAGCATTTGCAGTGTCTCCTAATGACAACAGGTAAATAAGTTAACTTTTTTTAGTGCCTGCATCCTCAAAAGAATCGATTGTCTGGTAATTCCTCGAGTAGCAATAGCCTCTGCTAAAGTTTTGTAGCTCTATTATTTTCTTAATAAGTATTTACAAGGCCAGTTAAGGTGATAAGTGCAGTGCATGGCTATATTTGGCTAATAGTGCCGATATGTACCTGGCACAGTTCCAAATTATTTCAGGAAGTGGCTAGTTTTCGATGGACCTGTTGACGCCATCTGGATCGAGAACTTAAATACCGTTCTGGACGATAATAAGAAGCTCTGTCTTATGAGTGGCGAAATCATACAACTGGCACCTACCACCAACTTAATCTTCGAGCCTATGGATCTGGAGGCGGCATCACCTGCTACGGTAGGTATTTATACTAATCTAATAGTCACCGGTGAAGCTTTAGCTTAATATTGTAGTTTAATACATAGCAAATAAAAAAAGTATAAATCACTTTCTATTTCTTTAGTACTTTCCTGTAGCACATTCATCCCGAATTTTGCGGCTCTAAACCTAGAGCTAAATAATCATTATCTCTATTAAGATTATTAATATGGACTGAAAGTTTGTGACGTAAACTGGAAATAATGTAAAGAGAAGTAACACTACACTACTATTTACTGCTACTTCCAAGGTCTTTCATGGGGTCCATTATTATTAAGTCAGTAGGTCTTTAGACAGGCGTTTGGCGGGCATATACGTAGTTGGTTTCGACCTATTAATACAACCCCCATCACTTAAGGTACTTTAATTTTATTTTGCCTTGGCAGGTGTCACGTTGCGGCATGATTTATTTGGAGCCTAAAGGTCTGGGTTGGCACTGCCTATTAGAGTCATGGCTGAATACATTGCCGGAATTTCTGAATAAAGTCCAGCGCAACATGATCAAGACGCTGTTCCATCGCTTTATGTCACCATTGCTGTGGCTCGTTGAGTTATCGGGAAAGACTAAGGTATGTTGTAGAGTCAAGCTACCGGTCGCGTCTTCCTCTCGTTGTATTAATTCAATGCTAGGTAACATACCATGCCATTTAATATTCCTGTGCTTAACTAATTAGTATTTAAACGTTTTGTTTTGCAGCAAATGTATGTTACGTCACGCAGTAATTTAGTAACGTCGTGTTTCAATTTATTTGACTCATTTATGGACGACTTCCGCGATGAGAAATATACAGAAGGGATATCCGATCTCGACGTTAGGGCACAAATCGAGGTATGCGAGAAATGTACGCTTGATAAAATTATCTTGACTCACACGGAACTATGTCAAAGTGACGATATATATAATAGTAATAATGTAAAAATAGCACGGATGTGGCAAATAACCGTACGGCCCGCCTGATGAGAAGCAGTTACTACAGCAACTGCTTCCTACTACAGGGGATTCGCATGCGTGTTGCCGACCCTTTAAAAATCTGTAGATTCCTTTTTTGAAAAAAAATTATACTGTAGCCCCCCGGGAAAACTTCGGCAGGGAGATTATTTCCATAGCCTGAGTGTTTGCGGGAGAAGATTTCTTTGAAACCGTACCGCACGCGACCATTTTAGGCTCCAGGGTAAGGCTGCCGTCGATGAGCGCACGCGATGATTGATTAAGTATTAATTTTAATTTATTATGTTGATTGTATAATGACTTAGCAGGATGTTACATTTGTCAAATATTCTGAAATATGATTTCTTTTTTAGGGCGTTTTCTTCTTTTCTACTATTTGGTCTATTGGGGCGACATTGGTAGCAGATAGCCGACCAAAATTTGACATGCTGTTTAGAGGGTTACTTGAAAAAGAGTTCCCGGAATCGGTAATTACATGGTTACTATGGTACATTATTGTTGAAGCGAGGAAAGTAGGCACTTGCCCTTCCGGCTGAGAGAAATATGGTGCTTTTCTCAAAAAAGGTGCAAGAAAACAAAAATAAATAAGCACAGATAAGTTTTATTAGCCACTTTCTTGCATTGCCGCTTTTTCATTACGAAAACGCCATAAGCTATTTGATGCAACTTAAAAGTCGCGGTGAGTCGTAGCTACCGATCTTCCGTTTAGGCTGACAGTGTTTTTTTTTTATAATCTTTGACTGATTACAAACTATGTACCTACTTCGCGTATTTTTTTATCAATTAAGTCAACATTCCCGACCATTTTTGAGAAAAATATTAATGCACTTATTTGAACGAGATATTTCAGTGTTTTTGTTGCAACAGTAGAATAAAGTTATTTTATGCTATGAAGTATCCCTAGGAAGCGAAGGATTTTATTATTGAATCCTAAGCGTAGTGATAGATTGAAAAGTACGAGGTGAAAATAAATTGATTGGTCTCGTCATCAGCAAGCACATTACAATCACGTAATTGTCTTAGAAGATATGCAATATTCAACATTTAATGGCAATTGGCAATCTAGCATCCTTAATAAAAAACAAAAGTGTCCTGACATTCTAAAATTGTTTTCTGCATATTGGCTTCTGCAAAATAAGTCCACACTTGACTTGGGCTGTTTCTAAAGAATATGCTCGCTTCACAGGTCCGAGAGACATTGCAGTATCCGAAAGTAATCGACAAACCAGAAAAGCCATACATTTTCACTATTCCCAAAGATGGCACCGTATACGAATATCGATATATCAAAGAGGTAATAAAGATAAATGGTATAGTATGTAGGTAATGTAATGTGTAATTTGAGGTCTTACACATTGTAACACCATATCACTCTCTACTCAATTCTCAAAGACTCGAATTTCTTCCACTATTATGGTTTAACTCTTAACCGCCAATTTCGCTCTTCTGGCAATTTATCTCTTTCCATCCCTCCTCACCGTACAGGTTTTATGTCCAACTCTTTTACCGTCCAAGTGGCCCGCCTCTGGAACCGCCTTCCTCTTAAGATCAAGCAAGCCCCGCCGAACAAGCTAAACATAAAAAAATCCTTGCGTGACTTCTTCATTAGCAGAATGGAGAAATCTGCTGATGAAGAAGTCACGTAAGGATTTTTTTAGGACGGTAAAAGAGATGGAGAAATCTTAGCATATCTGTTTTGTTTTTTAAGCAGTATTTATTTACATGTGTAGGTATGTATTATACACATATAAATAAATACTTACAATTATATGTATTTATCTACTAAAACCTATATAAATTAGTTGCACCGCCCGCAACTTATCTGCTTTGCCCGATGGTTGACTGGTAGAGAATGCCCGATGGCATTAAGTCCGCCTTTTGTACGATCTGTTTTTCATTTGTGCAATAGTGAATAAATAAACAAATAAATCAGTCATCTGCGTGGTGCCTATAATAAAGGCTGTATAATGATGGACAGAAAAGCTATAGCCCCTATTTCTATTTTAAACCATTTTGCCAATTAATTACCTACAATTTTATTTAAATAAAATGTGCGTCAGATAACTATTTTATTGACTTGGCTATCGACAGTTATTTATTTTTCTGAGGTGATTTTGCGTTCGATGTTTTATAATTCTCACTCGCTTCTTTTAAGTTGCCAGTGCTTTATATTTGTATGATCTAGGGCAAGGGTAAGTGGAAACCTTGGCATGATGACGTCGTCTCCGCCCCACCTATCAGCAGAGATACTCCGCCGAACCAGATATTGGTGACTACCTTGGATAGCGTCACTTACTTGGCTTTATTCAAGCTACTTGTGCAGCACCAGAAGGCCGTTATGATGGTTGGACCGACTGGCACTGGAAAATCATCCTATATTATTGTATGCTTTTTCATTCTGTAATTTGTATTGTATGTTTTCATTTTCATTTAATTAACATGAGGACCTATAAAAGGCTTTCTATTCTTTAACAGCCTTTTAGTAGTTTATAGTTCAAACTAGATAAAATATATTTAAAAATAATCACTAAGATAATTGGTTACATATTTCTAATTATTGAAACAAATACTTACAAAAAGTTTTTCACTATTAGCGATTAGTACTGTGATGAGAAGAGTTGAGCAGTTTTTTTTATTGGTTTAAAATAATTAAATCGCTAAATTTCAATTTATTTTAGGATTATTTGGTTAAAAGAGTTGATACAAAAGTTTATAAAGCCCTCATAATGGGATTCTCTGCGCAAACCAATTGTAATCAGACTCAAGATATCATCATGGGCAAACTTGATAAGAGGAAAAAAGGTAAGCAGCATAAAGATCCCCGGTTTTGTAAAACCTTGACACGCCTTGGACCTATGATGGATTCTGATACTCTGGCAGATGACACACACTCTTCTAGACAGTGTTTTGTGGAACTAACATAAACCGGTTATCATATAATTTAAAAAGGCACTAATACGTTTCCACTTCACATCTATCCTTGATCAGAATATAGCTCTCGTAACTCTGGCCAGGAAATGCAAGTCAAGGGTGATCGTTCTGTCACTTATCAGGAACGATACCTATATCAAGAATAAAAAAACATACTTACGCAACCTTCACGTTTTTACATTTATAAAATATAGGATTGGTGTATTTCCATAAGAAAAGTCCACCGAGAGTCTACAATTACACATTACTTTTCAGGATATTTCGGACCACCAGTCGGATGTTATGCCGTGGTGTTTGTAGACGATGTGAGCATGCCACAAGCAGAAACGTATGGCGCACAGCCCCCTATAGAGGTTCTGCGGCAAGGCATAGACTTAGGGCATTGGTATGACCGCAAAACTAACGTTGCCATGCATCTGATAGATGTTCAGGTTCGATAAAGACAATTCTACCTTCACATAATACAATCAATCCCAAAACTAACGGGTGTTTTGTCTTACAGTTTATGTGTGCAATGGGTAAACCAACGCCAGGAGCAAAACTCATAACTCCAAGATTTACCCGCTTTTTCAACTTTCTCTGCATCGACGAATTCAATGAAGATACGCTTAAAGTTATATTTGGCAGAATAATGCTGTGGCATCTAGATACAAGGTGAATTAACAAAATAAATGATGTAGTTTTGGGGTTTATATTTAACAACGATACTAACCAAGTTGGATTTAAATCATTTTCAGAGGCTTCTCAAAAGAATTTGATCCATGTATTGAAGAAATTGTAAATGGTACTTTAGAAGTCTACAAACAATGTCGCCTGAATTTGTTACCTACACCGTCTAAGTCTCACTATACATTTAACCTACGTGATTTTTCAAGAGTTATTCTGGTGAGAATTTGTACGTTATTATGCTTACTTTTGCGTGGAAAATCAAATATAATGATTGACCTACTGTACTATTTTGTTTGATAGCAGGGAAGTCAAAATTGTAGTAATTTTGAAGGATATTCTTTTTGGCAGATAATGTCTTGCGAACAAATTAGTTAATAGTTTTTTCTCAAACATGCAATGAAATGTCGTCATAACGTGCGTTATAACAGGCTTCGAAGTATACCTTCAGCTTATGGTACAAATATACGCAGCGATCTCTCCATGCTCTGCGCGTCCAGTATAACGACGCGTTCAGGGTCTTGTTGCGACTGCCGCGACACTGTAGCGCGTCCGGTATGTTTGCGGAAGCACACGAAGGCGGTTTTTTTTGCGATCTTGGGCAGGCGAAACTGTGCGCCGCGACGCTGCGCGCCATTTTATTTTTTATTTTTTATAACGGCACAACATAGTTGCTCCACTTCGCCTGCAGCAAAAGGGGGAGCCCAAGTCGTTACTAACAATCTATGGATCTTTTGTTGTCCCCAATAAATATATTTTATTTTATTTTACTTATTTATACCTACTCACCCGGCAAGCCCTTCGTTTTCGGCGTCTGCAGTAACATACTATTAGAGAAAACTAACTAGAAAACATGCTTAAACTAACACGGGAAACAAAACTGTGTCTTTAAAAAGGTAATTGAGCTATGTTTCAATGCAGGGTGTGCTACTATCCGTGCCGGAAGTAACGCCGGGTCTACAGTCCATAAAACGGCTGTGGGTGCACGAATGCCTGCGGGTATTCTCGGACCGTTTGGTGGAGGAAGCAGATCGGCAGTGGCTGGTCGAGTGTCTGCGAGACGCTACACACAAACACCTCAATGACGAGCTCGATCAGATGCTTTCAAGGCTACTCGATGGCCCTGATGATGTGGTACGTATATTGTATAATATATCCACAATTACATTAATCTTTTTCATGGGGTCCTCAATAAAGAAAACAAGGTAATTAATTCATTATTTACAGATAACTGATTTTCATCTTCGGAACTTAATCTATTGCGATTTTGCAAATCCTAAAGTGGACACGCGCTTTTACATGGAGACTACGAATATGGAACATTTAAATTCGACGGTAGACGCCTTTCTTGTAGAGTTTAACAATATGTCCAAAAAACCGATGAATCTCGTCCTATTCAGGTATGTTTTATAATTTGAAGGTGTACAATAAAATATGGAACAATACTTACTCTAAATATGATTTTAAATATTCCAATATTGACTGATTTATCATTATGAAACAGATTTGCCATTGAACATGTTTCTCGCATTTGCCGAGTGTTGACGCAACCCCGCTCGCACGCACTATTGGTCGGACTTGGTGGCTCTGGTCGACAATCTCTCACTCGTCTAGCTGCCCACATTAACGAATATGACCTATTCCAAGTAAGGAATTACCATAGATAGAAATATATCAATATGAAACAGATTTGCCATTGAACATGTTTTTCGCATTTGCCGAGTGTTGATGCAACCCCGCTCGCATGCACTATTGGTCGGACTCTGGTCGACAATCTCTCACTCGCCTAGCTGCCCACATTAACGAATACGACCTATTCCAAGTAAGGAATTACCATAGTTAAATCAACAATGTTGCCATGGCCTCTGTATCATAATGAGTCAATTGTATTGCAGGTTGAGATGAGCCGAACTTATGGTAAAACTGAATGGCGAGAGGACTTGAAAACTTTACTAAGGAAATCAAGTACTCCTGATTTAATGATGGTTTTCTTATTTATAGAGTCTCAGGTAAATCTCCAAAATCAACTCGAATTAAAATAAGGTTGACTTTGATTTAATGATGAAAATAATGTTGGGCAATTATTAATTCAGATTAAAGAAGAAGGTTTTCTAGAAGACGTTAACAATATGCTAAATTCAGGAGAGGTACCAAACATATTTGGAGCCGATGAAAAAGCAGAATTGTGTGAGAAGATGAGAGTTGTAAGTATCCTTCATGTATCCCAACCAAAAATAATAATACTTAGCAACTTGCAGCAAGTTTCGCGTTTGTTTTTAGATCGATCGGCAAAGAGACAAGTCGCTACAAACGGACGGTACACCAACGGCGCTGTACGCGTACTTCGTGTCGATCGTGCGCGACCAGCTGCACATCGTGCTGGCCATGTCGCCCGCCGGCACCTCGCTGCGCACGCGCATCCGCAAGTTCCCTGCACTCGTCAACTGCTGCACCATAGACTGGTTCCAAGTACGTGCCGTTCAATAAAACATTTATTGTTAATCTATAGGTTCTGTTATCATATTATTCTTTTTAAGCTACTCTTGGCAGAGAGACACCTAAAGACTGTACACGATAAAATCTGAGATTTTTTTAAACCAAAATTTTGCTGGGGCTGTTTAGTATGTTTGTTACTTTGTTTTTTGTTTCTATTTATTGTTCCATAATTATCAAGATGACCGCAAAAGAAGAAGCCTTGCGTAATAACATTGTTTCCGAGCACTTTCTGACTCCGTATTTGTCGTAAGCTCGCAAAAAAGTTGAACGCGGCCAATTCAACACTTTCTGACGTATTAAAACGATTTGAGGAACGTTTGACGACAGCACGGAAACCAGGCAGCGGGAAAAATAGGCGTCCCGTTAGTACAAGTAAGGATAAGAAGGACAGCAACGACTTCAAGAAACAATGGCGTTTAACAGCAAAATCTATTATCACAGACAGAGTGCAAAAACTGATGATGAAGGTGAAAAGAAAAGTTCGGAAATTCAGCAGAATCCCGTTAGAAACATGAAATACCTAGTGTTAATAGCTACGTTACATTACAAATATTAATATTAAAGTTTAAAACAGTATTTTGTGTACTTTTTAGGGTTCCGTAGTCAACTAGGAACCCTTATAGTTTCGCCATGTCCGTCTGTCCGTCCATCCGCGGCCTAGCTCCGTGATCATTTGTACTAGAAAGCTGAATTTGGTATGAGTATGTGTATGTATCACGCCGACAAAACGGTAAAATAAAAACTAAAAAAAAAACTTTTTATCGGGTACCTCTCGAGCACCTAAAGTGGGGGTGATTTTTTTTTTTTCGTTTCAACACTAGTGTGTAGGGTGTCGTTGGATATAGGTCTTTTAAAAATAATAGGGGTCTCCAAACATTATTTTTTGATAAAGTCAGCATTTTTGTAAATATTCGCTCCAAAAATTATGGAAAAATTCATGAAAATGGGGCCTTATAAGTACTTTCAACGAAAACTATTTATATTGAATAAAATCGGTCGAGCCGTTTTTGAGTTATCGCAAAATTTCATAATTTTCTTTAAAATGACGTAAGTGCTGCGCGGTGTCCTTATACTTCGAACGTTACACATATTAGTTAAGTGCCATACTGCATTAAAGCATTTCGCTCAATCTGGCACGTATAATCGATAACTTCCATAAGGTAATAAGTAATTACAGTTTCTTTGGCGTTTACGACCTTTTTTATAGAGCTTGAAATCTTTCTCGTACTGTACCTAATTTAAGCCCGTCTATTGTGAAGGATGGGCAACGACGGAACCCTACACTGAGCGTGGCCCAACATGCTCTTGGCCGGTTTTTTTATAGATTTATCAACATTTGAATGTGGCCCAATTTTATCATGCACAGTATTTACAATTAAAAGCTGCGCATTTATATATCGTTTGGTTTAAGGAATGGCCTCCAGACGCGCTGTTGGCGGTAGCGACTCGGTTCCTAAAAGACATAGAGCTAACAGAACTGGAGCGGGACACCTCTATTAAACTCTGCCAGATGTTCCACACCGACACGCAGGAGCTCACGCGCGCGTTCCTGCTGCGGCTCAAGAGATACAACTACGTCACGCCCACCGCTTATCTGGAGCTCATCAACATGTTCAAATCGCTACTGAGTAAAAAGCGAGCGTAAGTAGAAAAAATCTGTATGAAATTAGATTGAGTCAGAATTCTATGGGCAAATAATTACGTTATAATCAATTTCATCTATATAATAATCTAATAGCTTTGGTCATGTATACCACACCTTTGGTACTGAATACGACTACTATCAACTTTAATACTGACATGGCAGATTTGATGTACAACATCTTTTGAGGTAGCCTTTCAAATAACATGAATAGAATCATCATAATGTCATCGTAACATAACGTCAATAGAGAGCTGCTAGCGGGTGAGAAGCGATACCTAACCGGATTGGACCAACTTGCCATCGCTGCCCAACAAGTTTCAGTACTTCAGGAGGCTTTGGTAGTGCTTCAGCCTAAATTAGCTGCGGGTGCCGCGGCTGTTGCGGAAACTACTGCCAAAGTGGAGAAGGAGAAAGAAGGAGTAGCCCTCATAGAAGCAGATGTTTTAGTCGATCAGGCGGCAGCCGAAGAGCAGGTTTGTAAATAAATAAAATGAGTGTAAACCTAATTCATCCAGCAAATAACTGAAATTATGCAACGATATGGATAATCTTTAGTAATAAAGCCTAATCATATTTCAGGCGGCAGAAGCCCAAGGTATCAAAAACGAATGCGACGCAGATTTAGCTGAAGCTATGCCAATTCTTAATTCCGCTTTAGCGGCCTTGGATACTTTAACTCCTCAGGACATCACCTTTATAAAAACCATGAAGAGCCCGCCGAGAGGCATTAAACTTGTCATGGAAGCTATATGTATCTTAAAGGTGATATTTTCATAATTATGAAGTATTTTTATGATATTTTATGCTTCTAGTATTTAAATATACATATGGGATTATGTAAGGCAAAAATATTTGACCAGGAGCAAAAATTGCAATATACATTCAGCATACGTATAGTTAAAGTAATTAAATAATTATATCATATCCATAACACATTCTTACTGCTATGCTAATAAGATCCGTTCTGATATATTTTGTTATTTTGGCTGCTACTAACTAATGTTAGGATGCTAACTACAAAAAAATACTTTTAAACCAAACATTTATTTTGGCATTTTCTTTCATTGACTAAAGAGAATAATGTTTGTTGAGTGAGAACGATGCTTTTAGACTGGCTCCAGAGCATTATGCAAAATACTAATCCAAAAAAAAAATTTGGCATTTTCTTTCATTGACTAAAGAAAATAATGCTTGTTGTGTGCATATTTAAAATATTATTTTCTTTATTATTTTTCTGCTCCTTACCAATAGGATGACCCGGTAAGTAACATTTTACTTATAAAATAGCACACAAAAGTGTTTAGTGGAATAATTGACCGCATGTTCTTTTGTTTTATTAAAACGATTGCTGTGCAATGTTTCATGTTTAAGTTCGGATAAAAGTTCTGATTTTATTTAAAGAATGTTGACTTTGCCCAGAGTCAATAATAATGAAAGGCATGTATTTAACGCGGCGACAAATTAATCTGATTTAGGGATTTATAAAAAATTAAAGGGGGTAGCAAAAATAATAAGTTGGCGACTAATTGCGGAGACTAGTATAAAGTAAAAAGTAGCAGCTAAGTAATCAATTTTCGGCTTTGTGTCAATATAAAGTAGGATCGAGTTTGGCGACTGAATTAACTAATTAAGCGGAAACATGACACCGGATAAAAAGTTGAAAATGGCCTACTCTAATTGTTCAATGGAGATTGCATATAAAATAAATCAAGGTCATAAAAAAATTAAAAGGAGCGCTTTTTAGGGATATAAAAAAAAACCCAACCTAACCTAACCCGGCCGAGTCGGATCTTCTGCTAATATTAGTCGCCAAGTCATTATTTATAGTACCTCGCCTATGATTTCAGTAATCTTGTTTATTATTTCTGCTACCTTAAAGTAGCTGCCATTATTTGAATTTTAAAATATCCTTAGTTTAAAGCTCATTTCATATAAATGATTGCCAAAATATTTAATCGCTGACAAGTTATTATTTTAGTTGCAAATAGTTTGCTGCTCTTTAATTTTTCAGTCGCCGCGAAAATAATAAGCCATAATGAAACACGCCAGATTGTAATTTAAATTTTGTAAAATATTGCCTTATGTCACTGAATAGGAGATGAAACCAGATAAGATTCCTAATCCATCGGGTATGGGGACGATAGAGGACTACTGGGGCCCATCCAAGAAACTGCTGAACGACATCAAGTTCCTAGAAGGGTTGCAGAACTACGATAAGGACAACATCCCGCCTGCCGTTATGACCAAGCTTATGAAAACCGTCATGCAGGACGAGGGGTTCGTGCCCGAGAAGATCAAAACCGTATCTGTCGCCGCCGAGGGTAAGACATATTAGTGTTTGTTTGTTAGTTTGCTTTATAGAATATGTCACAATATATACATTTTCGTTCCAGGCATGTGTAAGTGGGTGATTGCCATGACGAAGTACGACAAGGTGGCGAAGGTGGTGGCGCCGAAGAAGCAGCGGCTCGCCGCCGCGCAGGCCGTCTACGACAAGGCTATGGCCGCTTTGGCTGTCAAGCAAGCACAGCTCAAAGAGGTATGAGGTAGTTACTGTAGATATTTACAAGCTAAATAAAAAACAGATATTATGAACTATAACGAAAGCGGTAGAATGATAAAGTTCCCTATAAATGGTTTCATTTCTAGTAAACTACCTATTAATATATTTTTCCTAGATTCAACTTAAACTACAAAAGTTAGAAGATGCGTTAGCCGAGCAAAGTCGTCAACAAAAAAAACTTGACGACGAAGTGATGGACTGTAGTAATAAGTTATATCGAGCCAAAATGCTCATCTCGGGACTTGGAGGAGAGAAAACTAGGTGGACCCAAATAGCCAAAGACCTGCGAGAAACTTACAATTCATTAACTGGTATAGTACTACTAGTAAATAAATAATAATAAATAAATATCAGACATCCTCGCAAAAAAAGCTTGTGTTATGGATGCTAGACGACGATAAACATACTAATACAGTGTGTTACCGCCAAGTAGGCTTTTCTTAAAGTAGAGTAAAGTAACATAGATCTTTAACGTATCCATGACCTTAATTTAAATAATTAACTTAAATTCAGGCTTTATTAAATATCTAACAAAATTTTAATTGCCAGTAATGTACAGTAAAGTCAATTGACAAGTGAGTGTTAAATGACAGCGTGATATGAGTAACGACAATTACGCTGTACACCCACTACATTGAATGTGCGGATTTAAGAAATTTAATTGTGCAGTTAATTTACATAATTATGATTAGCTAATACATGCAAACAATTACTAATGGATCATATTAATATCAGTTTTAGTAAATGCCCGCACGCCGGTAACAGGCTGTATAGATAAATACATACTTAAATATAAATAACATCCATAACATAACTAATGCGACGATATATTTTTGGGAATGCAAATCGGTAAAATTTTGTGTGGGAATTACCGAATTTCCGGTAATTACTATAGTAAAAAATACCGGTTTACATTCTTGCAAATGCTTGGTCGTGCGTAAATAGTAAATTAGCACCAAAATTTATCACCATTTGAGTTTAAAATGATAACCAAAAATTTTATAACTGATCACCAGATAGAGTAAAATTTATTGGCTAAAAATCACTTTATACCATCAAAAATAGTAAATAAGCCCCAAATTTAGATATATATTAATAAAAATAAATTAGAACCATAAATATTGCAGCTTGTTGTCCTATTTAAAGACTGCACATTAATAATTTTATTACCCAAAAAAGTAAACGTTCTCCAAAAATATATATGACTATTTTAATATGATATTACATTCCAATATATATCATCTTGTAACCTAATAAATTAAATAAAAACCCTAAATATTTATTAAATGATCATCAAATCTTAGCGAGCAAGCTAATGCACTATTATTGAGTTGTCTCGCACCCACCGCATCAAGGAGGCGACATGGTGGCGTAGAAGCAGTCTACCCGGGGTGTCGCGAACAATTCCCCCCAGCGCTGCAGTATCGGGGCAACTGCATCAGCACTCTGAGCGCATTATATTGAATTCGCAGAGTATTACTGGGTCTGTCTGACTGTTTCTGGGTCTATTGCTATTGCCTAATAGTAAATTAGCACCAAAATTTATCACCATTTGAGTTTAAAATGATAACCAAAAATTTTATAACTGATCACCAGATAGAGTAAAATTTATTGGCTAAAAATCACTTTATACCATCAAAAATAGTAAATAAGCCCCAAATTTAGATATATATTAATAAAAATAAATTAGAACCATAAATATTGCAGCTTGTTGTCCTATTTAAAGACTGCACATTAATAATTTTATTACCCAAAAAAGTAAACGTTCTCCAAAAATATATATGACTATTTTAATATGATATTACATTCCAATATATATCATCTTGTAACCTAATAAATTAAATAAAAACCCTAAATATTTATTAAATGATCATCAAATCTTAGCGAGCAAGCTAATGCACTATTATTGAGTTGTCTCGCACCCACCGCATCAAGGAGGCGACATGGTGGCGTAGAAGCAGTCTACCCGGGGTGTCGCGAACAATTCTCCCCAGCGCTGCAGTATCGGGGCAACTGCATCAGCACTCTGAGCGCATTATATTGAATTCGCAGAGTATTACTGGGTCTGTCTGACTGTTTCTGGGTCTATTGCTATTGCCTGAAATTGAAAACTCTGTTAGGTCATTAATGACTCATAATCTGAATTCTTAAAATCAAGAAAGTGCGGTTCGCTTAGGCATGGCAAACATGACGAAATTTTACAAGATTTTTAGATTGATTTAGAAATTTATAGATTGTAAACTTTCCTGCCTGTTGTCTCATCGATGTATGGGCATGGAGCATCAATCACGCTGGTGATTGATGCTGCATGCCGCCGGCGACAATGGTATGCCTTAGGGTCAAACTTTAGGACTTTATTTACGCCGTTATGGTCGCAGTGCTAACCTAACCTCACCTACTTTACTGGTAGCAGTTCGGGTTTGGCGCTGCCGCGGTACGCTCGCTTCGCTCGCTCGGCACGCGCGCTATTGTGGTTGCAGTTCTAACCTGACCTAATTAGTACTGGTAGCAAAAAGTGTATGTCCGCAGCTCACAACTCATTTGGGAATCACGTTGGGTGCGCGTGGAGCGCGCGTTGTGTAGTCTGGGGGAGCGGGGAGAGCCCGAGATACTATATTTGGTAGTATGCTTACATTTTAAATCAATCATGATGGTAGGTATAATTTAGGTTGTCATATCGCAATAAAATGGTTATCAAAATATTGGTGTACATTTACTAATGTTGGTGTTCGAATACAATGAGAAGTGCAATCATGACTTAAATAGGTAGAATAGAATCATTTTAATGTCTTATTTTGGGGCAAGTAATTCTTTTTTTGGTGTTCCATATCATATTTAGGTGATATTGGTTAAAGGTCACAACATTTTTTTTGGTGGCCAAAATATTTGTTGCGTATCAGTTTTACGGTTTTGGCTGCTTCAAAATACATTTAACCCTTAAATTGGCAACATACACCAGGATGTACAAACATTTTTTTCTATTTATTTTCGAACGATAATTGTTAGCTCTATTCAACCTTAACGAGACTTGAACTATCAACCTTCGTTTATTTGTTAATTATTTATTTGAATTGACAACATTTCATATTTACTTTTCTGAATTCTGCTTAGAAAGATGAAGTAATCAATTTTTTTTTTCTGAGATAACTATTTATTTTATTATTAATTTATAAAAACTTAATCATTTTAAATTGTGGCAACACCAAAACTATGACTGAATGGAGCGGTTACTTTAGTCCGATTTCTAATAAAAAAACGCAATGACGTTGAGGTTCACATGACATTGTCAAAATTCATAGATATAGTATAGTAGTTATAGATTTGCCACAGAGCGACCAGGCGTAAGAGAAAGACATATAATGACGTCAAAATGTCGGGTTGCCATGGTCGCCAAAAAAAAACCCCATAAAAAGTGGTTAGAGAGAAACGTTCCAAGTACTTGAATTCACAACATTTAATTTTTTTTACTCATTTTCCAATAACATCAAATAAAAGATAAAAAAATTATGTATTCCCTTTTTATATTTTTGAAAATATTCCAATTAACGATTAAAAATCTATTTGTTCCTCATTTTAAAAGACCATAGGAGAAAGGTAATTGGTCACAGCGCAGTAAATCATAAGTCGGACTATTACTAAGGCGGATTTAGTATAAAAATTGTAGCGCTGTTCTTTTATAGGCTACGACTGTCAATTTTCCACAAGGTGTCGTCATTTGAGTGCTGATTGATTTGAGTCTTAGACGACGCTGCTTTCACATTTATATTTAGTATTTTCAAAACTAGTCCGTATAATCAAATAAAAATAATATAGGTACTTGGGTTCTCTGATAATAAAAGTAATGAAATTAGTTTAAACTTTAAATAATATGTATTTACAACAATTGTTTCTAAACAAAATTTTTGATTTGCTCTTGAATACTGTAGAATTTTTCTGGCCAGTACTAAAAAAATAGGATGAAACTTCTTCTTTCTTCTTTTTCTTCTATTCTACTCAGGATACTTTTAATCCATCGTGACAGTCCACGTTCATGGACGCACCGCCGTATTGGGACATTCTGTAACAAAGCAAAATTAAATAGTAAAATTGTAAACGACATAAGTAGATAGGATATCACCAATACTAGTTGCTAAAAAATCTAATTTTTCTCAGGCCTAGCTATTCATTTTTTACACGGTTCTTTCTCTGTCGGAATCGGAGAACTGAAAATATCAATTTGCTATATATTCCCCAAATATGGGGGTTATTTTTATTTTATATCTAGGCATCCCCAAATTGGATTATAAACCGACTGATTTATTTAGACGTCTATGTTAGCTGGCTTCTATCGTAGATTTATGCTACGCAATTTGACCGATTTGCAATATTGACATGTCAAAATGCTCCGAGTTATTTTGAAAATAATTTACAGATTTTTCCTATTTTATCAAGTTTTTTCATGATATAACTAATGATTTAACTTTGTAACTTGATTCTTGTAAGATTTGAGAAAGAAATAGGTGATCAAAACACAAAGAAACTTGTACTTACGCATGAAATGTAAAATCCGCTTATTTTCGTTAACTGTTGCTTTTCTAACCAAGCACTGAACACCCCACCATTTTTGAGGCTACACACAAACACTCCACATCCGTTAATATGTCAATTATCTGGTAATAACAATTATTTAATACACAAAATCATCTATTTCTATACCGCTTTTGATACTACCTGATTGTTTTGCTTCGATTTTGAAGTGTGCCAATAACCCGACCATGAAAAAATGCTCGGTCGCTGATAAAGACAAAACATGGCACTCTTTTCTATTTATTCTTTTAGGAATCGCAATAAGGCTATCTTTATCTATCAAAGCGTGTCAGACCCTAGTCAAAATTAATTTTTATTTTTGTTCGCTGTTGGGTCTAAGATAACAACCGTATTCAGGCCTAATTGTCTTAGATTGCGGCAATTTTATGTATTTTCTTATATTTCTTTAAATACAGAAGAATAAATTCAAAGATATTTTTTGCGCGTACCTACACGACACAAAACCCTGTCGATCTCTACTCGTATATTAATTTCCACCTGTTAGAAATATGAAATGTTGTCAATTATAAATTGGATTGGTACATTCCTATTCTGTACATTTTTATGCTGTCCTTATTGCTACTGTTTAGATATGTTGCCATTTCTGTATTATCTACTTCCTAACTCATCTTAATAATGGTCTAACACTATATAGGAATTTGAACAAATAAGGACAATGAACGATATGACAATGTGAATGAGTTAGGAATGTAAGCATGATAGATATAAGTAAAACTGTAGACGAAGTCGTCTTGGTAAACGACAATTTTTAATACTTTAACTTAACATTTACAGGTGATATCTTGATTGCGGCTGGTATTATAGCCTATTTAGGCCCATTTACAGCTGGTTTTAGGAATGAACAAGTGCGTATTTATCTTATCTTTTATAATTTATGCAAACGCACCTTTTAGATTGCAATAACCAATCATACGTTACAAAATTGCTTGTTCCCTCTTAGGTTTGAGAGGTATGTGAAAAAAAAAGTAGTAACTTCAAGGTATCTGCCACGCTTTCACAGCTCCTGAAATAATAAGACGCAGCAAATTTTTGCGCAAATGCGCTTTGTGTTACAGGATTGACAATAAATTTATATTTATGTAGATAAAGAAGTGGGCACACGCATGCCATGATTGCGGGATCGTGTGCACCCTCAACTATAGCTTGATCAAGTCCCTGGGCGAGCCGGTCACCATCCAGCAGTGGAACATCGATGGGCTCCCAGCTGATGACTTCAGTGTCGAGAGCGCTATTATTATTATGTAAGCCAGTTCCTCATATACCTGCCTCTAAAACAGTCACCATTTAAAAAAAAGTGAAGAGTGATTTCCTTATTTCTATAAAACGAGGTCTAGGAAAGTCGGTGGGTAACTAAGTATCGATTAACAGGACGGCGCGTCGCTGGCCGCTCATGATCGATCCGCAGGGCCAGGCGAACCGCTGGATCAAGAACATGGAGAAACCCAACAACCTGAGCGTAGTACGCATGACGCAAGCAGACCTTGGAAGAGTTCTAGAAAACGCTGTGCAGTTTGGGCAACCGGTACATATAATCTCTTTATTTACGAAAACGCTTTTATTGGCTTCACTTGTAACTAAATTCATAACAATGTAATTGAGTCCCTGAAGTCAATTTTAACCTGCTTCTTAATGCTGTGATGAACTGAGACGTTATTATTTATTATTTAGTTATTATGTGGTATCCTGGAGCTGATCTGGTGTTGGAGACGGAAAGTGACCATAGGAACTCCTAAACAGCACAAACTAAAGCCATCGTGTTTGGGCTCATTTGATTGGCCTTGATAATCAATTAACGTTTGAAAGTACCATCGGCAACAAAAGCGTGATAAAAATAAGTTTTTGCTAAAATTATACATTATAATGTTGAAGTTTTCGAGTTCTTGATCATCATGACATTTTTGGTGAAACATAAAACACAAATGTTATCTCAAAAACATGTACCTACTATTTACTCAGTAAATAAGTTTCTTAAAACATGTTTATTAAGATTTTTATCTGGTGCCTTGCTGTCGTATTCTGCTTTGCACTCTTAGCTGGTAATTTTTCCTAAATTACTCGATTTGTATTGTATGTATTACCTACCTCAACCTAAACATACGTATTTAGGTAATTCGTTGTTCGCAGGTATTATTAGAAAACGTATTAGAGGAATTGGATCCCATGCTGGAACCTCTGCTTCAGCAGCAAACATTCCGCCAAGGTGGTGCTCTTTGCATTAAAATAGGTGATTCGATTGTGGAGTACAGCAAGGAGTTCAAGTGAGATCTCATTTCAATAAAATAGTATTATTTAAAGGACGTGCATTACATAGTCGTTCATATTTTTAGACTCTACATTAGCACGAAGTTAGCGAATCCACACTATTTACCCGAAGTGGGTGTGAGAGTCACCTTAGTTAACTTCATGCTGGCCAAAGATGGTCTGGAAGCTCAGTTGCTGGCGCGCGTCGTGGCCAGAGAAAGACCGGACTTGCAACAGGCCAAGTCTGATCTGACTACGCAAAACGCCGAGCATAGGAGGCTTTTACAAGACATCGAGAAGAAAATCCTTAACGTATTGGCTACATCAGAACATCTTCTAGAAGACGAGGAAGCTGTTCAGGTAAGTTTGAATAGTATCTTTCTGATTAACGAAACTGAGAATATGCTAATCCAAATTTCGTATTTTTCAGATTTTGAACTCTGCAAAAGATACGGCAAATGAGATAAAAGAGAAACAAGAGGTGGCTATAGTAACAGAAAAAGCTATTGACCATGCACGAAATGATTACGTGCCAATCGCAGTACATTCTACGAACCTATTTTTCCTTATTGGTAAATGGTATTCTAAATTTACCATAGCTTTAACTTTTATATATTATTTTATTCACCGTGTTTAATTACTTTATAGCATCCTTGGCAAACATCGATCCCATGTATCAGTACTCATTGGGATGGTTTGAGGGCCTGTTCACTGGGGCAATAGACAACACTGAAAAAGTGGATGAGATCGAAGAGCGATTGGCGATACTGCGCGCTTACTTCACGTACTCGCTTTATAATAACATCTGCAGAAGTCTTTTTGAAAAGGTATTCTAGATTATACAATTTTACACGTTCCTTTTGAGTGTCCGTGCACAATGCGACATCTTTCAAGTTACATGTGGGCACTATTGGGCAAAAAGTAATTGAATTAACAATTACTAATTAAATTACTATTAGAAAAAAATATTGTTAATTAAATTACTAAATTTCATTTTGAATTAGTAATTTAATTACTCTTCTAATTACAATTAATTTGTTCAATAAAATCAATTTGTCTCATCATGGTGGGTTGGATTTTTAGTACTTATTGTATTTTGGGCAAAGGCTTCCCCTTCTTTTCTCCACTCGACCCTATTGCCAGTGCGGTTCTGCCATTCTCTCCTTTTTGGTCTGCCTCTCTTCCGATATCCATCTTGTGGGATCCATCGGGTTGCTATTGTGGACCACCTTTCCAGATGCATGCGATAGACATATCCAGCTCAGTTCCATTTTTGTTTTGCGGTCTTGACACCCACATCCACTATACCAGTTTTGGGGCGCAGTTCGGTGTTTCTGATTCGATCAGTCCTCCGAACACCTAGTATACTGCGCTCCATCGCCCTCTGGCAAACCTTCAGTTTAGACTTTAAGGCCTCAGTCAATGACCAGGTTTGAGCACCATACGTTAGTATGGACAGTAGGTATGTACATGTCGACGAGTTTGCGCTTAAGTCACAGAGGAAGGTCAGCCTTCAATATATATAACCTTCATGGACCAGAAGCTTTTCCAGGCGTTTGCGATACGTCTATCGATTTCTTTACACTGCCTGTTTTCGAACGTACCTGGCCCAAGTAAATGTATTCGTCGACATAGTGTATGACCTGGCCATCCACCGTGACTTTACAATTTGCCCCATTGGTCATCAACTGAGTTTTCGCTCTATTCATTGCGAGTCGTACCTGAAAGTTCGATGTGCTGAGATCTTACAGCATTTTTTGTAGCTGGGATGCCGTGTGGGAGAAGAAAACAATGTCATCGGCAAATCGCAGATTTGTTAGCTTTTTACCGCCAATTTCGATGCCCATTTTCTCCCACGAGACCGCCAACTGTTTAAATATTTCTTCGAGGCAACTGGTGAACAATTTTGGAGACAGCGGGGTTTCCCTGTTTGACGCCTTTTCCTTAAATGTTGGACCGGGTGTATGTAGTTTTATATTTGCTGTGTTATTGCCGTAAATGATTCCAACGAGTTCAACATAGGTATGTGGAGTCTATTCCTTGATTTTGCATCGCAGAAAATATAGCAGAATGTTTGATGCTGTCGGACGCTTTGCTGTAATCGACAAAAACGAGATGCAAAGGCTTGTTGAACTCGTTGGACTTTTCAATAATCTGATTATGTACGTGGTCTGTTGTGGAGAAACTAGGTCGAAAACCAGCTTGCTCGGGTGACTGATGTTTGTCCAGTAATGGGGCAATCCGATTCTCAATTATTTTAATGAACAATTTGTACATGTGTGATATCAAACTAATAGACCTGTAATTACTGATATCGGACTTATGTCCTTCTTTGTGCAGAAGTACAATATTTGAATAGCACAAGTGAGCCGGAAATGTACCGCTATAAAGGATGGAGTTGAACAAGTTTGTTAAATGGGACAGCAAGGTTTCTTTTCCTTCTTTGAGGGCTTCTGCTGTAACGCCGTCTTCTCCGGGGCTCTTATGACACTTCATGCTTTTGAGAGTGGCTTTCACCTCATAACCTGATATGGGCGGGATGGTGTTTGGGCAAAAGTAACTGAGTGGTAGTGTAGTAAGTGAGGGTGAAGGTAAAGGATCAGCAGAATATAATGTCTCGTAGAATTTTGTGCAAATGTCTGTAACTTGGTCTCGGCTGCTGCATTTCTTCTCGTTTTCATCCCGAAGGCTGGACATTATAACAATAAAGGATTCAATTTAGACAAAAAAAAACATCGATAACAGTTCAAGAAGTTATAACGGGTTGCATTGCTTTTTTCTGGTGAATAATATGATTTGTATATTTCAGGATAAAATAGTATTCTCGCTATTGCTATCTATTACTATATTGGTCGCGGAGGGCAAGATAGAACAGAGCCACGTGTTATTCCTGCTGGGAGGAGGGCAGCCACGACACGTGCCTCCCAACCCTGTCCAGTTCCTCAGCCCGCAGGCCTGGGCAGAATTTAATAGGTTTTTATATAATTATTCGCTTTAATTAAGTTTTCCGTTTATTTAGTGTGTAAACAAAAAAGGAAAGAACATTTTAGGATTTGATTCATTATATAGTGTGTAGGTTAATTGTAACATTTATTATTTTTTTACACAGCTTGAACGAGATCGACGTGTTTCAAGGCATATACGACCATTTCATTGAATACACTAGCCTTTGGGAGGCTTACTGTGACACGCCCGACCCTCACAACCAGCCCATCCCTGAACCATGGAACACAAAATTGGATTCATTTCAGGTAAAAGGGGCTGAATTCCGCGGGACCAGTGAAATTGTCCCAGATATGACCAGTATCTTGCGCGGATATTAAATATACTTCTATTGATTGTTGGAATATATTCTGCTTAATTTGTATCATTACACTTACAGTAGCGGAAAAAATCTGTCATATTGTTATATTATATATATGATTCATATATCTGTGTAATTTGTATGAAAGATGCCACATATTTACGATCGTAAAAGGTTTAAGAACACAATTATAATAACTGTCGTTTCACTTTTAGCTAATAAAACGGCAATTTTTGTCGTCGACACTGTGAATCTTGAAAATACGTGTTTTTTATCAAATGACATTCAGTACTCTTGAAGAATAATAATCATTGGAATAAATTCGTTATCTATTACACTAATTGGCAATTTTCTTGCAGGATCCGGATCCTTGGATCCTATTCACCTTAAAATGAAAATACTTGAATGAATTTCTTGTCGACTCTGTATGTAAATAAATTTATATCTCAAAGTAAGCGTTTTTTTGTCAACAGAAATTGATGGTGTTGCGATGTATGCGTTTAGATATGATGGTACAAGCTGTTCAAAATTATGTAGAAGGTAAATTATCGCACCAAAAACATTTCATGCAAAATTCGAGGCGAAGACTTACAAGTTCATGACGCATTCGCTGTAAAACAAATATCAAGTCCCAGGAAAAGCCAAGCTAAGCCCCTAAACCCATGACTTCACTAACCCTACCTTGTTTAAAAAGTATGGCCGTTTCATAAGGAACCAAAGTTATATTCTATGCCCATCAATTAATTTCACTCATTTTTCGTAAAATGTCTTCAACGAGAGACATTTTTTTTATTCTTTCTGGTGTATGGAATTGCCCGTGAGGCTAAGATGATAAATTATTATATTTCAGATAAAATGGGTCGTATATTCGTCGAGCCTCCACTCTTTGACCTGGCTTCTTCATTTTCGGAGTCTCACTGTTGCATACCTCTTCTATTTGTATTGACTCCCGGGTCAGATCCTATGGGAACTTTACTGAAATTTGCTGATGACCAGGTAACATCCAAGAAAAATTTGTGGGTGTTGTTAAGAATAGCAAAATATGAACACAGATATTATTATTATAATATTTTTAATTTTGACGGTCATGATGAATCATGATGTTATTTTCACACGAAATAAATTAATTTAATAAAGTCTAATCATATTTGTTTTGGTAAAGGGTTTTGGATCGTCCCGTCTTTTCTCTCTGTCGCTTGGCCAAGGCCAAGGCCCAATAGCTGCAAAGCTTATTGACGAAGGCGTCAAAATTGGGACTTGGGTGGTGTTGCAGAATTGCCATCTTGCCAAGAGCTGGATGCCGATGCTTGAAAAGGTACGTATATATAAAGTTACATGTTCGTAAAGCTTATCCACTTCGCTATGTATACTATATTTTTTATTTTCCATAGATATGTGAAGGTCTAACACCAGACAGCGTTAACCCTGACTTCAGACTTTGGCTTACTTCGTACCCCGCTGACCATTTCCCAGTATACGTATTACAAAATGGAGTCAAAATGACTAACGAACCACCACAAGGTAAAAAGTAATGATAGGTTTACAATTTCGAATTTATTGTTGGAATAATGGCAAGGACATGCACTGAAGAGTTTATTTTTAATACAGGACTGAGAGCAAATATCGCTCGATCCTACCAGAGTGACCCCATCAACGATCCAGAATGGTTCGAGAGCAACAAGCAGCCGGAAAACTTCAAGAAACTGTTGTTTGCGCTTTGTTTCTTCCACGCGGTGGTGCAGGAGCGACGGCAGTTCGGGCCGCTGGGCTGGAACATCCGCTATGAGTTCAATGAGACCGACCTGCGCATCAGCATCACACAGCTTGCGATGTTTCTAAATGAATATGACGTTAGTGTCACTAATGCGCAATATAAAGTTTATCGTTATCGCACACCTGAGCCGCCGGAGCCACCGGACCAGCGCCGCTTCAACTCATTATGCCAACCAAACATAAGCGCGTAACGGCACCGGATCAGCACCGCGCGGTGTCGACGTCAACTTATTGCCAGAAGGGTGAGAGGTACTCGCGGTCCCCCCGTGACGGGATGTTGTCCACGCGCTGTAAAGCTTTGATTTCCTAGGATAGCGGTGCCATCATAGAGCGCTCGTTCCGTATCCGTACATATCCGTCGGTATTGGATGGTTCGTGAAAGTTTTAGTTGATGGCGGTGAAGTTTTTTTATAAATATTGTATTGTTTTGACTCCAAAATTTTACCGGACTACAGAGCGGTTCTAGGTGTGCGACCTTTAGGATTATTTATTTATCGTAAGTCCATTATTTTCCCCATCTGCAATAGTTGGTCAAATGTTCGTTAGCGCGTAAACCGTTTTTCCCGATTTTATGTAAAATAACCCTAACTTGAAGACTTTTTAAAAAATATTTAATTCATTACAATAAAAATAAAAATTTTGGTGAAACAAAAAGGCGAAAAATTACATATTTTCAGGGAAATAAATTTTGGAGTTGTGATAGCATATCTAATTGGATTCTAGTTTTCTGTGTGCAGCTTTACAAATTATTATTTACGAGTTGTAAAATTGTTCTCATTTTGTTTATTTTTTTCTTTGCAACTACTTCATGCTATCATATCATCACTAAGAAAAGTAAGAATTTAAAATTAAAGTAGGCAAAATTTTACAGGACGTGCAATTCGTGGCCCTGCGGTACCTGACGGGCGAGTGCAACTACGGCGGGCGCGTCACGGACGACTGGGACCGTCGCTGCCTCAACACGATCCTCTACAAGTTCTACAACCTCAGAGTCATTCGCGAAGACAAATATCAACTTGAGTCTACCGGTAACGGACTTTAATTTTGTTTTTGTATGCAGTTGCAGCATTTTTAATGACGACATCTATGGTTCCTGGTTTCATAATTTGGTAATTGGTTCGGATTTTCTTGGTATTGGTCACACAATTCCTTGCATACATTTGAAATTGAAGCATAATGAATGTAATTTTTCAATGCAAATATGCTTTGTAGGTATCTTTATGAGCATCTTGTCAAGCAAATTAATACTAGTGTTAAGCCGTGTGTGAATGTTAAGCCAGAATATATTATATTAAAGCTCTGTCATACGTAGAGAAGATGTTAATTGCTTATGTTAAAAAAAATCTGCGTTAAAGGTACGTACTACATTCCGGATTTGAAAGAGCACTCGGACTTCATCTCCTTCGCTCGATCCTTGCCGGTGGCCACGCCGCCCGGTGTCTTCGGGTTCCATTCCAACGCAGACATCACCAAGCACTTCCGTGAGGCCAACGAGTTGCTCGACACTGCCATAATGACTCAGGTACAATCTCACAGCAATCAATGATTAATGATTATATTGTTAGCAATAAAAACATTAACTCGTTGCTAAATAAGTTCGTGTCTATTCGTATTAGGAGAAACATTATTATCTGCAAGTATTTAATTTTTTTTTAACTAGAGTAGCAGATAACAGGCCGTTACATTTACAATTTGTAGATTGCTTATCTTGTCTAGTCTTAAAACATTACAAAAAATAGTAAAATAATCAGAGTTGTGGACTGCATTTCTGAATATCCTCATTCTTCAGTAATTTAGTAGCAGGTAAAATAACTACGTTTCTCGTATTATTAGCTACTCGTATATTCTTTATAGAAAGTCAACAAGGTGTTTAGACTTAGCTTCATATATTAATTGCATTGTATGTAGTTCTTACTTTTAGTAAAAATCTTTTTCTTATGTTTCATTCATTCATTTGCTGGTGATTCCAACACAAGGACCGATTAGTAAGTAACATTTTATTTTGATTCCGCAGTTGACTATCAAATAAATCAAACTTTTTATGTAGAACTTACCATTCATTTCATGCAACCAGGATTTACACAAAAAATATTTGGTAAGTATAGCACTACAACGACCGATTGTTAACTTTTTTGAATACAAATACGTCAGGGTTTTTATATATAAGAGGTTATAACAATGACATGGTCGTAGGACACAATGGCGGGTGGAGCCGCCGGTATGACGCCGGAGGAGCAGGCCATGGCGATCGCGGAAGACGTGCTCGCACGGCTGCCTGCTCAGATCCTGTCGGGGCCGTCGCACGAGGGCGACATCAAGCCGGCCGACATGACGCCCATGTCCATCGTGGTCATCCAGGAGGCGGCGCGCTACGAGCGGCTCGTCTCCGTCGTGCGGAGCAGCGCTCGCGCCGTCATTGGCGCCGTCCAAGGTTGATATTTATGTCTAATCAGCGCCACGTAAATATGTGTCTCTGAAGTTTGCCTCGACATCCTCCCTCTACCCGTCAAACTCCATTAACGCTAGTAGTTGTTTTCAGAGACCCAAACTTAGATGCGAAATGTTGCATTAACTATTCTCAGTAACCTTAACCTAAAACTCTGAAGTTTGCCTCGACATCCTCCCTCTACCCATCAAACTCCTTTTACGCTAGTACATAGTTGATTTCAGAGACACAAACTTATGAGGTGCGAAATGTTGCATTAACTATTCTCAGTAACCTTAATAATAAGCAACCACCAACCACCAAGTGCAATGTGTGTGTATATTTAATGAGGTTTTTTGTATAATCTTCTGACAATTAATTGAAATGTATTTTAAAGCTTTTATTTAACTTGCATGGTATGTTTAAAGTATGTTTGTTTGGGTGAAATCTTGGAACTCAATTTTGAAGCAGATATCGTCAACCGATTGAGCTGAAATTTTGCATACTTACTTAACTTTGATGACAATACAATAATATGGTACCATGGGGCTGATCTGATGATGGAACCGGAAGGTGGCCATAGGAACTCCTTAATAGAAAAAGCAATCCTACCGAGCTTGGGCTCTTTAGAATCGTCTCAGTGAGCATTTGATGGATATCCAAAGAAAAGTACAGTCGGCTATAAAAGCTTGCCACTAAAATGTCATTTATGACACAGACTTATTTGTACACTTATTAACTTCATGGGATATTGTAGTAAATACTGTCCAGCCTTATCAGATTATTTTATCTGCGTTCTTGCCTAAGTTGCCGGTTTGAAGTACCTTCCACATGGTTTATTTCTTAGTTCTTTTATGAGTAAATACCAAGTTTCATCTAAATCCGTTCAGCGGTCAAAGCGCTAAACATTTGTAGTAAACAAAAGTGTTTGAAAAGGTGTGAGTGTGCTGACGGACGTGACGGAGGAGGTGCTGACGAGTATGGTGCGCGGGCGCATACCGGCTCTATGGGCTGGCAAGAGCTATCCCTCGCTCAAACCGTTTGCGGCCTACTTCGACGATCTCCTAGCGCGACTGGAATTTCTACAGGTTCTCTTTCCTTAGCAAATAAAAAAAGGACTACACTGCTCTAAACACCCTCACTGCATTTACAAATTGACGATTCGTATGCGTTCTCACGTTTTTAACTCATTCTGTCTATACAAAAGCTCAATATACGATACGATACGTCTACGCAGTCAAATGTATGAAGAAAACAAGAATTAACAACGTATACGTCACTGTCACTGCGTTTATGGCCCAGCGTATTTTGAACAGTGACATGGTCCTTGTTTGTTGATACGTTTCCCATTTTGAGATCCTGTGCACATGTTTTATTATGTAGAACTGGCACTCGACCGGGCCGCCGGTGGTGTTCTGGCTGTCGGGCTTCTACTTCCCGCAGGCGTTCCTCACCGCGGCGCAGCAGAGCTATGCGCGCAAGTACAAGATACCCATCGACCAGCTCGCCTTCCATTACGAGGTATCTACAATAACATTAACGATGTTATGTTTCGAATATCTGTGTGTAAACGAAGACGCAGCTAATTATATACCCATAAACTTTATCACGTTGCAAGAAGATCTTCTATGTCAAAAATAACCAACAGATTGGGATGTTCATTTTCTAAAATCGAAGTATTGATAGATCCAATGTCTTAGCGTCCAGTTTTTACTTGGTACGACTTGATAGGTAAAATTTAATTGATTAATTATTTCAAACAGGAATGAAACCGAATCTATTCCTTAGTGGGCAGCATTTTAAAGAATAACTACCAAATTTTAACACTGAATAGTAATATATTGTTAAATTGTAATTGGTAAATTGATGAACTGAACATCAATATCGTCCGTAGGTGCAGCGCGTATTTGAACTGACGGAGCCACCAGAGGAAGGCGTGTATATCAAGGGGCTGTTCATGGAGGGGGCGCGCTGGAACATGGAGGACTACTACGTCGACGAGTCGCACCCCAAGGTGCTGTACGATACCTTTCCACCGGTGAGACATTGTTAATTATTGATTTCTATAGGAGCCTCCGGAGGAAGGCGTGTATATCAAGGGGCTGTTCATGGAGGGGGCGCGCTGGAACATGGAGGACTACTACGTCGACGAGTCGCACCCCAAGGTGCTGTACGATACCTTTCCACCGGTGAGACATTGTTCATTATTGATTTCTATAGGAGCCTCCGGAGGAAGGCGTGTATATCAAGGGGCTGTTCATGGAGGGGGCGCGCTGGAACATGGAGGACTACTACGTCGACGAGTCGCACCCCAAGGTGCTGTACGATACCTTTCCACCGGTGAGACATTGTTCATTATTGATTTCTATAGGAGCCTCCGGAGGAAGGCGTGTATATCAAGGGGCTGTTCATGGAGGGGGCGCGCTGGAACATGGAGGACTACTACGTCGACGAGTCGCACCCCAAGGTGCTGTACGATACCTTTCCACCGGTGAGACATTGTTCATTATTGATTTCTATAGGAGCCTCCGGAGGAAGGCGTGTATATCAAGGGGCTGTTCATGGAGGGGGCGCGCTGGAACATGGAGGACTACTACGTCGACGAGTCGCACCCCAAGGTGCTCTACGATACCTTTCCACCGGTGAGACATTGTTCATTATTGTTATGTAGAGGAGCCTCCGGAGGAAGGCGTGTATATCAAGGGGCTGTTCATGGAGGGGGCGCGCTGGAACATGGAGGACTACTACGTCGACGAGTCGCACCCCAAGGTGCTCTACGATACCTTTCCACCGGTGAGACATTGTTCATTATTGTTATGTAGAGGAGCCTCCGGAGGAAGGCGTGTATATCAAGGGGCTGTTCATGGAGGGGGCGCGCTGGAACATGGAGGACTACTACGTCGACGAGTCGCACCCCAAGGTGCTGTACGATACCTTTCCACCGGTGAGACATTGTTCATTATTGATTTCTATAGGAGCCTCCGGAGGAAGGCGTGTATATCAAGGGGCTGTTCATGGAGGGGGCGCGCTGGAACATGGAGGACTACTACGTCGACGAGTCGCACCCCAAGGTGCTGTACGATACCTTTCCACCGGTGAGACATTGTTCATTATTGATTTCTATAGGAGCCTCCGGAGGAAGGCGTGTATATCAAGGGGCTGTTCATGGAGGGGGCGCGCTGGAACATGGAGGACTACTACGTCGACGAGTCGCACCCCAAGGTGCTCTACGATACCTTTCCACCGGTGAGACATTGTTCATTATTGTTATGTAGAGGAGCCTCCGGAGGAAGGCGTGTATATCAAGGGGCTGTTCATGGAGGGGGCGCGCTGGAACATGGAGGACTACTACGTCGACGAGTCGCACCCCAAGGTGCTCTACGATACCTTTCCACCGGTGAGACATTGTTCATTATTGTTATGTAGAGGAGCCTCCGGAGGAAGGCGTGTATATCAAGGGGCTGTTCATGGAGGGGGCGCGCTGGAACATGGAGGACTACTACGTCGACGAGTCGCACCCCAAGGTGCTCTACGATACCTTTCCACCGGTGAGACATTGTTCATTATTGTTATGTAGAGGAGCCTCCGGAGGAAGGCGTGTATATCAAGGGGCTGTTCATGGAGGGGGCGCGCTGGAACATGCAGGACTACTACGTCGACGAGTCGCACCCCAAGGTGCTCTACGATACCTTTCCACCGGTGAGACATTGTTCATTATTGTTATGTAGAGGAGCCTCCAGAGGAAGGCGTGTATATCAAGGGGCTGTTCATGGAGGGGGCGCGCTGGAACATGCAGGACTACTACGTCGACGAGTCGCACCCCAAGGTGCTCTACGATACCTTTCCACCGGTGAGACATTGTTCATTATTGTTATGTATAGGAGCCTCCGGAGGAAGGCGTGTATATCAAGGGGCTGTTCATGGAGGGGGCGCGCTGGAACATGCAGGACTACTACGTCGACGAGTCGCACCCCAAGGTGCTCTACGATACCTTTCCACCGGTGAGACATTGTTCATTATTGTTATGTATAGGAGCCTCCGGAGGAAGGCGTGTATATCAAGGGGCTGTTCATGGAGGGGGCGCGCTGGAACATGCAGGACTACTACGTCGACGAGTCGCACCCCAAGGTGCTCTACGATACCTTTCCACCGGTGAGACATTGTTCATTATTGTTATGTAGAGGAGCCTCCGGAGGAAGGCGTGTATATCAAGGGGCTGTTCATGGAGGGGGCGCGCTGGAACATGGAGGACTACTACGTCGACGAGTCGCACCCCAAGGTGCTCTACGATACCTTTCCACCGGTGAGACATTGTTCATTATTGTTATGTAGAGGAGCCTCCGGAGGAAGGCGTGTATATCAAGGGGCTGTTCATGGAGGGGGCGCGCTGGAACATGGAGGACTACTACGTCGACGAGTCGCACCCCAAGGTGCTCTACGATACCTTTCCACCGGTGAGACATTGTTCATTATTGTTATGTAGAGGAGCCTCCGGAGGAAGGCGTGTATATCAAGGGGCTGTTCATGGAGGGGGCGCGCTGGAACATGCAGGACTACTACGTCGACGAGTCGCACCCCAAGGTGCTCTACGATACCTTTCCACCGGTGAGACATTGTTCATTATTGTTATGTAGAGGAGCCTCCAGAGGAAGGCGTGTATATCAAGGGGCTGTTCATGGAGGGGGCGCGCTGGAACATGCAGGACTACTACGTCGACGAGTCGCACCCCAAGGTGCTCTACGATACCTTTCCACCGGTGAGACATTGTTCATTATTGTTATGTATAGGAGCCTCCGGAGGAAGGCGTGTATATCAAGGGGCTGTTCATGGAGGGGGCGCGCTGGAACATGCAGGACTACTACGTCGACGAGTCGCACCCCAAGGTGCTCTACGATACCTTTCCACCGGTGAGACATTGTTCATTATTGTTATGTATAGGAGCCTCCAGAGGAAGGCGTGTATATCAAGGGGTTGTTCATGGAGGGGGCGCGCTGGAACATGCAGGACTACTACGTCGACGAGTCGCACCCCAACGTGCTCTACGATACCTTTCCACCGGTGAGACATTGTTCATTATTGTTATGTAGAGGAGCCTCCAGAGGAAGGCGTGTATATCAAGGGGCTGTTCATGGAGGGGGCGCGCTGGAACATGCAGGACTACTACGTCGACGAGTCGCACCCCAAGGTGCTCTACGATACCTTTCCACCGGTGAGACATTGTTCATTATTGTTATGTAGAGGAGCCTCCGGAGGAAGGCGTGTATATCAAGGGGCTGTTCATGGAGGGGGCGCGCTGGAACATGGAGGACTACTACGTCGACGAGTCGCACCCCAAGGTGCTCTACGATACCTTTCCACCGGTGAGACATTGTTCATTATTGTTATGTAGAGGAGCCTCCAGAGGAAGGCGTGTATATCAAGGGGCTGTTCATGGAGGGGGCGCGCTGGAACATGGAGGACTACTACGTCGACGAGTCGCACCCCAAGGTGCTCTACGATACCTTTCCACCGGTGAGACATTGTTCATTATTGTTATGTAGAGGAGCCTCCGGAGGAAGGCGTGTATATCAAGGGGCTGTTCATGGAGGGGGCGCGCTGGAACATGGAGGACTACTACGTCGACGAGTCGCACCCCAAGGTGCTCTACGATACCTTTCCACCGGTGAGACATTGTTCATTATTGTTATGTAGAGGAGCCTCCGGAGGAAGGCGTGTATATCAAGGGGCTGTTCATGGAGGGGGCGCGCTGGAACATGCAGGACTACTACGTCGACGAGTCGCACCCCAAGGTGCTCTACGATACCTTTCCACCGGTGAGACATTGTTCATTATTGTTATGTAGAGGAGCCTCCAGAGGAAGGCGTGTATATCAAGGGGCTGTTCATGGAGGGGGCGCGCTGGAACATGCAGGACTACTACGTCGACGAGTCGCACCCCAAGGTGCTCTACGATACCTTTCCACCGGTGAGACATTGTTCATTATTGTTATGTAGAGGAGCCTCCGGAGGAAGGCGTGTATATCAAGGGGCTGTTCATGGAGGGGGCGCGCTGGAACATGCAGGACTACTACGTCGACGAGTCGCACCCCAAGGTGCTCTACGATACCTTTCCACCGGTGAGACATTGTTCATTATTGTTATGTAGAGGAGCCTCCAGAGGAAGGCGTGTATATCAAGGGGCTGTTCATGGAGGGGGCGCGCTGGAACATGCAGGACTACTACGTCGACGAGTCGCACCCCAAGGTGCTCTACGATACCTTTCCACCGGTGAGACATTGTTCATTATTGTTATGTATAGGAGCCTCCGGAGGAAGGCGTGTATATCAAGGGGCTGTTCATGGAGGGGGCGCGCTGGAACATGCAGGACTACTACGTCGACGAGTCGCACCCCAAGGTGCTCTACGATACCTTTCCACCGGTGAGACATTGTTCATTATTGTTATGTAGAGGAGCCTCCGGAGGAAGGCGTGTATATCAAGGGGCTGTTCATGGAGGGGGCGCGCTGGAACATGCAGGACTACTACGTCGACGAGTCGCACCCCAAGGTGCTCTACGATACCTTTCCACCGGTGAGACATTGTTCATTATTGTTATGTAGAGGAGCCTCCAGAGGAAGGCGTGTATATCAAGGGGCTGTTCATGGAGGGGGCGCGCTGGAACATGCAGGACTACTACGTCGACGAGTCGCACCCCAAGGTGCTCTACGATACCTTTCCACCGGTGAGACATTGTTCATTATTGTTATGTATAGGAGCCTCCGGAGGAAGGCGTGTATATCAAGGGGCTGTTCATGGAGGGGGCGCGCTGGAACATGCAGGACTACTACGTCGACGAGTCGCACCCCAAGGTGCTCTACGATACCTTTCCACCGGTGAGACATTGTTCATTATTGTTATGTAGAGGAGCCTCCAGAGGAAGGCGTGTATATCAAGGGGCTGTTCATGGAGGGGGCGCGCTGGAACATGCAGGACTACTACGTCGACGAGTCGCACCCCAAGGTGCTCTACGATACCTTTCCACCGGTGAGACATTGTTCATTATTGTTATGTATAGGAGCCTCCGGAGGAAGGCGTGTATATCAAGGGGCTGTTCATGGAGGGGGCGCGCTGGAACATGCAGGACTACTACGTCGACGAGTCGCACCCCAAGGTGCTCTACGATACCTTTCCACCGGTGAGACATTGTTCATTATTGTTATGTAGAGGAGCCTCCGGAGGAAGGCGTGTATATCAAGGGGCTGTTCATGGAGGGGGCGCGCTGGAACATGCAGGACTACTACGTCGACGAGTCGCACCCCAAGGTGCTCTACGATACCTTTCCACCGGTGAGACATTGTTCATTATTGTTATGTAGAGGAGCCTCCAGAGGAAGGCGTGTATATCAAGGGGCTGTTCATGGAGGGGGCGCGCTGGAACATGCAGGACTACTACGTCGACGAGTCGCACCCCAAGGTGCTCTACGATACCTTTCCACCGGTGAGACATTGTTCATTATTGTTATGTATAGGAGCCTCCGGAGGAAGGCGTGTATATCAAGGGGCTGTTCATGGAGGGGGCGCGCTGGAACATGCAGGACTACTACGTCGACGAGTCGCACCCCAAGGTGCTCTACGATACCTTTCCACCGGTGAGACATTGTTCATTATTGTTATGTATAGGAGCCTCCAGAGGAAGGCGTGTATATCAAGGGGTTGTTCATGGAGGGGGCGCGCTGGAACATGCAGGACTACTACGTCGACGAGTCGCACCCCAAGGTGCTCTACGATACCTTTCCACCGGTGAGACATTGTTCATTATTGTTATGTAGAGGAGCCTCCGGAGGAAGGCGTGTATATCAAGGGGCTGTTCATGGAGGGGGCGCGCTGGAACATGGAGGACTACTACGTCGACGAGTCGCACCCCAAGGTGCTCTACGATACCTTTCCACCGGTGAGACATTGTTCATTATTGTTTTCTATAGGAGCCTCCGGAGGAAGGCGTGTATATCAAGGGGCTGTTCATGGAGGGGGCGCGCTGGAACATGCAGGACTACTACGTCGACGAGTCGCACCCCAAGGTGCTCTACGATACCTTTCCACCGGTGAGACATTGTTCATTATTGTTATGTAGAGGAGCCTCCAGAGGAAGGCGTGTATATCAAGGGGCTGTTCATGGAGGGGGCGCGCTGGAACATGCAGGACTACTACGTCGACGAGTCGCACCCCAAGGTGCTCTACGATACCTTTCCACCGGTGAGACATTGTTCATTATTGTTATGTAGAGGAGCCTCCAGAGGAAGGCGTGTATATCAAGGGGCTGTTCATGGAGGGGGCGCGCTGGAACATGCAGGACTACTACGTCGACGAGTCGCACCCCAAGGTGCTCTACGATACCTTTCCACCGGTGAGACATTGTTCATTATTGTTTTCTATAGGAGCCTCCGGAGGAAGGCGTGTATATCAAGGGGCTGTTCATGGAGGGGGCGCGCTGGAACATGCAGGACTACTACGTCGACGAGTCGCACCCCAAGGTGCTCTACGATACCTTTCCACCGGTGAGACATTGTTCATTATTGTTATGTAGAGGAGCCTCCGGAGGAAGGCGTGTATATCAAGGGGCTGTTCATGGAGGGGGCGCGCTGGAACATGCAGGACTACTACGTCGACGAGTCGCACCCCAAGGTGCTCTACGATACCTTTCCACCGGTGAGACATTGTTCATTATTGTTTTCTATAGGAGCCTCCGGAGGAAGGCGTGTATATCAAGGGGCTGTTCATGGAGGGGGCGCGCTGGAACATGCAGGACTACTACGTCGACGAGTCGCACCCCAAGGTGCTCTACGATACCTTTCCACCGGTGAGACATTGTTCATTATTGTTATGTAGAGGAGCCTCCGGAGGAAGGCGTGTATATCAAGGGGCTGTTCATGGAGGGGGCGCGCTGGAACATGCAGGACTACTACGTCGACGAGTCGCACCCCAAGGTGCTCTACGATACCTTTCCACCGGTGAGACATTGTTCATTATTGTTATGTAGAGGAGCCTCCGGAGGAAGGCGTGTATATCAAGGGGCTGTTCATGGAGGGGGCGCGCTGGAACATGCAGGACTACTACGTCGACGAGTCGCACCCCAAGGTGCTCTACGATACCTTTCCACCGGTGAGACATTGTTCATTATTGTTTTCTATAGGAGCCTCCGGAGGAAGGCGTGTATATCAAGGGGCTGTTCATGGAGGGGGCGCGCTGGAACATGCAGGACTACTACGTCGACGAGTCGCACCCCAAGGTGCTCTACGATACCTTTCCACCGGTGAGACATTGTTCATTATTGTTATGTATAGGAGCCTCCGGAGGAAGGCGTGTATATCAAGGGGCTGTTCATGGAGGGGGCGCGCTGGAACATGCAGGACTACTACGTCGACGAGTCGCACCCCAAGGTGCTCTACGATACCTTTCCACCGGTGAGACATTGTTCATTATTGTTATGTATAGGAGCCTCCGGAGGAAGGCGTGTATATCAAGGGGCTGTTCATGGAGGGGGCGCGCTGGAACATGCAGGACTACTACGTCGACGAGTCGCACCCCAAGGTGCTCTACGATACCTTTCCACCGGTGAGACATTGTTCATTATTGTTATGTATAGGAGCCTCCGGAGGAAGGCGTGTATATCAAGGGGCTGTTCATGGAGGGGGCGCGCTGGAACATGCAGGACTACTACGTCGACGAGTCGCACCCCAAGGTGCTCTACGATACCTTTCCACCGGTGAGACATTGTTCATTATTGTTATGTAGAGGAGCCTCCGGAGGAAGGCGTGTATATCAAGGGGCTGTTCATGGAGGGGGCGCGCTGGAACATGCAGGACTACTACGTCGACGAGTCGCACCCCAAGGTGCTCTACGATACCTTTCCACCGGTGAGACATTGTTCATTATTGTTATGTAGAGGAGCCTCCAGAGGAAGGCGTGTATATCAAGGGGCTGTTCATGGAGGGGGCGCGCTGGAACATGCAGGACTACTACGTCGACGAGTCGCACCCCAAGGTGCTCTACGATACCTTTCCACCGGTGAGACATTGTTCATTATTGTTATGTAGAGGAGCCTCCAGAGGAAGGCGTGTATATCAAGGGGCTGTTCATGGAGGGGGCGCGCTGGAACATGCAGGACTACTACGTCGACGAGTCGCACCCCAAGGTGCTCTACGATACCTTTCCACCGGTGAGACATTGTTCATTATTGTTATGTAGAGGAGCCTCCAGAGGAAGGCGTGTATATCAAGGGGCTGTTCATGGAGGGGGCGCGCTGGAACATGCAGGACTACTACGTCGACGAGTCGCACCCCAAGGTGCTCTACGATACCTTTCCACCGGTGAGACATTGTTCATTATTGTTATGTAGAGGAGCCTCCGGAGGAAGGCGTGTATATCAAGGGGCTGTTCATGGAGGGGGCGCGCTGGAACATGCAGGACTACTACGTCGACGAGTCGCACCCCAAGGTGCTCTACGATACCTTTCCACCGGTGAGACATTGTTCATTATTGTTATGTAGAGGAGCCTCCGGAGGAAGGCGTGTATATCAAGGGGCTGTTCATGGAGGGGGCGCGCTGGAACATGCAGGACTACTACGTCGACGAGTCGCACCCCAAGGTGCTCTACGATACCTTTCCACCGGTGAGACATTGTTCATTATTGTTATGTAGAGGAGCCTCCAGAGGAAGGCGTGTATATCAAGGGGCTGTTCATGGAGGGGGCGCGCTGGAACATGCAGGACTACTACGTCGACGAGTCGCACCCCAAGGTGCTCTACGATACCTTTCCACCGGTGAGACATTGTTCATTATTGTTATGTAGAGGAGCCTCCAGAGGAAGGCGTGTATATCAAGGGGCTGTTCATGGAGGGGGCGCGCTGGAACATGCAGGACTACTACGTCGACGAGTCGCACCCCAAGGTGCTCTACGATACCTTTCCACCGGTGAGACATTGTTCATTATTGTTATGTAGAGGAGCCTCCGGAGGAAGGCGTGTACATGAAGGTGCTCTTCGATACCTTTCCGCCGGTGAGACTGCGTTTAAGGGTTTATGAACCAACCACAGATAGATGGGGCCAAAAATGTACCAGTGCTAGTAATTGACTAAGTTTATCGACATCGATAAAATTCAATTTTGAATCATCATTATCATAACTAATGGCTAAGTTTGAATACCTTTTAATTATATAATAAGTAATAATAAATATCGGATAACTTCACACAAATTGATCTAGTCCCAAATTAAGCTCAAGAAGGCTTGTGTTATGGGTACTAGACGACGATAGACATACTTATATAGATAAATATATACTTAAATACATAGAACAACCATGACCCAAGCACAAATATTCGATTTCATCACACAAATATTTGCCCTGGCCGGCATTCGAACCCAGGACCGCCGGCTCAGTAGGCAGGTCTCTACAAACTGAGCCAACCGCGTCGTCAAAAAATAATGAAGAATCAACGTACAGATTGAAAGCGAAACGATGAATGATTTAAACATTCTTAGCGATTTGAAATGGTTAGCCAACAATGTACCCATCATACCAAGTGCCATTGAAAAATTACAAAAACATTATTTAAGGCTAGAAGCCAGTTTGTTATATCGTCCAAAAGGTAAAAGTGCATATATCAAGTTTAAGTGGGTGCAAACTTATTATTAACCAGGGTAATTTTATACACAATAAACTACAGATGGTGTTAGATAAAAAAATTAAAAATGTCGGCATTTCGACATATGAATTGGTATCCGGGAAAGAAATAGAACAAAGTTGTACAGAAGAAATTCATCAACACTATAAACCGTTTCAATTTGCTCCAATTATAGCCTTGCAAGCGTCGGTCCAACCCAGGGATAGTGGCGCTACAAACAGCTTTCATATGGCAATAATGTGTATACGTCATATATTTCCTTTATTAAACGTCAATTAGCTACTTGTCAAGATTTGTCATTAACCAAATTCAAAACATTGTTTACCAGAATGCTGCTTAATCCTTCGTTCTTCTTGCGAAATAAAAACTGAATTCTATTGAAAAAAACTTGTTTTCATAACTGTGGATAGTTTTGGCTTTATTATGCAAACATTATTTGAAATTTGTGGAACATTTAGTCCTGTTCCCTCTTTGTGTACATCAGTGACATCCACCGACAATTCAACGTCAGTTAGCAAAAATTTGCCGTTGCCAGTAAAATAAATAAGTACCACTAAAAATCTGCAATATGGCGTGGGTTGTAAAACCCCCTGTAGGGATAGCCCTGTAGTATAGACTTCAGTTGACTTAGAAAGATAATTTAGATGGCAAAAATGGAAATTGATGCCAAGGGGAATAGGTTTAAAGTCAAAAAATGTTGAAAAAATGTTGAGTGTATATTACGAAAATTATATAAAATATTAAATAAGATCATACCTCAAAGAGTGCACTTTTGCGATTATATATAAAATCTTAGAAATACACAATAGTTGTACGTCCTTTTTATCGATATCAACTAATAAAATTAGTTTAATTTGTCCTCGCACTAATTAAACGTCAGTATACGAGTAATTTGCCCCCCTCTATCCGTGGTTAGTTTATGAACTATTAATTTGCTATTTCATAGTTTACTTACTTTTAGTCGAACTTGTGATATCAGGAAATACGACTAGTCGAGCTAGTTCTTTGGTACCTGGAGGATTCTAAGTTGACCGTTAATGATTCTTCATGGGCGGTAAGACAGAGGCGCCTTGCTTTCCTGCCCGCCGCCCGCTCGCTCCTTCTATACCTCGCACCTTTCTTTCCGCGCGCTGCACGGGGGAACTTATTTACTAAATGATCAAGCTATTACTTATGTTTTATATTGGTATATCTGCTGTATCTATTGAATCTCCAATAGTTATAGCATGGGTAAGGGTTCATACTCATATTCATACTCATACTCATTTATTCATTCATATAATGCACAAATACATTATATGTCAATTTTACAAAAGGGTACAAATACAATGTAGTTAGTGGTTATATTATATGTCAGTTTACTTACAATAATAGTAATAGTTAATTCGATTTTTGTACAATATTAATAGCATTATTCTGTAACTACCTATTCGATTAATAATGTCATTAGTCATTACATAATTTTAAATATCCATCTTTGGTGTCAGTAACAAAATAGAAACTTGCATAATATGTTAAGTTAGGTACAATTCCGAGATGTCATAGAAGGCCTTTTCCAATAGCCATTTTTTCAGTTCGTTATGAAAGGAAAATTCGCTTGTTTGATCTTTAATGCTGTCTGGGATAGCGTTATAGATTTTAGGACCTATTATATGTGATACTTTGGTAGACTTGGTTAGTCGACATCTAGTCGTCTTTAGTTTACCTGCCCGACTTTGAATATCTCTTAAATTTCGACTTACAGTTTTTAAGGGAAAATCTTCAATATTACGTCTGACAAACTTGGAGATGTTAAAAATGTATAATGACGGAACTGTCATTATGCCCAATGAGACAAACAACCGGCGAGCCGGTGTACCAGGAGGAGCGTTTGCTACGATTCTTACTGCACGCTTCTGCGGTACAAAAACGCGGCGCCAGTCAGCGGCGATTCCCCAGAACTCAATACTGTAGTTTATTACAGAGTGAAACAGTGCAAAGTAACTGTTTCGCACATGGGCTTGAGGGAGAACAGTGGACAGCCTTTTTAGAGCGAAGCATATTCCCGAAAGTTTGCCACATATATCGTTTCAATTTGCGAGTCCCACTTGAGTGCTAACCGAATGTATTTTTTTCAGACGTGGTTGATTCCTATCAAGACCGAGGACATCCCGCAGGATGTGTTCTACAACTGTCCGCTGTACAAGACGGGCGAACGGCGCGGCGTGTTGTCCACCACGGGCCACTCCACCAATTACATCCTGTTCATGCGGCTGCCCACAGACAAGCCGCCCGACCATTGGATCATGCGCGGTGTTGCGCTGCTCACGCAACTACCCTTCTAGAAATAAAATCCATGATTACAATATTCACAAACAACTGCTAGGGACGTGTTAGGATTATAATGATTTATTTATTTATTTAAACTGTATTTCACAACAAAAATACATTCAACAACAACAATAAGGCATTCTCTACAAGTCAACCATTAGTAGAGAGTTTACCATGATGTACATGACATGTACCTAGAGCATCATACCGATAATTTAGTTTTGGAGTTTAATTTTTGTTTGTGCTTAACAGATAGAGAGCGGGAGTGAATTCACATCATATAAAAGCCAATGCCTAGTTCTGTTCACTTTGCTAGCAGCGAATTGGGATTGGTTGCTTTGCTGCTGCTTCCACTGACCACGTCGTATGTATGTGGTTGCCCATTAATGTACCGCTCGACTACTCATGAAAGCGCATACTATTTTGGATGTAACTTTATATTGCCGTCTTATATAGTTTTTGTTGAATTTATGACAGAATAGGGATGATATTATATGATTATACAGAGTGATCAATCCAAAGGGGTTAATAGGGAGAAAACGAAAATTATAAGAGATACTTAGGGAAATCTTTTCTTAGGAACCATGGCGTCTTTTTTTTTCTTTTTTATAAATCTCATACATAACCGGGAATTGAACCTGGTTAAAATTTGGTTAGTAATCGCATGGCGTATAGTATAGTAACATTCTGTACAGCAACTTTGACAAAAAATATTCAGTTTTTAATAAATCTTAAATCGACGCCATGGTTCCTAGGAACAGATTTCCCTATCTCTTATAGTTTATGGATTCTCCCTTCTGACCCATTTGGATTGTATAATTATACTTTTGAGATGATAATGGTTATCGAAAATTAAAATTGTTTATCATGGTGAAGTTGGATCGGATGTGTTATTCAACACTTACAGTCTGACACATAAGAGTAGAAATAAAGAAGTGGTTATACAGTATTGACGTCCGCGTTTTCTTAGATTGATTAGAAAGGGACAACACGACAGGATTGGCACCTTTTAATTTCTACTCTTTTGTGTCAGGCTGTAAGTATCTTTCCTACCTTTGCGCTTTGAATTATTATTTTTAATAATTATAGATATACCTACCTAATTTATTTTAGTCTTCCCTGAGTATTGTATAACCCATCATGATGAACTTATTTATTATGTAATGATCTCTATTTTAACTTTACTATGCTATTATTTCTAATTCTAATATTATGCATTTACATTGTTATTAAAATATTTTAACCTTTTACTCTTATGCTTATTATTGTTTTCCATAATATATTCAACATTGTTATAATCCATACGCTTGGTGTTCGCGGGTCGCCTTACATGACACGTCTAGTGGGGGTTGTCTGTGTAATATTTATATTTAATTACACAAAGAATAAATCATCGCGATCTTCTGCAGTCTTAACCGCATTAAAACTATGGTTAACTAGATTTACCTAGGTCTAAATTTTTCGCAATTGTTTATGTTTAAGGTAGTCCCGTAGTCGGGCAAATCAACTTTTTGACCAACACAAATCCACAACTTTTAAACTTCGTAGTAAAATGTCACCTCACAATATAAATAATCGCTTCTCTATGTTCAACTCTATGGCGTAAGTTAAAATTAAAACGTTCAATGTCCCAACTTGATAAAAATCTAAATCGTTTATTATTTTAGACTAAACCTCTACCTATACTTCAGAACAATAAATATAATCTAAAAACAAATTTTATATCTAACTAAATAACACCTCACATTATGTGTGTACAAGGCTAATAAGGGTTACCCCCTTTACACTCCATGCCTAAAATAAAGAAAAATAGTACACCTAGAAAAAATAAAAAAAACACTACTTAATCTAATACTGAAAATCATGAAGAAACGCTTGGCGAGGTCACGGTAGAGTTAGTTAGTCTGCGAGAGTTGGCGTCGAGACTCCTGCGATTCTGACCGGCTCGGGTACAACCGCCGGTACGTTAATGGTGGCAAGAGAGAGAAGGATGATATCATTATGCGCGGCGGACGACAAATACTAAAAAACAGAATAAAATAAATATTTGAGGGGGCTCCCATACTACAAACGTGATCGGTTGCGTTAACTTTGCACGTAATTTGTTTGCACGTCATAATTCATGAAAATGAGGCGCCATACATTCCAGGTACAAACTTAACTTAACCCGGCCAGTTAAGATGGGAATTGTTTGGACGGAACCCTCGGTGCGCGAGTCCTACTCGCACTTGGCCGGCTTTTGCTACAAGCCGCGAGCTGCCATTCCCGGATTAATAATAAAAAGTGCTCATGGAAACTGTAATCCCCGAAGAAGTAAAGAAGTGTGGGCTCTTTTGATTTGTCTTAACGTTTGTGTAAAAAAGTAGGTACAGTCGTCAATATAAGCTTATTTCAAAAATGTGTTGTTTTGTAACCCATTTTTAACAGACTTCAAAAAAGGAGGAGGTTCTCAATTCGAACTAATATTTTTTTTTTTGTATGTATGTTACTCGATATCTCCAAGAACCGTGAACCGATTTTAATTTTTTTTTTTTAATGGAAAGGGTATAACTCCGAGTTGGTCCCGTTGGCACTAAGTCGGGATCTGATGATGGAATCTTGGAGAAATCGAGGGAACTCTTCAAATGTTATAGGGACATGTACGGCGCTTTCGGTAATTTATTGATCTTCTTCTTCTTCTTTGGCCACCCCTCTTCCCAGTTTATCTAGGGTCGGGTCTCCTTGTACGTCTGCGCCAGAGTGCTCTGTTCTGGCTTGTCTCTATGCTCAGGTTCGCTTGTTGGGTCTCTTTTTGCATATTCGCCCACCAGGTGGCAGGCGGTCGTCCTCTTCCTCTCGGTCGGTCGGGGATATTAAGGGCTTTACGGGGTGGTCATCTTCGCGTCTCAGAATGTGGCCATACCAACGGAGCCGGGTGCTTTTTGTGTTTTCGACGATGGGTGCTACCTTGAACGATCCTCTGACATACTCGTTTCGCACTTTGTCAAATCGGGTCTCCTCCTGCCCATCTAAGCATCTTCATCTCAGTGACGTGTAGCTGTTGTTCGTGTGCTTTCTTGATGGTCCAGCACTCTGCCCCGTATGTCAGTGCGGGTCTTATCACAGTTTTGTATAGTTTTCCCTTTACGCGTATGGGCATTTTGCGGTCACATAGAGCCCCGGACAGCGATCTCCAGGCTGTGTTAATGCGGTGGGTGACTTCCTTCTCAATGTTTGCATCTGGAGAAAGCATCGAACCTAAGTACCTGAAGTGGTCTACCCGGGGCAGTGCACAGCTGTCGATATGGATATTACAGCCGATTTCAGCTCCCCCCCCAACCCCCATAGTCGCATTCCATATATTCGGTCTTACTGCGGCTTATGCGTAGTCCATGACACTCTATTTGTTTTACCCACTGATTGAAGGTCTCCTGGAGTTCCTGGAGTTCGGTAATTTATTGATAAAGTCAAAAATTTACATTCAGTAAATAGGATTTGGTGTAAGGAAACTGATGATGAACACCACAGATGGCCACTAAAACTTTTATATGAATCGCTAAAAAGCAAAAAAAAAAAAAAAAATTAACATTAAAAAGAACCGACTTCAGTAAAACTAATAAGCCAAAAAAAAATAACCCGTTCAAGTACAGATTACATTTGACTCACCCTTCGAAGTCGGTGCCAAACCTCGCGTAAACTATAATATACATATATATAAATATAAGAACTGAGTGGTTTGGGATCGACTTCGAAGGGTGAGTCAAATGTAATCTGTACTTGAACGGGTTATTTTTTTTGGCTTATTAGTTTTACTGAAGTCGGTTCTTTTTAATGTTAATTTTTTTTTTTTTTTTTTAGCGATTTAGTTTTACTGAAGTCGGTTCTTTTTTTTGTTAATTTTTTTTTAAGACACGCTTCTTTTATTGCGAATATCTCATTTTTAGGGTTTCGTAGTCATCAGGGATCCCCTTGGATCGCATAATGTTTTTTAGACTAATGCTGTTTCGCATAATTGATTTAGCATATTTTGTTTTGGCATAAAAGTACTTTCGCATAGTAATATTTTGGCCTACTGTTTTTTTGGCATACTACGCTATTAGCATAATTTCAGTTGGACTAATTTGTATTGGCCGAATATACTTTACGCATACTATTGTTTGGGCTAATAATTATTTGGTATATCTGTCATTATCCATAATTTCAGTTGTCTAAATGAATGAAACTCAGTTACGTGGTTAACATGCATTTATTATTATTGTACCTATGTATATATTTCAAAACAAAATATTACGTTACGTAACGTTAGGTCACATTAGGTAGGTACAATGAGCTGCAGAATTGCATGGCCAATTTATGAATGAATTCATTCATAAATGGACCATGCATTTCTGCAGCCCATAGTACATTAGGTTAGGTTAGGCCAGCATGATAACCAGGCGCGAAGCGCCTAAGCAAAGCGGAATAGGGGGTCTGCGAAGCGGCCCTCCGTCGACCTCGCTTTAGTTCCTAAATATAATATATACACACTATACTAACCTTCTCTCGTAGTGCAACTTTTAATAGGATAATAGCGTTATGTATTTTGATATGATACCAATTGATTATTATGCCAATTTATGCTTATGCTTTTTGTTATTAGTCTTAATGACGGTTATGCTTTCTGTATTTATGCTTTTTAATGTTATGCGTAAAAAATTATGCGGAATGAGGCCTATGCACATCTTATTTTCGGCGAAAAGCAATTATGCGGAACCATATTAGTATTAATGATTTTATGCCTTCCAATAGTAAACCCCGTAGTCAACTAGGAACCCTTATAGTTTCGCCATGTCCGTCTGTCTGTCTGTCTGTCTGTCTGTCTGTCTGTCTGTCTGTCTGTCTGTCTGTCTGTCTGTCTGTCTGGCCGTCTGTCTGTCTGTCTGTCTGTCTGTCCGTCTGTCTGTCCGTCCGCGGCTTAGGTCCGTGATCATTAGTACTAGAAAGCTGAAATTTGGTATGAGTATGTGTATGTATCACGCCGATAAAACGGTTAAATAAAAACTAAAAAAAAATCTTTTGTTCGAGTACCTCCAACTGGGGGTGATTTTTTTTTGTTCCAACACTGGTGTGTATGGTGTCGTTGAATAGGTCTTTTAAAAATAATAGGGGTCTCCGAACATTATTTTTTGAAGTCAGCAGTTTTGTAAAAATTCGCTCCGAAAATAAAAAAAATAGCGTCCCCCCCGAGTTATCGCAAAAGTTCATAATTTTCTTTAAAATAACGTAAGTGCCGCGCGGTTTCCTTATACTTCGAACGTTACTCATATTAGTTAAGTGCCATACTGTATTAAAACATTTCGCTCAATCTGGTGCGTATAATCGATAACTTTCAGAAGGTAATAAGTTATTACTGTTACTTTGGCGTTTACGACCTTTTTATAGAGCTTGAAATCTTTCTCGTAATTTAAATCTTTCTCGTAATTTTCGTCTATACCTCAATGTCTATTGTGAAGGATGGGCAACTACGAAACCCTACACTGAGCGTGGCCCGACATGCTCTTGGCCTGTTTTCTTATGGCATGTATTTAACGCGGCGACAAATTAATCTGATTTAGGGATTTATAAAAAATTAAAGGGGGTAGCAAAAATAATAAGTTGGCGACTAATTGCGGAGACTAATAAAGTAAAAAGTAGCAGCTAAGTAATCAATTTTCAACAACAATTACTTCTTACAAAATAACTCTTTACTCAAACTTTTAAGTGTCAAATTGGCTTACGTACTTATTACCACAAATATTTTTCGTGTAAATTAACTTTTTTAGCGTATTCTGACTCATGTCTCTTGTCAAACTTGGAACATGGCACGAATGGAGCAGATTTTAATAGTTTTACATACAAAAAATATTTTCATTTTTATTTTAGTTAGGTATTAAAATATATAATTTGTTGTTTGAACTAAATAAACTCTTAAATTGTTAATAACAAATTAAGTTACGTTTTTATTTAACAACTGCATAAAAGGGTCCCAACACTGCATAGAAGGGAACAGTAATAATGACATTATGATTTCTCAACTCATCTTGTTCTAGGTATGTGAAATGAGAGTAAGGCAAGTGCAAAATATTAACATTTTTAACCCTTTAAAGTTTGATGGCGTGGCGTGAAAGTCGGTGGCGTAGTATGCACGGCAGCACACATTGTCTTTAGGTGTTCTTGGCGTTCAAAGGTTTAAACTGACAGTGTCTAGACTGAGACAAAATAAAACAATGACAACAGAGCAATTTTTTTATTAATTTATTAATGTAACCTGTAGGATCTGCCTGTAAAAGGCATATGTTCATAACACTGGCTCACTCGCCGCCGCACACATAGCAATGTCATGAGTCCACTCTCGCCCTCGGCTCGCGTGTAACTAAACGCAGCATCCTATGTGGCGTGCGCCTGAAACAGTGTATATCTATTTATGTAATATAGATACCTACTACCACAAACACTACATAACCATTTTACGCTTCTTTTGTATACATTGTCATTTTTTTACGTTTTTATTGAGATATTAAAGCTGTGTTGAGTGAAAGACTTACGCTTCTTTTGATTAAACATAAAAAAAAAAACATAGGTATATGATTATGCCGAACGAACACACGAGAGACGAATTATTTGGCTGAAATTATTCTTGACGTCTGTCTCTTACTAAACGTGACCTCTATTTTTCACGTTGTTTAGGATCGCGTGGGAATCTTTAATAAAAAAAATAGGATAATTATTTATTGCACTCCTTTATTAATTAATAAAATATAAAACTATAGCGACTCCTTTGATTTTTGTTCTGTGATGAGGTGCATTTTGTAGGGACAAAGTTAATAATTCTAATCTAAAATATGCTATGATTTTACATAGGATTCGTTAATTTTTTTTTTTTTTTTTTTTTAATTTATTTATCATAAAAAAACTTATGTGGTATGTATAACATTTATATTCCGCCAAACTGAGGACAGTTTGTTGGCGGATAAAGCGCTCACAAACATTTTTGTGTGCTACCACTTATAAATTACTTACTTAAATTATTACTTATAACTTATAACTGCACTAATTTTACTGCTACCCATCAACAACAACGCCGCGCCCCGCGGCACCACGCTGCGCGAGTCGCACCCTAGTAGTAGTTACTAAGGTCCAAAGTCGCACCGCGCAGCATCCCGAGCCGCAGCGCTGACGCAGATGGGCGGCCATATAATACCCTTATCTATTACTAATTACTACACTACAATAACATTAACTAATGTATACTTTCATCAAACAGGTTTAGGAGTTTTGCTTGCAGTTTTTTCTTAAATACTTGTTTACTACTGCACTTATCTACTGATGTTCTTATTTTGTTATGTATCTTAGGAGTCATATATTTACGCGTTCTTTTGCCGTAGTAGTTGTTGGCCTTGTATTCTACGTATGTTTTTTGTGTGCTTGCTCTGAGGTTACGCAACAGTAGTCTACGCGTTTTGAATTTATCCTGGTCGTAATCGTCCATACAAATTAAGTACCTAACTTTCTCATGCACTGGTAAGATTTTTAACATTTTATACAGTCGTTTGTATATATATATAATTAATCAATAGAATCTGCGTAAAAAAGAATATTCCAACCTTTTTCTTTATTTTATAGCTGTTATTTCTGCAATTTTTCACTGAAAATTAAGTCATTTTTGAGACCCGTCACATGTCATGGTCTAAACGAGACTGATCGCCCAACTAATGCGATTTGTGATTTTGCATTACTTGGGAGGGTGCCATTTTTTCCGTCGGATTGTGTATCCATGTAATTAATACGTCAATGGTCGCCGCGAAAATAATAAGCCTTTTCTTATTTGACTGATGCACGGACATGGAAGAAAGAGTCTTTCTTCCAAGTGCACATGACTTAAAGGTTTGACATGTTTGATTGGATTTGACCAAGCTGGCAACTTAATTGCCGTAATGTTACCATAGCGACGAGTGTTTTTTTTGGCTTTAGCAGTTTCCATGGAAAAGTGATAGCTTCCTAATCCTGTCAATATTGTAGTATCGTGTTACGCATTGTTATCATTATCATTCTATATAAAAATTCATTAGAAAGTTAATTATTTGAGTGACGATACTAAGTATAACGACAAAATTGACAAAAACCTATATGGAAAAATAACCATATTTGGCTAACACTCCAGCTTCCGTAAGGTTACGAGCAGGTAAGTATTTTTTATTACGAAAAAGATAAAAATATACGTGTTTGAATATGAACAACCCAATCCCTAATATTATACATTTATTTATTTATTTATTTATTTATTTATTTATTTATTTTAGGAGAACCAACAGCTAATACACTAAACATAGAAACTTAAATAGAAATACAGAGCCAATTACAGGAACTCACAAATAGTTGCTGTACATAAAACATAAACTTAAGTAAACAGCGCACATCGATGTACCGACGCACACTTGCAGCAAATATATGTAAAAACTATGAACATTCGTTAATCTACAAACTTAAACTTATAAACCTTAACTTTTAGAGCCTTGATGGGCTGACAACCTAAGTACCTACCTAATACACAATAACAATACTGCACAAGCATGTTATAGAAATCGCTCAATCAAAAAACACATTAGCTAAATTTCGCCTCACGGAAGGAATTACACAATTAAATATATCAATATCATGCTCTTTCGTCGTATTATTCAAATGGCGACTAGCGCGGTTAAGGAAACTATTCCGTCTGTAATTGGATGATGTACGCCTCAGTGAGATAGGGGGGAAGTGCCTTTTGGACCGAGAAGGAGTCACAAACGATAATTCCTTGAGCAGTTCGGGACAGTCAATGCCGCCAGTTGTGATTTTAAGCAAAAAGGTAATATCGGCTATTTCACGGCGCTTATATAACGGGATCAGATGGTGTTTTTTACAAATATTTAGGTAATTGGATGAATTATAAGGGAATTTTAGTTTGTAACTTAAGTACTTAACAAATTTTTTCTGAACACGTTCAATCCTGTCTATATAAGTAGCGTAACAGGGATTCCAAATTTGGGATGCATACTCCAGTTTACTCCGAACTAAGGAGCAAAACAGAATCTTAAGTGTTTTGGCCTGAGTAAAATGGACAGAACTACGCATTATAAAACCTAGTGTTTTTAAAGCAGAACCAACGATAGTGTCAATGTGGGTGTCAAATAAAAGTTTGGAATCATGTACCACCCCCGTGTGAAAGTTTATGAAGATGTTTGAATGTTCGAGTATTTGGGTATTTGCTACTGCATAATGCAAAGCTGCAACCGGATTGGGATAAAACTCTCCGGTAATGCAGACGAAGCCAAGGGAAAATGCTGGTCTACTACTATAAGAAAATATACATTAGGTATAAATGAGATAACAGCAACCAGAGTAGGATGTTCGGATAAATTTATGTAGTTATATTTTAATCATACAGTTCTCAAGAATCATGCAGCGGGGAAACAAACCAACACGAAAGAAAAGTCAATCGGATGCATCGTCAAGTGCAAGTTTACCAAAAATACCAAAAATACAGATGCCTGAAGACTTCAAAATACGAACGCATCCACTGTTTTCGTTGCCTGAAGAACTTCTTACATTGCAAACTAAACCTACCAAAGCATCCAAAAGACAGCAGGAATCGAAAGTTGTAAAGAAACGACCAACAGGTAGATAATGAGTTTTAAGTCAGGCTTCGTTCAGCACCCCTAGCACAACTGTCACACGCGACTCTTTCTTGCGCGAGAAATATTTCCTATGTATTTCTAAACTGAACTATGAGAGATTGATGGACCGTGAAGCGGGGTAGGTTCTGCGGCAACCCAAAGCAGGAAGTCAAAATGTTTATTCTGTAAGGCCACAAGGGCACTTTTACATGTCTAAATCTGAATATACCGGCATTCCAGAAGAGATGCCATTCGATTCTATTTTTAATTGGGATAAGGGGGATAAGGTCTATATCTAGTCTAACTACAATTAGACTGCCCTAAAAAAAATGCGCTTAAGTTCATGGTTGTCATAAAATAATTGTTTTTTTTTTTAATTATGAGGATTCTTAAAACAATTTCAAAATTTCTTTTGGATTAAAAAAATTATCATAAAACTTGCGTAAGTACATTCGAAGTCACATATTAAATATATATATATATATATTTTTTCTTTGTTTCATGACATATGGACCTAATTTAATTCATATAACAATAGCATGCTGTAGAATTTAATATCAGTCGTCATCCCTTTTATCACACTAATATATGTGCTAATATTATAAAGTCGAATTTTTGTAAGTGTATAAAAAGTAGTATAAAATAAAGTAAGAATTTTTTAGAGATGTATAAGGTCTCTAAGCGTCAATGTACACAAAGTTTATTAGACATGTATCTAAGAGTCTCCAAGAAAAAAAACCTTCAATCGAGTACAGGATGGAACAGGATGAACTCAAATATAATACGCATGTTTACATAAATGAGAACAGCGTTAACCGCAGTGTAAGACGATGGATGCCGCTGCTGCACTTTTTATTTTTATTTGCATTTAAAAGAAGAGAATTTACACACATAATACTAACATAAGAATTGTGTAGACAAATTGATGATAATTAATTTCAACCACACCACCTGTTAGGGTAAATGAGAGAGAAAAGAGCTGAGAAAACTTTTCACATCGAGTGGATTTTTGTTATGGCTTATTAAAAAAAAGAACCGACTTCAGTAAAACTAAAAAACCAAAAATAACCCGTTCAAGTACAGATTACATTTGACTCACTCTTCGAAGTCGATCCCAAACCACTCAGTTCTTATATTTATAGTTATATTATAGTTTACGCGGGGTTTGGCACCGACTTCGAAGGGTGAGTCAAATGTAATCTGTACTTGAACCGGTTATTTTTGGTTTTTTAGTTTTACTGAAGTCGGTTCTTTTTTTGTTAAAAAATAATTTTTTTTTGGCTTTTTAGTGATTCATATAAAAGTTCTAGTGGCCATCTGTGGTGTTCATCATCAGTTTCCTTACACCAAATCCTATTTACTGAATGTAAATTCTTGACTTTATCAATAAATTACCGAAAGCGCCGTACATGTCCCTATAACATTTGAAGAGTTCCCTCGATTTCTCCAAGATTTCATCATCAGATCCCGACTTAGTGCCAACGGGACCAACTAAGAGTTATACCCCTTCCATTAAAAAAAAAATTAAAATCGGTTCACGGTTACATACAAAACATACATACAAAAAAAAAAGTTCGAATTGAGAACCGCCTCCTTTTTTGAAGTCGGTTAAAAACTAACTTGCTTACGCTAATTACTGACAGCAGAAAAATGCTATAATACTTTTAAAACTTAAAGTTTCAAACTTTTAAGCGACTAGATTTTTAATCTTATCCTAAAACTTATTCAGTGATCCAAAGTTATAATGCGCTAAGAAAAGCACGAGAAGAGTTCAGGACCAAACTGATGAACTTAATTTGTCAATCCGCACCCGGCGAGGATGGAGACGGTGGACCCACGAGCGAGGAGGACTACAGGCAGCGATACTACTACTACATACACTACGGCCTCGACACCATCCACGTGGCGCCGCTGGATAACAGAACAATAATACGGTAAGTAATCCACTGCAATGTAAGCAAGAATTGAACCCGCGCCGCTGATTTTCGGAGCAGTTACTAAAACGCTACTACATAAATCGCAAACAATTAGTCTTCTTATTAAAAATAATAAAAAAATATGTAATCGAAATGGGCTATTTGGAGGTCAGTAAATCGTTTTTTTTTGGATCCTTGTATATATGTATGTCTTTGTGTTCTCATCGAGCCCAAACGGCTGGGCTGATTTAAGAGGCCTTATTCCTTTTAAAATGCTGATTTTTCTTTATGATCAAACATGTTTCTTAACATATTATTGATGTTACTACCTAGAATAGAACAGGGCTATTGGAATTTATTGGTATATATTACAAACCTACAGTTTGAATTTTTCATTGATCATTTTTATTTCAAATACCACTCGAAATTGAAAAAATTGACGCGGGAAATTTGTTTTTTATCTTATTTTCAACTGAACGCAATGAAAGCGTAAAATAGCTACGTATGTTACTACCTAGAACTCGAAGAGAAGTATTATTCACTTCAAAAAGTTAGTTGAAATTATCAAGATATTTGTCGTAATATGTTTTTTTTTTTAATGGAATAAGGCCTCTTAAAGAAATAGTCCAGTATAGGTATCTACCCTAGCTAGGCATCACCAAATGGTTATAGGATACTTTTTACCCGAATACAAAGAAGCTAAAAGTTATAACGCAGTTTTTCTTCCACGCGGACGACCGCCGAAGGTCGGAGTTCTAGTTTAATATAGAAACCAAAACATTATAAGAACAAAAATTGGATATCGAATCCAGTACCTACCACTGAGTAAGTGATGAAAAAGACAAAATGATATTAAATTATTATTACCAATATGAAATTAACAATATGAAATTATTCAATAAAAAAACGCATGAGTCTCAAATTTATGATTTAAGAGTTCACAATTTGCTAACAATGAGGCTGAGATCATGGAGGGAGACTTTATTCGCGGTGACTGCCGAGATGCGCGAGGACTTCATCATGAGCATGAAGCAGGCAATTGTGGACTTCGTTCTAAAAGATCCTAAGGAGGTAAGACAAATGAGTGATGTGTGGCCGAACGGGTGACCGTGTGGTCGCTACTCTAAATACGCCGATGCACCATAATAGTAGTCAAATGTATGAAGGCAATGACATTAACGACGCGTCACGCATCGTCAATGTGGTGCGAATAAGTGTTAGGTTCTCGACTTTAGAAATCTCATAACAAAAGTTTTTACTTAGTCTTTTTTTTATTCATACGTACTGTAAATCTGAAATGTCATATAAACTTGATATAACTCTTAAAAGTAAATTTTAGAAAGAAGAAGAAGAATCGAAGGCGTCTTTTAAAAACGAAGAGGTGTTTAGAGACGGTACGCTGAGAGGACGGTATGCTATTGCCAAGACCAGCCTCACAAAGGACCTCTTCAGCGTTAATCCTTGCATTGCGCAAGTCTTACAGATATGGTGCAAACAATTCAAGTAACTTTCAAAGTTTACTTTTTTCATTAAACCTTTTACACACTATGGCGGCGACAAGCCCGGCGGGTTTTAGACAGCTGAGCCCTTTGCCGTTGGTTCATACCGCACAAATCTTCAGAGTTACTGAGGGTGCGGGCTCAGGCACTAGTACCCGGCGGGTATACCACCTGGCATGGCATGGCGCCGGCAGAGTGTCCTACACACTAAGATTTGGCAGACTAGCTAAGTAAAAGTAGTTTAGAAATGAAGATCTGACTGCTTTAGGTTTAGACTCATACATTAAACAGTCTATATTTTTCCAGTAATCTCCGGTTGATAAGCATGAAAGACATAATAACTATAAATGAAGCTTACGATTTACAAGACTTTTGTTTCGTCTGCAAAAGACATATTGAAGCAGCTTGTAATGTGCTTACTCTGCAGTGGATCCCCACACTGCAAGCCGTATTCCTTCAGGTTAGTTTTAAATGGTAACAAACTACTATGAAATAGTAACAAATGTTGGTAAACATCAAAACTCCTTTAAAAAAAATGGGATACTAAAAATATTCGAATTCCTGTTTCGGCGGTACAAGCACAGCGAAAGACATAGTTAAGACAAACCTTATCTTCACTGAGATAGATCTATATTTTAGGATTTGTATTTATTGTATGATGTATGTGTATTTGCCATTAGGTAATATAATATTAATCTCTTCACAGGGCAGCAAAAAGAAACAGATCCCTGACTCAAAGCAAACGCGTAAAGTGAAGCATTATTTTAACTGTTTAGCGTGCATCATGACCTACAATTTACAAACTCTATGTTTGAAATCAATGCAGGAGTATACAGATTATATATTGGACGTTGGAGTAAGATTTTTTCCATTAAATTGAATAGCTTGTTTGGAATGGATAATTTTATTTGTACCTAATCAATTGATTGTTGGATGTTTTTGTCCGCGAATCTCAATCAAGAATCAAATTTTCAGATTTTGTTCAGTGGTTATCGAGGTATTTTTATATTTTTTTGAAAATTAGAATGTGATGATTATGGCACATACCTTTCCAGGTCACAAATCAAGGATTCGTAATAAACACGGTATTCAATGACGGCACCATAGAGTTTGAGCCCCCGTTCGAAGAGTTCGTATATCGGTTGACTCTTATGTACGACTTCCTCATAGACGCATGTCGGCAATGTCCGCGTTTGGAGACTTTGTTGTATTATGATGTAGTCTGCACCGGGAGGGCTACGCTCCAGGTATCTACTACAATTTAATTTTAAAATTAAGATATACTGAGTTTTTTACAGACAAAATATTGTTTATAATTCGTGCCAACGAAAACATGGAAATTCAACAATCCCGATGTGTTAATTATTTGTAGTATTTAATGATCAGCATGATCGATTTTGAAAGTATTATACCGGTGAAGTCCTTGATAGTTATTTTATTTTAATGTATGCAGAAGCCATCTAAAAAATGGTGTCATGAAATATTTTACAAGGTATAAAATAATAAAATTGAAAACCTACTTTAATATTTTGTGTGAAATAGTTATTTGTGCAACAAGAGAGCAAAGTTGTTTTTTGTTACGAGTGCTGATTTTGAGTCCCGAGCAAGCGAAGGATTCTACGTTTGAATCACGAGCGTAGCGAGTGATTCTATGTTAGAATCCTGAGTGTAGCGAGGGACTCAACAGCACGAGATGCAAAAAACTTTGCTCTCGTGTAGCACACACAACTTTTCACCTCATCAGCGAGAACATATTCGACATTTTGTGCTTTTTCTTCCAACGTATGTTTATAGTCTTTGTTGCTGATTTCAATAATATTATTAATCAGAAAATAGATAAGTGCTGCTTAAAAAGTAATAACAATAGAATTTAATTGAAATTATAATCAACCAACCAAAACGGTTATTGTCATTATTTGATCAAATTGGAAGATTTAGCAGATACATGACGTGTTTATTTATAAATTTATAGTATATTACGAGATTTTGTTTATAAATTGATTAATATTTTTACTCCTAAAACACCAAACAAAATAAATGCAAAAGAAAATAACAATTACAATACGAACTCGATATTTTTTAAGGTACGTTTCGAATATGCATCTATGATAAATGGTGAAATAATAAATTATTATTATATTTACAATAAGTAATAGGTTGAAAAATCTTATTTTATTGGAGCAATGATCTATTGTTTTATATAAAAGGCACAATAATTTTAATATTCGGTCGTTAAATAAAAATATAATAAAGAAAATAAAAATACGTTGCAATTAAAACTTTTTCGGGTGTTTTTAATGAATGTTTTGGTATATCGTGTATCCGAACTGTTCTCAATCGAGGTCGGATTCGAAAATCGAATTTCAAATTGATAAGTTTCTATCCCTCTCTTTTATATACATATGAAAGAAACAGAGTGCATCGAGATTCAAATGATTAGAATTTTATAATTAACCTTTGGCTGAAGAATGACAATTCGTGGTGCGATACTGAAAAAATTAAAAAGCTACTTTTTACTCACGCTCGAAACAAAATCGCATTTTGTTCACTGTTATCTGACAGCAAAATCGCCATGTTTGAGCTGGTGAGGTGAAAAATTATATTGATAACCGGCCACTTTGTGTTCGGTCGATTAACATTTTGGTTTGGCTACCGAGCTTTGTTCAATATTTTATGTACGTGCACATGTAATTAGTAATTAGGATGTATCGTGTCGTGTCGATAGTTGCTCATATATTTGTGCATTATATGTAAATGAAATCTATTTGTCGACTTCGGTGGACATATTGGTATTCATATGTTGCAATATACACGTCGCGTTGTTTATAACAACTGTAAAATTCCTTAATTAATTCATAGATCATAATCTCACCAAATGACGTCTCAATGCTTGATGGAACTAAACATGTTCTTATCATACACCGTAGGATTTTTACGAATTGAACAAAATGCACTAGATAGTTTTGTTAAAATGAATAACAATAGCCTTTGGCGCAGTTAGTGTTGGTTTTAATATTGTGCAGTGCAGAGTGCACCTTTTCTCTTGTACTTATATTAGTTTTAAGCGATATTTTTATTTTAGCCAAAGATAGGTGATGAAATCGTTGACAATTATAGACAGCAAATATATAATCTAATTCAACAACAAAGAATCGGACCAGAATTGCGAGTTAAAGATTTCGACGCTTACATTTGCTTATTGAATGGGGAGGTAAGTAATTTACTTTTTGTCTCAATATAGTTAAGAAATGTATTTGTGGACACTAACTTGGATTGCCAATCCAGCGCTTTATTCACTTAACCTAAACAGGAAATTTATTGTACAATTATTAAGCGTATTTTACCATTCTCCTATCGTGTGATATGTCTACACGTCGACATTGGCGAAATACCTCTTGCTAAACCAGCAAGAAGTGAAAGCTACAGAAAAAAATAAGTATTTCACCGTATTTCAACCTAGGTTGGTTAGTCCGTAGAAACACAACAATTCCAGTTACCACAGGTAATACGGATTCATATTATTTTTCGAATTTAAATGATTCATTTAAAACTGATCTTATTTTAGGCTCAATCAAAAATTGATGCGTTTCTGAACTCAATACCGGAAAAAACATTTGAAGAGTTTTGTGACGAATCAGTCAAATACGTGGAGTTAGCGAGAGACATGCCGTCAAAACTAGAGGGGACGATAGTGATTGGCATGTTACGTATGCAGCGGACAGATTTGATCACCTCGCTTCGTCAAGCTGCTATGCATTTGGCCAATAGCTTGTTGAAGAGGATGACGACTGATTTTCAAAGGGAAATAAAATCGTAAGTTCAATTTCGAGCCTTTATTACTTTTTGAAGTAAGTCAAATATTGCTAAATTAATTGATTTTTTCTTGCGGAAGCCTTTTTGTTCTTGCGCGAATAAATTATTATTTTAAAAATAGTTGTATAAACTATTATGTATCACTTTTTCAATTATTTTAGAGAAAACAGAAATTAATGCAATGGGTCTATAGTTCCCCATGTTACGCTTGTCATCTTTCTTAAAAAGGGGTCTAACTATGGATACTTTAAGTTGATTAGGAAATACGCCTTGTTCAATACACATGTTTATAATGTAACTGAGTATGGGGGAAATCACGGAGTATATGGAGATGGCATTCAGCGCAGTTTGTTCTAGCACCGCTGTAGCCGACTTTTACACGCACACAATTATATTCGTATAGAAATAAGGTTTTACAACAAACAAAAGTGAGTTGACATTGGCTGAGCTAATGTGTGCGATTTTCGTGGTCATACACTACTACGATCAAAGTATCGAGAATTTTAGCCCTTATATGCATATCAGACAATGCATTTATTTTTCATCTCTCCTGTTCGGAAAGTGTCATTTTCATGAGTCGATAGCCGGGTGGAAAATAGCTTTTCCATCCCTAGGGTGGAAAGTAATTTTTTTTAAATTGCCACGGAGTCAAAGACAATTGCCATCTAGATGCACGTCGTGACCAACTTAATTAGGTACAATCTAGTCAGCCGTGGTAAGTGGCCATTAAAAAAAATCTCCAAAGGTTAGATATATTTATTTATATCCAATTATTATTAAATAAATAAATAAAAATAAATAAATAAATATTAAGGGACAATCTTACACAAATCGACCTAGTCCCAAACTAAGCAAAGCTTGTACTATGGGTACTAGACGACGATATACATAATATATAAATACATATATAGATAACATCCATGACCCAAGAACAAATATTTTGCACAAATATTTGCCCCGGCCGGGATTCGAACCCAGGACCGCCGACTCAGTAGGCAGGTGTCTACCAACCGAGCCAAACGCGTCGTCAATAAAATATGTAAATATGTAAATATAAATATGTATGTATTATTATATTTATAATACATACATATAATTCTGTCCCTCATTTTATTGAAAGAATCATACATTTATAAGCCTTCTATAGCCATTTATTTATTTTTTTATTTTGTATAAAAAAACAAAATTGATGAATTTGTTTTTTTTTTAAATATTGGCGGTACGTATATTTTAACTTTTTCTTTCAATTAAAAATAATTATAATGAAAGTTTATTTTTTAAATATTGGCGGTATGTATATTTTAACTTTTTCTTTCAATTAAAAATAATTATAATGAAAGTTTGCAATAAAAAAAGCTCCCCGAGATTAAATACGAGACTAAAATGTGTACTGTACTAGGTACCTACATATAAAAGTTACATAATATTGTATGTCAAGAAAATTGACACAAAAATGTACTAGGCTAATACGTAACATAAGTAATATACTTAATTAAATCATAATCGCTCACTACCGGGTGCTTGCCGGCTGCCGCGTTGTAGAATTAAGCCACCGCGCACTAAAAAATTGTGCTGTGATCTCTAATACTGATTACTTATAGTTAACTTAACGATAACATTTTGCTATCGTATATACATAGTTCCGAAATTAGCGTTGCATTACCGCGGCAGAGTGGCGAGCATTTAGTGGTTTACTAGTTTATATATATTTAGTAATAATTTCTCATTTAAGTGAAGTTGTTAATATCTTCTTTTGAGAAATAAAGATTCTTAAACCCGAAATATAAATACCATGTATTTTATTGATTATTGGTTAAAAATAACATGGACATTAATTTAACTCACTCATGACATGTGAGTGTAGTATTTTATTTTCCTCGCAGTCGAAATGAAAAGTAGAGTGTTTAACTCGGGTAAAATTACCCATTTCACCCTCGAACTATTGGCGCTCTCACTTCGTTCGAGCGCCAGAAATATCTCGGGTGCAATGGGTAACTTTCTACCCTTGGTTAACAATCTACTATTTATTATAACTTAAATAGAAATAAAATAAAAGGCAAGTTTATGATTCAGTACGACAAAGTCTCGAATTGACAAGAAATTGATTTCTACTTCCGTCAATTCAGTAGTGTCACTTTTGATATTAACGCTGGCAAAATATCACAAGGTTTTATGTTACAATTTTAAAACATTTAATATTGAACCTTATCCTTGTAACACGGGGTTTAATTTTAACGACCCAGAAAATGTCATGTAAGCTCAGCCAGCGGTATGCATCTACTGATTCTAAAGGTTAAGGGCGTGATCAAATCAAAATAGTCGATATCGATAAAATAATAATATGTATAGGTTTATAATATAATGCATGTTGAAAATATTTATTTTGTATGGTCGTAAATTAAATTATCAGACCTTTTAATTTTTGGGACGAAATCAAATGGAAGCGTCATCTCAATATTTCTATCGTTCAAAATGTTTACATATAGTGATATATGAATATGAATAATAAAACCGGCCAAGAGCATGTCGGGCCACGCTCAGTGTAGGGTTCCGTAGTTGCTCATCCTTCAAAATAAACTGCTGTTTTAAGCCCGAGGTTTGAGTTAAAAAAGACTTTAAGCTATATAAAAAGGTCGTAAACGCCCTAGAAACTGTAATCACTTATTACCTTCTGGAAGTCAACTTACGTCCTTTTAAAGAAAAATATGAAATTTGGCGATAACTCAAAAACGGCTCGACCGATTTTGTTCAATATAGTTTTCATTGAAAGTACTTATAAGGCCTTATATACATGAATTTTCCCGATTTTTTTTGACCCGTGGTTGAAAAGTTAGAGAGGGGGGGGACACTATTTTTTTTGTTTTCGGAGCGAATATTTACAAAACTGCTGACTTTATCAAAAAATAATGTTAGAAGACCCCTATTATTTTTACAAGACCTATTTAACAACACCCCACATACCAGTGTTGAAAAGAAAAAAAAAATCACCCCCACTTTAGGTGTTCTAGAGGTACCCGAAAAAAATTTTTTTTTTAATTTTACCGTTCTTTCGGCGTTATACATACACATACTCATACCAAATTTTAGCTTTCTAGTACTAATGATCACGGAGCTAAGCCGCGGACGGACAGACGGACAGACGGACATGGCGAAACTATAAGGGTTCCTAGTTGACTACGGAACCCTAAAAACATCACCTTACAACATTTGGGACAGGTAGTAAGTAAAAAAATTTAAACGGAGTAGATTTATTTATTTTATATCATATAAAATGTAAACAAAATAATTAAGGGACAATCGTACACAACTCGCCCTGACCTTATACTAAGCAATGCTTTTAATATCGGTACTTACTAGACGATGATATAAACAATATATATAAATACATACAAAAAATTAACATCCAGGAACAAAATATTCGAGTTCATCACAGAAATATTTGCCCTTGCCGAGATTCGAACGAAGGACCGCCGGCTCAGCAGGCAGGTGCATAAAAACTGCGCCAAGTCAGTTGACGACGAACTGACTAGCACATTATTATATTGTGGATTAGCAAAACAATAATACTGTTTTAATCTAATGATTTTGTCACCCACTGCTATTGATTTCGCTGTAGGTAATAAAATTACTTGTTTTTTTTTTATTATTTATTACAATTTAACACTGACAGTTAAACCTTGACGTGCTAATTGTTACAAATTTAATTACATTATTTATGTGAACTAATTATTTCTACAATACTACAATACTAATTATGTCAACTTACATACTATTTATTCAGTTAATAACAAAATATATTATTATACTCGTAATTATAGCCATGTCTCCTTACGCTATACGAAAACAACTAGGTACTAGGTACTTAAATACGAGGCTACCTAAATTGAGCTCGGGGTCACTCTTGCCTCTAGAAAACGACATGATGCGGTTAAAAATCTAGATTCTAGGGTGAAGAAAATGTCGAGTTGGCTGTCACTATCAAGAATAGCATTCAGGTCAGGAGTGATAGGGCTTGGTGCAAGGGGGACGAAGCGAGAGCACGAGTCCTGGCCAGGGGGATGGCGAAAAAGTCTGAATTAAAAAAAAAAAACCGGCCAGGTGCGATTCTGACTCGCGCACCGAGGGTTCCGTACAAACTTTCACTTATCCCATCTTAATTGGCCTGGTTGAGTTAAGTTTGCATCTGAAATGTATGGCGCCGCATACAAACGAGGTGCAAATACTTATAAAAATTATGTAATAATTAATGTAATTTAATCTGCAAATTCTGAGTTTTAGTAATTATTTTTGACATAAGTAACAAATTGAAATATGTGACAATCAAGTATTTGAATATTGTTTTATTTTGTTTGCATGCCTTTTTGGTAGAACATAAGCAACACTGTATATACCTGTATCACCTAATTTATTACTATGTTCTTGCAATAAACGAATTTGAATTTGAATCAAACTTAACGCAACCAAGTTCTCCAAATATGATTTACCTATTTATTTATTTCATTAATCTTTATTGCACAAAAGAAAACGTATCGTACAAAAGGTGTAAATTAACACTATATGTATATATACTCAGGTCTAGGGTCCTGAGTATATATACATACGAGGGGCGTCTGAAAAGTTCTAAGCCTAAGATAGAAAAAAACAATTTACACAAATGAACTCGTGTTTATTTTTCAATATAGTCTCCTCCTAAATCAATGCATTTTTTACATTTTTTATACAGTGCTTTTAGGCCATTAAAAAAATAATCTTCATTTTGCCCTTCAAAATGCTCCTGTACAGCCGCCTTCATCTCTTCGTCACTTCTAAATCGCTTTCCCCTCAACTCTTTCTTCAAATTATTGAATAGAAAATAATCGCTTGGGGCTAGATCTGGGCTGTAGGGTGGGTGGTCAATTTCGTCAAAACCAACTTCCTTCAGAGCACGCCTCGCAACATTAGCGGTGTGAACGGGTGCGTTGTCTTGCAAAAACAAAATGCCTTTCCTTAGTTTACCCCGCCTTTTCTCAACTATGGCTTGTCGCACCTGTCTTATTAGATTTGCATAATAAGTTCCGTTTATCGTAGAGCGTTTTTCTAAATAATCGATTAAAAGAATGCCATCACAATCCCAAAATACCGTAGCCATTAACTTAGAGGCCGACTTTTGCACTTTAAATTTCTTCGGCGGCCTTTCACCCTTTTCAATCCACTGCATCGACTCAGACTTACACTCCGGATCATACTGTCTGATCCATGTTTCATCGACAGTTACTATTCGGGAACAAACTTCATCTAAATCATCTTCGCACAATTCTAAAAACGCCCGAGAAGTTTCCACACGATGTACTTTATCGAAGGCCGTTAGCATTTTCGGTACCCAACGAGCTTCTGACTGACTGACTCACGACTGACTGACTTTACTCATGTACAAATGTTCATGTAAAATTTCTCCGACTCTTTCTTTACTAATACCTAAGACCTCAGCTATTTGCCAAACCTTAATTCTTCTATCTTCTAATACCAGCTTTTTGACTTTTGCTACGTTTTCTTCGGTCACTACCGATATTGGCCGCCCTGAGCGGGGGTCGTCTTCGATCGATTCCCGTCCGAGTTTAAATAAGCGACTCCACTTTTTGACTGTGGCATAAGAAGGCCCAGAATCACCGTAAATAATAGCCATTTCCTCAAAAATACACTGCGGTGATTTGTTACTTTTTGTAAGGAATTTAATTACAGCACGTTGCTCAATTTTCGTAATATTCGTTGGTAATTCACACATGATGTACTTTTCCGTTGAATATCTCGAAACAGAATAATAAAAACGTGACATGTTATTTTTTAATAATTTGTTTTTAAATGGCCTTTCTAGTGGCCAGTATCATAAACGCATATATAACCTCGAAATACCTTAGGCTTAGAACTTTTCAGACGCCCCTCGTATAGTGTTAATTTCAACTCGATACCTCCACGCGTTCTCGAGATAAAGGGTCTTGACAGACAAGCAGACAGACAGACAGACAGACGGACGGACGGACAACAAAGTGATCCTATAAGGGTTCCGTTTTTCCTTTTGAGGTACGGAACCCTAAGATCAACAATAAAATTAGAAATAAGTTCGAACTTTGTATCGTGCCTTCACGCTCAATGAAATATTGTTTAACATGGTAGTGAAAGTAGTCCCGAGATGGAGGGTGGAATATCATCACACTCCATAGTCGGCACGACTTAAGACTCTACATGGGTGTAGTAGCTTGGCGGGCAAAATAGTTCGGTAATTTTCCGAGAGATGGCGTTATTCACGGGCTGCAAGGAAATCTTTTAGTATATCCAAATCACGCTGGCGCATCATGGCGTGTGAACATACTTAATCATTGTAAATAAACCTGACAGGATACATGAGGAGTATTCTCGAATTTCGGCCACGTTGTTGGCCCCGCCGCCCGACACGGCTGCTCTGATGGACCTCATAGACTACTGCAAGAAAACCGAAGACGTCTTGTCCACCCAGATGGAAGACAGGCTGCGCAATGTGATGCGGTATATCGTGTTTCTGGGCGATTATACTATTTTCACGCAGCCAGAGATTAAAGCCAACAGTCAGGCGTTTCACTGGTAAGTGTAGTTCTTGGGTCAAAAAAAATTGGATGTAAGATGTAAGTAATCACTTTACATTGAGCTACTAATACTAAGTGAATGAAATACATGCATTTTACAATATAGTTATGACAATAGCGTGTAAGTATCTACTGTTATAATAGAAATACATGTTTACGGGTTTGCGTGCAGAGTTTGAAATTTGTAATTCATGTTTTTGAAGTAGGTAGACTTTAGCATTAATTGTGAGTAAATATTTTTGAGTTAGTTAAGCGTTTATGAATGAGCTGATATAACTAAAATAACTATGAATTCCAACTATCTGCATGCATGTTCCCCATTTCTTATATCCATAATACTCATAATGGAAATAATTATAGGTATTCGCGTCTACCCGGCATTATAGAAGAGTGTAAAGTGATCTGTGAGCAAAAGAAAATAGAGTATCAAGAACTACTGAAGGTGGAATATAATTCTTATTATATTAATTTGCAATTGTTCATGGATTTAATTAACCATTTATATTCAATTCTAATGACTATTATATGTTGTGTTTTCAGGTCAGGATTGCGAAGTTTATAGATGACCTAGACATTTATGAAATACTATGCGATGAAGTGCAATATTGGGGTGAAATAGGCGAATTGCCAACATACGTCTCAAAGGCTCGTAGCCTTGATGACAAGTGAGAACTTTTACTAATATTTTAGTAAATTAACCCATCTTCCCGTATTAACTGGTAATGGTCAACTGATCACTCTTTAGCAATCAGGTGGTCCTGCTGCTTACCTTTTCTTATTAAACTGATATCTGTACGTGTTTTATAGTTGTGTAGGTAATTATGTAATTGTAACATTCCTGCTGATCACAAAATATTCGAATGTTTGATATATTTTTAGGGATTTTAAATGTAGCGGCAATGCAAGTATTTAAAACTAGCGGCATTGCTTGTAATTAAAATGATGTATAACAGGTTATCGAACGCTTTGACGAGAATTGATCAGTTCAACGAGGAAGAGACTTCTTTCGGTTATGAGTTGTCTCAGTACCCGAAGAGAAAAGTTATATATGATAAACTCGTGCCCTTCAAGAAATTATTTGATGCTGGTCATGAATTTGTCGAAAAACATCACAACTGGATGACTTCTAAGGTATATTACCTAAATACCCTATAATTATATGAATAGTTGTGTACTTACTTACTTACTAAGCTTGCTCGATGATCCTAAGAGGATCTTGGCCTCCAACATGAGAGAACGCCACTTTTCCCTATTCTACGTCACTTCACGCCAGTCAAGTACTCCGAGGGCTGTTAGGTCTTTTAGGGCTTCGTTACTCCAGCGGTACCTGGGTCGGCCCACCGGTGTATCCCTCTGGGCTTGCCCATGTACGCTCTTCACGGCACAATCGTCTCTCATCCTCTCCAAATGACTAAGCCACCGAAGTCGTGTAGCCTTGACTTCGTTAATTATATTCGACATCGACACTAGGCCTTCCAGCTCCCTGTTCTTCCACCGCCTCCAACTCCCGTCTTCACTCTGGATTGGCCCCAGAATAAATATTGTAGATTAATGATTACATTAAATGATGATATTACACTACGTATTGTAGGTTGGAACATATGACCCAGAGGATGTAGAAGCTGACGTAGGATACTATTACAAGAATGTGTATAAATTGGAAAAGCAATTTCAAGACGTACCTGATACGCATCGACTTGCTGTAGCAGTTAGGTTAGTAGATAAACAGATTACGTTTTAATATGTAAATCCTACCAGATAAAGCCATAAGCTATATCTGCTCGCCATAAGCGTGTTCCTCTAGCTCTGTATAAAAGTTAATCATATATTGATTTATATTTGACTCCTTTTTTTAGAGAAAAAATAGACGGGTTTAAAAATCACATGCCGATTGTCCAAACTCTGGGTAACCCTGGCATGAAACCTCGACATTGGGAGAAGATATCCTCGATTGTTGGTTTCCCCATTGTTCTTGACGACGAGCTAACCCTGCAGAAGGTGATTGATTTCAACTTAGGGGACTTCATTGAAAAGTTCGAAAGTATATCTGAGGCTGCGACAAAAGAAAACAACCTGGAAAAGACATTGGATAAGATGATGAAGGAATGGGCAGACCTGAGTTTTGAAATTCTACCCTACAAGTTAGTGAAACTCTATGAATATTATTTTTTGCAAATAAAAATTACAATGATTCCGTACGTACATTTTGCACAGGTATCAATATCGATACGATGTTTTGTTACACTGTTTACTAATCTTGGTTACCCATGCTGTTTAGTTATTGAATTGAATAAATAAGCTGTAATATCCTGATTTTAGGCGACCTTGACAAGTTTATAAGAATTACCATTGTAATACAATTAAATAATTTATCTGAGTTTAGAATGTCTCAATCAAATGATAGGCAAGGTTTTAGATTATAATATACTACTTGTATGAATATTTCAGGGAATCGGGTACTTACATTTTGTCCGGTGTTGATGAAATCCAGCTGCTCCTGGACGATCACATTGTCAAAACTCAGACTATGAAAAATTCACCATACATCAAACCATTCGAAGTAGTCATTCTGTAAGTTTGAGTCAAAAAAACTGTTTATTTTGCAAAGTAACACAATACAAAAATTATTGATGACCGTCATCACATTTTAGCGATTGGGAAGGAAAATTAGTACTGCTTCAAGAGATTTTAGATGAGTGGCTAAAGGTCCAAGCGACCTGGATGTACTTGGAACCAATATTCTCGTCTCCCGACATCCAGCAACAGATTCCCGAGGAAGGGCGTCGCTTCAGCGCTGTTGACAAGGTCCGACAGTCGTATAAGAAATTTCTTGATATAAATATGTAAATCGCAATGTATTTCTTATTGTTATGTATTTAATTAATAGATGTGGCGTGAAATTATGAAAGCTTGTTTCACGGAGCCTCGTGTTCTGGACGTGATAACGATAGAGAAGATGTTAGACAGGCTAAAGAAATCAAATAATTTGCTTGAAATGGTCCAGAAGGGCCTGAACGCGTATCTGGAAAAGAAACGCTTGTACTTCCCGCGCTTCTTCTTCTTATCTAACGACGAATTGTTGGAAATTTTATCAGAGACCAAAGATCCGATGAGGTAATTAGAACTCTTATAAGCTCAACTTTGTTTTAATGCGTTAATCTCGTTATATTAACACAAAATAATCAATAATATTCGGACTTTTTCAATTTCTTTACAGAGTTCAACCTCATCTCAAAAAATGTTACGAGGGAATCGCAAAATTAACCTTCACAAGCGAAATGGTTGTTACGCACATGCGTTCCTCAGAGGGGGAGATCGTGGAACTCGTTATAACCATCAATACTGTTGCTGCTCGAGGACAGGTTTGGTCAATATATATTATCATACCACAGACACTGGACACAACATAAATTATGTAGCACCCAACACGCAATACTTTTCTAGTCGGAAGTTAAACAATGGTAAATGGGTTTACTTATTTGTTCGGGTCCTGCTTAATTAGGATTATTAGGAACCATCTTTTGCAATCATAATTTCATAATCAGGTGGAATTGAAGCAGATAAACAAATATGCATATATTTAACGACCCAATTTGTAATTCTATGATATTAATTTAGGTCGAAAAATGGCTGCTTGAGCTAGAGAAGTCAATGAAAGTGTCGGTGCACAACGCAGTGGCGCTCTCCTACGACGACTACTTGGTGCGGCCGCGGCAGGACTGGGTGCTCATATGGCCTGGCCAAGCGGTTAGTAGAACACATGGGCTCGACCAGTCCCGTATTTACCCCTAGGCCCACAAGGCCCATTGCTCATGCGACTCGAGTCATATTCTCCTGCCGCCCAAAGGCTTATAAACATCCTTGAATTACAATGAATTCATCAATCATCTTACATCATACACCACAAAGTTGCATTCATGCGAAAGGTTTGGAGGTTTGGAATGGGCGGCAGAAAGAGTTGAATTGTTGTTTTATAGCCGATCTATCAATGAAACCGGAAGATTTTCGTTTTTGTTGTAATTCATGTGGTGACAAGTTTGGTGAACGTCTATAATCATTTTAGTGACCTGTCGTACTTGACGTTGTATTCACTTGTATTAAGTGCAGTTTTATAAAAGGTCCTAAATATTTACAGGTACAATGTATAGCTATGACGTTTTGGACTTCTGAAGTAACAGACGCGATCCACATCAATATTCCGGCTATGATGGACTACTGGCACAAGTGCAACTTCCAAATCTCCAAAATTGTAGATTTGGTTCGTGGCGAGCTAAGTCTACAGAATCGAATTACTCTAGGTAACCTGTATATTATTCTGTTATTCATGTAGTGTCTCACTTAATATATGTATATGGATTATTATGTTTTATGTGTTACATGATCAGGCCCAATATTAAGCTATTATATTTACCTATTATGTTATTATAGGGGCTTTAGTGGTGTTGGATGTGCATGCTCGCGATGTGCTCATGCTATTAATCGAATGTAAAGTGCGACATGATAACGATTTCAACTGGCTTTCTCAAATACGCTACTACTGGGAGGTAAGATACTTAAATATGTCGACACTTGTTTTTATATGGATAGCATTTTATTTTGAAATGACTAGATTTCCGCCTACCTTCATTTTGTGTAAAGGAACAAGAAGAGGATAACAGTTGGCAAATAGCGACTCGCATGATAAACTCACAGCTGATGTATGGGTACGAGTACCTCGGCAACACCGGGCGTCTGGTCGTGACTCCGCTTACTGACAGATGTTTCAGGACTCTCTTCGGTGCTCTACATTTGAATTTAGGTAAGTGCGATTTATTTACGTTATTTGGAAGTTGAGTTTTGATACTATCTTATGATGACTTAGAATATAGGTGGCGAATGGCGATTAAGATTGTTTTTTTTCACAGAAATTAAAAGGTTCCGCAGATTCGCAGAAGTTACATCTTCGAAATAGGAATTAAGAATGATTATTGTACGACTATTTATACCAATGCATCAAATCGGCGTTTCAGGTGGTGCCCCAGAAGGACCAGCTGGGACTGGTAAGACAGAAACTACGAAAGATCTGGCCAAGGCAGTCGCGAAACAATGTGTAGTATTTAACTGTTCAGATGGTTTAGATTACCTTGCACTTGGAAAATTCTTTAAGGTAAACATAACCATACCACTTAAAGAAAAGTTCTATTTTTTTTTTCATCTCTCAGAAATCGAGAATAACCTATATTAGTGTCACGTTATACATCGTCATACTTTCTCCCTGGTACCTATCCCTTTCATTTAATTTTGGTCCAACAAAGACTTTCATTCAAATGTTTCTTACATGTCGATCAGCCCCTATTTCACAATTGTAATAGATGAAAAGTGGCTACGATAATTTCACGTATACGTACATACAATTGCCTGAGCAATAATAGTCTAGAGACATACGAAGTTTGTGAAGTCCGTAAGCATCAAATTGTAGTTATCATCTGACAATTCACCTGACAGTAGTAAGTGACTATTGAAAGTACAAAGTCACACAAAACTGGTTTGTTTATGACTATTTAATTATGTAAAAACTGGTCTTTTACTTCCGTGATGGATTATTATTATTTTTTATTTCGTTTGAGATAGCCAAGCATTTATTTTGGTCTCGATTACACCTGATGTTAATTTTATAAAATATTTATCCAAGGGTTTAGCATCCTGTGGCGCGTGGTCTTGCTTCGACGAGTTTAACCGTATCGACCTGGAGGTGCTGTCGGTGGTGGCGCAACAGATAATGTCCATTCAGCGGGGCATCAACTCTGGCGCCACGGAGATGGTGTTCGAGGGCACGCTAGTGCAGCTGGACAAGTCTTGCGCTGTCTTCATCACCATGAACCCAGGCTATGCTGGACGGTCTGAACTGCCTGATAACTTAAAGGTACTTATCAATGCTCGTATTATTCATGCTAACAGATCATACGTGAGCTGGTGTAAGTGGCCGTAAACGGTTTTTCTGTTCAGCAACTGGCCCACTATATCTAAAGAGGTTTCATCATACAACGAAGCATGGGCTGGGTCCTCACTCCTCACAAGGTGGATTGGCAATGATTGTCGTGGAATTAACACATTATCGAATACGTCCAACTGTAATCGTACCGAAATATTAATTATACCGCCATTGATAACGTAGGTAATTATGACACTAGAGTTTAACACATCTGGTGTCCGATTTTAGATCCTCGGTGTTTATGTACCATTCACTCTTTCAGGGAAATATTTATTTCTTGATTGTTGATTGCAGGCTTTGTTCCGTTCTGTGGCTATGATGGTACCAGATTATGTTCTAATTTCTGAAATCGAGTTGTACGCTTTCGGATATTTGAATGCTAAGCCACTCGCCGTCAAAATTGTGGCAACTTATCGTCTGTGCTCAGAACAGTTATCTTCTCAAAGTCATTACGATTACGGTAAGCAATGTATATTTCACGAAGTATTTGCAACCAAATATTATTTCTTGACGCGGTTTATGATCCGTTTTGTTATGGCACTAAACCATTAACACTATTATTATTAACGTTAGTCAAAACATAGGATATAACGTTATTTTATTCACGGTTTTTTTAGGTATGCGTGCCGTGAAGTCGGTGTTGCGCGCGGCCGGGGCGCTGAAGCTGCGGTACCCCGACGAGGTGGAGGACGTCATCCTGCTGCGCTCCATCAAAGACGTCAACCTGCCCAAGTTCCTTGAGCACGATGTGCCATTATTTATGGTAACTATTCACTATTTTTCTCTCTTCGTCGCTATGCCCTCAATTATAGTAAATAGTGGTCTCACTTTGCTTTCTCCTGCTCGTATGTTAGCCACATACGAGTAGTTGAAGTTCTTTAGTTTGACTTTTGAAATTTGTTCTTTATCAAAATAACTTTTTACTTATTTATTTTTTCAGGGTATCATTGGTGATTTGTTCCCTGGTTTACCTTTACCATTAGCTGATCTGCCACATTTAGTAACATGTTTAAAGGAAGTATGTGGTCCTCTCAACCTTCAAGCTAATGATTTCTTCGTGGAAAAGGTTTGTTGGCTATCTACTCGCTAAGTAATTATTTTAAGTTAAAATGTACCTTGTATTAATCGATTTTTCTGTAGGTTCTTCAGTTGTACGAGATGATACTGGTACGCCATGGCCTTATGCTGGTTGGATTCCCTTTCTCTGGAAAAACAAAATGTTACCATGCCCTTGGGCATGCTTTAGGATGTGTCCATGACAAAGTATGTTATCGTTACTATCGAATTTTGATTGGCTTGGATATTGGATGGTTGGCGATTTAGTTGCCACTGCCATTTATAACTGACGCTGATTATTAAAAACTTAAATATCGGATATTTTATTAATATATAATTTTCCACGTTTTCTGGAGTCAATTGGGTTCTATATTGATCGGATATCCAATCATGACTCAAAAAAGAATGGGAACTGGTAATATCTAGTAGTGTAGATGGTAGTGACAACCAAATCGCCGATCACTGTATAGTTATTACCAGTTGTATTTGTTCTTACCTCGTTTTATATACTTCAAGGGATTAATGGCGGAGAATCATGTGGAGTGGACTGTTATAAATCCCAAATCCATCACAATGGGGCAGTTGTATGGCCAGTTTGATCCTGTATCCCATGAGTGGTCTGATGGTATTCTCGCCGTCAGTTACAGAGCATTTGCTGTCTCTCCTAACGACAATAGGTGAGATCTTTGTGTCTTCTATTTCTCCCGGCTTTATCCTATATTATTTAGTATGTACCAGCTGAGTTTGCTTAAGGCCGTCAAAGGGTTTATAAGATAGATAGAAAAATACTTTATTCATATCCACAACATGCGTTAGATAGGTATGTTAAAAAGTAAAATTGTGCGTGGTGGTTATTGGCTACTGATTTCAACGAAACTATTTGTCTGTCTCAGCTTATTGGTTACGATTCAATATTCATCAGCTACTTATTGGGATTATGTGGTATTGGTGCTTATTTGGTAAATAGCTATCTTAACAAAATATAATAAAAAAGTAATGTGCAAGATTTTTTTATAGAAAATGGCTAGTCTTCGATGGACCGGTGGATGCAATCTGGATAGAGAACCTAAACACTGTGCTGGATGACAATAAAAAACTATGTCTCATGAGTGGCGAGATCATCCAACTCGCACCCACCACAAATTTGATATTTGAGCCCATGGATCTCGAGGCTGCCTCACCCGCTACGGTATGACTCTATACATTTCCAATATGTATCATAGTTATGTTATAGGATATATGTACGTACATAAACTTAAGCTAGATATTAAGCAATGGTTATTCGGAATTATGTTAAATTGGCACGGGTAATAACAATGCAAAACAGTAATAAATTTCATATTTTTTCGGTTTCCGTTTAAATTGTTTTATTCAAAGAATGAAATTTTCTGATAACCATGTTAATGTCTAATATTAATTATCAATTTAATAAAGTGGTCATATTTATTGTTGTTGTTTCCTAACTAATAATTTTTAGATGTAAGCACATCTAAAAATTATATATCACTAGCGACCCGCCCCGGCTTCGCACGGGTGCAATGCTGATAAATTATGCATGTATTATACATATAAACCTTCCTCTTGAATCACTCTATCTACTAAAAAAACCGCATCAAAATCCGTTGCGTAGTTTTAAAGATTTAAGCATACAAAGTGACATAGGGACAGAGAAAGCGACGTGTTTTATACTATGTAGTGATAATGGTTACCTTTGACGATGCTAAAGTAATATAAGAGGTATTGATACTATAATAATTTATTGTCAGGTGTCGCGTTGCGGTATGATTTACTTGGAGCCTAAGGGTCTAGGATGGCAATGCCTCTTAGAGTCGTGGCTGAACACTTTGCCGCCGGCCCTGCACAACGTTAACCGGAATCTCATCAGGTCGCTATTCAGGCGCTTCATGTCGCCTTTGCTATGGCTGGTCGAATTATCGGGAAAGGCTAAGGTATTTCAGCGCTATATTTATGCATTCAACATTTAGAGCCAGCGCACACTACGGCTTCTTGTGGCCGCCACAGTACGCTTGTCTCTTTTCCACGCTCGAAGTGAGAAAAAGAGAGATGTATACTGTCGCGGCCACAAGAAGCCGTAGTGTGCGGAGCCAGTTAAATGTTATATTTACCTATGCGGCACTACGCTAGAAAATATCAAAAATACTTGTGATAGACCAAAACGCTAGAAAATTACATGTATTCAAAAAATCTGTTTTCATGCAGTTATTGATATCTTGTGCATGTGTATGCAGTAAATAGTAGATTGTTAACCAAGGGTAGAAAGTTACCCATTGCACCCGAGATATTTCTGGCGCTCGAACGAAGTGAGAGCGCCAATAGTTCGAGGGTGAAATGGGTAATTTCACCCGAGTTAAACACTCTACTTTTCATTTCGACTGCGAGGAAAATAAAATACTACACTCACATGTCATGAGTGAGTTAAATTAATGTCCATGTTATTTTTAACCAATAATCAATAAAAGACATGGTATTTATATTTAATCTCGTGTTCCCGCTTTTTCTATTGCAAACTTTCATTATAATTATTCTTAATAGAAAAAAAAAGTTAAAATATACGTACCGCCAATATTAAAAAAAAAAAAACACTTCCAATGGTTTCAATTTTGTTTTTTATATAAATGTATGATTCTATCAATAAAATGAGGGACAGAATTATATGTACGTATTATAAATATAATAATACATACATATTTATATTTAATAATAATTGGATATAAATAAATATATCTAACCTTTGGAGATTTTTTTTTAATGGCCACTTACCACGGCCGACTAGATTGTACCTAATTGAGTTGGTCACGACGTGCATCTAGATGGCAATAGCCTTTGACTCCGTGGCAATTAAAAAAAAATTACTTTCCACCCTAGGGATGGAAAAGCTATTTTCCACCCGGCTATCTACTCATGAAAATGACACTTTCCGAACAGGAGAGATGAAAATTATCTTTCCTTCACTGCTCTCATCAGTTATATCCATTCCAATTGATCTTAATATTTGGATTCAATTTTGAACAGCAAATGTACGTCACGTCACGAAGCAACTTGGTCACATCGTGCATGAATTTATACGATACATTTTTGGATGACTTTTACAATGAAAAATACGTGGAATCAGTATCCGATCTTGATGTCAGAGCACAACTAGAGGTAAAAAACTTTTTTTTTATGTTTACGAAGTAAGCGGAACAAACTAGAAGCGAGTGCATTTATATTTTTTTTCTTTCAGGGTATTTTTTTCTTTTCCTGCATTTGGTCTATAGGGGCGACGTTGGAAGCAAATAGTCGACCGAAATTTGATATGATGTTTAGAGGATTACTCGAGAAAGAATTCCCAGAAAAGGTAGCAACCACAAAAATATAATCCATACTAACTTCAATTAAACTTATTAAACATCAAAATTTTATTTTACAGACCATAGAAGTCTTAAACTATCCAAAGTCCATAGAAAAACCGGAAAAGCAGTACATAGTTATAATTCCTTCCGATGGAATTGTTTATGACTATCGTTACATTAAAGAGGTAATGTTAAAACTTTTTCGTAATAAACGGTGGGTCCCTTATTATGTAACTAAAATAAGAATCATGTTTTATCTAGGGTAAAGGTAAGTGGAAACCATGGCAAGATGATGTTTCAGCGGCGCCTCCTATTAGCAAAGATACACCGCCGAATCAAATACTCGTTACCACCCTGGATAGCGTCACATACTTGGCACTATTCAGCCTCCTTGTGACCCACCATAAGGCTGTCATGATGGTTGGACCAACTGGCACTGGGAAATCAGTCTATATCATCGTAAGTGAATGTATATATTTGTGATTCGTATCAAAGTGTATCTTTATATTGTATAACTTAATTAAGATTAATCTTCCAGGATTATTTGATAAAAAGAGTTAATACAAAAGTCTACAAAGCCCTCATAATGGCATTCTCTGCTCAAACGAATTGCAATCAAACACAAGATATCATTATGGGTAAACTAGACAAAAGAAGAAAAGGTATTATCATTCAAATGCGTGCAAGATCGGTTGTATGTATCTATACATACTCGCATATATAAGATTATTAAACTATGTGTATAATCTTACAGGATTTTTCGGCCCTCCAGTTGGGTGCTACTCCGTAGTATTTGTAGATGATGTCAGCATGCCCCAAGCCGAAACTTACGGCGCGCAACCTCCTATAGAGGTTTTACGACAAGGCATAGATTTAGGACTGTGGTATGACCGCAAGACTAACGTTGCTATGAATCTGATAGACGTTCAGGTTCGATTTTAAGACAATTTTATTTTCACATATCGCAAGTCCTACATACAAAGTTTTTGAAACATGATGGATAACTCAACTGCGGACGGGTCTAATCATGTCCAATTAAGTATATGCCAAAATTTCACCTAAATAAAATAAAATCACTCCTGGAGCGCGACTAAGACGTTCCCATTAGTGGGTTTGTGCACCCACTTGGCTCCCACACAAAGTCTGACTCACTGGTAGTAAGGTTAACCAGACCTGATACAGTTCAATGCTTAAAAAAACCCTAAGATAAGTCCCACTTTATTCGAGATATTAGCAGATTATTATTTCTTCAGAAAATATGAGTTTCTTCGCTTGATTTCTTCTCATTTCTACAAATGATTACTTTTTAAGCGTGTTTTTTTGATACTTTAATAATAAATGCGAGCTCTAGGTGAGAACAGCCGGAAAACATCCGGACATACGAAACAATTTTTGGCCAGGCTGAACCGGAGAGGCTTCACTTAATTCCGACATTTAACTTTGGTAGCCTGTAGTGTAAAAATTATTTATAAACTGAATTATGGCAAGAACTTTAGAAAACTGGTTATAATAATAAATTATTATGTACTTTGAAATTTCGCGTTTAATTATTTTATAATCGTAATTCTATAAGTAACAATGCGACGGTTTTTATTTCAAGTTTTGCTGTGATATATAGTTCAAATATAATGCGATACACTTCAAAGTTCAGGTCAAATTTCATTATATTTTCAAACGCATAACTTAACCAAATCAGGAATGCTATGTTTTGAATTTGCAGTTTATGTGCGCAATGGGTAAACCAACGCCTGGGGCAAAATTGATAACTGCAAGGTTTTCTCGTCACTTCAACTTCTTATGTATCGATGAATTCCATGATGACACTATGAGAGTGATCTTCTGTAAGATAATGGGATGGCATCTAGATACAAGGTTATTTTATGTTAATTCATGTGAGATGACGTTTATATCTATCAAATTTGTTTGTTTAAGTAAACTCATTGTTTTTAGAGGATTTTCGATGGAATTTGAACCATGCATCGACGAGATTGTAAATGGGACCCTAGAAGTGTATACGCAGTGCCGATTGAATTTGCTACCAACGCCATCAAAATCTCATTACACCTTCAATTTACGTGACTTTTCTAGGGTTATTCAGGTGAGGGTAAATTATGAGAGCAAAAACATTGGAGCTAAACTGTTCACATAATTAACATACATTATAACGGGTCTAACGCGATATTTCTTATTTACCTTCATAATTACTGTTTACTTTTTAAACTTTATATTAAAACAGGGTGTGCTCCTGTCGGTTCCGGACGTTACTCCGGGCCCAGACAGCATGAAGCGGCTGTGGGTCCACGAATGTTTGCGAGTATTCTCCGATCGTCTTGTCGAAGACGCAGATCGCCAGTGGATGGTTAAATGCTTGCGAGAAGCCACGCACCTGCACCTCAACACAGAATTCGACGGAATGCTTTCAAGACTTTTAAATGGACCAAAAGATGAGGTACCTTAACTATTACTCTCACTCTTTCGTTATACTTAGGTCTTGTATTTCTCACATAATAATAATAACACTTGTTGTCGTTCGCGTTCACAGATAACAGATCGTCATCTTCGAAATCTAATCTATTGCAATTTTGCAAATCCTAAAGTTGATACACGTTTTTATATGGAGACCATAGATATGGATCATTTGAACTCCACTGTGGAAGGATTCCTCGCAGAGTTTAATGCGATGTCCAAAAAACCGATGAACCTTGTACTCTTCAGGTTTGTATTCGATTTTATTGTTTTGACACCCATCCCACCTCAGGGGCTCTACTGCAACTACCTGAGAGTTTGGAACGTCAGTAGGTAATGTTTTTTTCACCTCACCAGCTCAAACATGGCGATTTTGCTGTCAGATAACAGTGAACAAAATGCGATTTTGTTTCGAGCGTGAGTAGAAAGTAGCTTTTTAATTTTTTCAATATCTGACCACGAATTGTCATTCTTCAGCCAAAGGTTAATTATAAAATTCTAATTATTTGAAACTCGATGCACTCTGTCTCTTTCATATGTATATAAAAGAGAGGGATAGAAACTTATCAATTTGAAATTCGTATTTCGAATCCGATCTCGATAGAGAACAGTTCAGATACGCGTTATACCAAAAAAATCATTAAAAACACCCGAAAAAGTTTTAATTGCAACGTATTTTTTTTCTTACTATATTTTTATTTAACGACCGAGTACCTATTAAAATTATTGTGCCTTTTATATAAAACAAAAGATCATTGCTCAAATAAAATAAGATTTATTACTTAGTGTTAATATAATAATAATTAATAATTTCACCATTTATCTTAGATGCATATTCGAAACGTACCTTAAAAAATATCGAGTTCATATTGAAATTGTTATTTTCTTTTCATTTATTTTGTTTGGTGTTTTAGGAGTACAAATATTAATCAATTTATAAACAAAATCTCGTAATATAACATGTATTTATAAATAAACACGTCATGTATCTGATAAATCTTCCAATTTGATCAAATAATGACAATAACCGTGTTGGTTGGTTGATTATAATTACAATTAAATTATATTGTTATTCCTTTTTAAGCAGAACTTATCTATTTTCTGATTAATAATATTATTGAAATCAGCAACAAAGACTATAAACATACGTTGGAAGAAAAAGCACAAAATGTCGAATATGTTCTCGCTGATGAGGTGAAAAGTTGTGTGTGCTTCACGAGAGCAAAGTTTTTTGCATCTCGTGCTGTTGAGTCCCTCGCTACACTCAGGATTCTAACATAGAATCACTCGCTACGCTCGTGATTCAAACGTAGAATCCTTCGCTTGCTTGGGACTCAAAATCAGCACTCGTAACAAAAAACAACTTTGCTCTCTTGTTGCACAAATAACTAATTAATTATTCAACTCAGATTTGCCGTCGAGCACGTGTCACGAATATGTCGCGTGCTGACGCAGCCGTCGTCGCACGCGCTGTTGGTGGGACTGGGCGGCTCGGGTCGGCAGTCTCTCACACGTCTCGCGGCCAGTATCAATGAGTACGACCTTTTCCAGGTACTACTTTCTTTGGGTTGAATTATGAGGATTATAAGTAACGATCGACACACACAGGCACAACATAATTATAGGTCTAACAAATTCCTGCTGGGCATGTTAGGGTTTAATTCCCTTGAGGTGCGGCGAAATTATAGCCTTCTGACCAGTGCGTGCCGTATCTTACGAGGTGATTCGGATTGTCCGGAATTGGTTTCGCAATTTGTATGCTTGCTTGTGCCCTCATTGACTAAATCCAACTTTAATCTCCGAGCACGTGCTCGTCATTGGCTGGAAGTTCCGAGGGCGCGCACGGTATCCTACAGAAAATCACCATTGGTCCGTGCTTTGCGAGATCTGAATGCGCTTCTCGCATCAGCACCTGATTGCGATGTTTTTGCAAGTAGCTGGAAGGTTATATGTGACGAATGTTTGAAGTTCTGTAAGGCGATGCATGAACGTCCTCCTAGTGATTCGTGAAAGTTTGTTATTATCCGTGTTAATTGTTATTTTATTTTTATTTTAGTTATTATTATTAAATTCACAGTGCCTAGCATAATGCTGTAATGCTGTGTAATTTGTTTGTTAAATAAATAAATAAATGCTGCAACTGTGGAACTTTATTTTACATGGTATGATGTTGATGGTACTAATTATAATTTGACGATAATCGACCAGATTAATCTTTATTGAAATTGGTTACTGAGCTATGAAAACGTAAATTCGGTGAATACCACACTTTCTGACAAAGCTTATACTAATATGACATAAATAATCCTAATTTCAGGTAGAAATGAGTCGCACATACGGAAAGAACGAATGGCGAGAAGATTTGAAGACTTTGTTGAAAAAGTCAAGTACTCCCGATTTATCTATGGTGTTCCTGTTCATTGAATCCCAGGTATATTAATGAATGCTGTACTATACTACTTAGTTCATATGAACGCAAAATGTGTACTAATCAGTATAACACGGAATTATCCATAACAGATAAAAGAAGAAGGGTTTCTCGAGGACGTTAATAACATGCTGAACTCAGGAGAAGTCCCTAACATTTTTGGAGCTGATGAGAAAGCAGAATTGTGTGAGAAAATGAGAGTAGTAAGTAGACTTGGCTTATTGGCTCAGGCGGGATCAACTCTAGTGGAATAAAAATTCTTGTCATAAATTTGATTGTCATAACTCATTTCGCATAATGGCTTTCCTCATACATGTTATTTGCCATAAATGATTCTTTGCATAACATTTTATATGTCATAATTGTTGTTTGGCAGACTTTTTATACGCATAATTTAGTATGGCACAGAATTTCAAGTCATATTATTGAATGTCATAATAATTGATAGTACGAAGAAGGGCGACGCATAAATTATGGTGTTCATCATTAATGGCAATAGACACCATATACTCGTAGTATAAGTTATATCACATGTATCAATCATAATATCTTATAACATTTGAAATAATGATACAAAACTTACATGAGCAGAATAACAAAAGGGGGGACGGGGGGGCGAAAACCCCACCGCATTAAGAAATACTTCCCCACACTGACCTCTTGGTTGTAGGTTAGGTTAGGTTAGGTTAGAACTGTGAACCTACAAATATGAACATCGGCCAGAAAAGTAGGTTAGGTTAGGTTTGAAAGAAATGCGAACCCTTCAGACACGAACTGCTCCCAGAAAAGCAGGATGACGTTGAATTAAAAAAATGTGAAGCTTGATATTTATGTTGTTCAGTATTATGCGCCAATGCACGAAATGCATAAAAACATTATGGCGATTAATGATTATGATTCAGGGGGGGTATTCGACCAGTTTTAGAGAGATGATGGAGATCTCTCCATTTCATCGCCATCCGTCGCTTTTGACGTGTGCCTACTTGACAAGTGGCGATATCCCTAGAACATCGCAACTTCGTCAATTCGGACGCGCTAAATTTTCGTTTCCTTTATATGTGACGGCATAAATAACAGGCGCATACTTTAAATTGACCGCGTAGTGCGTGAAATTAGTCCGTAAGGTTTCGTTCAAAACAGAAATTCATATGCATGATTAACATTTTTGACAATCATTATTGCCTTCGTATTCCCAAAATTGAGATGAGATATGTCACTTTTAAGCTCATCGCATTTATAATGACAGTTCAATGGCGATATAACTGTTATCTAATAGAGATTTGACGTTTGGCGATCACTCAAACGGCATTCTCGAATTAGGTCCCAGGTTGATATGCCCCAAAATTATATGACATTCCTTACTTATGCGTAAAAACATTATGGTCATAAAGTTTATGCGACTAATGACTACACACTTTATGCGCTAGAACTATTATGACAAAAGTGGTTATGCACACCGACATTATGGCTTTAAAATGTATGCAACCCAATATGGAACCGGCTCAGGCATATGTATATAATTTAAATGTATGGACAGAACAGTTAGTGCTTGATGCTTTTATTTTTAATACTTGTAGTACCTCTAAGAAAGTTTAGGAATGTTTTGTAAGAGGTGCGAAAAGTGAAAAAGTCTAGAAAAAATCTCGAAGTTTGAAAACAAAACGTTTGGGAAATATAGTTTCAATCAATACAAATCCATTTTATTACACACGTCAATTACACAGGGATACAAAACATGACAGATAGACAGTAAAATAATAAACAAAGGTAACCGACAGGGGTTACCCCATTTATAAAACTCCAAAATGAATACTTTCTACAGTTCATTCTTGTTTCATTTAAATTGAATTTCGTTAGACCCATGTAAACTATACATCTTCTGATGTCTCGGTAGATCGATAGACAACGAGACAGATCGCTGCAAACGGACGGCAGCCCCACAGCGCTGTACACGTACTTCGTGTCGATCGTGCGCGACCAGCTGCACATCGTGCTGGCCATGTCGCCCGCCGGCACCTCGCTGCGCACGCGCATCCGCAAGTTTCCTTCACTCGTCAACTGTTGCACCATCGATTGGTTCATGGTGCGCATATAAGTAAATTTATAAGACTTTTTGTGTGTTCATGGCGTAATATGTGTTGGCCGTATAGCCGCCATCAGTGATTGTAGAATTTTATCAGAATTTACTGGAGTGGCTAGGCGTTAGAAATCAGTTATAATGCTTCATTCAGCATGACTGTCACGATTAGATTTGATTTGCGCCTAGCTACTTTACTTTTCCATCATCCTCATTTTCAGGAATGGCCACCAGACGCACTATTGGCGGTGGCAACTCGGTTCCTGTACGACGTGGAGCTGACTGACCTAGAGCGCGACACCACCATCAAACTCTGCCAAGTGTTCCACACCGACACGCAGGAGCTCACGCGCGCGTTCCTGCTGCGGCTCAAGAGATACAACTACGTCACGCCCACCGCTTATCTGGAGCTCATCAACATGTTCAAGGCATTGCTGAATAAGAAGCGGCTGTAAGTTTATACATACTTATAGAATATCTTCCATGTGGTGCTCCATATTAAAGGCACTATAACTATAGGCATATTACTAAAGAACGAAATAGTATTTTATACAATCGAGACAACGAAGGTACTTAATTAAAATCCAGTAGCGCACATGGGTCACCAGGCTTGCCGCCTAATTATATACATACAATATTTCTTATACAAGGAAACGCTGAAAAACATAATATCTTCTCTATAATCGCAATTTACCAGTATGGATTCTATTTTAAAACAGACCCATTAGAAATATGTCTGCAATGCCAATGGCGGGTGACTCGTAATTGGTATTTTTTTAGTCATGTAATTTCAACCAATCACGGAACAGTAGCGTTATTTGTTAAATACATGGTAAGTTAAAAAAGTATACTATTGCGATGTTGTTTTTGAATCTATAATTGACAGAGTGGGAATATAAGGGTCAAGGGGTTCTGTTGCTCGTTGCCATGGTGATGTCCCCTGGGTTACTCTTTAAAACTACGTTTTTCGGCGGCAATATTCAACAAAAACTTTGTAATTGCAGCAGTTATAAGCCCAGCTCATTATTTAGACTAGGTATCTCATGAAAATACCAATTGGGCAAGTGCGAGTCCGACTCGCGCATGAAGGGTTCCGTACGATAATCTATAACGAGTTTGTTGTATGGGAGCCCCCCTTAAATATTTATTTTATTTTATTTTTAGTATTTGTTGTTATAGCGGCAATAGAAATACATCATCTGTAAAAATTTCAACTGTCTAGCTATCACCGTTCTTGAGATACAGCCTGGTGACAGCCGGACGGACGGATAGCGAAGTCTCAGTAATAGGGTCCGTTTTTACCCTAAAAATTATCAACATTTTTCTAAGAATTTTAATCAACTTTGTCTCCTGGATGTTGGGATGACGGGACCACGGGACAGAATAACAACAAGAAAAAGTGGATCCACCCATAAATATAAAAATTTTAAAGGTCTTAATTGATGATTAATGTCTTCAGGCAGGCGCTGGACCGAATATGTTCTACCACCATTTGTCAAAGGTCTCTGTTCTGTACTTTTTCTGTTCATACGTCAACGAAGCTTTTGAGATTTTTAGTCTTGGTGTTTACTGCAAGGTAAACTAAAATAATCAAATTATAAGTAAGTAACTTATTGCCATCAGAGAGTTACTGCGCGGTGAGAAACGTTACATGACTGGCTTAGATCAGCTCGCGACCGCTGCTAAGTCGGTTGCAGCACTACAGCGCGCATTAGAAGTGCTTCAGCCGAAATTGGCTGCTGGTGCTGCAGCTGTGGCGGAAACCACCGCCAAAGTGGAGCTGGAGAAAGACGGAGTGGCAGTCGTGGAAGCCGAAGTGCTACGAGACCAGGCCGCTGCTGAGGAACAGGTACATGGAGACTTAAATAAGATTTATTTAGCAGAATATGTCTTTACACGTAATTGCAATTGGGTACTTGACTGACAGACCAAATTAGCTACTTTTATGAACTGTCAAAATGCTTAGACTATGAAATTTTAAAGAATAATAATATGTTATGACGTCATTACGCTACACGGTCAGTTGGTCTCCTCATTTTTACTATTTGGTTGTTTATAAATCGCCAAAACCGTAAAACAATTTAGGCATAGATATTGTCATAAATAGTATTTAATGATAAGCAATACATAATTTATAATGTCTGCAGGAAATTAAATAACCTATCATAAAAACAGATTTCCTGGTCAAATTGATGTTGCCGTAGAAACATCGAAAATATTGTGGCAAGGAGAATCAAGCTATTAAAATCACCCTGAAGTTATAGCTTGATTGTTCTCTTTTGTTAACCGACTTAGTTTTTTTCGAACATCTGGATCACTCTTAGATGTTAATCATTTTAGGCAGCTGAAGCTCAAGGCATCAAAGAAGAATGCGACGCAGACTTGGCTGAAGCCATGCCAATTCTTAACGCCGCTTTAGCAGCCCTAAACACACTCACACCCCAGGATATCACCTTCATAAAGACCATGAAAAGTCCTCCTAGGGGCATCAAGCTCGTTATGGAAGCCATATGTATTTTAAAGGTAAAGTAAGCCTGATTTTTAACCAACGCACAACTAATGATACATGAATTCATATTTTCACAGACATTCTAATTTAAGGGATGCTATGGTACCTTTAGTCCACTTACTATAGCTAAGAACTGTGGTAATTTTATTATGTTATACTAAGATTTCGAGTTAATGTTTTAAGTAACCTTTAAAAGTATAAAATTACTAGCGACATGTATGATATTAATATTATTTTTCTATGCTTACCTACTACTGAAAGGACGATCCGGTAACTAGAATTATTTCATTGCTCCTTTTAAATATTCATTTAGAAAAACTTGTTGCTTTAAAAAAAATATTACCATTACTGAACCTTAACTATGCTAATCAATTATTTAGGAGAGTAAACCAGAGAAGATTCCCAATCCGTCAGGAGTTGGGACTATTGAGGACTACTGGGGCCCATCAAAGAAGCTGCTGAACGACATCAAGTTCCTAGAGGGGTTGCAGAACTACGACAAGGACAATATCCCACCTGCCGTTATGACCAAGCTCATGAAGACCGTCATGCAGGACGAGGGGTTCGTGCCCGAGAAGATCAAAACCGTCTCTGTTGCCGCCGAGGGTAAAAAATCTGTTTGTTTGTTAACTTGCTTTAAAGAATATGTTACAAAAGATACGGGTCGTTCCAGGCATGTGTAAGTGGGTGATTGCCATGACGAAGTACGACAAGGTGGCGAAGGTGGTGGCGCCGAAGAAGCAGCGGCTCGCCGCTGCGCAGGCCGTCTACGACAAGGCCATGGCCGCTTTGGCTGTCAAGCAAGCACAGCTGAGAGAGGTGAAAGACACAACATTAACTTTAAACTTAGAAACATAATATAATGTCCTATGAATATTTGTGCGTGAAACGTGTCTTATATTATCTTTTTCCAGGTACAACTTAAACTATCGAAACTAGAAGATGCGTTAGCTGAACAAAACCGACAGCAGAAGTACCTCGATGACGAAGTAATGGACTGTAGCAATAAGCTGAAACGAGCTGAAATGCTCATATCAGGATTAGGAGGGGAAAAGACCAGGTGGACGCAAATAGCGAAATCATTACGAGAAACTTACAATTCATTAACTGGTAATGGAATACAGGGAGCAGAAAATAAAGTTTTGATCTAGGTAAAGTTACTGGGCTAATTGTATGTTGTTTCCAGGTGACATTTTAATAGCTGCTGGCATTATAGCCTATCTAGGACCATTTACAGCAGCATTTAGAATTGACCAAGTATGTACTTTTATAATAATTAACATAATTAAACAGTTTTATACCGTATTTCGCATTATGATTATATAATTTATTGCTGCAGATAAAAAGATGGGCTCAAGGCTGCCATGACTGTGGTGTGGTGTGCACACTCAACTATAGCCTCATCCTATCCCTGGGTGAACCAGTCACCATCCAACAATGGAATATTGATGGACTACCAGCCGACGACTTTAGCGTTGAAAGTGCTATAATCATTAAGTAAGTTTTATATCAGTTACTAGAAAATTATATCCATTATCCATGGACAAATTTATTCATACTACCTACACAAAGTTGAAAGCTAAACTATTTTACTAAAACTTCACAGGACGGCACGTCGCTGGCCACTCATGATTGACCCCCAGGGCCAAGCGAACCGCTGGATCAAGAACATGGAGAAACCCAACAACCTGAACGTAGTACGCATGACGCAAGCAGACCTTGGCAGAGTCTTGGAAAACGCTGTACAATTCGGACAGCCGGTACTGGTTACCTACTTATATACTGTTATATACTGGTTACTTAGAAAATGCTATAAATTTTGAGTAATTTCTGCAGGCATATCTTTTTTCTACAGGTATTATTAGAGAATGTATTAGAAGATCTAGATCCAATGCTGGAGCCTCTACTTCAGCAGCAAACATTCCGCCAAGGCGGAGCTCTTTGCATTAAAATTGGAGACACTATTGTTGAATACAGCAAAGAATTCAAGTAAGAACGGTGTGAACTTCATATCCCTACTGATACATACAAATCTATTGTAATCCCTAGTCCCTATTAATATTATAAATGGGAAAGTTACTCTGTTTGCCAGTTCGTCTGTCTGTGTGTTACCCCTTCACGCTTAAACCATTTATTTAATATTTATTGCACAAATAAAAAAAATATTGTATAAAAGACAGAAATAATGCCATTGTGTATTCTCTATTACCAATCAACATTCAGATAAAGCAGATTAAATGTTAAGAATTAAGTAAATTGAGATAGTTCGCATCCCGGGGAAGGACGTACGATAGTTTTTATCCCGGATAATGCTGGTAGGATGTTGAATAAGGAAATTCTAATTCTACGCAGATGAAGTCGCGGGAAAAGATAGTTTTTAATATTGTTAGTTTGGAGAAGATTGTCCTTAAATAATTTATTTTTCTAGGCTCTACATTAGCACGAAATTAGCGAATCCGCACTACTTGCCCGAAGTGGGTGTGCGGGTCACCTTGGTCAACTTCATGTTGGCTAAAGATGGTCTAGAAGCCCAGCTGCTGGCGCGCGTCGTGGCCAGAGAAAGGCCGGACTTGCAACAGGCCAAGTCTGATCTGACCACACAAAACGCCGAGCATAGAAGACTTTTGCAAGATATTGAAAAGCAAATTCTTACCGTATTGTCCACATCAGAGCATCTCTTGGAAGATGAAGAAGCAGTACAGGTAATTTTAATAATGGTTCTTGTAATAATAAACCATCAAGAGCGGATTAGAAGTAGGTTGACCAAATCAATTATATCCAGAGCAAAACCGTAACAACTAGAAAGGAGACATTTTTGCTTGACTTTCTTTTATCTACATAAAGTGAAAAAGACGAGTTTTTAAAGTTCCCGCAGAAGTTGAACTGTGGACAAAAGTGTGTTGTTATGTGAGTTTGTTTGTAAGAAAGACAAGTATTCACGTTAGTTTAAGTTCTTAGTCTGCTTATAAAATAAATATAAGTACTTAGTCTATCAACTTGAATCAGTATCAACATTCTTTTATCTCTAAACAGATTTTGAACTCTGCCAAAGACACATCAAATGAAATCAAAGAAAAACAAGAGGTAGCCTTGGTCACCGAGAAAGCTATTGACGATGCTCGTATGGATTACGTGCCCATCGCAACACACTCTACCAATTTGTTTTTCCTTATTGGTAAGTTGATCATCTGTATTAAGTTTCTGTTTTTGCTTTTTATGATCGATTACAGATTCTTTGTTCGTGACCGTTTGACCGCGTAGATTATTTACCTAATATTATTTCTCCCCTAAATTTTTATTAACCTACCGTTCGTACTTTTCCCAGTTCTTTTTCTAAACGTTACTAAAACCACGAGCAATATGTAGTTAATTTTTTCATACGATTTATGTGATTTCTGTTCGTGTCTTTCACTAAACGCATCTTTGTCGATGCTTTATTTTACCAATCCGTATCATTGACATACATTTACTTTGATTCATTACAACTTCATCCATCGCAACAGTAATATTATTTTTATAAAGTAGTTATAAAAACTTCACGCCCGAGTAGTCTCAAGTAAAATCACAATAATTGAACGTAGATATTCTTAAAGAGGCCTTATTCCTTTATTTTTTTTTTCATATTATGACACTTTGTCACTATTTAGCGTAGTGGGGTTTATAAGGCGTCCCTACCGGGTGTAAATATAAACAAGTCTTTCACTTTTACCTTGTATTGTCCCAGCGGGCACAAGCGTCAAAAATCCATACACTTAATAACAGAAGGCACAAGAGAGAGTTAGAAAGCACAAGCACAACACAGCATAAAGTTCACAGGATAGAAATCAGTTTATAGAAGGCAGAAATAGGAAGAACAAGCAGTAGTAAACAAAAGCAGTAGCAAACACGATAGCTAGTTGCGAGAGCGTCAAGCGTGCGTTTAGTGTCGCATACGGGCTGTGACTGGTTTGACCTCTGCGCTTGAGTCTGCGCAGGCGCACCGGGTACCGGCCGGTTTGGAGATAACGGCCGCCGTGCGTACCGGAGGTCGATAATACTTGTCGATGAAGCTATCGATATATCGACAAGCCGATTTCGTGTTGGGAATAAAATTATGTATATTATTGGGTAATATTATATGTGTAAGTATCTTTGAGTATTTATAATGACAGGAGATGCCATGGACGGGCGACCCCCTCCGGCAAAATAACTGGTCAACTGGTCAAGCACGTTATATAAAACTACTTGAAGTCGCTTCACCGCCATTTTGCATTGATCTGTGTCGCGTGACACTTCCCTCTAAAAATGGTGAATTGTGCAGATATTTTCTTGTAAAAGGCGATCTGACAGCTCAAATACGTAACAAGATCGCGTTTCCTATCACAGGTAAGTATTTTTACGAAGTATTAAATGTGTATTAAAGTACAATCTCCATTTAAAGAAAAAAACCGTTGCGATACGTAAACGACAGAAAAATGTAGATATAAAACGGTGGTACAGGGGCGAGGGATGTGACAAAGTCAAAACCGCGACTCAACATTTGAATGAATCATTCATTCATTCGATCACTGCAGTTCGTTTAATAGTTGGTGTATTATTAGATACTTGCGACCCTCCCGGCTTCGCACGGGTGCAAAACTGATAAATTATGCATGTATTATACATATTATAAACCTTCCACTTGAATCACTCTATCTATTAAGAAAAACTGCATCAAAATCCGTTGCGTAGTTCTAAAGATCTAAGCATACATAGGGACAGACAGACAAACAGGCAGACAGCAAGAAGCGACTTTGTTTTATACTATGTAGTGATTGAATTTAATAATAGGTATAGATGTATGTTATTTTTAAATCTTGTAAGGTGAATTAGAAATATTACCTTTCTCTAGACATACGATGTTGAAATTTAATATGAAAATGAAAATAATTGTTTGCTAAAAGTATATCTAGGTAAAAGGAACATTTAATGCTGGGCTATGAGTATATGCGTTATACATATACTATTATTTATAGACTTTATTTCATATTCTTTCCATCTTCCCTGCTGCCTCCTTATTTCCGTATTCTTCTTTTCTTTTATAGAATGCGAAATGAGGATATGCCGCAGAAGACCCAAGGTAACCGGCATAGCTCACAGGACTGCACGATTGAAGTGGCAATGAGCAAGCCATCTAGCCCGGAGAATCGATGGCTGTTAGGTCAGCAAAGTGCTAGAGTGGCGACCACGTATAGGAAAGCGCAGCGTAGCGAGGGTTGTGACGATTCTTGGGGAGGCCTATGTTCAGCAGTGGACGTCTGTGACTGATAGATAGATGAATATATTTACTTAATTATAACTTTTTTATTTTATTTTATATGTGGTAATTCTAATTAAATTAATAACAATTTGTTTTATTGTTTTCTCTTTACTCATTATTTACTCATATCTTTAAATCACTTTATATGTGGTTTCATATAATCACCTTTATTTTTAGATGGGCGTACGTTCTTTTCCTGAAGGTTATATTCACTGACCTCTAAACTACAAGCACGTTGGACTAAATATTCCATAGGGAATGACAGTTGTTTTTAGTGCCCATTCAAAGCATCCTGCGTGAACGTCTACTAAAATAGTCATTTCAGGCAAACGGTTCTTTGATCTGTGGCGATCTGTGAATCTCTAATATTAGATCCATGGACGCTCACACAACTTGCACATAGCTATCAGCTCCAAAATGGCGAAAATGAAGTGGTTTCATTTTAGCAACGACAATAAGAAGTCGAGTGTACTTGTTTTAGAAGTCCGTGATTGTTTAAGCCCGAAACAACCGCAGGCGACAGTTTTATTTCACAGTTAAGTTATGCGAAAGTGATAAGGACACAATAAATATAGACAGATATACATAGAAACAAATATATTCATTTGATAACATCTTCAATATACAGAATTTACAGTTTTCAAATTTCACAATAAATAGTACCTATAAGACAATTCAGTTCATTCATTAAAATGATTTGACTCATTCTTCATATGTGTCCCATCACTATGTTTTTCTTATGTATGCTGCACAGTTACGTGAAAACAGTATCTGTGTGCATGTCATTTTTAATGTGTTGAATTTTGCTGTAGTGTGCGTTTATCGCAACAGCAAAATTTGTGTCTGTTGAGTTATTCGTCTTTTGGTGGTGTGCTGTACGTGTTTACCTCACCCCCCGCTAAAATTGGCGAAAAAAATTGTTCGAAGAGTTTACGTTATGACATCTCCATTTGTCTATGCTCTAAGGTAAGTATGTAAATAATATATGTATTAATGTATTTATATATTTATATATATGTAGAATATTTTGGGTGTAAATATTATATATATATATTTATGTTTTATATATAATTTAGTGTCAGGTGTAGGCAGATACACCACACCTATAACAAATATATTGATAATTTTAACCCACTTTTGAAGTGAATAATACTTTTCCTCGAGTTCTAGGTAGTAACATAGCTATTTCATGCTTTCATTGCGTGCAGTCTAAAATAAGTTGAAAAAACTAATTTTCCGTGTGAATTTTGTCACTTTCGAGTAGTAGGTATTTGAAACAAAAATTATCAATAAAAAATTCATACTGTAGGTTTCATAATTAACCATAGTCACACCAGTGTGGCAAATTGGTGTGACTACGGATCGGTTGGGCAATAAATCCCTATAGCCCTGTTAATAATATGTTAAGAAATAGAGAAAAATGTCTACAACAATCAGCATTTAAAAGAAATAAGGCCTCAACAAGAAAAAATATACAACAATAACACCAATAAAATGTTAAGAAATTATCATACAGAAAAATGTCTAAAACAATCAGCATTTAAAAATAAATAAGGCCTCTTAACGAGAAAAATATACAACAACAACACCGTCGTGATAATGCTGTTTTTTATCGTTTTCACTTTTGTGGATAAAATTGCATGTGAATTTAGGTATTAACGGTACATAATATTACAGCATCTTTAGCAAACATCGACCCCATGTACCAGTACTCGTTGGGCTGGTTCGAGACGCTGTTCACGGCGTCCATCAACAACACAGAGAAGGTGGAGGATATCCCGCAGCGGCTGGAGATACTGCGCTCGCACTTCACGTACTCGCTGTACGCCAACATCTGCAGGAGTTTGTTTGAGAAGGTAACAGTAACATCGACCCCATGTACCAGTACTCGTTGGGCTGGTTCGAGACGCTGTTCACGACGTCCATCAACAACACTAAGAAGGTGGAGGATATCCCGCAGCGGCTGGAGATACTGCGCTCGCACTTCACGTACTCGCCGTACGCCTACATCTGCAGGAGCTTGTTTGAGAAGGTAACAGTAACATCGACCCCATGTGCCACGCGGTTTATACGAAAATATGCAATTTAATTCCTTTAACTAGTATATGTGAATTGTTTGGAGAAGTAGCCTTCAATGTCATTGTAGATGGGAATGATAGAGGGTAAACATGGTGGTTTGGTTAATACTTATCGATTCATCATAATCATAATCTGTGAGTCACTATTCACTTTAGATTTATTACAGATGATCACATGACAACGAATTTGCTATAAATAAGTTTAGTGTGAATTCCGAATAACCCTATCATAATACTTATTTTTTAGGATAAATTGGTGTTCTCACTATTGCTAACCATCACTATAATGGTTGCCGAGGGTGAGTTGGAGCAGAGCCACGTGCTATTCCTGCTGGGAGGAGGGCAGCCGCGCTACGTCCCTCCGAACCCTGCCCCGTTCCTCAGCCCGCAGGCCTGGGCGGAATTAAACGGGTAATTTTATAAACCTAATCTCACTGTTGTTCACAATCACGATAATGGTGGTCGAGGGCGAGCTGAAGCAGAGCCACGTGCTGTTCTTGCTGGGCGGAGCGCAGCCGCCCAGCAGGTTGGAAGGCAGGGTTGGAAGGCATCCCTGCCCTGTGTTCATCAGCTCGCAGGCCTGGGCACAGTTTAACGGGTACGACTGTTTAACATAATCTCACTGTTGTTCACGCCGACAACAATGGTAGCCAAGAGTGAGGTGGAGCAGAGCCGCGGCCTGTTCCTGCTGGGAGGAGGGCAGCCGCGGCAAGTGCCTCCCAACCATGCCCTGTTCCTCTGCCCGCATATGTGGCCAGAGCTTTATTGGTACGACCCTTCAACATAATGTCACTGTTGCTCACGATCACAATAATGAACAAGGGCGAGCTGAAGGAGAGTCGCGTGCTGTTCCTGCCGGAAAGAGTGGAAAGGAAGGCAGCCTCCCAGCCTTGCCCCTTTCTTCAGCCCGTAGGCCGGGGTAGACTTAAACGGGTACTGTTGTGTGACTTTTCGACATAACCCTGAGAAACGGGGGAGTTGTTGCATAGAGCAAAAAATAGTTGTTTATTTTATTTCCTTGCCGACCCTCCTTGCCGACCCACCGCCAGCGTATATGTGGCGTATAGGAAAACTGTCCTAACTGGACTTAACGAAATTGGCATTATTCCACTAACCTCAGCCGTTTTGATTTTCTGACCTATATGGAATTCCATAAATTTTTATGTATGAAATAATAACTGACCGAAATGGCAGTTGACGTAAGTACAACAGAATTGCATATATATATATATAAATTTCTTCTTTTTGTATACCAAATTGATGTCCCATATCGTTATAGTGGTCACCTAGTCTGGTCAATTGTTGTGATGTAAAACCGTATGCCAACATGGGACCATGGCCAATGCATTGAAATTGGATTGATTTGAATTTTGGTATTGCTCCATATTCATAGCGAACGGAATGCAATTCGGCCTCTGTCTCATTTGTAACCATGAATATGATAATTTTATCAAACTATTATGTGAAAATTAGGTTTACATTGTATCTAGTAGTTATACTCATACTCGATTATTAAAAAAACTACAACATTTTACATTCAATACAATAAGTCAAATCAGATTACATAAATTCATTTCTATTACTATTAAATTATTATAAAAATACAAATTGGAATAATAATAATAATATAATTTATTTCAGATCATGTCCATATATTGTTAGTAACATTATAACTTATAACTATGTTAGTAAACATATTTTTAATTAATTTTAAAATATATTATATACTGAGCCTCTGGAGCCCATATGGACAAAATTCCAGTGCTCCCAAAAAGCGCAGGCAGGGTACTCGGCCACCAGGCGGACCAGGCTGTTGGAGCTGCCACTCACGCGCCGCATCAGAGAGGCGGTCCTTTTGCGAATGATCGCACTGAAACCATCCGTACGCGCCTCCGCGAACATTCCTGAAGCGCTGCAGTAACGTGGCAGTCCCATCAGCATTCTGAATCCGTTATTGAACTGGACACGCAGGGCATTGATCGCCTTATTAGTATAATTTGTCCACAGGCTGCACGTGTAAAAGGTTTGACAAAACGCTCTGAAAAGAGTTATTTTGACACTCCTCTCACAGCGTGCAAACCTGCGAGCCAACATATTACAGCGCACGGCCAATGCCCTACGCTCCCGCTCAATATCCACATCGTCTTGGAGATTTTCGGTAATCCAATGCCCGAGGTACTTGAAACGGCTGACCCTTTTAAGAGGAGCTCCTCCTAATAATACCGTCGGAACAGAATCGAGTGCCTTATTACCTGCCTTAAAAATTAACAGTTCGCTCTTGTTGGTATTCTCAGGCCGTGAGTTACCGCATACTCCTCACAAAGCTTTAACAGTCTTACAAGTGCACTTATCGATGGGCACAGCAGCACCATGTCATCCGCATAGCTGACATTGTTGACAATGGTACCACCGATCGAACATCCAATACCAGTGCTGCTGAGCCCAGCGATAAGCTCATCCATATACAAGTTGAACAGCCTGGGTGAGCTGAGACCCCCCTGCCTCACTCCGCAATCCAACCTATACATTTCAGAGTGCTCACCCCCCCATCTTACTTGGTTGGTTTGATTACCATACCAATACTGAAACAGCCTGATAACCTCCCTTGGTGTGCTCGTGCACCTTTCCAGCTTACTCCACAATATGTCATATGACACCGTATCGAACGCCTTCGACAAATCCAAAAAACAAGCAAATACCGGTGTTTTTCCTTCGACGTAGTACTTAACGGTATGCTTGACACAGAGAATTGCGCTTTCAGTTGACAAACCGGGCTTAAAGCCAAACTGAGCGTCTTGCGTTTTCACATGTTTCGCCAACAAGCTATCGAGCAACCCGTCAAGAACCTTCGCCGCAACTGTCGCTAAGGATATTGGCCTGTAGTTGGACTTGTCGGAGGCATCCCCAGTCTTGTTTTTAGAAATAGGTACTACGATTGTTTTCATAATTACATTGAATTATTATGAAAATACTAATTGGAATAAATTTACAATTTGGAAATCATTTCATTATATAATATGCTATCTGACTCATGTCAAATTGTATTAAACTAATGTTTATTTCGTATAGTATTTAGCATAGGTAACTTATATATATATATATATATCTTAATTCATTCATTCAAAAGTGAAAGATGGCTGAAAAAATTGAATTTGAAAATATGGTTTTTAATCTGTATTTTGAAATGCTTAAATCGCTGTCCGCCATTGTCACTTATGATAGTGACGTCATCGGTCCCGTAAAGAAAACTGAAGGTCTACTCCGACGACTTCGAATAGTGCCGTCCCTCTAGATCTTGTTGGAACATAGGGTTTATAGGTAAACCTACACTATATACAAACTCGTTTGTATATAGAATAAGGTTTTCTATGACAGTTCAATTGTTTCTATGTTTCTTTTGTCGGCCCATCGTCCGTCACATTAAATTACTTGAACAGAGCACTTGTCTTTATCTGGTAATCCCGAAACCTTCCATCTGTCAAAGTATATTGGAGTGAGCGATGGCGGACGGCGTTTTTGATTGTAAAGCCTGACCAGAAATATATGAGGATTGTCAAGAGGGCGCTATTTATAAGATTTATATAGCAACAATTTTGCAACCAATCGCAACCCACTATTATGACATTACTTTTAAATACCTGTCAGTTCCACAATGTTAACCCGTAATGTCATCTAATGGAATACACTCTTTTCCTGACTGTTTTTCGTGTAGTAAACACATGTCAATTTTATTTATAATCTTACGTTCATGATTGTGAATGGTTTTCGGCATTTCTTTGGATAATTTTAAATATATATCTGTTAAAGAAATCACCATGAATGACATTGACATTGTTGACAAACCATCATAAAAATCATTGCCAGTGTAAGAAATTAGTTCCAGTGAAATTCCGCAATATGGCGCATCCTCATATATTTCTGGTCAGGCTATACATGAAATTTATAATTTTCAATTAATAAGATTTAGCTTTCTAGCGTTCACAAAAGCAACAAAATACAAGACATTTTTTTATAATAATAATAATAATAATAAACTTTATTTATTCAGACGAGATCCACATAATTATACATATAGCCATTATAGCCAGTAAGATCATTATTACCCATTTCAAATATATTTCAAAAATGGGTCAACTGGCCTATATAATTTAATAGGCCAGTTGACCCAATAATATACTTTATTTATGTGTTTTTGTGCAATACACGTGCTTCTGTACGTTGCCATTACTTAATTAAAAAAAAATGTATTGTGATGGATGTGAGTGTCATTATATTTTTATATTTAAAAAGTTGCTGGGCACCTGCCTGGTGTCACATGAGATATTATTCTCAGTGCTCTATCTATACTACATGCTCGGAAAATACTCCTTTATGTAGGACAATACAGCTAGATTTGCTCGTGTTATTAGGTCACTAACACTCGTTGATAATTGAAAGAAAGAAAGAAAGAAATGTTTATTTGCTAGAATACGTACATAGGTGTTAAATATTTTCGAATATAGCAGGTTAACAGTATTCAGCCGATACGGTTTGTTTGTCATTGTAAAATTATTTGAGGCCAATAATAATAATCTGAACATAATGATAATTTAAATTCTACTGCATATTCTTCGTGTCTAAATATTCCTTAACTGAGTAAAAACAATGTTCATGTAGCCATTTTGTCAATTTTGTCTTAAATTCTGGGTTTTTCAACAACTTTAAATTGTCAGGTAGAGAATTATATACTAAAATACAGGTATTGTAGGCATTTCGTTTATAGATATCAGCACGACAACGTGGCTGGTACAGGAGGCTCCTGTACTGTGCTCTATGATTTCCAGAAAAGACATCGGAACCTGATCGTGATTTAAAATAATTTGCATGAGATTTGACAAATAAACATACCTTCTTTATGTACATACACGCCAAAGGTAATGTATTGTATTTCTTAAATATGGGTATACAACTATCGTTTATCCAACAATTAGCAATTGCACGCAAGAACTTTTTTGCAGTTTAAATACATTTTCAACATTGACCGAATTTCCCCACAATAAAATACCATAGTTGAGTGTTGACGACACGTAGCTATAGTATGCTGTTATAGCTGCTTCAGTAGAAACGGTTCTGCTAAGTTTTCTTAGGGCAAAAACAAAACTATCTAATTTAGAGCATATAAAATCAACGTGCTCTTTCCAATTTAACTGACTATCAATAACTAAGCCTATAAATTGTATGGTGTCTGTTTCTTCTTTGTTTTGATTATTATATTTAATACTTAATTGTTTCGTAACAGATTTGTGTGAACGATATTGAATAAATTTGGTTTTAGCTAGATTAATATTTTTTTTTATTTATTTATTAAGGACCTTTATACTACTACAGTAGATTAATATTAAGATAATTATTTTTGTCCATGTGTATATATCATTCAAAGCATTATTAATAGTTGTCTCGAATGATGAATGCTTTCCGCAGTTTTATTAAAAATGATATTGCTTAGCTATCCATAATAACGTCTGTGTATATATACATATTACCAAAATTTTAAGCAAAATATTTATTTATTACAGATTAAATGAAATTGAGCACTTTCATGGCTTATATGACGACTTTGTAGCCAATATAAAGGTATGGAACGAATATTGCGACCTAGTGGATCCACAGAACCAGCCTTTACCTGAACCGTGGGACAAAAAATGTAATCAATTCGAGGTAAGTATTTGCGATAGTGCGATATTTTATAGACATCTCTTTCTATAACATTGAGTAAGAAAAGCATTGCGATATTTCATGTTATCGCTTTGAGCTTACAGCATTAAACCAACCGGAGTGATCGTTGACAGGCGTTCCCCTCTGCCAAAAGTACATACCGTCGGTCATATAACGGTTATGTTAAACTAATTCAATAATGCGCCTCCGGTTGGTTTAAAGCTATGAGTGAATCTTTATTTAAATGTGCATTGAATGAATCAACCGACAATTACACTTATTTGGATGATGTTTCTTACAGAAACTGTTGGTTCTCCGTTGTCTTCGTCTAGACATGATGGTGCCAGCGGTTCAAGACTTCGTCGAACGTACATGATATTAAAGTATTTAATTTTTGCATTAATTTTTTTAGGCTTCTTTTTTTAATCTTTATTCTTTTTACAGATACGATGGGTCGTAAATTCGTCGAACCGCCGCTATTCGACTTGCAATCTTCGTATTCGGATTCACATTGTTGCATACCTCTGCTGTTTGTGTTAACCCCTGGATCAGATCCCATGGGGACTTTGCTTAAATTTGCTGATGATCAGGTATGTACCTATAAAATTATTTATTTCGTTTATTTTTTATCGGAATTAAAGTAAGTATATAGAAATAATTTTGCTATCATTATCATGGAGTACCACGGAGATGAAATTTCTTTTTCACCAATTACCCCATCATAGTAGAGGTAGTTGATAATGATTTCTAAAAGTCCTCAGCGGCAATAATATAATAAAATTTTCTCGTAAAAGGGTTTTGGAGCATCTCGTCTTTTCTCCTTGTCACTTGGTCAAGGCCAGGGCCCTATAGCTGTGAAGCTTATCGAAGAGGGTATCCGAAGTGGCACTTGGGTCGTGCTGCAAAATTGCCATCTAGCCAAAAGTTGGATGCCAATGCTTGAAAAGGTACGATTATTATTTTATATCTAAACAACGTGCGCATATATATTGAATTATTGAGATGTCTTTTTTGCTTCTGGCATAGATTTGTGAAGGTTTGATGCCGGATACTACACACCCGGATTTTAGACTCTGGCTTACTTCGTACCCCGCCGACCATTTCCCTGTCTACGTGTTACAAAACGGAGTCAAGATGACCAACGAACCACCTCAAGGTTAGGAACCAAAGACATCTAATAAACTACTAGAATAAACTACTTCGTATTTAATACAGTAGGTATAGGTCGATTCACTAAAGCTGGCGCGAATGGATTGAATGAGTGAATGATAATATTTATGTGTGCGTCACAAAATGATTACATACAGGTTGATACAATAAGTGATTATTGAAAACGTATTTGTAGACAAACTAGACGCATAACCGCCCAAATTCAGCAGTATAAAGAATACTACAAAATATTATCGAACCAAATTAAATTCAAAATGACGAATGGCTTTTTTTTCCAAAATTTCAAATTGGTACTAGGAAGCTGAAACTCGGCATCGGGGGGCATTTGGGGCTCTCAAATATGAATCTGAAATCGTTGTCCGAAAATTCGGTCAAAGTCGGAAAATATCGAAAAAACCAAGATTTGTATGGAGATTTTTTTAAGAGTCCCGTATCTCGTAAACGGCTGGAGATAGGTAGGAGTATGCTCAAACAAATATCATAGAGGACCCCCACCCGAGTACAGTCGAGGAAAGAAAAATCAAAACGGCGACTTTTTTTTTTTCGAAAATTTCAATTTGGTCCGAGGGGGCTGAAACTCGGTATTGGGGGGCTTTTGGGTCCTCCAACTCAGAATATGAAATCGGATTTTGAATATTCGGTCAATTTAGGATAATATCGGACAATCAAAATGTAGTAATCTTATCTCGACGGAGGGCCGAGCCATTTCTGAGCATAACTTATTGAATCGAATGGGTCTTAGCCTCGGATACTAGTACTTTCAATGAAAACTATATTGAATAAAATCGGTCGAGCCATTTTTGAGTTATTGCAAAATTTCATAATTTTCTTTAAAATGACGTATGTGCCGCGCGGTGTCCCTACACTTCGAACGTTACACATATTGGTTAAGTGCCAAACTATATTAAAACATTTCGCTCAATCTGTCGCGTATAATAGATAACTTCCAAAAGATAATAAGTATTTAATGTTTCTTGGCGTGTACAACCTTTTTATAGGGCTTGAAATCTTTCTCGTAATTTTCGTCTATTGTGAAGGACGGGCAACTACGGGACCCTACACTGAGCATGGCCCGATATGCTCTTGGCCGGTTTTTTATAATTCGAACAGTCGTCCGTCACCTATTAATTCTTGACATTAACCCTTTACCAGGCCGCGAAGACAAGAAGAAAATGTAGGTTACGTTAATACCATTGCATAGTCCCACGTGGTCAAACTTATACGAGACAATGGAATAGTATCATCCCACATCCTAATTCTGGTCATACACAGATTGCATGAATATTAAGCAATATGTACAATTACACTGCCTTACAACAGTCAAAATCTAAAGTATAATGTCAAAAAACTAGCGTCTGCATAAAACACCATGATAGTAAAATATTTTTGTATCAAACAGTTAAAAATACCTTTCGGACATATATATTACTTGTTTAGTCTAAATATTATACCTAATAATATTTATTTTTCTTGAATAACAAAAACCCATTTTGTTGTTGTTTACAAAATATTAGGAGGCCCCTGTATAAGAACGGCACTCACACTAACACTCGAAGTGACAAGTGACATAACTTTCATTCAATCCATTCGCGCCAGCTTTAGTGAATCGACCTATACATCTTTATAGTAACAGTAGTAAAATTTTATAAACATAGCATGAAGCATATAAAAATTATTCACTAATGCTTTAACAGTATACCTAAATCATCATCCTACTAGCCTTTGTCCCATTTTTTGAGAATGAATTCTCAATCGGGGTCGGCTACCTAAATCCCAAGATAACAGTATACCTAAATACTATCCTAAAAAACAGCTATAAACTTTGATGTTTTTGTTTGTGGTACTAGTGACCGTACTAAGTAATAATACTTGTTTTATAGAGCACCAGGCCCCCATCGTTTCCAAGACCATAATCGTGCTTAATTTCTATATAAATCTTCCTAAAATCTTTGAACCTCTCTCCAGAAAACGTCATTCAATTGTATCATCTCGTTCTCGTAACGCATTTGACAGGGTTACGAGCGAACATCGCTCGCTCGTACCAAAGCGATCCCATCAACGATCCGGAGTGGTTCGAGGGCAACAAGCAATCAGTGTACTTCAAGAAGCTCTTGTTCGCGCTGTGTTTCTTCCACGCGGTGGTGCAGGAGCGACGGCAGTTCGGGCCGCTGGGCTGGAACATCCGCTACGAGTTCAATGAGACCGACCTGCGCATCAGCATCACGCAGCTCTACATGTTCCTCAACGAGTACAATGTGAGAGTCATGTGCTATATACCTAGTCACGGGTCTTAACCAAAAATAAGAGAGATGAAGATAATACATATACAGAAGAAAACGCTCCATAAGTAAACCACATTGACGATTCCCGACCATCTGTTACCATTACTTCTACCACTAATTTTAGTCGTTATCGTAGTGGCAAAGAAATTAGGACTTCGGAATTTAAAATGAGCATCAATATTTTTACTATTAAGTTCAATCTATATATATCAATTGCTGTTCGTTTGTCTCGCTAAGACTCTAGAACGGCTGGGCAGATTTAGCTGTTTTGGTTTTGAAATGTTTGCCGTAGTCCAGGGAAGGTTTAAACAGTGAGGTATTAGCAGCTTACTGACACAGACCGAATTCCACGCGGGTGGAGCCGCGGGGAACAGCTAGTTTAATATAAAAAATACGAGAGAACTTTAAGACTGCATTCCTACGCTGATTGAATATTATGATATTGTTATACTTACGTAACTGAAGGTGAAGACGTGACATTTGTTTATGACAGGACGTGCAATTCGTGGCCCTGCGGTACCTGACGGGCGAGTGCAACTACGGCGGCCGCGTCACGGACGACTGGGACCGTCGCTGCCTCAACACGATCCTCTACAAGTTCTACAACCCCAAGACTATCTACGACAAGAAGTACGACCTTGAGCCTTCCGGTATGTGGTGTATTTACGCATACATAATGTCGAGTAAAACACTCTTCATTGCTTAGGATTTTGTTATATTTCACACTGTTATACAATTGTGAATATTTTAATTAAAGTAGGTGAGAGTGCCGTAACGCATTAAAATCTAACCTAGGAATCCAATAATAATAGTCAATTAATCTTCATAAAACTTTTGAAATGTATTCTTAACAGTATACGAGGTGTTTCCTGTAATAGGAGCAATAAATTAAAACATAGATTTTACTCGTTAAACTGCACAACGTTTGTTCAGAAACTTAAAAAAAAAGTCTGTTTTCAAAATTGTATTATTTCAAACAAATTAAATAGTATTTGCAATGTATGTCGTCCAACGTTGACAATCCCTGAGCATGACATAGCTGTCACTCTACCAATATCGGACATTTCGCAATACATTGCTTCTTTGTCTGAACATTATTCTACAAAATATCATTTAATACACGTTATTTTCAGAAGTTGCTTAACAAATGTTGTCCAGTTTCAAGCGAAGAATCTATGTTTTAATTTATCACTCCTATTACAGGAAACACCCGGTATAGAAAAATGTTAAAGCCCATAGCAAAAAAAAATATGAAGATTCATTGACTTTTACTGGATTCCGAGGTATAAGTCTTACAGCACTCCACTGTAATGTTTATGTGCTTATACAAGTGTTAATATAATCACTCCACGTCAAAACGGCAGAACGTATTTCAACCATTTTCGAAACAAAAACGGGTCAATCATTTTTTGAACCCAAATAAATGGGATAAGGGTAAGGGAATTATGATAGCATCTGTATAAAATGTATTGAATACATACTTAAAGACATGTCAAGCTGAATTTTTATTATATACTTAGATATAATAGTATGACCCTGGATCGTTTCAATGAACACAGGTATGTACTACATCCCCGATGTGCGCGAGCACGCGGAGTTCATCAACTACGCGCGCTCGCTGCCCGTGGCCACGCCGCCCGGGGTCTTCGGCTTCCACTCCAACGCCGACATCACCAAGCACTTCCAGGAGGCCAACGAGCTGCTCGGCACGGCCATACTGACGCAGGTACTGTACTGTGCGGTTCCAGAGGAATTACCTACCGCTCCGCATGTGGAATGAGCTCCCTGCTGAGGTTTTCCCGGGCAAATAGGTTCTTAAGGGGTCGGCAACGCGCGTGTGATGCTCCTGGCGTCGCAAGCGTCCATAGGCGGCGGTAGGCGGCGGTAACTGCTTAACATCAGGCGGGCCGCATGCTTGTTTGCCACCGTCGTAGCATAAAAAAAAGGTACAATGTTGGTATTTAATGAGTATTCATAAAATGCTCTCATAGAAATATTATTATAGGGTTGAATAAAATTTATTGAAGATCTTAGCTCTTTCAGTTACGTAGTTATGGAGCTTGTATAATTAATGGTATTCGTGCATAAGTTGCTTATAAGTAAATAGTGTACTTATTTAAATTGATTGCGTTCAAAATTCACATTGAGATGTAGTCCCGTGTATGTACGTATTTAATGAATGTAAATACTTAGTTGTCTCACTTTAGCAATCATTACTTACTTAATTTCTTATGTTTCATTCACTTCGCGTGCTCCAAAAAAGGATCGTTTGGTAAGTAAGATTTAAACTTGTTGGAATTTATGCAGTAATTAAATTTATAATTATACTCAATGATTCTATTCTTTCACGCATCTAGGATTTGTTCAAACAATATTTGGTAAGTCATTAAATATTAGAATTTCTCAATTAGAAAATGGTCGCAACTGTCCAGAAATAATTAGCCCGTTCCCGCTTGCATCATCTGTTCTTGTCGATCACATACAGTGTTCGGGTTAGGATGTGCAATTCCCTGGGACTTCGTTACGTAATATTAATATGGATATGACTTAATCCCGGGATTATAATCTTAACGCTAAAATAAAAATGTGTTTCGTTTCAAAATATTACTCGGTTAATTATAAAAAAAGTAGATACTTATATTATTATACATGCATCAATAATAGTGTTTTTCTACTCCTGTACTTTTATCTATCATTTATATAGTCACCAACTCTAATAAAGTTATGCTTTACAAAAGCCTTGTAAAAGTCTATAGTCAAATGCCCAAAAACGCACTGCTAAACGATGTTATATAATGGCACCAAAAAAGGGGGTTTCCGGGAATCCCCGGGGCATAATCCATATTAACTAGCATTAAAGGTCATTCACCCCAAATTGCGCTCCCAATCCGAACACTGCTCATAACAATGCAATCACCGTTGATAAAATCCATAAGGAATGCCACTACAAGACTTGTAAAGAGTTCACACTACTAGGACACGATGGCCGGAGGAGCAGCCGGCGAGACGCCTGAAGAGCAAGCCATGCGGGTCGCAGAGGACGTGCTCGCGCGGCTGCCGGCGAAGATCCTGTCGGGGCCGTCGCACGAGGGCGACATCAAGCCGGCCGACATGACGCCCATGTCCATCGTGGTCATCCAGGAGGCGGCGCGCTACGAGCGGCTCGTCTCCGTCGTGCGGACCAGCGCTCGCGCCGTCATTGGCGCCGTCCAAGGTTGATATTTATGTCTAATCCGCGCCACGTAAGTTTGTGTCTCTGAAGTTTGCCTCGACATCCTCCCTCTACCCGTCAAACTCCTTTAACGCTAGTAGTGGTTTTCAGAGACCCAAACTACCTCACAATGAGGTGCGAAATGATTGAGATTTTTGTATAATCTTCTGAAATTTAGTTGAAAATGTATTTTTGTACACTTATTAACTTCATGGGATATTGTGGTAAATACTGTTCGGCCTTATCAGCTTATTTTATATGCGTTCTTGCCTAAGATGCCGGTTTGAAGTACCATCCACAATCCACATGGTTTATTTCTTAGTTCTTTTGTGAGTTAATACCAAGTTTTATCTATATCCGTTCGGCGGTCAAAGCGTTAAACATTTGTAGTAAAAAAAAGTGTTTAAAAAGGTGTGAGTGTGCTGACGGACGTGACGGAGGAGGTGCTGACGAGTATGGTGCGCGGGCGCATACCGGCTCTATGGGCTGGCAAGAGCTATCCCTCGCTCAAACCGTTTGCGGCCTACTTCGACGATCTCCTAGCGCGACTGGAATTTCTACAGGTTCTCTTTCCTTAGAAAAAAAAAACGACCACACTGCTCAAAACACCCTCACAGTGCGTTTACACAGTGCCGTTTCGTATGCGTCGTCACGTTTTTAACTCATTCTGTCTATACAAAAGCTCAAATTACGATACGATACGTTCTAAGCTTTGGTTTGGACAGTAGGTATGTGTTAAAACTGTTAAAGAAATACGTATACGACACGTCACTGCGTTTATGGTCCAGCGTATTTTGAACAGCGACATGGTCCCTGTTTGTTGATGCATTTCCCATTTTGAGATCCTGTGCACCTGAGTACATGTTTTATTATGTAGCACTGGCACGCGACCGGGCCGCCGGTGGTGTTCTGGCTGTCGGGCTTCTACTTCCCGCAGGCGTTCCTCACCGCGGCACAGCAGAGCTATGCGCGCAAGTACAAGATACCCATCGACCAGCTCGCCTTCCATTACGAGGTAATTTTATAATCTATTTCGTAGCGATCATTAACCACGTTGTAATTTTTGGAAATTTTCTCCATTTAAGAACTTTTCCGCACCGTCATTGGTCAATAGTAACTAAAACTATGTGAAGTCACATCATTTTCCTTTCTTTGGGCTTTGCGCTCTTTTAATATAAGTCCGAGCATAGCTATCTTTACACCAAAAGTAGAAAATGTGAGGCGTATTTTACCCTCAAAGTCTGTGTCGACGATTCTGCTTGTAGGTATCACGCATACTAACAACACTGCTTTAAAGATATTGTGGGATTTCAAAATAAAATTATTTCGTATCTGGAACGCTGTCCATCCGAGTTGAGATCGACGCCATAGTACATACTACTACATAAAAATTTCTAGCCATGCAATATCTTATGCAAGGAAATAATCATTACTTTTATATCTTCGACTTTAGTAGTAATTTGAACTTTGTACTTAGGTGCAACACCCGAAGGATTTCAATGAACCACCGGTGGAAGGCGTGTACATCAGCGGGTTGTTCATGGAGGGCGCGCGCTGGAATATGGAGGACTCCTATGTTGACGAATCACGGCCCAAGATTCTCTACGACATCTTTCCAGTGGTGAGATATTGTTAATACTTATCAAGCCGTAGAAACTGAGATTGAGATATGGTAAAGGTTATAAACAATTAATATTCCAACTCGTCTCGTAAGGTACAAGGCACTGCCTTATTTAACTTTGACGAGAGAGGCACGATATCATTCTGATATATTGCATGTGCTTCTGTCATTACCGTGAAACCCCATAACTTCGCCTGGGATACCTATCATCGCCTATTTTTATAAAAGTTGAAGTTCCCGTCTAGTATTTAGACTACTAAAAACTAAAACTACTAAATAGAATGTGTTTTTATGCATGGCGATATTCTCGGAACTTAAAGATTCCGAATACTAGACGAGTCTAAATACTAGACGGGAACTTCAACTTTTATAAAAATAGGCGATGATAGGTATCCCAGGCGAAGTTACGGGGTTTCACGGTATTATTATTCATTTAGGTATGGCTGATCCCGATGAAACGTGAGGATCTTCCAGAAGCGATATTTTATGACTGTCCACTGTATAAGACCGGCGACCGGCGCGGCGTATTGTCCACCACGGGCCACTCCACCAACTACATCCTGTTCATGCGGCTGCCCACGGCCAAGCCACCCGACCACTGGATCTTGCGCGGAGTCGCACTCCTCACGCAACTACCATTTTAGAGACACTATTCAACTTTATATTCATTAACTATTAATTGGGAGAGAGAGATATTATCTTGAATTTAGAGACCCTGAAAGAGCGACCGCTTACATCTAACCGCTATATGAGAAAAGCATGCCGGCTATGCTATCCACCACACGTTTCTTCCTGTGGTTACAGCTGGCTACTGACGTATCGCCGAACTACCAAATGCTGCGTGAATGTGAAGGGGATCTTTTGAGGCTATGAATGAAAGTAAAAAAAACAGTAGCAAAAGGTACTCATGAAACAATTTCTACTGTACTTAGCTCAGGTGAACATAAAATTTGCCATTAATTAGCAGCAAGAGCTTGTCGCTAATGCAGGTGTAATACAGGTGTGTTATACCTATACAGTTAGAAAATGAGTCGGACAACTTCTCTTAGTTTGGGAAAACTCATAGCCCACGACCAAAGGATAGGCGTCCTAGCATCGTGGTAAAATATAATTCAGTGGCAGTCGATGGTATCAAATATATTATCAACGAATAAAATGCCTTCCTTAATACAATATGAAATAAAAAATATCGGGTTAATATTTATGAGCAACACGACCTGGTTAGCAGATTAACTTCACTTTCACTAAGCGTGATCCCGTAACGCATGACATGTCACCGTCATGACATTCAGTAATAAGTAAGATTGACGCCTTGCTAGCGAATCCAGCGATCCCTACCTGCGGCCGTCGGAGGGAGGCATAAAAATACTGCTGACGCATAGAGGAGACACATTAAAAATGTACTGCTCGTTGCCTGAAAGCAAATGACACTTAGTTTTTGTACGGAGGCCTATATAATCTAATTTCTTTTCTTATATTTTAGTGAGTATTATTTTTAGCTGAATCATGTTTATGTCGCTCAAATACACCTGGCACTTTTGTGTACGTTGTTATTTGTCTGTGGATTTGGACCTAGTTAATGACAGGATTACGAAACAAGTAGGTAACGAATGTCTTTTCACTGACTCTTTCAGACAACTCGTTTACCCAAGTAGGTAGATATCTTTTATTGCAAATATCAGTAATCTAGATTAATTTGGACTTTAGTGACAGGTTTATTATTCTTATATTATTATTTATCCTAAAATTAAATTAAAATAACAAGGAATGTTATTATTTATTATCCTATAATTATTATGCTAAGTTATTTTTTGTCGCTAATAATAGTTTTTATTATTAATTATATCCTGTTTTATTTATCACCATGGTCTCAATTATTTCCTACATTTTTTCCATGTCTTTGCGGGCGTGGCGTGGCCAAATATATTCCAGAGATAAAAAGTAGTTATGTTACTTTCTACTGCATATTTTATACATAAGGAAGAAGAAAATTTAAGTCAAACCACTGGTGCCACTCTGCTTTTTAAAAAAGCGCATTTGCATTCATAATATGAGTACGGATCGCTTGTAAAAGTTGCATCCCAGATCCGATCGCTGCATATAAGGTATTTTATTATGTGAATTAATAATTACAATATCCTAGAATTGTTATTGAAAAATAATTACATTGTTTCTACCGTAAAATAAGATTCTGTAAAGCCTACTCAAGTATATTGCTTACCACCAACATTTCAGCACCATAGCAATCAAACTGTATCCCTGGCCTATATGTATAATCTCTCGTTTTCATGCCTGCTTCGACTAAATGTCGGTTGAATAGAAGAGCTAAGCCCTGTAGCCTACATAAGCCGAGTGGTGACCCTAGGCAACAAGGGCTCGCAACAATGCCCGGAATTAATTCATCCCCAACGTAACTATTGAGCTGCTGAGACAATGTGTTCATTTGTTACACGTTACTGATCACTGCTTATTGTTATTGCTGTCACCGTACAGTCGCACAGTCTTTTACAAAGCCCGTTTTTGTCTCACGCCGATTTTTTTACTGCTGATAAAGCTATATTTGAGCTATCGTGTACTAAAATATCTCCGCCTAATACGGGGTAAATGGGACATTTTTTCTAAAGTTGTACACACATGTTGTATTTCGGGTATTTTCTACTCAGAATCAGAGCTCTTTCGATCTAATTAGGAGAAAAAAACTGTCCCAAAATATTCATAAATTTTTTGTTTTTCCATTCCGTTAGGTACCGCTGTAGTAGGTTATATGGAAATGGTAACGAAATGGAACGAAAAAACTTGGGACAGTTTTTTTCTCCTAATTAGATCAAAAGAGCTCGTGATTCTGAGAAAAAATACCCAAAATATCGAAAATTAAATAAGAAGTGGGGTACAACTTCAGAAAAAATGGCCCAAATATGAAATATCAAAATTAAAACAGAAAAGTCTGAAAACAATATGATCTCCGAAAGTAATCAGTCACAGTACGAGTACGAAAAAAAAATGCAAACGATAGGGAATCATACGCAGGTTCATGTGGCTTAATCAAAATTTTTGTAAGTAGACCTGTTCTTGAGCAATAAAATTAAATGTAAATTTCATGACCCAAATATGAGCAACTTTGATGATTAAAAAAAAACACAGGACCTATCGATGTGGGAGTTTTAGTCTGATATTTGTAATGGTAATAATTATGTATCGTGTAATATGTATGTTTTGAAAAAAAACCGGCGTGAGACAAAAACGGGGTTTGTAAAAGTCTGTGAGTCGGCAGCATAAAAGTTGCTAGTACAAAAAACTACTTTGGCTCAACCAGACAACTAGTAGTTTTTTTTTTATATATAGGATTTTTGAAATCATTAATCATTATAATATGCTATCGCTACTTTGCTGTTTCTTTTGCTACTTTGCTATTGTTTCATTTCTGTATATTTGTTACTCACTTAATAACTCGCAAATGGTCGAACTGATTTAGAGGAAGCTTGGTGCGTTTATAGGTACAGATAGATCAGCCCATGGGTGGGGATAGTACCAAAACTAGGTTATCTAAATCGATGTAAGTATTATAAAGTTTTTGAAATTATAAAATCTAATTCCTGGTTGGTCCGTAATCTAATCCGGTCATTAAACATTATTTTTATATTAGTGGAAACGTATTATATTGAAAAAGAAAATTGTATCTATTACTATTTTCACCCTCGGCCGTACGACCTAGACAATAAAGTAGAGGGCGCATCTTTTGTAATCTGCTGACTGTACGCCACTTGCAATAGCTATACTACTGGTGCTGGTCCGGAATGTAAATGAGAAAAAGATTATTTATAAAACAATATAGTCTAATAAACTAAATGTTTTCATACTCGGGGGAGGAATAGTTTAAAGGGCTCGCGGTTGAAAGTAGTAGAATGGTAAACAAGGTATGAAAGACATCACTCATTTCACTCGAGATATTTTGATGATCATACGGGGTGTTCTATTTAATAAACTATTATATAGAACTAGAATAATGATGTCCCAAAAACAAACTTAGCTAAGCCGAATTATTTTTATTTAATTAGTAACGTCTGCTAATAGTACTTAATATCTGCTGTCTGCTTCGCTTTATTGTAAACATGCAGCTAAACCGCTTTATTTTTGGCTACTTATTGGCATAATAGGTACACTCACTGTGTTAAGTCAATAGGGTAAACTAGCCATTCACCGGCACCCAAATTACCTCAAGTCAGCATCAACACATCGTTTTTGGACATACAAATTTACCTACTGCTAATATTGAACGTAGGCATAAATTGGCGAAATGCCAACAATAGGATTGTTTACCCTATATTCACTTGTAGCGTCATTCACTAGTAACTTGTAGCAATGTATTGGGCATAGTTTTGTCTTATACTGGAATTTCCAGATAAGTATACTATTTCATTATGTATTTCATAATAAATAAAATATATAGAGATTGCTTTTGCTTGATGTAAGTAAATGACATGAAAATTTTCATGGATTTTATACGCATGAAACTTTATAAATTTATAATTGTAAAATACTTTTAAAAGTGTGAAGTCCTATAACTAACAACTTACAGCAATGTTCGCATTGTTGTGTTCCGGTGTGGGGGTAAGATAGCCGGTGAAATTACTAGCATAGAGGCATTCTATCTTCGTCCTCCGGGTAGGCAAGCACTTGTGACTCCTCTGGTGTTGCAGGTGTTTATGGGCGACGGTAATCGCTTTCCATCAGGCGATACGTTTGCTCGTTTGCCCCCTATGACATAAAAAAAAAAAGAAAACTACAGAATACATCAAAACAAAACTAAATAAATGGGTCTGTAAGAGCAGCTACTAGAGAGTATACTCTCTAAAGGTATACCTTTACGACGGGAATGATCTTAGGCAAGTTGATTAATCTTTTCATGGCCCGTATAAAGATGTTTTACGTCTATCTTATTGCAAACGCCGGGTAAGCAATAAATTAAGAATTTGGTTTGCTCGTTCAGTTTGAATGTATGTACTACAACCTACACGTACTCACCTACTAACTTAATAAATTATTCATGGGTGGAAGATTTAATCGTAAAGAAGTCTAAAAACAGTGAGAGTAGACGGTATCTGTGTTACATGACGTGATTTACCGACCCTATCGAAATACCTAAGTACCTACGTATCTTAGATTTTATTTGTTCAAAATCGAACACAAGAGTCTTAGTGGTGTAGAGTTTCTCACAATTTATTTGGCAAGTCGTAAACTTGGGCCAACTCATCGGAACAAGCACACGAGGTGATTCCCTGCTAAGTTTTTATTGCTATGCGATCTGTTCGCAGGAGTTATTCGAAAACCTATTTATTTCGTGATGAAAGGAATATTAGTCTCGCGGAATTATATTATTTTCCGGTAAATATTATAGAGTTAATTCTGAGTGTGGCTTTGTTATTCAATCTGTACATATAATAAAGCTGAAGAGGGTCGAAAGTCTGTACATGGAATATATTCGAAAAAAAGTTGGCGGGGCATACTTAGAATCGATAACAGAACACCTTCCAACTGTTTTTGGAATTTTTGTTTATCTGTTTGTCTGTTTATTTCACCGCGCATCACGTGAAAAAGGCTGAACGGATTTTGATGAAAACTTCATTAATCTGTCGAGAAAATCCCCGACCATATTAAAGGCTATAAAAAATTTACCAATAAAAGGGGAGTTAACCACTACCCTCGAGTGAGTTAAGTTTGCACCTGAATGTTATGGCGCAAACTTTTTTCAAACATGTTCTACGACCATAGTTAAAAGAAAAAGTTTAGAAGGGGGTACGGATATCAACAAATTTTACTGAATAATCGCTGCTAAGTTGCTGCCTGGTGGCAAAACGGCTCGCACAACTTTCAAGATCCCAATAAATTTGGACAGCACGGAAAGTCCTGTCTGCGGGGTATCAAGAAACTGTGATAAAGCAAAACTGACACAGACCGATTTCCACGCGTGCGGAGCCGCGGGCACAGCTAGTATAATATGATTGCAGTCGCAATAAAAAAGTAAAAATGTATCGGGTCGCAGAATACAATGTGGTCGAGATATGCAGAGAAATTTATCTCAAGTAAGATTTCTTTATGGTGTAATTGAAGGTTTCTTTGCAGTAACCCTCGGGTCACGTCGTCCGCCGGCCGGGGCCGCGCTGACAGCCGACTCGGCATATTACGGTGTTCTGTCATTTCTCATTTAGCATGAAAAAGTTTGCATCCTAGATACGTCATGTATTAAATAAGCGAGTAGCGGGCGGTGGTGGTGGGGTGGGGCGGGGGTGAGCGGGGTCGTAGTACGGGAGGCACTCGGTCTGGCGCGGCGTTGTCCCGGTAACGCGAGATATTGATCTGCGCCGGGTCCCGCGCGCAGCATCCCGCCCGCGCTCCGCCGCCCCGCCCCCGCCTCGCCCGCCACATGCGCGCCCTTGATTCTGCCGCTCGACCGCTCGCGCCGCCACCCACCCTCCCGGGCTGTCTCCCCGCGGTACAAAATACTTATTACAATCGCACAACATACTCCACGTAATCCAATACAGAAATTTTACTTATGCCTCGTGATGCGGTGGAAAGCGTAATCCGGCAACTTGATTAAATTAAGAGTCCTCTGTGATATTTAACTACGGATTAACGACATTATCAACTAGGTACGCGGGGAAAAGAGCTCTTGTTGATTACATTTTCTGTTCTTTAACATGCTTTGGTATGAACAAGTCGTAAATGGCCCTGTAAATTGATTATGAGTTGGCATAGCACGTGCTGTTTGCTACGAGCCAGCTGCGACGTCAGCAGTTGTGTCGGTCGGTGATTAATGCCGGCTTCCGAACTTGTCGGGTGCCATAAACTGAAATCCTAATGATATTTGGCGCATCAACGGAACCGGACTATCTGCTTCACAGACATGATTAAGCTAACAGCTAATACACAATTTTCGGGATAGCTTTCTGCCAATACAAGACGGTTGTTTTATTAAGATAGGTACAATAACTTGGTAAACACGCTTTGTATAATATTGTTCGGAATAATTTTTCAGCCACGTAAAGTTGACAATAATATAATTATGCTTTAACTAAAGATCCCGTTCTCAAATCCATTTAATTTTTTATGAAGCTTAAATACTTAAGTAATCTGGTCGAATTTGAACCGTTTAATCATTTTTCCACATATATATCCCTGACCTACACCCTCACAGGCACATTCGGAAAACTAATAAAATCTGACTTCATTAAGTAAGAACTTTCGGTGAGATGTTCCACATGAGTGCGCCCCGCACGTCGCAACAAGGGCGCACTAATTGAATCAATCGGAAGCGTGCTGCACTCGAGAGTACAGTAGTACCGTACTCATAGTACCTACGTTCGGTATGTAGTATATTGTAGAGGGTGGATTTCTGAGCGTTTTGCGCCATAGTTATTACCAATTTGAGGACAAGGCGCAACAATTTTCATCAAAGTAGAGAATCCTCGGGGTTGACTTTAGTTATCATATAATCATTTTCCGTCGACATAAGGCGTATGTTGCCTAATGCTGCTAAACATAATTGAGACTGAAAAAATAATCTATTCGTAAAATAAGCGAAAAAAATAAACGCGACTATTATAAAACGCTTCATGGAAAATCGCTACATGAAGAAAGACGAATAATAAAATTTGCAATCATGAAAAAACGCAATGCAAAAATTTGATACTATTAAAAAACTATTTTGTGAAAATAATCGAAGAAATCATTGTATAATATTATCGCATCTGTAATCAATGTTTATTTTAGGGCATTATTACACTTGCGATTTTGGAACGGGTGTTTTCTATACCTACAAATTAATCACGGCGAACTCGCTATAAGTGATCGCCTTCATACAAAAATCGCTCGCAAATCGCAAGTGTGATAAGGCCCTTAGGAGTAGCTTTACCTTTTGTACCTATAGGAAAGAGTGAAGGTGTTAATTTACCCGAGTTATTACTGCACTGTGTAAGCGAGATTGACCGTGAGGGCGCTTCTTTTCGCGTGCTTTCCCCGGAGTATACATTTTCGCAGCGCGTGCCTTTGACCTGGTAATGAACGGTTTCTTTATGAGTTTCTGCAACAATGTTTGGGAGGGTTTTATACATGTCGAAACAATTCATACTACGTGTGAACGACGATTTGGAGTTCAACCGAAATATTTACTCTTAATTTAAATTCGTCAACTACGTTCACATTTCTACGAGATTTAAAGTCAGATGAGGAGCAATCGGAGCGGACAGATATTTTACAAAACTTCGAGCTTTTCCCGTCATCCCTGAAGCAAAATATACCACTTTTCTTTATCCCGTCAGGACTTAGGCATCTAAAAAGACAATTTTCTATAGAGCACACTTACGCCAACACGAAACGTGATATGCCGCAGCACTGAGCTGTGAGATAAGAAAACCATTCGAGTAAATGTTTACGACATTTGAAAAGTATTTTCGTATCGTTAAGAAAGTTATAAGTTAGTTATATAGCCATAGTTGGGGTTTATAAAGCATGTTCTGGGGTTATAAACTATCTTTGTGTGGTGATCGGTGCTCTTGTGATATGCTTTCATGCCTGAAAACTAATGATAGTAAGTATATTAAAGTACAGGAATACAGGTGTATTCCTGTATAGTGTGCGAAGGTTCCTTCTCTCTTTTAATGGACTTAAAATAAACCTCCCACAGTGGGAATCTTGACATGATTGAGATAGCTGGAGTTTAAAGAGAAGGATGTTACGAGTTAATGTACCTGCTCCTACTTACCTACTAGCAATGATCCTGGTTAAAACAGGTGAAAAGTGTAGAATATAATAGAATACATATTTTGTGAATTTTGCTATTTTTGCTTGGAAAGTTAATAAAAGTGACTTTAAGTTATATTTTTACTATGTATTTGAGAATCGTCAACCTTTTCCTTAATGTTAAAAACCAGAGTATGTACAAAATGGCTAAAATCGAGGTGTAATGATTATCAAAAGCAAAACACGTCTCAACAATATGTACCTATTGGTGTCGGTTTATAAGCTTATCGTTTGAGTTAATCTGTGATGAAAGTGATATTACAGTGTTGATAATTCTTCTTAATAATATACTCCTATTATGTACCTGCGTGTAAATTTAGAATTCTTTGCATTTAGAATTCTGTAGGTCTATCTGATATGAACCTAAGTTTCAGTAGCGATTTTAGTGTTATCTTTGCGAAATAATATTACTTGTTCGCTAATCCCTGGATAATAATTATGCGCGGTACCTACATGAGTAATTTACGTGCCGAGGAATCAACCGACAGCGCGGGGAGCGCTGAGGACTACGAGCCGCCGCCTACGACATAACTTGCATAGCATCCTCCCAACTTTTGTAGCATCTTGAACTTACGTTGTTTTGGTATTTAAAGAACACCACGTGACCCAGGGTATTCATACAACGGCTGATCGACCTTAATCACCAGGGATCGTAAAATGCGAGCAAAGTCGATTGAAATGACGCATGACAACCATGCAGTTACGACTTAGCACTTCAATAATTTTCGTATTTTACGAAACCTATTAATTAGATGTATACGTTGTTAATCATTGCCATCACATTGTCACGTGGTTTTTAGGGTTCCGTACCCAAAGGGTAAAAACGGGACCCTATTACTGAGACTTCGTTACTTTTAATTTCCAATCTAAATGTTCATAAGTTTTAACATGTTATCATTGACGTAATAATTACATGGACACACAATCAGACGCAAAAAAATGGAACCCTCCCAAGTAATGCAAAATCACAAATCGCATTACTTGGGCGAACAGAGTTTAGACCATGACACGTGACGGGTCTCAAAAATGACTAAATGTTCAGTAAAAATTGCAGAAATAACTGCTGTAAAATAAAGAATAAGGACAGAATATTTCTTTTTTACGTAAGTTCTATTGATTAATAAACGAATCGTATGTAAAATCATAGCATATATTAGAATAGAATTGTTAACTTTGTCCCTACAAAATGCACCTCATCACAGAACAAAATCTATGGGGTCGCTTTAGTTTTATATTTTATTAATAAACTAGGTCGATGCAGAGTCAGCCACCGGCTAAGCTTGCACCATAGATTGGAGCGGAGTTTTTTTTTTTTTTTTTTCCAAATTTTCTCTTCGTCACGACCTAGCGAAATTTAATTTGTGCATTTTAAAACAAAAATTTCTAAAATCGGTTGAGAACTCGCTGAGATCTGCGCATTGTTACAAAGTCCATTCGAGTCGATCCATGGGAGCTTCGCTCGCTTCGCTCGCTCCGCTCCAATAAAGGAGTGCTATAAATAACTAGGTCGATGCAGAGTCAGCCACCGGCTAAGCTTGCACCATAGATTGGAGCGGAGTTTTTTTTTTTTTTTCAAATTTTCTCTTCGTCACGACCCAGCGAAATTTAATTTGTGCATTGTAAAACAAAAATTTCTAAAATCGGTTGAGAACTCGCTGAGATCTGCGCATTGTTACGAAGTCCATTCGAGTCGATCCATGGGAGCTTTTTGTTTTTTTATCATAACTTTTTGATTAAGAACAATTTCAAAATTTACTCTTCGTCACGACCTAGCGAAATTTAATTTGTGCATTTTAAAACAAAAATTTCCAAAATCGGTTGAGAACTCGCTGAGATCTGCGCATTGTTACAAAGTCCATTCGAGTCGATCCATGGGAGCTTCGCTCGCTTCGCTCGCTCCGCTCCAATTATCCTTTTTTTTGTTTAAGATTCCCACGCGATCCACAACAATGTGAAAAATTGAGGTCTCGTTTAGCAAGAGAGACGCGAAGAATAATTTTTAAGCCAAATAATTCGTCTCTCATGTGTTCGGCATAGGTATATGATTTTTTTTTTGTTAATCAAAAGAAGCGTAAAATGATGACATTCATAACCTAATAAAAAAAATCTCTGTATTTATTGTTTTGTTTTGTCACAGAGTCTAGACACGCCAAGAACACCTAAAGGCGACGTGTGCTGCCGTGCATGCCTACCACCACTGACAAATAGAATCAAACTTTAAAGGGTTAATAATGTCAGATTTTGCACTTGTCTTACTCTCATTTCACATACTAGAACAAGATGAGTTGAGGAATAATGTCATTATTACTGATCCCTTCTATGCAGTGTCGGGACCCTTTCATGCAGTTGTTAAATAAAAACGTAACTTAATTTGTTATTAACAATTTACGAGTTTATTTAGTTTAAACAATACATATGTTTTAATACCTAAATAAAATAATAATTCAAATATTTTTAGTATGTAAAAATATTAAAATCTGCTACATTCGTGCCAAGTTCCAAGTTTAACAAGAGATATGAGTCAGAATACGCTAAAAAAGTTAATTTACACGAAAAATATTTGTGGTAATAAGTACGTAAGCCAATTTGACTCTTAAACGTTTGGGCAAAGAGTTCTTTTATACGAAGTAATTATGTTGTTGTTAATTATAAATAAGCGTTATTGGCATCTACTTATATGACAACGGTGCCCTTAGAGCATAGACAAATGGAGATGTCATAACGTAAACTCTTCGAACAAATTTTTTCGCCAATTTTAGCGGGGGGCGAGGTAAACACGTACAGCACACCACCAAAAGATGAATAACTCAACAGACGCAAATTTTGCTGTTGCGATAAACGCACACTACAGCAAACTTAAACACATCAAAAATTACATACACACAGATACAGTTTTCACGTAACTGTGCAGCATACATAAGAAAAGCATAGTGATGGGACACATATGAAGAATGAGTCAAATCATTTTAATGAATGAACTGAATTGTCTTATAGGTACTATTTATTGTGAAATTTGAAAAGTGTAAATTCTGTATATTGAAGATGTAATCCAATAAATACATTTGTTTCTATGTATATCTGTCTATATTTATTGTGTCCTTAAATATCACTCTCGCATAACTAAACTGTGAAATAAAACTATCGCCCGCGGTTGTTTCGGGCTTAAACAATCACTGACTTCTAAAACAAGTACACTCGACTTCATATTGTCGTTGCTAAAATGAAACCACTGCATTTTCGCCATTTTGGAGCTGATAGCTATGTGCAAGTTGTGTGAGCTTCCATGGATCTAATATGAGAGATTCACAGATTGTCACAGATCAAAGAACCGTTTGCATGAAATGACAATTTTAGTAGATGTTCACGCAGGATGCTTTGAATGGGCACTGAAAACAAATGTCATTCCCTATGGAATATTTAGTCCGTCGTACTTGTAGTTTAGAGGTCAGTGAATATAACCTTCAAGAAAAGAACGTACGCCCATCTAAAACCCAGCAACTCACTTGTAACTCTTCTTGCAGTTGCTTAAATAATTTCTTATGCTTTATTTGATTTAATCGGACTTTGATTTTTTTAACTAATTTATTTTATAAAGGTGATTATATGAAACCACATATAAAGATATGAGTAAAGAATGAGTAAAGAGAAAACAATAAAATAGATTGTTATTAATTTGATTAGAATTACCACATATAAAATAAAATAAAAAAGTTATAATTAAGTAAATATTTATATGCATCTATCTATCAGCCACAGACGTCCACTGCTGAACATAGGCCTCCCCAAAAATCGTCACAACGCTCGCTACGCTGCGCTTTCCTATACGTGGTCGCCACTCTAGCACTTTGCTGACCTAACGGCCATCGATTCTCCGGGCTACATGGCTTGCTCATTGCCACTTCAATCGTGCAGTCCTGTGAGCTATGCCGGTTACCTTGGTTCTTCTGCGGCATAACCTCATTTCTCATTCTATAAAATAAAAGAAAAATAAGGAAATAAGGAGGCCGCAGTGAAGATGGAAAGAATATGAAATAAAGTCTATAAATAATAGTATATGTATAACGCATATACTCATAGCCCAGCACTAAATGTTTCTTTTACCTAGATATACTTTTAGCAAACAATTATTTTCATTTTCATATTAAATTTCAACATCGTATGTCTAGAGAAAGGTAATATTTCTAATTCACCTTACAAGATTTAAAAATAACAAATAAAATAATAATGTTTGTCTGTGTGTCCCTATGTATGCTTAGACCTTTAGAACTACGCAACGGATTTTGATGCAGTTTTTCTTAATAGATAGAGTGATTCAAGTGGAAGGTTTATAATATGTATAATACATGCATAATTTATCAGTTTTGCACCCGTGCAAAGCCGGGAGGGTCGCAAGTATCTAATAATACACTAACTATTAAACAAACTGCAGTGATCGAATGAATGAATGATTCATTCAAATGTTGAGTCGCGGTTTTGACTTTGTCACATCCCTCGCCCCTGTACCACCATTTTATGTTTACATTTTTCTGTCGTTTACGTATCGCAACGGTTTTTTTCTTTAAATGGAGATTGTACTTTAATACAAATTTAATACTTTGTAAAAACACTTACCTGTGATAGGAAACGCGATCTTGTTACATATTTGAGCTGTCATATCGCCTTTTACAAGAGAATATCTGCACAATTCACCATTTTTGGAGAGAAGTGTCACGCGACACAGATCAATGCAAAATGGCGGTGAAGCGACTTCAAGTAGTTTTATATAACGTGCTTGACCAGTTGACCAGTTATTTTGCCGGAGGGGGTCGCCCGTCCATGGCATCTCCTGTCATTAAATACTCAAAGCTAATTACCGATTGTGACTACCTTCAATGACACCTAGCAATGAGCATCGCAGCCCAGTGGGCGTATGATTTGGCTAGCTTGTGGCCGGCGCGTCGCTGGCCATGGCGACGAGAATGAACCCGCACAATGGAATATCAATTTACCTCTGTATCTTTCTTGTCCTATGAAATACAATATTGATTGTTCTTTATCAAAATCTTCAAAAAGCGCCCTAATATATTAATTATATATTTATTACTCCCTTGCCGATTTCGGCTACGGTGCATGACTACTAGGTATTACCACAGATTATATACAAGTTACTACGTAACAGATACCCCACTTGTTTGGACGGCAGGCGTTGCCACCGCTATCGATGCCCCTCCCGCGGGTGACGCAACGTCATTGGAATGTGCGCTAGGGTTGCCTCCTTTATGTAAACGCTAGCTTTTTCTCGTGCCTTCGCTCGTTTGGTCAACCAGTCTAGTCAGCAGAGGCGTGGCGTCCAGACAACCCGATTCCTACTGGGTTGCCCACTTCAGGACGATTGAACACCATTCTCTACACCTTACACCGGTTACCTTTGCATCCGACCGTTCCCTCTTTCCGCTTCTCTGCTTTCCGTTCTCCGCACGCCGCTCTCAGCTCTCCGCACGCCACTCTCCGCTCCCCGCTCTCCGCTCTCCGATCGCCGAATTAATTAATCGATTAAAAATTTAATCGCTAAAAATTAATCGACAATTAACTTAATCTTTCGAGATTAAATCAATCGGAACTCGTACGATTAGATTAACTAATCGTCAATTTTAATCGTTAATCGAGATTAAAAAAGTTAATCTTAATCGTTAATCGATTAACTTTTGCCATGAAATCATGTTTTTTCGGTTTAATTATTAAAATAATACAGATTTTGAAAATGTAAGACGTATACATTATAGTTAACATCTCGTTATGTTATTATTAGAAAAAACTGATAACTTTCCCTGCAGTATTTATGACATACTAAGGGTTTATGTTGCTTTTTTGAGGTAACTTTAAAAAAAAAACTATCGAGGAAACTACAAGTAATCGTGTTTCTAAAACATAACGAATAATAGAGTGAATCTTTAAATATTTTTCTTATTGATTGTATAACTAAACATTCAGTAATAACAACACAGCATGGAATCAAACCAACACAATTAATTCGAAAAAAAGCTAGGCGCCCCATTAAGATTTTTAGAGAAATACCCAGACTTTAATAGTTACGCGTCAATAGTGCCCCAGTAAACGTTAATTCTTAAACAAAATATTTTATTCCGGAGAGTTTAATGTGTTCTGGAACAAATGAAATCATTTTCAATCGCCTTTGTTGTCACAAAAACAATATGCCCGACTTTTATTTTTCGACATCGTACAGCACAGGTTGCGCGGGAAACGTTAACTGTACGCCGTCCGCTCGCCGCGAGGCGTGGCAGCCCACTGGCATTTTGTCGCGCGGGGTTGCTACTTAGAGATCGGAATGTTTCGCGCGGTTGAAACGCGTGGGGATAGCCTGGTATTACGCCGGTGTTCAAGGGCTATGATGATTAACCCTATCGTGTGCCCTCATATGACTACATTAGCCAATCTTGTGCGTGAATGTGCGCGAGCATTAGCGGCACTAGGGAATGCAAAACGGTACATTTTTGTATGAAAATTACCGAATTTCTGGTAAATTACCGCTGAATTTCTATAAAAAAAATACCGGTTTGCATTCTCCAGGTGGCACGTAAGGACACGGTTAATATAATTGTAGCGATGGCACTAGAAAAACTGATCTGGATATGAAGCGTGATGCTCTTAAGGTCAAACCACCAACGGCCATCAGTTATTAATATTCTACCATAAAGTAGGGTAAAGATTTGACATGAAAAGACACCTAAGGTAGGTATAATATAATTTAATAATTAATACCTATGCGTACGACGTACGACTAATAATATAATTTAGTCACATTGAGAACGGGGGTTGCTATGACGAGAGACAGAGCTATGTAATATCGCGAGGTACCTATATACAGATAGCGGGTTATGGATGTTAATATCATATGTACATTGAGTTTGGCAATAAACGTAAGTACTCGTACATATTCACATGCTTACAGCTCAGATAGCAAGACAATGAGAAATTCAGAACTGACGTTGATAAGGCAACCCTATTGATAACGCAGCGAAGTAAGTGGAACATACCTACTCGTATTTTTTTTTCCGATCAACAGATACCCAAGTAGCACAACTGGGTCTAAATAGCTCGTATATCATATCTAATTAGATGCTTAAGTGAAATTTACCACCATGACTAAGTGCTATATAGGTGGCAAGAACCCTTATGCCACCAGTATAGAACCAAAAGGAGAAAAATTGCAGCCTATTTTTGGTGCTAAATAGAATCCATAAGAGATCTCACAATTACCTTAAGTGGTAATTAGAACTATGGGTGAAAGTTATGCGCAGTGAACGAATGAAAACATTTCAGTTCGGTCAATGAGTGATAAATGAGTCGCCAAAATTATCTTTGAGTGGCGAGGCAACTGTCAAATTGTGTTTTATTAAAAGTAATACGTGATCTGCCATATTCATTTTGGATTTATATGTCTGTTTGATTGTGATTAAAACTTTACGTTATACAAGCATTGAAATAAGCACGAAATTCTTGCGAATTTTTTTTTACTGTGAAACTATAGAATGTTTTCTTTGTAAATTTCGACGCGCCCTTCATTTGATCAGGAATATTAAAAAACAGAGTGCTAAATTAAATAAGGAATAGATACTGATAAGAAATAAAACTGTTAAAAATCTGACCTAATGATTGTAGGTTACGTACAATGTTAAAGTAACATCGTCACAACTATCAAAAGTCTGTGATTATGCGTGAGTGTGATAAAATTCTGGTTAAAATAATCAATTTTCATAGGCTTCCATTTGTAAACATGGCGAAACAAAAAAGATCCTACAGTGTTTATTTTCACTTATTTGTTCCTTATTTGGAACTATCAAGTCTAATAATCACTTATTTGTATCTTGCGAGTGGCAAAGCAGTGAATGATATTACCAATAGTAATTATTTGCTCTTTTGTAGACTATTAAACAAGCAAGACTATTAAATATATTTTGACAAGGTGCAAATAGGAACAATAATAGAACTTTTAGTTCGTTAGTGGTTTGAAATAAGTGAAAATAACTGCTTTTGGTTCCAAGAACCTCCTACTGAGACCTATTTATGCGTTGGAGTGGCAATAAGGTACTTCTTAGGCCTTAAAGTTGCAATACTTTTTGGTTCCAAAAGAGCCGTAAAATTATCCCTTTAGCCACTATTGGTGATATAATTCGCTATTGTAGTAGTCATTTGGAACTTTTAGTTTCAAATAACGGTATGTTCCCACTTATATGTAAAAGTTGCTTATAAGTGATTTTAAGGCCTTATATAGCACTATTGCTTCTTATTGAGTGACAATTTGAACCTGCATGCAACTTTAAGTAGCAAAATCGACTTTATCCCACCATAAGTAATAAAGTAGAAACAAAAAACGTTCCTATGCAACTACAAGTGATAGGATGAACTCATATACAGTTTTGAGTTGTGTTTAAAGCTATAAGTTGTATCAAACACTGTTAAACCACTCATTTAGAACTTAAAGCTATAAGATAAGCTGCAAAATTCACTAATGTGCTGCTTGGGTAAGCATTACAATAAGTGCTACATACTTTCAAGCCAATGAAAATATTTAATTAAGTATGCGAGAGATGAATATTTTTGTATCTCTAACAAGTCCTGCTCATTTATTGTTTATGTAAATAACCCATTTATTATATTGCAATTTTTTTTCTAAGCGCAATAACTACCTACCTACTCACCTACTTGAAATACTGCTTAAACGTGGCTTAAACATTTCTTTTGAAAAGCTCTAAATTCCCGTTAAAGAGAGCCTGCGATATTTGTATCCTAGCCGGACTGTTTGTAAAGAATTTCATTATAAATCCCACTCAGCAATCGAGGACTATTCGAGCTACGGTTCTAGAAGAGAGCAAAGTTTGTTTTGTGAAAAATAACAACCGTGAATTGAGAGTTTGAGTTGGTACGGTCGGCAGAAAGCAAACTACTGCGTGCGCCGTGAATATTATATGGGGCTGAGTGGCTTTGCGTAGTGCTGCCCATATTTGGATTGGCAGATCATGAAAACAACTTTTTAATTTACCCATTGCATCGTATACATATATACGAGGTATTACATGGCTTAATTATACCCCTGCCAGACAAAGGTGACAAACGTAGTTATGTCAATGTATGGAGCATTGTTATTATTGTGGCGACGTGTGGCGAGGCGGGCGGAGCCGGCCGGTGACGAGGCGTAATGACTCGTGTCAACAGCAGAGCACCGCGCGGCCTATTCATCTCGCTGAATATTTAACCTTCGCCCCACACGTTCGCCGTCAAAAAACAATGTTGTGTACAAAAATAATAATAATCCTCCCGAGATTACTCTCAGCCACCGAGAACTAAGGGAATCTGTTTTATTAAAATTCAGCCGTTGCGCGCATTATCATTATCATGGGAGGCGTGTCGGCTCGCCCGCTATAGCTTTAAATGCCGCTTCAATTTTTCAGGCCGCGAGAAAACCGGTAAAAAAACGGCACAGTCCGCCCCGCGGAGCGCGCTATCTCCCGGCAAGGAGGATTTAATTAAAATGCAGCACTTACATCTGGCCACGGCTCCCGAGCCGGCACACATACTTGTTAGCGAAACTGCCGGTGTTGCCAACCCATCTAATTAAATGATAAACACTCGGCCGCGGCTTCGCCGACGGTTTCGTTTGTTTTTACTTTGATTATCATTTCTTTGAAGTCCGCTCCATACGAGCGGAATATAAAAACAGTCGTATAATTGCTCGAGCCCGTATAATTCGGGAGAGCGTTATTGGGGTGGCCGGTCAAAGTTTAGACTGTCTGATCCGTTAAAAGCCCGTTCGATCGGGTCCCCAGGCCGTATTTATACGGCGTACGTGGCTGTGTGGTAGCTGTTAGCTCGCCGCCGCAGCACACAGTGCGCGGAGCCGATCGCTTATTGGGATTGGAGGCAAAGCCTCTCGGGTGGTTGCGCCGGCCTCCAATTTTAATGTTATGTAACTCAACCGAATTAATTCGCGCTGCGCCCGCCGCTCGCTAGTTCAAACACTCGCCACAGAACCGATCTCGCATAAATATTGCTTTTTAACTGTGTAATGTCGATCTCTGTCGTAATTAAAAAGCTTATTCAGCTCGAAAATGGGTTTGAAATTGTGGTTTCCGTCTGGTACGTTTCAAAGGGCTCTCGTATTGAAATTAATTACATTCAAAAGCGGATTAATCCTAATGAGAATTTACATAAAGCTGTGTCTATCCAAAGTAGGGAGTCAAAGCGATTGGTAAATGAGTGCCCAACTAGTATATAAAAACTCAGCAGCGAGCTGACACGACTTATTTAAGAGTCAGCTAGCGCAGTCAGCTATTTTGCAGCGACTTGCTGTAGCACAGCAGCATACTTATAAAGAACTTCTTCATATTTTTAACTGGTATATATGTTTTTTTTTATAAGAAACAAAGCTACTAGTTAAAAAGTTCGTTGCTTTAGCTAGTGGCTTTGATAGAACAATTGGCAGTTCACCCGTCTGGCCCGGAAAGCCGTGGAGACGTGGGTTCAAATCCCGCTCGGAGCATAAAAAGTTTCAATTTTTCTCGTCAATATAAACATTTGACAAAATATCTATCACAACTAACAACTGTTCTTACAACTTATCCACTCCTGCTAAACATCAGGGACGTAGAATTATTATAAAACGCTTTATAATGGAATGAGTTCTGTCTGCTTTGATCCCGTTTCGTTCACGTACCTATATCTCATTTGACGCAACGTGTTTCTCTTCTGATCGGAATTGCGTGACAAATTTATCTGAATTGAACGATCGGCCACATTTCCTGTTTTCTACTTCGCGAATGCTCAAAGGTATGTAGCAGGTAGGCTTATTGACACACAAACGACAACCCAATAAGCGAATACGCTTCAAAAGAGCTGAATTATTTGTCGTTTATAAAGGCGGGATCTTATAGCTCGGAGCGTGGGGGAGCTCCGCGACTCATTACATGAGAACTCGTTCAGACTTCTTTCACGTTGGTGTGGTCTCTAATTAGTACAACTCGTTAGCAGTAATACTAAAAAAAACTGTTCTGAACTTGTCAGCAATCTCGAAGAAGCCGTGGTGAATTGCGCCTTTCAGGAAATCGTCGTTTAGTTCTACCTCGATTCAATAAGAAAATTTCAGACCGATGGTCAAAATGAACTAGCCCGTCATCCAGATTATCAAATTCTACCTAAAACACAGAATAAAGACAATATGGAAGTCGTCCTCATTTTGTTATTTGCGCTTTTGCAAAAGAATTACCTTACTAGGATCTGATTGGTAATTTCGAATAACGTGCAACGTCGTTGATTGTAGCACATTGTGAGAGTGTCATACTCCTAGGGTTGCCTACACCAACAAAACGGAAACTACGTCTCGGTAATTGTACTTGTTTTACACGCAACTTTTATTTAATAATCAATACGTGACCCTGACCCGATCTTTATGATGATGAACCCTGGAAGTGCCTACTGGATCTCAAGATTCATTCAAGGTACATATGTGCAGTTTTCGCATTCCGATTCAATTTGATGAGCAGTTAGAGCCAGTACCTATCATATACCTGATGCTGTACACTAGAAATGTCCACTGGATCTCAAGATTAGGTCAACATAGACATGGGTGTTTTTCATATTGATTATGATACTGGCTCTAGATATTCATTGCGGTGAGTAGGAAAACGAAAAGCCCACATGTCACCGTTAAACCAGTCCTGAGATCCAGTAGGCAAGTGTCCCGTCATCAGATCCCGACTTAATGACAATGGGAAAACCGAAGTTGTATGCTTTTTGAATAATCGTACAAAAATTCAATACAGACGAACACTGACTCTTTCTTTTTGAAATTGGTTAAATATAATAAATAATCATAAAAATAATATCAATATTAATAATATAATCGATGCGTTGGCTCCGCTTTGAAAGTGCCGACCCAAGCCGAATAAAGGCGGAGCGATAGGCGGGACGGGTCACAGTTGTGACCTGAAATTTGTAGGTATATTTCGTGACACGCGGTGCAGAGTGAATCCCCCTTGAAATAATGAAATAATGAATTTTATTCTGCAAGTAGGCCACAAGGGCACTTTTACATGTCTGAGTCTACCGGCATTTCACAAGAGGAGACCACTGTTGAGAAGAAACGCCGAAAGAAACTCAACAGTCAGTCATTTTTTCAGAAAGCATAAGTACTTAACTATTACAATGATATGAACTTAACTATACGTAGTTCTACAAGAAACATATTAAAAGTGTATTTTAAGACGTGAGGAAAAGTGTAAGAATAAAATAGAAACTACAAGAAAGCCTGACGGTTTATCACAATTTATGTACGTTTGATATGCTTTCTTATTAGAACTGTGTCCCTTAAACTAGTTAGGTACAATCTAAGAAGGAGTCAGCTACGCGGTTTCTGGTTCAGGCCATGCATTTTTGTCTGTCAGATAGTCCTCTACTGTATAATATGCTTTTGACACTTTGACATTAGAGATTTTTTTAAATAATTTTTGAGAGATGGAAAGGCTAATTTTAAAACATGATCAGGCAACTTGTTATAAAAATGAATACATTGGCCTAAAAATGATTTACTTACTTTACGAACACGAAACTTTCTAATAGCAATTTTATTTTTATTTCTAGTGTTAAAACTGTGGACATCGGAATTTTTTGTAAATGAATCTAGGTTTCTAATAACATACATAATATTCTCATAAATATATTGGGACGCTACAGTTAAGATGTTTATATCTTTGAAAATGTCTCTTAAGGAGGCACGAGAATTTAGGTTATATATAGAACGAATGGCTCTTTTTTGTAGCACAAATATAGTTTGAATGTCAGCTGCTTTGCCCCAAACCAGAATACTATATGACATGACACTATGAAAATAACTATGATAAACTAAGCTAGCTGTATCAACATTACTCAATTGTCTGATTTTCCTAACGGCGTACGCCGCTGAACTTAATTTACCTGCAAGCACTGCTATATGTGGACTCCATTGCAAATTACTGTCCAATGTTATACCTAAGAATAATGCCTTATTCACTATTTCTAAACATTCACCATTTAGTAATATAGTAGAATCTACCGCCGTAATATTCGGTAAAGCAAATCTAACACATTTAGTCTTCTTGGCATTTAATAGAAGATTATTAGTAGTAAACCAGTTAAGTACTTTCTCTAGTGTGCCATTAATTTCCGCATAGTCGGTTGATTTCCGGTGAACCTTGAAAATTAATGATGTATCGTCAGCAAATAGTACTATATTACAAAGATTATCTACTATAGATGGTAAGTCATTTATATAAACCAAAATAGAAATAGACCTAAAATAGAGCCCTGTGGCACTCCTAGCTTAACTATAGCTCCATTGGACTGGGTTCCATTTACATCCACTGTTTGCATTCTATCACTGAGATATGAAGACATAAGGCTTAAAGCATTTGAAGACAGACCATAATGTTCTAATTTCAAAATGAGTGTTCCAGGATGAACGCAGTCGAATGCCTTAGAAAGGTCGCAGAAGATCCCCAATTGCATCACAAGATTCCTCCCAGCTGTCATAAATGTGTTTAATAAGTACAGATGCTGCATCAGTCGTGGAACGTCCTCTTGTGAAACCGAACTGTTTACTAGAGAGTAATTTATTTCTATTGAAGTGTCCTAGTAGATCTTTCAACATTAATTTTTCGAAAACTTTACTTAAAACAGGTAGTATAGATATCGGACGGAAATTAGTCAGATCACTTAAATCACCCGATTTAAAAAGAGGTATGACTACTAATTTTCATAAGATTTGGGAAAACTCCCTCTGCTATGCAACTATTGTAAATCAAAGCTAGGTAAGGCGCAATTGAATCTATGATATGATTAATTATTTTTACTGATGCTCCCCATAAATCCTCTGTTTTCTTTAAATTAAGTGATTTAAATGTTTTAATAACATCTACTGTATTTACTGGACTAAATTGAAACTCAACATCACATTTCTTACAATTAGCACAAAGTAAGGTATGGGCTTCGGACGCAGATGATTTTAAACATTTTGTGGTATTAACTGCAATGTTGGAAAAATAATCCTCGAATGCCGAGGCAACATCATGATTTGACATAGTCTGCCCGTTTTCTCTGACAATGTTGACTTGGCAATTGCGATTTTTGGATTTACCAGTTTCTCTGTTAGTAACATTCCAAATAGTTTTTACTTTGTTGTCCGACATTTTGACTTTAAAACTAATATAATTTGCTTTTACGGCTATGCACACTTGCTTAAACAATTTTGAATAGTTCTTAACATAGTTTAAAAAATTTGCGTCCTTGTTCACTTCCTTCTCTGCATACAGTTCATAAAGCCTGGTTCTGCTTCTATGAATACCTACAGTAGCCCATTCACTAAACTTTGTTTTTGTAATCGACCCAGAAATAGTTTTCTTTTTGAAATGTGTATTAAATTGATCCATTATTATGCCAAATAAATCTTTGTAAGTACTATTTAAGTCATTACATGAAAGAGGTAACATACAAAGATCATTATGAATTTCATTTTTGAATGATTCCAAACGATAACTAACTCTTGCATAAAGAATTAAATTCAGGTAACGGAACTCCGAAAGTAAATGTTTTACATACATTTCTAGGGATAGATTAGGCAGTTCCGAGGTCGGCAACGCTACTGCGATGGCATCACTTTTGCAACATTTTGCAAATACAACAGCAGGCCGGTGCACAGCGTGCGTGTGCGTGCCAGTCATCACTTTACGTGTGAATCATTGTTTAATTACGTGGCGGGGGAGCGCGCGCGGGGGCGGGGCATCGATCGTCTCGCGTCGCCATGGCGACGCCCCCTCCCCGCGCCCGATTCATTTGTAATCATTTGTTTCGCGGCCGTCGAATAATGGTGCTCGTCAAACGGCATGAATTTGATGGATTGTACTTGGTGCGTACATAAATAATTCGAGTATGTACGAGTAGATGTCGGTTATGTGTCTGGTGCCCGGGGGCGCTTTGTTGGGAGCATCTCTAGCGAAAGACTTAATACGCGGTACGATCAGCTAAATTAATTGTGAGTCGAAACAAAGCAAAATGTTTCGTCCGACGCGAATTTCTCACTAAAATTCAGCGCCCACGCGAATGTTCATAGAAACAGCTTTCTCGTCCGTTCGCAAATATAAGCCTTTTATGAACCCGGTTTCAGAGGAAACTAATGAGGTTACAATTCTAGATTTTCTCTGTAAACCAAAAGCTTATTCTGCAGGTTCCGTACCTCAAAAAGATAATACGGAACGCTTGTAGGATCACTTTGTTGTCGGTCCGTCTGCCTGTCTGTCAAGACCCTTTACGTCGGGAACGCGTGGAGTTGAAATATCATATACTTACTCAAGCCTACAGTCCCAAGTTGTGAAAAAATAAAATTTCTAAGTTAACGTAAAAATAAAATACGGCTGTAAATGCCGCAAAAAAACGTATAACTCGACTCCCTCAAGGAAATCATTTATTGGGTATTTTCCGTTGGCCTAGAACTACATTTGGCAATTAACTAAAACGTTTTCGGAACCTCTCACTACTTGATACCTACAGCCTGTGTTACACACATCGCGTCCCAGTAATGTATATTGCTGCCATTACTTAGTCGAGCTACGACCCAGTGCTACGGGCTACGCTACGGCTACGGCGTAGACATGCAAGATGATGAGAATTTATACGCGTCTCACAACATCCGCGACGTTACTGGATATTGCACATTAGGTAACTAATGGGTGTATACACAGATAATAAGAAAATGCTTTGCTTGCGTATACTCCCTCAAAAATAAGTTAAATAATTTCTAGAAAGTATTTTAAAGATTTGTTCTACAATACAGCTATTAGAGTAAACTTGATACTGGTATTAGTTTGGACTGGAGATTTGCTCAGATTAAGGACTCAGATGAAAAAGAATAATCTCAAATGGTAGAAAGGAAAAAAAGGGAAGATGGAAGTTAGAGGCAAATAAAAAATAGTAAAAACTGGCAGATACTGAAACCAAAGATTGAAGCCAAAACCGACTCAGCTGGCTGAGTCACCTGGAGACTAAGGGAGAACATCATGTGGCAATAAAGAAAGACACCAAACTCGATATAGCAAAAGCTAAAATGTGGCAAGTTCATAATTTTAAGAGATAAAGGTCAAATGTTACCATTAATAAGGGCACGAGAGTGTGACCAGCAGCTTAACCTTCGCCAAAGTGTGAACTAATAACGCCTCGAGCATACTCCAAGTACATCATTTGTCAGCCCCTTTTACCGGGTCTGCAGATAGCATTGTCGCCCGAAAGCGAACTTGATGCGGAGATATGATTCAAGCATTAGCGGCCGGTGTTGCGGTCAGTTGCTCGAGCGCTCCGAGGAAATCTCATTTCGCGACCCCCTCCCTCGTCCACCCGCCCGGGCTGGTATTTAAATAGTTTCCAACTAAGATCAGAAATGACAAGTTCGCCAGCGAGACAAACGCTCCTACTATGTCGAAAAACACAGAAGTTATACTACTACCGCCATCTTACTTTTGCCATAATTAATAATTGTGTGGTTGTGACGATCACGACTGACCTGATGTTAAGAAACGATTTCTCGAAAACAGATGTCAAATGTTACCAATAATAACGGCGTTCGCTTGATGTTAACTCCTAAACTCGAGGCTTCCGAATGGGAACCGGCGGCCTAACTTTCAAGAGTGTAAACTAAGAACGCCTCGAGCATTCTCCAAGTACATCATTTGTCAGCCCCTTTTAGCGGGTCTGCAGATAGCATTGTAGCCCGAAAGCGAAGTTGATGCGGAGATATGATTCAAGCATTAGCGGCCGGTGTTGCGGTCACCGGCTCGAGCGCTTCGAGGAAATCTCATTTCGCGACCCCCTCCCCTGTCCACCCGTCCGGGCGGACATCTATTAAAAATATTTGAGAAAACCCAACACTTTGCAGTAGTCGGGTTTAGCTCTTCTATGAGACTGATCGATAGTACTTAGTTAGAAATCTCTTTAAAAGACGCATATAATTTCTCGATCGAGGAATCTTTATTTTTTATTTCTGATATACACTTAATAACTGTACCTATTGTTTGACTTTTCTAACCGTTATCAAAAATAGTTGAAATTAATCTAGCCATTCACATGAGAAGGGGATGCAAAGACACTATTATACCTACACACAAACATACATAATATGATTACCGCCAATTTTATGTAAAATAATATAATTTCAAAAATTTACGGTTTAGTAATCGACGTAAATATACAATACGAGTAAGTACCTACAGGTTGATACATCATACGAAAACTAATTTTCTTCGGTACTTTTCTAGTAAATAAGAGCGACTAAACGGCACGGCAACAGGCTCAGAGCCTTTGAGAAGTATTGAAAAGTAAAATTCCCGGTTAGTAGAAACCCTGAGAGGCGAGAGGCGCTCGTGACAGAAACTAAATTGGCGTTTTCTGTTGAAATTGAAGAAGCTACATATTGAAACAGAAATCCATCATACAGAAAACTAAAATAAAATGTTGCTCAAACAGCGCATTTTCGAAATATTTCATAAATTATTTGATACATAGGTAAATATAGGGAAACTATGTATATAATTACTAACTATGTAAACTGTGACCTTGGAAGTTAATTTTAATCTACTTACTTCTAATTGTCGTATCGAAATTAAACTTTGCATTTGCATAATCTTATGATAATATAATAATTTTGTATCTTGGAACTGATCTGATGATGGAGACGGAAGGTGGCTATAGGAACGAAAGTCTTTAACTGCTCAAGATAAACCCATCGTGTTTGGGCTCATTTATTTCGTGTTTGGATGTTCTATATATTTAAGTATATATTTGTCGTCTAGTACCCATAACACAAGCCTTCTTTAGGACTAGACCGATTTGTGTGAGGTTGTCCGATATTTATATATTTATTTATTTAATTCGTCTTGAGGAGAATTTTACGTTTGTGGGACAAAGTACAGTCAGCAAAAAAATACTTATTTTAAAGCATCTATTTATTTATTTATTTATGCTTTGACATACATGCTTTGTAATATTTGTCTGTCACCTTCATCGTGGGCTTGCTGGCCATACTTATATTTTTTCACGACACCGCACTACGCGAAAATGGGGTCGTGGTCGTCGTGGGTCGGTCGGGTTGTGAGATAGATGGTCTTAATTTTAATACAAAATGCGTATGTTTAGTCTCGACTCGTCGTCTCAAAAGCACAATAAATGGACTCGTATTATCGAGCTTACTCGTCCATCTATTGTTTACTTTCCAGTTTCTACAACAAAGTACTAATATTTTTTGCCAATAAATAAAAATATAAACGCTTACCTAAACGGGACAACACAGTGAGCTTTAACTTCTGAGTCGTATTCAAAAGTAAAATTCCCCGGTACAGTAATCCTGCAAGGCGAGAGCCGCTCATGACAGCCAATTTTCTGTAAAAATTGGAGAAGAGCCTCTCTCGGCGGGGCTTCGGGCGTCCCCTTGATTTTAATTTCATCGCAAAACAAAACGAGCAAGCTGATATTGTAGACGCTCAAAGCGCCTCGGCTCGGAGCGAGTACCCTCGAGTTACGAAACACACCCCTAGCTTAGTCCATAACTTAGTGGGTCCCTAAGTCGAAGAATTATTAGAGTTAGAAACCAATAATTTGGCAGGGTCAACAAATTCTTTCACCATCTTTTTACATTTTTATTCGAACCAGAATTTTTTGCACTATTTTACCTTAAAGAGCGACCTTCATAATTTTTTGTCAAATTAAGGGTTGAACATTGACGTATCTGCTGAGGGAAATTTGTTAGTTCCTGAGCTTCCTGAGCCGCCGAAAAAGGGCGATGTTTCCTGTAAACGTTTGAGCGATAAATAATACATGCTATTATGGCAGGGCAACTGCAATATCTTTTTCTTTGACCAACTGTACTATGTTGATTGAGTCCAACGCACCGGTCATTGTGGCAAACTTTCACCAGCAGTGATAGTCTTTTAGCTGTATGTTTATAACCTAAGAAGCAACATATTGTTTTCCACATTAGCTCCTCCAAAGCACACTCTAATCCGAGGCGGCAGTTATCAAGAAACGCTTCAAAAACGGTCCAATTAATCAAAGAGCACAAAATATGGATAATTAGGTGTATAAAATCGGACAAATTGGAGTATTGGTGTCGTCAGTTGACGCTAATACTTTGTCCGACGAATTCACAGTCCCTTGCGATGGCAGTAAGCACGAACATATTGTTACCCAGAATGGCTCCTCCACGGCACCTAGTTCGGGGACTGTTGCTAACAAGCGCTTCGTAAAGCGGCCCAAACAAACGAACGGCACAACACGTCTGCGAGGAGAGAGGCACCGCCTCGCTACACGATACTACATGACGTGCTACACAAAAGCTGTTACAACCTTCTTTAGCAAAACGAGAACGTAAAAATTAAATTTAGTACATCGTAATAGAAAATTCTGCAACGAACATTTTATTTTAATCTGGGCTTGAACTAGAATCGATTATGCTTTTGAAATCGAATTTTTAACTAAAGTTTGAATTTTGAACAAAAATCGAGCAGAATTAAAACGTCACTATTACTGCTATTACATTACAAACTGACATTGGCAAAAGCCTTGAGCTGCCATTCTCGGCTTGATAATAAATTAATAATATTAATAACGTTAGTATGAAATTTCTTTGAAAATATCTACAGACTAATTGCGTCATAAAAATCAAAATACAAAAACCAAGAATGAAGTAGACTGTAATATCTTTCAAAACTGAAACTTCAAGAATAATCTTTGCATTTTTGAGTGGTTATAGTGATTAAAGTAACATTTCACTACAGTCAAACATGGTATTATCGACCGGAATAAAGTTTAGTGATTCAGTTACGACTGACGGGTTACGTGATCATTCAGAAAGAGGACTAACTAGTTATTTATAGTTAAGTAATTACTCTCGGCGTTAACGCACAATCACGGGTCCCCAGCTGGTCTTTATGGCACAAGGAGCCTTACGCAAACCTCATTGATCCCGCCCCTAGCTCCCTACATCCTGTCTCGGAGGCTCGAGGGCTGCCAATCAAAATACGGTATTTAACTTGTTGAGACTACTGATATTCGAAAGCAGACAACTTCAAAAATTACAATAATAAGTTGTTAAATTATGACACAAAAAATAGTGGTTACTTTTCTAAAATACAAAAAGAGGAGGTTCTCAGTGTGTCGGGATGTTTTTTTATGTGTTATGTTACCCAATCCGGCACCTTTATCTACTCGAAAACGGCTAGATCGATTTGAAAAACTTGTTTTTATTAGAGGGTATAGTTGTAGTTGGTCCCATTGCCACTATTTGATAATAGAACCCTGAAGAAAAATAAATAATAAATAAATAAATATCAGACAACCTCACACAAATCAACCTAGTCCCAAATTAAAAATGCTTAAATTAATTTTATAATTCGCTCGGCTACTCTCGGAAAGCCGGTACTTCGAATTCGCCGTTTTTTAGGGTTCCGTAGTCAACTAGGAACCCTTATAGTTTCGCCATGTCCGTCTGTCCGTCTGTCCGTCCGTCCGTCCGTCCGTCCGCGGCTTAGCTCCGTGATCATTAGTACTAGAAAGCTGAAATTTGGTATGAGTATGTGTATGTATAATGCCGACAGAACGGTAAAATAAAAATTAAAAAAAATTTTTTTTTTTCGGGTACCTCTCGAACACCTAAAGTGGGGGTGATTTTTTTTTCTTTTCAACACTGGTGTGTGGGGTGTCGTTGAATAGGTCTTGGAAAAATAATAGGGGTCTTCTAACATTATTTTTTGATAAAGTCAGCAGTTTTGTAAATATTCGCTCCGAAAACAAAAAAAATAGTGTCCCCCCCCCTCTAACTTTTCAACCACGGGTAAAAAAAAATCGGAAAAATTCATGTAAATGAGGCCTTGTAAGTACTTTCAATGAAAACTATATTGAACAAAATCGGTCGAGCCGTTTTTGAGTTATCGCCAAATTTCAAATTTTTTCTTTAAAAACGTAAGTTGACTTCCAGAAGGTAATAAGTGATTACAGTTTCTAGGGCGTTTACGACCTTTTTATAGAGCTTAAAATCTTTCTTTACTTAAACCTCGGGCTTAAAACAGCAGTTTATTGTGAAGGATGAAAAAACTACGGAACCCTACACTGAGCGTGGCCCGACATGCTCTTGGCCGGTTTTTTAATGTGATTTTAGTTCACCGATCTTATGTAGATCTTATCTAAAGCCTGACCAGAAATATATGAGGATTGTCAAGAGGGCGCTATTTATAAGATTAATATGTCAACAATTTTGCAACCAATCGCAACCCAGTATAATGACATTACTTTAAATACTTCTGTCAGTTCCACTATGTTAACCTCGTAATATCATTTAATGGAATGCACTCTTTTCCTGACGGTTTTTCGTGTAGTAAGCACGTGTACACTTTATTTATAATCTTACGTTCACGACTATGAATGGTTTTCGGCATTTTCTTTGGATAATATTAAATATTTGTCTTTTAACGAAACACCACGAATAACATTGACATTGTTGACAAACCGTCATAAAATCATTGCCAGTGTAAGAAATTACTTCCAGTGAAATTCCGCAATATGGCGCATCCTCATATATTTCTGGTCAGGCTTTACCTACTTTTATTTCTGGAACGACAAGTTGGGAACCCTATCCCTGCAGCCTTTAGGGGCCCACTCAATCACGCCGGACGTCCGTCAAGTTTTGTATGCCAGCCTTTTCAATATTACTCATGTCGCCCCGAGGCCTTGGACTAATTCGGTAAATGACTTCCCGAAAATATTATGACGGAGCGTAGGTATAATTAAGAGTAGTGCGAAGATTATATGAAAGGGGCTGTTAGCGGTAATCGCTCCCTTAAGCTCCTGGTGGCGAAGTAATAATGGATGGATAACTTTGTGACTATGTTGTGTGTTTTTTTTTAATTTCGACTTGTATGATATAAGCATATTTTATACATATTTCCCGGTTTAGATTTTACTCTCAATGAAGAGACATATAACTAAGCAACGTAGCTGGGAAATACTTCATAAAACGATGCGTATTGAATTGATTCGTTCAAAATTCGCCACGGTGACAACTGTTCCGATAAAAAATAAAACATGAGACGTTTGTTCGAATCCGACCCGAATTGCAGTAATTGGTATTTTGCGCTCCATCCATGTATTGGCTATGTACCTACATGACTGTAGTGCCGACCAGCTTCGTACCTAACTAGAGGGGACTGGACTATCAATTTAATGAAATCGTGAAGCAACGTCAAAGTAATGTATGCTGTAAATACCACTCGAAGCTTCTTCGTAAACTTGAATGCTACGGTGTCAGAGGGAAGGCGTATGATTGGATAAAGAGTTACTTGCAGGATAGGGCTCAATGTACGGAAATTACTAGATTTACCAAATTAAACAACAATATTATAAAGCAAACATATAGGTCAGAATATAAAACGAATCCTACTGGTATCCCGCAAGGGAGTATCCTTGGCCCGCTTCTTTTTCTTCTCTACACCAACGATTTGTCCAAAGCAACTGTCCAAAAGAGTATTTTATTTGCAGATGACACGACTTTGGTAATAAAGTGTTTTGATAGTATAACTTTTAAGCAAAATGTATAAAAATCTCTAGCTGACGTAATTGAATGGCTGAATATGAATGACTTAAGTATTAATATTAATAACACAAAGTATATGAAATTTCGTTCGTACAACTCTAATGGGCTGCCAATGACAATAAAATACAATAATGATATTGTGGACGAAGTATTATCTTTCAAATTCCTTGGTGTCATAATTGATCAGCATCTGAACTGGAAAGAGCACATAGATCACGTTTGCAATAAGCTCAACCGGTTTGTGTTTGCTCTCCGTAGGCTAAGAAACACCGTGTCATTAGAGGCCGCCATCACGGCCTATCATGGGTATGTGTCATCCGTTCTCTCTTACGGGTTAATACTGTGGGGTAACTCTGTGGATGTGGATAGAACTTTCAAAATTCAAAAGAAGTGTGTCAGGGCCATCTGCTTGGCTTGACGATAGCTGTATACCCTTATTTAAAAAATTAAACATACTGCCATTGCCTTGCTTATACCGGGTGTAACCGACGGTGTACCGAAAACTGAAACCATGGCTTCAGACCATTATTCTGGGCTGGAAAATCGTGGAAATTTCTTTGAGAAAATTCACAAATTTTCCTCACGAGTTTTCATTTTTTCTTTATTTTTCCGTTAATCGAAATCTACCGGTAACAATTTTTCATGAAAAATCGCATGAAAATAGCATTTTCCGCGAAACACGCAACGTATCACAAACAGTATTATGTAAGCGCGGGAAGTGGAACAGATAACGGTACTGGCCGGTCATTGGTCCGCCAGGCCAGTTAGTACGCGCCCGTTGGCCGTTACGGTCGGACGCATGATTCATGTTTACCTACCCGCACATTTTATTTGCTTTACTTGCTTGAATGAAAATAATCTTTTTAGACTGTTTTAATTTATTGGTCAGTTGTTATTGGTGTTAGGTACTACATACTAGTTGTGATCTGTGGTTGCGTTGTTTTTGTGGTTGCATTCATTCATGTCATTCGATGCGCATTGGCGTAACGGTATGTTTTGCGCCGACGACGCGTGAGTGGAGTGGGTAGCACCTAGAACGGTCGATGCTTGCCGCGTGCTCCCCTCCCCTCGCGTCTGCACCCGAGAGAATTGGACGCAATACATTGCGCGTCGAGTTTTATAATTTATTCTAGAAAATCTTATCCTTGAGTTTTCCAAGAAAATGAACACTCGTTTTCAGTTCGTGATTATGGTCTTAGACTACGGTTTTCGTTTTCGGTACGCTGTCGGTTACACCCTGTATATTAGAGATGTGTGTATGTTTGTCTGTAAGTAACAACCGCTTATATTTCAAAAAACGTGGTGAAATAATGCACAGGAAAACCAGACCGCAAGTCATGAGTCAGTTGTATAAACCTCGGGCTCGCAAGGCGATATACAGCAGAAACGTGTTCAACATGTGTATAAAACTGTTTAACAACTCAAATTTCGGTTATCAAAGATTGTATAGACTTGCTGGCGGGACCTTTAGCGTTTTTCTTTAACAAATGTATTAATTTTGCAGTTTTTCCTGAACAGTTAAAAGTGGCTAAGATCCTACCCATTCATAAAAAGGGTTTAAAAACTGACCTAAAGAATTACCGGCCGATTTCGCTACTACCAGTCCTCTCTAAAATCTTTGAGAAACTCATAAAATCACGGCTTCTAGACCATTTCGTAGCGTACGATATCATCAGTCCTCGGCAATACGGTTTTCAAAAAAATATAGGGACCACTGATGCTATGGACTGTCTTGTGAATGATATAGTGAGCGAACTTAATAAAGGCAAAAGAGTGGCGAGTCTTTTATTGACTTAGGCTCTGCTTTCGATACTGTGGACCATGCGATTCTTATGAAAAAGCTCGAATTTTATGGAATCAGAGGCAAAGCATACCAGCTTTTGCTGAATTATCTTCAAAACAGAAAACAATTCGTGGAAATTAGGAACGTTCAAGCTTGTTACGAAAAATCTATAACTTCTAATGTTGTTGATGTCAAAAGAGGCGTCCCTCAGGGTTCAATCTTGGGTCCTTTACTATTTCTTGTTTTTACGAACGACCTCGTACACTTCACTAATAATAAAATTAAAAATTGTAAGTTGACAGTATATGCAGATGATACAAATGCGACTGTTTCTGCTGATAGTATTGATGAGTTAAATAAAACTACGAATGATACAGTCTCAATTTTCAGTGAGTGGTTCTCCATAAATAATTTACGTGTCAACACGGACAAGACTAAATTAATTTTGTTTAAATATAACTCTAAGAAGTCAGACAAACTTGAAGTGTTAATGAATGGAGCTGTCATTGATGTAGTGGACCACGTAAAATGTCTTGGTGTGCATATCGATTCCCATCTAAATTGGAAACATGAGCTGGAAGTTGTCGAGAGCTCTATTGCGTCTAGTCCATTGAATGAGTCCCTCCAAGGGGGGTCTAGAGTGCGTGAGTTAGTAACGTAAGATGTTTCTTCGGAAACATGTCAAGAGTCCCTAGGTAATAAACATACTAAAACCCCGGGACACTAGGAGGAGCCCCGGAGTGGGGGGAGGGGGGGAAAGGGTCCATTTTTTCATTTTTCGCTTAAATCTCAAAAACGGTACATGTTAGAGAAAAACTTTCAAGGAAAAGTTGAAAGGCCATAAAATTATCTACAAGTTGTACCTAAATATTTTTTTTCTATTCGCAGCCGTTTTCGAGCTACATCCCATGAAAGGTGAAAAATTCGAAAACTACCCTTATATAATATTTTGACAATCGATTCCTCCTAAAGGCTTCCATGGAGGAATGTGTTTTTTTTACCAATTATAGACCTAATTAAGAGCAATCTATCAGTACCGGTCACAAGTTGCACTTTTGAGCTTTTTGGAAGAAAAAAAATAAAAAGGTCAAGTTGCGTAACTACCCTAATATAATATTTTGACAATCAATTCCTCCTAAAGGCTTCCATGGAGGAATGTGTTTTTTTTACCAATGATTGACCTAATTAAGAGCAATCTATCAGTACCGGTCACAAGTTGCACTTTTGAGCTTTTTGGAAAAAAAAAAAATAAAAAGTTCAAGTATCGTAACTACCCTAATACAATTCAATTCCCCGTAAACGCCTCCGTGGTGGAATCTGGTATTTTTATCAATGATAGACCTAATTATGAGCAATCTATCTGTACCGGTCACAAGTTGCACTTTTGAGTTTTTTTGGAAGAACAAATAAAAAGATCAAGTTCAGTAACTCAAACTGCCCTAATATAATATTTTGACAATCGATTCCTCCTAAAGGCTTCCATGGAGGAATGTGTTTACTTTACCAATTATAGACCTAATTAAGAGCAATCTATCAGTACCGGTCACAAGTTGCACATTTGAGTTTTTTGGAAGAAAGAAATATTTTTTGATCGATTGATGTGATAAACATGGGTATGTAGTATGGGGAAATTGTTTGAGCCAAAATCATTTTTTACTGCGTGTAACTCAGAAACGGTAGGATATAGGAAAAAAATATTTAGGTACAACTTGTAGATAATTTTATGGCCTTTCAACTTTTCCTTGAAAGTTTTTCTCTAACATGTACCGTTTTTGAGATTTAAGCGAAAAATGAAAAAATGGACCCTTTCCCCCCCTCCCCCCACTACGGGGCTCCTCCTAGTGTCCCGGGGTTTTAGTATGTTTATTACCTAGGGACTCTTGACATGTTTCCGAAGAAACATCTTACGTTACTAACTCACGCACTCTAGAACTTTTTATTCAATGGACTAGTCGGCATGCTATGCTTTACGGTGTCTTAGAGAGGTCATGGGAATCGAACAGCTCAAGACAGTTTATTATGCTTTGATCGAATCTAAATTGAGATACAGTATCAAGCTTTGGGGAAACAGCTTCCGATATAATATTAATAGAGCGCTTATAATTCAAAAAAGAGCAATTCGTACTATGTTTCGCTTACCTCCATGGGTTTCATGTAGACATTATTTTAAAGAACTAAATATTCTCACGGTACCCAGTTTATATGTCTTAGTGCTGCTCACAAAATTCCTCAAAAATGAGACTAGTGAAGAGCAATGTGAACGCTTACTAACGCGTACTAAAAACAGGAGATTTCCTCTTTGTCCTAGACTCAGGGTCGTAGCACATTCTGCTAGTCACCAAGCCGTAATACTTTTTAACAGACTGCCTATGGAACTAAAAATCATTACGAACGACTCGCTGTTTCATAGGGAATTGAAAACATTTTTGTTGAGAGGTTGCTTTTACAGTGTTGATGAAATATATATAGACGATAAGTAAACGTGTAAATGTGTTAGATGGGCTGAGTATTTTTATATTTTAATTTTGTCATCTAAAATATTGCTTTATCATGTTAATTTTAATTTAAAACTGTATCATGTTAATTTTAATTTAAAACTGTATTATTGTGTTAATTATAATTTAAAACTGTATTTCAAACACAATACCTGTATTGTTTATGAATAAAATACTATGACTATGACTATGACTTACCTGATGAAATAAAGCTACTACAGGGTAACAGTTTTAAACACAGGTTGTCCACTTGGCTTCTGGACAAGTGCTTTTATAGCGTAAAAAGCTACTTAGACTCCACTTCACAACAATTGTAAATTGGTTCCTTATAGTTTACTCTTCTCTTTGCTTTTCTTTTTATTTTTATTTACTTTTTAATCGGACTCGGATTGTTTGCTTATTTTTGTACTTTTTGACATAGTGCCATAAAACTGAAATTAGTAAATAGTAGGTATGCTTAATGGACAAATTATTTAATTTATTATTTAAGAATATATCATAATTATATTGTAACGTGCGTGCATTGTTAATATTTGCATGCCTGCATGCAGGCTGGATACATGGAACTGTATTGCTTAGATTATAAGATCTCATTTGTAACTACCTGTATTCTAGCAAATAAACGATTTGATTGATTGATTGAATACTATCTACCACAAACCAAGTCAATCCTTTTTGGGTCAAACAAATAGATCAAGAAAATTAATAAAATCAGGGGAAATAATTCGTGGTTTTGAAAATTGGTATAGTTATACCCTATGGTGTCTAGATGAACATACTAAAAGTCCTCGAGGGTGGAGGCTGTGCTAAGGGAGTAGGGGGGGTTGAAGGTTCCTTTTTCAGATTTTTGCTCATAACTCGAATATTTGTAGAAATAGCATTATTATTACATGAGACAAAAGTTTTTACATAAAATTTCCTACAAATTTGGTTATATTTATTTTTACTCTACGACTAATACTTTGGGAGCTACAGGGTGTGTAAGTTAACAAAAATATTAAAAAGTAGTTGTTCAAGAAAACGTAGTTTTTTCGTAGTTGTTCATCATAACACTTGTGTTGTGCAGTTGAGAAGTTCCCGTTACCGGCTAGTTCTCATTTGGGAATATTCCAAGAAAATTCCCATTGTTCCCGGGAATATACCTACGAGCTTGGTGGATCCATTCCTTTGTTATTTAGTTTTAAGCTAATTAATTGAATACAAGCAAACCGTTTTCGCTTTTCGACTCATCCTAAATCACCACTTAGAGTGAATATTATAAAATTTACCTGATGATGGACCCTGGAAGCCCGTAATGGATCGGATCTCAAGATACGTTCAACGTAGACATGTGCGGTTTTCGAATTTCAACTTATCTTGATGAGCAATTAAAGCCGGTATCATAAAATAAACCTGATGATGGACCCTGGAAGCCCGTAATGGTTATCAGGATATGTTAAACGTAGACATGTGCGGTTTTCGTAGGTCAACTCATCTTGAAAAGCAATTAGAGCCGGTATCATAAAATAAACCAGATGATGGACCCTGGAAGCCCGTAATGGTTCTCAGGATACGTTCAACGTAGACATGTGCGGTTTTCGTATTTCAACTCATCTTGAAAAGCAATTAAAGCCGGTATCATGAAATAAACCTGATGATGGATCCTGGAAGCCCGTAATGCCGTAATGGACGCGGGACATGTTCGCATTACGATCTGCAAAGCAAGCTGTTCACGTGCAAATTAACTGCGTTTGCGCGGCTTTGGTATGTAACTACTCTAACTAGCCAAGTTTCCGATGGAGCCACCTAAACCCTTGTGTTCATAACTTTACCAGAGTTTACCTGGTTCGTATCAGGGCATAAAACCATTTATAAATAACAATATTAACGCATTCGCTACCGCGTAGTGCTACGGGCTACGCTCGTAGCCGATAACATGGGAAAAACCGTATGTAGCGAAAACTTACTACGAGCAGAGCGCCCGGCTACCGGGTTGTTGGTGTCGAAAGTGTTAACTGCTTCGTTAAGGCTTATAATATTAAAATATGTCTGTTACTGAATTACTTACAACATCGCACAACAGTAAGTATTTGTGCGGAATAGATGATATATTTTGTGCAATTTTAATAAGTACTTATATTCTAAATGTCTTAAATCGCTCTGAAATTGTAAAAACGGTTTGCTACGTTTTGATCACTTAACAAACTATGCATGTCACATAGACTAAAATTGGCAAATCAACGCACAGAATGGTATATCACTGATCTGGGCGGCCAAAAGTCAATTTTTAAAAACTGACTGTGGGTAGAATAATGAGGTAGGTTCAGAAAGTCTACTTATTCACGCACTATAATCTGTCAATGTATTTGACCTTATCGCTAAACTATGCTTGTATAGCAGGTTGCAATATTAAGTATTTGAAGTGCACTTATTTTCTCAAACGGCACATCAAATCGGGGTGACTTTTAATAGTGAATTTGTATGTTTTTGCCGTAGAATATATAATAAGTTACCTTAAATGTTATGATGGCAGGTAAGAATGTTTCGTTTGTATATGTTTTTAATAGGATTGATTATGTTATGACGTTATGGTAGTCATTCAAAAGTTCACCCTTTTGACGTTCTCGTTTTGCTTGTATTTTGACTTATCGGAAACATTTAGTTGTAGTTCCCGAGGTGTCCCGGCAGAAATAGGACATGTAGCACATACCTCATTTATTCTAGTTTACGATTCAGCTTTAATTTTCCACGGAAACACTCCGGAAAATGGAAAATTAGGCATCCAAACGTTATATGGTCAAAATGTATGATTTTATGAATACGTTATTTTTTGGTAATTTTGACTTTTTATTGTTTCTAGGGCCATCTTATGTTAAATTAATAACTCGATCTAGTTATTTATAAGTTATTCGAGTTGATGCAGCAAACGAAATGCCAAATTTTAAAAGTAAACTGGACTTTATCGAAAATGATTTGCTTGGTAGGGAAAACTTTAATGATGAACAAATAAGGAAAATCAAGCATATTTTTAGTCGGTTCAAGTCTGAAATGAGATCTAGATGGGCTGCAGCACACAATAAAGAAGATGATTTCTTAAAAAAAAATGCCCAGCATGGAGCCTCATACAGATGAAATGGTGTCTGATGAAATATTGACAGAGCCGTCTTCGTCTGATCAAAGTGACACGATTTCTGACAGATTTTTGTTACTTTTGTATATACTTTGCATATATATTATTATACCTACTTTGAGCTAATGTTGCAAAATCCTTATTTTTTTTAAATTTCACCATAATTTTCTTACCGTATAGATAAAAAATTCAATATTAGCTTAATATTACTGTAACTACCAATATAACATCAAAAATAATATTGGCCGCCCAGATCAGTAAAATACCACACCGTGCAACGTAGGCAAAGTGACGTTTAATAAAAATACTTTATGTAATACATCATCAAAAATCATCAAGAATGACAATTCATGTACAAGAACGAGAACATTATTATATGTAATTGTTTATATGTTAGTAACGTTTATAACTTCTTAAAAATCTTAATGTAGGTAATACAAATAATGGAAGTCAGAAAATACGTAGATTAGGTTAATAATAAATTAGGTAAGGTTAGGTTTATATGATAGTAAGAAGGACACCAGCTGAGCTAGCGAAGCGAGGGGGTCGCTGGTAGCGAGTGCTATAGCCGAATCCTACCAGTTTCACTTGTCCATATTTAAATATTACCTAGTCAGTTCAGTATGTATCTATTATTACATTTATTAAATTAAAATCTATTCATGGTGTCAAATGACCATTTGTGATAGGTATGACGAGTTTGTGAAATGATCACTTTGTGAAACGTTTTTTGTGTTATGATAACAAACCGTTGTAAAAGCGTACTTCAGCAACTGAACGACAGCATGGCTGCCATACCTTGCTATGAAGCTGACATGGCTCCCGTCGCGCGACGCGACCGCGATCCGATCAATGCCAGCTATGGTCCTTTGCTACGCGTTTCACGGCTGGCTTTAACTGTGTAATTGCCAAATACCCAGATTTTCAACACAAACCTTTGATCATGTCATGATAATTTTAACGAATGTTAAATGATATTATTGTGTGTTGGAAAATGATTGACCTTTGCAATTATTGTTTGTAGACTTTCTTCTGACGACTGATACTTATAAAAATAAAAGCAAGTCAGTAAATAAGTGAATAATAGAGCCAGTCTGAGTATAAAAATGCTCTAAAATATCATTGAGTAAAACCTACTCATAAGGTAATGAATGTTACCTAATATAAATTACGTGGAGTACAATTTAAATTAGATTTAAAAAATGATGCAAAGCGGAATCAGCGTCCTTATCGAATACGCACTTCAAACAAATTTAATCTCACCTAATTCGTGCAAAAGACAAAATTCCGATTTCACTTAACCGACGGTACACCGAAATCCCATCTAGATAATTGCTTAACCCAGATTAAGCGATGTTTTAAATTATTGATTACTTTCAGTTAAGAGCTTGGAGGGGAAATTAAGGTAAATTCTGTTTACGTTGCAATTATTGGGCGGACGGAGCTACGGCACAGGAGTCGATCTACGACCGCGAGCGGCACGCACGATAATGGATTTAGTTTACAAACTGGAACCGTTATTGCAGAAAATTTAAAATTTTAGGGCTGACCTTTGAAATTTGCTTTTAATGGTTAAAAAGGAAATTTCAGGGTAATGATTATTTTTAAGTGAAGCGAGCGCCGGCTTGTTGATGTTGTAGGAGGCTGCGGTGAGCTTTTGGCGTTTGTTTATGGGATCAGCACACGCATTTCACACTCCGCCGCGCGAATGGCTTCAGACGACCCTCACTCTGACATATATACAGCCTTTTATATTAAACACACAGAATTCTAACAATTAGATCAAAACAAACAACCCTTGAATCTGAATTAAACTGGGTAAATGTATTCTCGTAACAATTAAATAATAAAAAGATTAGACCGCTTTGAAAATTTCATTTGATAGCACGTCGGGCGAATGTGTTAAAATTTCCAATGGCACATTTTAGAAATTAGTCTCTTGTTCATAATTTATAAAAGCTCATCATCCCTTCGCTGAGACAAAGCCGCGCTGTTAACATAATCGGCTTATATCCTTCCTCTTCTGACTCATTTATTCAGAGTCGAGGACTCCTTGTAATTTCGCCCGGGCGGGCGGAGTGATTAAAATGTATGACATAAGAGGAATACGACTCCTTTCACTATACATATAATGTAGGGATTTATTAGAATTTTAAATTGTTTAAAACGTAGGTTTTAACTAGGAGATAGTCATCAATAGGTTTACTATGGGCTGCACAAATGCATGACCCAATTTTGCAGCTCATTGTACCTAACAACGACCATAAAAAAAGGAAACTACAAGTAGGTACACATATTACTTACATACAAGTTCACCTTTGTACTTTTGTCGTCTACTCGTACGTATAAAGTACTTTAACGTGTTATTGTGGTAAAATACTACAGCGTTTACATATTTACATAGATAAATTGTACCTACAGATACATATTATCATTATTTATTTGACAACAATGTTAATAAAATTGGATTCACAATCACAACATTTGTGTACGGTGGATTTGATTTCAGTTTCTGATTATACATATTAAAATTAACGACTATACCTAGCAGAATTAAATATGTGCACATGAACGCAAACGAACGGACTGGAATGTTCGGTTAGTGCTCAATGGAGTCTATTTGATTCTGTAAATTGCGAGTTTGAGAGCAATAATTAAAATTTCGAAAGTAAAATTTACTCACTAATACACACTAATAAATTATTGCAAGTTAACCAACTTGACACTAACAAGAATGAGTAAGAGTTTACGCGCAGTAAAATGACGCAGCCAAGCATGTTTCGAGGAACTAAAAATGACGGCTAGTATAGGAGAAATTACGAATCTTAGCAGGGGCCCAATTCGAGAATGCCGATGGAGATATCGCCAAACGTCACATCTCCGTTAGATAACAGTTATATCGCCGTTGAACTGTCATTAAAATGTGATGAGAAGGCGATGAGCTTCAAGTGACATATCTCATCTCAATTTTGGAAATATGAAGGCGATAATGATTGTCAAAAATGCTATTCCTACTACTGATCGTGATTGACATTTAATTTTATGTTATGACAGTCAGTTTGATGTGTCACTGCTATGGAAATTGTTGAGATATTTTGCTTAATTTATAATTGTTGGGAAAAAAGTCAGTAAAGTGCTTGGGGTGTAGTGAAAAAATACAAGAAAAGTTTCAGTGAGTGGTGCGAAGTAGTATATATTGCGTACTATATACCAGCGAACAGCGGTTGTCACTGTTTGCGATTTTGGAAGCAGAAATAATCTATTTATAATTGAAGAATAACTGCTGCTGAATCCAATATTTGAACCAAAAATGTACGTGGGAGAATTTGCTGCCAAGCTCAAATATCATAACAAGGTATTCCGATGTAAAGTATTAAGAAAAATAAACCATCTAAATTCTCGACTTGTCTATTTGTTCACATTGGCCTGGCTATAAGTAAAGTTTTGCGAAACATCTTACGCACTCAGCCAAAAACGATAGCATTTAGTAAGGTATTTAAATGAAATGGCGCCTTGCTCACCGTAGAAGCTACCTATTGTTGATAGGCATTTCATCTATATCAGAAATAGCTAAATGGGTAAATTTCCAGTACCTACCAATAGAAAAATGCTATACTGAAAAGTGTAAATTATTCACAGTACCTATACATATTCATATTTCAAACCACTTGGCGTTACCCTAATAGCGACAAGTCCCACTACCAAATTGAATGTTCTATTTAGTCATATAATACCCGTTTAATATTTATTGTATTAGTTACACATATTCATCATATCTCTCTTTAACATAATTGCACATTTTAAACCATCTCACCATATTATCATATTTTTAAGGATATTCGATGTATGTACCTAACCGGAACTTACAAAGTATTATTCTCAATTCATATCAATTATAATAATCTGTTTGGACTGCAACTTGGTATCTAGATACAGTTTGCAATTTAAAGTATAACTATCAAAGAGCTGAAATTATCAATCACTGAGCTCCGGGTTACACATGAACATGTTAGGAAAAACAGGTGTTATTCCTGGGGACATTATAATAGGATTATGCTTTTAAGCTTTAAAGCCAAAATTTAAATATAACCAAATCTTTACTAATGCATTGTCCACAACAAAGACGCCCTGTGTCCCACTCCCACCCTTGTGCGCTTTTGAGAAGGGAAAAGTAAAAGTAAGCTATTTGTATGACACAAGTTTTATTAAGAAACACATAATACAATATTGCACACTGCTATTTTATTATTTTTCAGATTAAAAAGGCAACATCAATATGAAAATTGTGTGTTGGATTGAAATGGTGTCGTCGTCTTTACAATAGAAGTTTCCTTTATTATTATGTTCCATTGCGTTCACTTCATTTGTGAATCAATCCACCACCGCATTTTGTGGGTGCTACCAGGTCTCCCCTTAACCAGCCTCTTGAATTGACGATGGTTTGTTGTAAATAGTTGCCTAAGCTTAATCTTGATACTATACTAATGAGTTTTTTGGCAATTCTCACTTATCAAACCTTGAATCGGGCTTAACGTTAGAACGACGGATTTATCGTGCCCTTTCAGATTTATTTCACTCATGATAATTAAACATCATTAAAATGTGTTTCAACTGCGTTTTTGTTATAAAATATGAATTTATATATGTCAATAATGTTAGACGCGTGTTTGACGATTAAATTATCCTAGAGCACCAATAACTATGGAGTGTAAAAGGGAGGAGCAGCATCTTCATATATCCAAAAAATCCCGCTGAAAGGTGATAAATTGAAGCGCACAGTTTTTTAAAGATTCCGTTTTTGACTCACGCTCTTTTCAAAAATACGATACGTATTACCATTACGCATATCAAACTAAAACTCTCGCATCGATAGATCCTGTAGTTTTATTTCTAAAAATCATCAAAGTTGTTCATATCTGGGTCATGGTAATTTATATTTTTTTTATTGCTCAAGAGAAGGTCTACTTACAGAAATTTTGATTAAACCACATGAACCTGCTTATGATTCCATCTTCCGCACAAAAAGATCTGCGATTTTAATACTGTTGATATAGGTACATTTGAGCTATCGTGTACTAAAATATCTCCGCCTAATACGGGATAAATATATGGATTAAAAAATTAAAACAGAAATGTCTAACAACAATAATATCCCCGAAAGTATTCATGGTAAATGTACGAAAAAAATTCTAACGGTAGGGATTCATATCAATCGCAGGTTCACGTAGTTTAATCAAAATGTATATAAGTACGCCTGTGTTCTTAAGCAATAAAATGAAATGTACATGACCCGGATATGAGCAAACTTAGATGAATTAAAAAATAAAACTACAGGACCAATCGATGTGGGAGTTTTAATCTGATATTCGTAATGGTAATATATATCGTATTTTTGAAAACAAAAAGCGGCGTGAGGCAAAAACGAGGTTTTTTAAAGACTGTGTGGCGTTACTGTGGCGTAAAGTCGTTTCGTTAGTTAGCAACGTTCGTTCGTTTATAATTTTTTTATATAATTTTATTATGTTTTTTTCTGTATAATATACTTAAAGAAGCTAAGTAGGAATGACTCTGGTCATCTAAAATATTCAAATTATCAATTCGAGACTCTCTCACTCTGTCTAAAACTTACAATATTTTCATGCTGGCTCTAGCGCTATTGGCCGGCATTGGAACTGTTATTTACTGCTACCGCTGGGCACTTTTTCATTTTTTTTCCTATGAGAGATTCCACTCCATCCTTTTACACTCCATAGCTTATTCATAATTATTTACGATAACATAATTATTTTATACATATGTACACATTCCTCAATCATTTAAGCGCCAAATTCACTTATGTACTTAAGTAGTTAGAAATTGGGGGTTTCAGATTCTTCGAATCTGAAAGCCCCCAATTTCTAACTGTCATCTATTCAATTTTAACTATTCAACCTTTTTATCTATTCATTCAACCGTTCATCTATTCAATTCTATGAGTCATCTATTCAATTTTATCTATTCATTCAACTGTTCATCTATTCATTTTAAATCGTCAACTATTATACTTTATCTATTCATCCAATTTATGTGTTGACCAGGTAACTATTAAGTTTTAGTATGCCATTTAACTTTCAACTATTCATTCGTCTTCAAGTTAAGAATACTATTTACCTGGAAATATCTATGAGTAAGAAATAAAACCAAAATTTGTGATCATAGTCAGCATTTATTATTTATAGCGATTTGTATGTATTCATTGTTTTCAATAGATTTCTGACTCGAATGTATACATCATCTGAATATATATTTTCGGCCACGTGTTGGGCACAGATTTTTGCATTACATGTGCAGATTGAATTTTCCGCATTACGAAACTGATCGGCGTCATATATTTCAATTCGAATTACTTTTGATCCACGGGAGCTGGTTCGATAAAACGAGGAAACCTCATTCGTTTTGATCCAGGTTTCGCTTGGCGGAATGTCGACACCATCACGAGCTCTTGCATCCTCAGCATTCAAGTAATTGGAAACATTTGCCGACGACGAACGAGCATGACTTGAAATCTTGAAAAAATAAAATAAAACAGATATCAGTAAAGATGGTAACACCCTTAATTTCAATATAGAGATGTTTAAATACTTACCGACATTTTAATCTCGACGTGCGGTACCGGCCACGAACTTTTATGTTTTAATGAATTTCCGATGTTTTTCCTTTATTTAAATAAGGGAACACATCTTGTCATTAAGGTTGCTATTAAAGAATCGTAAATTAAATTATGTCACTCGATCGAATTAATTGTTATCAGACTCCTTCACATTGACGGCTCATAACTCCGAGTAAGCATAATCCATCCATGAACTGTGATAAAGGCAGTGTCATCTCGCTAGCTATGCTTTAATTATATTCGATGGCAGTTACCTTAATGAGTGTTACGAAGGAATATATAAAAACATTATTTCACGATTTTTAATATTTATTCCATACTATATATGTAAAAGGATATGAACATTTAAGTAAAACTTAGCCTTATTTCTATTACCAATAGAGTACAAATTCAGATTAGATATATTTTTTATAATTTAGCATCTAGCTTATCCTGAATTTTACTTATAATATCCATAGTGCCACTATAGATTTCGTCAAATAATACACCTTTCACAGCATATTGAACACACATATCTGCTTGGCAGTCACACATTGAATCCATAGACTTTTCAGCATCATAAAGTTCTATTTTAATTACTTTTGTTGCACGCTTAACAGGTTTCTTGATGTAAGAGAGCACTACTGGCTCATTTCTTGACCTCTTGCGAGAAGCAGCCGCGTCGAGACCTAGAGTTTTTGGCCCCGACCTCTGAATAATGGCTGGATCATGGGGTACGAAGTTGAAGAGGTCTTCGGTATCCTGCAAATAAACGTTTTAATTAATTCTGGAACCTATGCAATATTATATAGATTCTTTTTATTTCTATGACATAGAAATTTAGTTAACAGCTATAATTCAGACACTTACCGACATAACTGTACTGCTTGCTATGATTCTCTGAAGATACTAATAGTCCCGCACCTCTTTTTTTTCTTATTTATAATATTTTCAATATGCGCTCATCCAGACCAAAAAGAAATTTACGACAGCCGGTGTTTATGTTATTTTATATTTTACCTTCTATACGATTAAAATCCAAGATCCTATCAGAAGTTGTGCTTTAAGCACATTCGGGAGCTATGAAACCTGCCTTAAGTTTTAATATGAATAAAAAAAATCATACAAATTCGACGCTATGCCTCAGTCATTAGGCTCCATAATCGCAACCTTAAATGAAAGCTGGTAGAGCTCACACGTGCTGACCCGCTAGCGCATGTTCGTTTACGCAGGCGTTGATGTCCATATGCGTTTATGCATTTCTGGACTTCGATCTCCAGAATATCTTACCCAGCATTTACCTTTATGTAGCTACACTTATTTGGAAAAAGTGCGCGTAAATTATCGTGTATTTAAGTCGAGATGAAGCGCAGGGATGTCACAGTCTGAATCCAGAGCTATCTCGCTATCTACAAACCGGAACTCAAACACCGACACGCTACAACAAAATGTAAGTTTCCCATTGTTTTAATATTAATCTTGTGCACTTTTTAACTTTCCATTTGCCTTTAAAAACTAAAGCCTAAGAGCAATTAAAAAGACTCATTTTACTTGAAAAATATAGATCCTTCACACCTGAGTGTAATTCAATTGAACACATGGCAAGTAAATTCGCTTAACTTCTTTTAATATTGTTCACATCGCTTTAATAATTTATATTTTTGTTAACAGGTCTAAGCGAATTGAATCATCTCGCCTTTCAGAGTCGTCTAGCGACGATTCAAGTGCGGAGGTTCCAGCGCCAACGCTTGCCTCAAAAGAAAAGAAGATGCATCCTACTTCTTCAGCGCATCCTTCGACATCTAAGAAGCGCAAGCATCATGCCACCGTCGCACCGGTCCAGGCGAGCAAACAATCGGCGTACGAAATGTTCGGGACAGATAGTGAGGATGAGGCTTCAAATCAGAACGGTAATCATTTAAAACTGCTCTATTCGTATTTCATTGTGAAAATATCTAAAGCTTATGCCAGACTAATTAATAAATCAAAATCCGGAACATATTATATAGTACTACGTGTTTTCATGTCAAGCAGCATTGAACAACTTCCATGTGCGAATAGATTACCTCGAGGAGATATAATTATTAAAAATAGAACCAGCTGCAATACGGAGGCATGGAATCATTTCATGAATTATTGTAACGCGGTAAGAAAACTGAATCACAGCAATGTATTATATCTTAATTTTCTTAATTTCGAAGATGGAGTGCAAAGTGCGGGCAAATCACGTGAGAAGAAACGCCGAGCACCCTCACCTGCTCGCAACGCCGAGTCAACAACAAAGAAAACCAAGCCTCGGCACACCAGCTCAAGTCCGGCACCTCCTCCCGAATCTACGCCGAAGAAAACTAAGCCTCAACAGTCCAGTTCAGCATCGAAGAGGCTCTCTGCGAAAGACGTTTTCGGGAGCGATAGCGACGATGAAGAAATTCACGATCAGTCGCTCGGTAAAAATACAACCATAATTACTTCGCAGTTCATTAAAAGGATAGCGAATGGATTTTCGCGCCAATCCGACTCTAACAAAAAAGGATCGCACTATATAGAGCTCAAAGTGTATAAGAGCGATGAAATTCGAACCGTTCAGCCTATAAACAGATGGCGCCAAGCGATCATTTCGATTAAAAATAAAACAGATGACGATACTGAGGCATGGGAGCACCTATGCAAATTTATAAAGGCGACTCGTCAGGAGTTTAAGGGCTGTCGTCCTGACGTTATTGGCGGTGGCTACTCACGATTGAACGAATGACAGCATGAATATTTTTTTTAATAATATGTTTTTAATAATCACCTACTTTATACCCAAATATGTAAACCTATTAATTTTATTAAAGATGTAATCTCAATTTTATATTTTTTTTTTCAGTATGTCCGCCCCCTGCTTCAAACAACAATTCCAGTAATGATCTCTATAAGGCGAATTGTTTATCGAAAAATGGAATTAACGTATCTGACTTTATTCGTTGTCAAATGTGTAAAATTGATTTACCTCGTTTAAAATACAGATATCATTTGAGAACTAACCTACATAAATCGAACTGCTTAATCCGAACCGAATTTGATAATATCGATGTCATTGCGACTGCATTCAAAAACCGAATAGTTACTTATCGCATAAACAGCGAGCGAGAAGTACACTACCCCTTGCCTGAAACGTTCTTGCATCACAATAAAAAAAACATCATAAATATTATAAAAAGAGAATTACAGAAACATAAATGCATTAAAGTTAACTTCGAACTGTTTGCCTATTTCTCGCTAGCAAAATCAGATGACAAGCAACTAAAATCTTTTAATTCGAAATATGAAGCTATCTATAACTGTAGTAATTTAAATGATGTATTTATAAATATGGAGAACTATTTTAAAACTAAGCTATCGGAATTCGAACAATGTGAATCTGGTTGGACTTATTCTTCTATGAGCCATCTAGAAATTAATGTAAACAAGTATAGTCCAATGAGAGGTGGTTCTTATTTAGAGTTGCCGCTCGCAATTAAACGATCGAGAAGCTGTATCAATATAAAAAACCAAGATAATCATTGCTTTCTATGGAATATAGTAGCGGAATTATATCCTGCAAAATCGAATGTTTGTAAAGTAACTTCATACCCCCACTATTCTTCTGTTTTGAATACGAAAGGGATGTCGTTTCCACCCACGCCTAATGATATAAAACAATTTGAAAGAAATAATCCCGATATTAGTGTTAATATTTATGGACTAAATAAAAAATCGCAAGTAACGGGCCCACTTTATATGACAACGAAAAGAAAGCTTAATCATGTAAATTTACTTTATATCGAACGTAATTGCATAGGACACTATTGTTTGATTAAAGATCTGGTGCGCTTAGTTAGACGCCAAGTCACTCGTCACAAAGGCAAAGTTTATTTATGTGAATCGTGTTTACAGTTTTTTAATAGTGAATTAAAATATACCAGTCACGGCTGTAATAAAATTTTAACAACATTGCCTGAAAAGGGTTCGATTATGCAATTTAAAAACTATGAAAGACAGCAAAAAATTCACTTCGTAATATATGCTGATTTCGAATGTTTGCTTATCGATCACAGAGAACAAAACTCTAGCAGTACTCGAACACTGAAAGTACACCAACCTTCCTGTTTCGGGTATTATATTTGTTGTTCACATGATTCTAGTCTTAATAAATACGTTGCATATAGAGGCGAAAATTGTGTTGAAATTTTCATTCAAAAGCTGATTAAAGATGCCAGACGTATAAATCGAATATTACAGAAAAAGAACGTAATGAGGGATTTGACGCCTCATCAAGAGGCAGAGTATCAAAAAGCTACTAAGTGCCACATTTGCAAACAAGTATTGTTGGGAGATAAAGTCCGAGATCATGATCATATTACTTCAGAATACAGAGGGGCAGCCCATTCACATTGTAATCTGATGCATCAAGTCTGTTCATTCATACCAATCGTGTTGCATAATCTATCTGGTTACGATTCACATTTATTTATTACTGAGCTTGCAAAGTATGAAGGTGCTATTAAAATAATTCCGAAATCAAAAGAAAAATACCTATCTGTAACTAAAGTAATAGAATGCGGAGTGGGTCTTAAACCTATAGAATTGAAGTTTATTGACTCTTTTCATTTTTTAAGTTCTAGTATCGATGATTTGAGTAAAAGTTTATGTGATATCGACTTTATCAATTTATCACGCGAATTTAAAGATGAAAGTCAAATCAACCTACTTCGAAAAAAGGGAGTTTATCCGTACGACTATATGGATGCATGGTCCAAATTCGATGAGACGCACCTACCACAAATATCAGGTTTTTATAACAGCTTGAATGCAGAATGTATCAGTAGTGAACAGTATGAGTTTGCGAACACTGTATGGAATTGTTTCAATATAAAAACACTAGGTGAATATACAGATTTATATCTAAAATGTGATGTGCTGTTATTATGCGACATATTCGAAAAGTTTAGAAAGACGAGTCTGTTTTATTATAAGTTAGACCCCGCATATTATATTACATCCCCGAGCTTGAGTTTCGATGCCATGCTTTTTTATACCGGAGTAAAGCTTGAGTTAATAAATGACTTAGAAATTTATCATATGCTAGAGAATGGAATAAGAGGAGGACTGGCTCAATGCTCTCTTCGTCATGCCATGGCTTCGAATAAATATCTACCAAATTATGATGAATCCGAACAATCGTCTTACTTAATATACCTGGACTGCAATAATTTGTATGGCTATGCCATGACAAAAAACTACCCGATTTCGGAATTTATGCTTTTACCATCACACGAAATTGAAATTTTTAATGTGATGAATATCCCTGATGATAGCAACTATGGCTTTATTCTGGAAGTCGATTTAGGCTATCCCGATCATTTACACGACATGCATAGTGATCTACCTTTCGCAGCGGAAAAATTTAAGCCTCCTGGAGGTAAAACGGAAAAGTTGATTGCAAATCTTTATGACAAATTTAACTACGTTATTCACTACGTCCACTTAAAAGAATGCATAAAAAATGGATTGGAATTAAGAAAAATACACCGGATTCTTCGTTTCAGACAACAGAATTATCTTAAAAAGTATATCGATCTTAATACATCGCTGCGTCAATCATCTAAAACAGCGTTTGAAAAAGACTTTTTCAAGCTTCTTAATAACTCGATATTCGGTAAAACTATAGAAAACAGACGAAAACAAGTAGATGTAAAACTAGTGACTACATGGAATGACACAAAAAACGTTACAAATAAGCATCTTAGCGCCGAAAAATTGATCACGAAACCAAATCTAAAAAATATTACAATTTTTTCGGAGAACTTTGTGGCTATTCAGTTACAGCATGAAAAACTTATTTTAGATCGCCCAATATACATCGGTTTCACAGTTTTAGAGTACGCAAAGCAACATATGTATCAATTTCATTATGATTATATGACAAAGAAATATAACGGGCGTATACACCTTTGTTACACTGATACAGATAGTTTATTGTACTTAATATACACACGTGACTTTTATGACGATATGCGTAATGATAATTCACAATTTGATACTAGTAATTTTCCGTTAAATAATGTTTATGATATAAAAAAAGCTAATGAAAAAGTACCTGGGTTATTCAAAGACGAGATGGCCGGTGATATTATAAAGGAATTCATCGGTTTGAGAGCCAAATTGTACTGCATAAACAGCGTTAAAAATAATATAATGAAAGCAAAAGGTATATCTAAGTCAGTTACTAAACGTTTACGAATTAGTGATTATAATGAGGCCCTTTATCAAACTACTGATGATGGGTTAAAATGTAAAATGAACTTGATTAGATCTATAAAACACATTTTGTACACTCAGCAAGTAGATAAACAGATTTTCAGCAGAAATGATGACAAGAGGCAAGTTCTTAAAGATAATATTCACACGCTGCCATGGGGTCATTGCGATACGATATTTTAAATATTGTAATAAGTTTTAAACAGTTAAAAAAAGCAACCTTTAAAATTCTATGTTCATTTGATAAGTATTTTGTACGATTAGATTTGTTTATGTACTTAGAGCGTTATTAAGGCATTATCATAGGTTAAGATATCGTTATCACGATATAGAATTAAATGTGTTTTCCTTAAACAATTAAATTATTTTTTAAGTTAATATAAGTCGGTACGTGTCGATTATTTTAAGAATAATCTTAAAATGTTTAGACGATATGTTATTTTAATAAATTTAGTTTTACGAAACTGTATTTTTTATTTCTGACGAATATCCCCATACTTAACGGCTTTATTATTGACATGTCTCATATATAAGACGAGCTATAGTGTTTGTCAGCATCATAAGCACCATGAAGTTCATCAAGCATGCCCAAACTCTCGAAGTAAATGATATAAAAGTAGAACAACATACTCCGACTGTAAAACACAGTACACTGTTCCCTAATACAATTCGTTGTATAATATGTGGTCCTTCTAACTGTGGTAAAACTAATATTATGTTAAATTTGTTGTTACATGATAATGGTTTGAAGTTTAATCATATCTATCTGTATTCGAAGACAGCCTTCCAACCGAAGTACCGTTATCTCCAGCTCATAATGAAGAGAATCCCGAACGCAAATTTCTTCATATTCAACGATAATAGTGAAGTTCTTCACCCAAACGATGCTTTGACTAACTCGATAATGATTTTCGATGACGTTGCTTGTGAAAATCAAGTAAATATTCGAAATTACTTTGCTATGGGGAGGCACAAGCAGATTGACTGTTTTTATTTGTCCCAGACGTATTCAAAAATACCAAAACAATTACTTCGAGATAACGTCAATCTTTTATTAGTATTTAAGCAAGATGATACTAATTTAAAACACATCTATAATGAACATGTCAATACGGATATGGATTGGATAACATTCAAAAAGCTTTGTGCTACTATATGGCGAGATACATACAGATTCCTATTCATAAATAAAGACTGCGCTATAAATAAAGGACGGTATAGGCAAGGGTTTGATATATTTATATACTTTTAAGTGCCTCATATATACTCATTTCTTATAATAAATGTCTCACTCGAATGTAACTGTCTGAATAAAACAGTCAACAAAAGGAAAAAATAAAAAATCTGAGATGGAAATTGATTTAAAAAAGCAACTTATTAAATCAGTTAACAGCGTAAAAAACAAAATAAAAATGATGAAAAACGCGGAAGACGAAGCTGATTTAAAATACAAAAAAGTTTTTAAACCGATCACTGATCCTCTAGAAACATTAATCAAAATAAATGAACCAGTAAGTCCAGCTTATAACATGGTAACAAAAATAGATGAACAGAATAACATTTGCGAAGATTCAAACTCTTCTATGGGATACGAAAACTTCGAAGAAGTACTAAATTCTAATACTAATCATCATTCTGAATATTATGAATATTGCAATGAAGATAGCCCGGGAAAAACACTTAAAACGACTAACGATACGCTTTTGTCTCTAAAAAAAGAAGATATGATAGATTTGTATGAGAATATTAACATACCGTTCGGGATTCGTAGTAAAAATAATAAACTTATGATGGGAAATAGCAATGTGAACTTAGCTCTCATAAATAATGCTGTAGGCACAGGTAAAAAATATACCATCATCGTAAATAATGAAAGATATGAATTAACCGCAGGTTTAAAGGAACTTTTGATGCGCAACAAACCTGATCTTAATCTCGTAACTGAAGAAGATAAAACCGTGTACAAAAACATGCTAATTATCACAAACGCACATAAACGGGACTTTGATCCGAACGGTCAACTGAAAGGCGATAAAGGAGCAAAATATTGCACAATTATTAAGCCTTTATTTTCTCAGAGTGATGTGAATAGAGACCCCTCGGAAAAGTTACCTAATATTAAAATTGGTGGTAATTTACCTAAATTAAAACAGTACAAGGAAAATACAGACTATATTTATTGGGATGATCCGAATGAACTGGTTGATAGACTGAAACTCTTAATGGCGTCTAGAAGCGCAGGTAACAGCAATCATGATAATGAAATCTTGGCAATTATTGAGGAGCTGAAGGAAGTGGGTATTATAAAACAGTAACCTATGTGTAATAATTACCATTCTATTTAGTAGTCTGTAATAAAGAAGTCATGAATACCGAGGGTGATACTGAAAAAAGTAATATTTGCAATTGCGACACGAAATTCATTGAAATCTCGTTGGAGCCTGCATTGACTAAAAGTGGTAATCAGGAATATTTTGATAAAAAAGTAAAAGATTGCTTGAAAAAATTGCTACATCTCGAAAAGTCGGTCACAGTATTATCGAAACGAATAAATAAAGCTGAAAAAGATATTGCCTACAAAGAACTGGATGAAAAAGTCAGCAAACATCTAAATCAAAGGCGTCAGTGGTAAATTAAGAAAAATGAGTAAAGAAGAAGTCGTTAATGAAATTCATAAAAATGCTAGAGTGAATTTTCCGCGAAGAAATGTGTTATTAAAAGATATAGATGATCTTTGGCAAGCAGATTTGATAGATATGCAGAAATTATCAAAATGGAATGCGGGATATAAGTATATATTGGTGATAATTGATTGTTTTTCAAAATATGCTTGGGCATTTCCATTAAAACTAAAAACTAAGGAAATCGTTTCTAAACAATTTCACACATTGTTTGCGAAGGGACGTTTCCCTAAGAATTTGCAAACAGATAAAGGCAAAGAATTTTATAATATTTCATTTAAAAAAGTAACTGAAAAATACAACATTAATCATTACTCTACATTTTCAACAAAAAAAGCATCTATAGTAGAAAGATTCATAAGAACTCTTAAAAGCAAACTCTATAAGGAATTCAGTTTAAAAGGTAATTATAAATGGATCTGCGAAACTCTCAGCAAGAAAGTTCACGAATATAATCATACTTTTCATAGAACTATAGGGACACGGCCAGTGGACATTAATGATAATAATAAAGAGTCTGTTCTACAGAGATACATTAATATTTCGTTATCCAAGAAAATATCAGATAGTAAAAGATTTAAAGTTGGTGATTTTGTGAGAATCAGTAAATATAAATGTTGCTTTGATAAAGGGTATACACCTAATTGGTCTACAGAAATATTCAAGATAAAAAAAGTTCAACTTACTAATCCTACCACATATTTATTAGAAGATGCAAGGTCAAGACCTATTTTAGGAGCATTTTATGCACAAGAAATCCTGAAGACTGCACATCCTGATATATACCTCGTTGAAAAGGTATTAAAACGCAAAGGGAACAAAGTATATGTCAAGTGGCTAGGTCTACCGCCTAGTGAAAACAGCTGGATAGATAGAAGAAATCGTCTATAGATTCTACAATTCAGATTCGTAATGTTTAAATATGTTAACTTTAAATTATACAGTCATTCGTATTTAGTGTTTTGAGCAATCAACACCTTCAGAATAAAATATAATAACTATTATATTTATAGGCATAATGCGAAAACTGCGACAAAATAATCCTGATAATGCAAAGAAAAAGCCTGCCTTATCAGCAACTACACAAAAACGTGGATTCGGATTGAAAAAAACGTTTAAGAATATTGTTTCACATGCTAAAAAGCATATTCGTAAACTGAAACCCAAATGCAAGAAAATGTTGACTGAATTAGCATACGCGGCTGCTCAAGAAATTGCTTCCGACCTGCCTATACAGTTACCGCGGGTGATACCTGTACCTAAAACTGGTGGAGCCCTACCATTAATTCCTATTTTTGCTGGCTTATCTGCCGTAGGTGGCTTACCTGGAGGTGTTGCCGGTATCACCGAAGCTGTCGATCATTATGAATCAGCTAAAAAACGAATCGAACTATTAAAAAGAAATAATGTAAAGATGGAATCAGCACGTATTGGAAAAGGTTTACACCTTAAACCATACAAGGATGGTTTAGGAATTTATGTAGCGAATCCAAAAAACTAGACACTAGGCTACCTAATCGAGCATTAAGTAACGTTGATATTATAAAGCACTCGAAAAATATTCCATACTTTCGCGATGTATTTATGAGAGATGAATTACCAGAAATTCCATGGGTGAGAGAGTGTGGTATCATCAATTTAGATTCATCCAAAAGTTCTGGTACTCATTGGGTAGCCTACGCGAAATTTGACAACCACATTGAATACTTCGATAGTTATGGTAATTTAAAACCACCAGAGGAATTCATAACATATGTAGGACCTGACATTAAGTATAATTATGAAAATTTGCAAAGAAATCATTTATTCAATTGTGGACATTTATGTTTGAAGTTTTTGAAATCATTTTGGGTCAATCAAAAGAAGCAAAAATTACATAAATGAATGGTTTAAGCAGCAAAGTACATTTCCTACTAAGCAGTATTCAGAATAGGGCGTTAACTAACAGCACTAGAGAAGTTACATTTTTAAGTAATTAAACAAACATGTATATTTTCAATAAAACCCCGGTCAATGCACGAAAGTTTAATATTCAATTGCCGGTATTCAAAGAGAGAACACGATTAAACGTGACACAGAATATTACTAAAACCAATAAACAATTTCTTAAATCTCTCGGTTTTAAAATAATAAAACATGCTTCAAGTCATCGATCCACCACAGCAAGATAACTCTATCGAAAGCTATGAGATCCATAGTTACAATCCCTACAATCATAGTTACAAAGAAAATGATGAAATCAGAATACCTATTCACCAACAAGATGTTTATGTGCTGCCATCAGCAAGCTCTATTTATATTGAGGGATGTGCAAAAGTGACTGGATTAGACGCTACAGGTAAAAAAATATCAAAGGACATTAGTTTCATAAATAATCCAATATTATTTTTATTTCAAGATATAAGATACGAACTAAATGGTGTTGAGATAGACCGCATTAAAAATGCTGGAATCACAACAACTATTAAATCCTATATATCAATGAATGAGGGAGAAAATAAAAGCGCTGCATTGTGGGGTTGGACTTTGAATGGGTCCACACAAAAATCCGGAATTTTTTCCGTTATTATACCTCTGAACAAAGTGCTGGGATTTGCGGAAGATTATAACAAAATCCTCATCAATTGCAGACATGAGCTTATACTTCATAGAAGCAATACTGCAGAAAATAGTATTTTGACCGATAAAAGTAATGAAATTGAAATAGATATACAGAAAATACAATGGCGCATGCCACATATTAGAGTTTCAGATCGTAACAGGCTATTATTGCTCAAGCACCTGGAAAAAGATAGAGCCTTACAACTAGCTTTCCGAAATTGGGATTTATATGAGTATCCGCTTCTACCTAAAACCACAAAACATTCATGGTCAATCAAAACTGCTTCTCAGTTAGAAAAACCTAGATATGTTATATTAGGATTGCAAACCGATAGAAAATCGAACAAAACGAAAAGTTCGTCACTGTTTGACCATTGTAATATAACGAATGTCAAGTTGTTTTTAAATTCACAATATTTCCCTTATAACTCACTCAATTTGAAATTTGACGAAGGCAAATTTAGTATATTATATGAGATGTATGCTAATTTTCGTCAGTCTTATTACAACACGAGCGTCGATCCCTTGCTTAATTTGAATGCGTTTGGTGTAAAATGCCCGCTATTTGTTATCGACTGCTCAAGACAAAACGATTCATTGAAAACCGGACCAGTTGATGTGCGATTAGAAATAGAGTCTTCAGAAGACATTCCTGATAACACTGCAGCTTACTGTCTGATCATAAATTATCGTCTTATAGAATACAAACCGCTGAGTAACATTGTTCGTAAAATATCATGAGTGTCATCATGGATGTTCAGGGTTTTAAAAGTGAAAATAATACGTTTATACCGAAAGAAATTGCGATTATATACATGAATAGTGTTCTTGTGTTGTTGATAAAACCGCCATACCCATTCTACAATTTAACAAGAAGAGAACGTATCCAAGTTAGTTGGATAGAAAAAAACAGAGGAATATTATGGAACGAAGGATATGTGCCGTATTATAATCATAAGAGCTTGATATTGGATTTCTGTAAAAATAAATATATTTATACAAAAGGTTGTGAAAAAGTGCGGTGGTTGAAGGAAATCACAGAAAACCATAATGTTTATAATTTGGAAGACGTGGATTGTCCTAATTTAGAAACACTATATAAGAAGTATTCATTATCGACAGATGTTCAAACTTGTATTTATCATTATAAAACATGTGCATTCAAAAATGTATTGTGTATGAATAAGTGGTGCATAGAAAACAATATTTTTAGTACATAAATTATTATTTACCACATAAATAGTTCTTTTATTTATCTTCTTAATTATGTAAGAAACCCATAGATTGGTAATCAAATTAATAGATGAAAGCCTGAATGAATACATAAAACTGAATAGATAAATTTGAATATATGAAAGGTTGAGTGAATAGTGGAAAAGTTGAATAAATAGATAGAATTGAACAGATGAAGGGTTGGATGAATAGATAAAATTGAATGGATGAACGGTTGAATGAATAGATAAAAAGGTTGAATAGTTAAAATTGAATAGATGACAGTTAGAAATTGGGGGCTTTCAGATTCGAAGAATCTGAAACCCCCAATTTCTAACTACTTACTTATGACCTCAAATATTATTCGTCTGAATAAACCATTTTACTATGAAGGGTATAAGGGAGGAGCGCATTGTTCATATATCCAAAAGTGTGTTTTAAAAGGCCGCCAACTACTCACCGAGACAGTTTGTTTATTGCTGAATTCCTATGGCCATCTTTCGGCTTATCATCAGATCAGCTCCATGGTGCCATATTATGGCATTGATAATCGAAGTGAAGTAGGTAAAGCTTTCAACTCAATTATAATCAAATTAAGTTTGCAAGATTTGATTGCAAACAGACATACAGAGAAACTGAAAACGGGATAAGTGGTTCCAATGCACGGGGTTGCGCCCCAAAAGTATCTTAAATAGTCATCGTCTCAAAAAATCAAAATAAATCATATAAATCATTTATTTTTCATAACTTTTTAAATATTATACCTACTTAAGGAGTTGTTTCGACATTTCTAAAAGCTTCATCCTATAATAAATTTTATGTAAACACTTATAAAGTCGACTACCTATTAGTCATATGTGTTATTTTGAAGTGTGCGTGAGTTATTATTGTGACGATTTAAATAGGCTAGTTTAGAAATATATATGAAATAAAGGACCATGGGCAAATTTGTATGGAGGCTGGACCAAGAACCAACAGAGATGAGAGTTAGGTTATTAGATAGGTATTAACATCAGCTTAATTTTTTACTATGGACACCAAGCTGGATTCCATTGCAGATCTGAGATATTCGTGTTTGTAGTTAAGATGTGGCAAAAATTGGAACTAAAAAATGCATACATAATAACCAGTTCCACATAGATAGTAGCGACAGTGTAGTAATTCAACGCTAAAAATATTTTAAATTGACGATATCGTATTTTAAGCTTGTAGTAATAAAGAATACCTTTTATTACAAGGAATAATCCTCATATTATGCGTGTAGGAGTGTAATTATAGTTATTTTTCAAGTTCACTCAAATTACAATGCTTCTATTGCCCACTAGATGTCATTAGTATTACTATGTGTACCTACAATACAATACAACATATCTTTATTGCACACCAACAAGAACAATAATACAAAATAAACCTTAAATTACTAGGTCGATGCAGAGTCAGCCACCGGCTAAGCTTGCACCATAGATTGGAGCGGAGATTTTTTTTTTTTCGAAATTTTCTCTTCGTCACGACCTAGCGAAATTTAATTTGTGCATTTTAAAACAAAAATTTATAAAATCGGTTGAGAACTCGCTGAGATCTGCGCATTGTTACAAAGTCCATTCGAGTCGATCCATGGGAGCTTCGCTCGCTTCGCTCGCTCCGCCCAAAAAACGGCAGACATCGTCTTATCGCTGAGTGATCTCTTCCAGACAACCTATTTAGTAAAAAACAACAATGATAGAATATTATATTTGATAGACGTTATACAAGTTTCTACAGCTGAACTACCTTCGGCTATTACTAGGCCTAATTGGTCGGGTAGGTATAGAGCCATTAGCGAAGCCACTTGTTTTCCTACAAAAAGGACTGAACATTTATTTATATCTACATATAATATGTATACATATAAAAAAATCATTATCTTAAGGAATGGAATACGGGCGTAAATCTAAGTAGTTACTTGTTTGCAGGAATACAAGGTACTTAATAAAATGATGCGCAGAATATTCTGCAGTTATTTAATAGTTTTAAGAGACTGCAATCGCTGGAGTAGTGACATCTGGTGCAGAGTAGAACACGCTACCTTCTTTCAAAATGTGGTTTTTACACGTCAGTCTAGTCATAGCATTAAAAAAATAACATCGGAAACCATAGTCTGTGAAATATATTTAAAAAACACACGTCATTGACATTTTGACACCGCTGAAAAATCCACTGTCATTTAATTCCTTGAAAGTAAAAAATATTGAATTCTTCTATTCTAAATGACGGAGCCAATGTTTTACGTTAAAACATTGTAAATTCATGGAAATAAGTCTACGGAGCAACACTGTTTTCTCGGATTCGATTTCTGTGGTACGATATTTTGATGAAGTTCTGCCCTTGAATGAAGCTTACTTTTGAACTGTGTTGTGTTCCTAGTTATATGGTACTCGGATGAACCTTCGGCTGTGAAGCCAGTGAGCTCAGGTTCGATTCCTGATGGAATAATACTCGAATAAAGCTCTGACTGTGAAGACATTGAGGCCAGGTTCGATTCCTCGTGCAATAATACTCGAATAAAGCTCTGTCTGTGAAGACATTGAGGCCAGGTTCGATTCCTGGTGAAATAATACTCGAATAATGCTCTGCTGTGAACATTGAGGCCATGTTCGATTCCTGGTGAAATAATACTCGAATAATGCTCTCTCTGTGAAGATATTGAGGCCTGGTTCGATTCCTGGTGAAATAATACTCGAACAATGCTCTCTCTGTGAAGATATTGAGACCAGGTTCGATTCCTGGTGCAATAATACTCGAATAATGCTCTCTCTGTGAAGATATTGAGGCCAGGTTCGATTCCTGGTGATGTAGTACTCGGACAAAATTTTGCCTGTGAAACCAGTTAGCTCAGGTTTGAGTTCTAGTTCCATATTATATAACTTGTCTAAATAAAAATATTAAATTAAAATTAACACTACGTTTTCAAGACTAAATGCTTACCCTAACCCTAATGTTACTATTTTATTTATGACTAACTCATGATCTAATGATAGGTGCCAGGAGGGACTTTTCATAATTCTTCGGGACCCTTCTCAGCCAAGCTGCCACCGCTTCACCGACTTCAGTTGTTTAAAAAAGTGTAGACCTATTTAACGTGTACTGTACGATAACGAATTCGTAATCTGTATTAAGTAGTTTCGGGTGTGTTGGGCTGGGCTCTGGCTTGGTTTAAGCCGGTAATTTTTTATAGTGATAATAGGTACCTATAATTTTCAGTATTGATATAGTAATCGAATTTATGCACACTTCTCAATATTTTAGGGTCCCGTACCCAAAGGGTAAAAAACGGGACCCTATTACTAAGAATTATTACTTACTATGTATGTTTGTCTGTCCGTCTGTCCGTCTGTCCGTCTGTCCATCTGTCCGTCTGTCCGTCTGTCCGTCTGTCCGTCTGTCTGGTCCGTATGTCCGTCCGTCCGTCCGTCCGTCCGTCCGTCCGTCCGTCCGTCCGTCCGACTGTCTGTCTGTCTGTCTGTCTGACTGTCTGTCTGTCTGTCTGTCTGTCTGTCTGTCTGTCTGTCTGTCTGTCTGACTGTCTGTCTGTCTGTCTGTCTGTCTGTCTGTCTGTCTGTCTGTCTGTCTGTCTGTCTGTCTGTCTGTCTGTCTGTCTGTCTGTCTGTCTGTCTGTCTGTCTGTCTGTCTGTCTGTCTGTCTGTCTGTCTGTCTGTCTGTCTGTCTGTCTGTCTGTCTGTCTGTCTGTCTGTCTGTCTGTCTGTCTGTCTGTCTGTCTGTCTGTCTGTCTGTCTGTCTGTCTGTCTGTCTGTCTGTCTGTCTGTCTGTCTGTCTGTCTGTCTGTCTGTCTGTCTGTCTGTCTGTCTGTCTGTCTGTCTGTCTGTCTGTCTGTCTGTCTGTCTGTCTGTCTGTCTGTCTGTCTGTCTGTCTGTCTGTCTGTCTGTCTGTCTGTCTGTCTGTCTGTCTGTCTGTCTGTCTGTCTGTCTGTCTGTCTGTCTGTCTGTCTGTCTGTCTGTCTGTCTGTCTGTCTGTCTGTCTGTCTGTCTGTCTGTCTGTCTGTCTGTCTGTCTGTCTGTCTGTCTGTCTGTCTGTCTGTCTGTCTGTCTGTCTGTCTGTCTGTCTGTCTGTCTGTCTGTCTGTCTGTCTGTCTGTCTGTCTGTCTGTCTGTCTGTCTGTCTGTCTGTCTGTCTGTCTGTCTGTCTGTCTGTCTGTCTGTCTGTCTGTCTGTCTGTCTGTCTGTCTGTCTGTCTGTCTGTCTGTCTGTCTGTCTGTCTGTCTGTCTGTCTGTCTGTCTGTCTGTCTGTCTGTCTGTCTGTCTGTCTGTCTGTCTGTCTGTCTGTCTGTCTGTCTGTCTGTCTGTCTGTCTGTCTGTCTGTCTGTCTGTCTGTCTGTCTGTCTGTCTGTCTGTCTGTCTGTCTGTCTGTCTGTCTGTCTGTCTGTCTGTCTGTCTGTCTGTCTGTCTGTCTGTCTGTCTGTCTGTCTGTCTGTCTGTCTGTCTGTCTGTCTGTCTGTCTGTCTGTCTGTCTGTCTGTCTGTCTGTCTGTCTGTCTGTCTGTCTGTCTGTCTGTCTGTCTGTCTGTCTGTCTGTCTGTCTGTCTGTCTGTCTGTCTGTCTGTCTGTCTGTCTGTCTGTCTGTCTGTCTGTCTGTCTGTCTGTCTGTCTGTCTGTCTGTCTGTCTGTCTGTCTGTCTGTATGCCTGTCTGTCTGTCCGTTTGTCGGTCTGTCACCAGGCTGTATCTCATGAACCGTGATAGCTAGACTGTTTCACAGATGATGTATTTGTGTTAAAGCTATAACAACAAATACTAAAAACAGTATTAATAAATATTAAAGTGGAGCTCCAATACAAAAAACGTGAACAGTTGGGTTGACTTTACACCTCACTTGTATGCGGCGCCATACATACCATGCAAACTTAACTTAACCCGGCTAGTTAAGATGGGAAGTGTTTGCACGGGACCCTCGGTGTGCAATTCCGACTCGCACTTGGCCGGTTTTTCATCTGATGTACGATTCCCACTGACCGGGCGGAGTCGGCGCGCGCTCAAGCGCATCTAAATAGTTGCCAAAGGAATGTAGAGCTTCTGTACAACAGTCAGATCCCATATTTGAATGTTATTGGCGCCGCTGCCGGCCGATCAGGCGCTAGCAGACGCGGACGGAGGTGCTCGGCTGTCGTCGCGCGTAAGCGGCTCCGTTCGGTTACCGCCGCGCGCCATCGGGTCCGTTCGCTCGTCCGTCGCCCTAGAATTTAATCGCTCGGACGGACGCAGTCGGCTGCTGCCGGGCGCTCCAGCATCCGCTGGAACGTGGCGGCAGCCGAACCCGCTCGACATGGTCCGTGGACGCGGTCGGCCGTTGCCGGCTGCCAGAGCACCCGTTGCGACGCGGCGGCAGCCAACCCGGCCCGGCCCGGTCAATGTGAATCGTGCATTAGTTTATTGCTATAGGTAAGGCCATTTGGAGGTCAACAATCCGAAAAGGTTTTTTTAATGTTTGTATATTTGTGTCATTGTCCATTAATCACGCCTAACAAAATGAATCAATTAAAAAAAATAGTTGGACAGGTAGATAGTCACGGATGGTTAATGGACATATTCTACCCAACTACAGATAAAGATAATAATATGAGAAGAAGATCATTTGGACGGAAGAAGTTCATTGCAGAACTGTATTACCTACTAGAAATATGAATATAATTACGATAAAAGCAGGACATAGTGATTGAATCGGAAGCAGACCGCAATCCTGACACATTAACCCTTAAATGCATGAATTAAAAAAAACAACATTATAAAATATTATGTTATTTCAAATAAATGTTTCTAGTTTACAACCAGTAATTCATTTTTGTTTATGTAAGCTGCATCTTACACCATGCATTTAAGGGTTAATTTGTGAGATTGCTTTCAGAAGTACAATCCCAGACCCTGAAGTGCACGTCTCTTGGGCCGTCGGCGGCCAACGCCCCAAGAACGCGGTGACGCGCCCGCAGTTGGCCACAGAAGAAGGGAAGGTTTCGCAACTTTTTGATTATCTTCAAGCGTTGATTGATAATGTTAAATAAAGGCTATAACCTCACAATTAATAACGTTACCCTATCCCTGCTTGAAAATAAGGTTATTTTAGGTACGCGAAGCGGCGCTAATGTGGTGTCTTAAGCCTTTAGAATTTAAATGCACTCCATCGACCCTGAAGTCGCCGCTGTGGAATCTGGTGGTGAGTAGGAGCTCGTGGGGATCCCGCGGGGGCGCGGCGGATGCGTTTCGGTCGTCCCGATCTGGTCTCGACGCGCGAGGTGGCCGCGGTACCTGCCTGTGCTGCTGCTTATCAGCGGTGAAGATAGAAATCTTACTGTATTTGCCAGTCGCGTTCGCATGCGTTCGTTGTTAAATCGTACGGAATGCCTCAGATCACCAGGTGATAATACGTTTGTTATATCGGTGATCGGGAACGATGACAATTGAAACAACCGTATACCTTGACGACTCGTTTATTACTGGATGGGCGGGTAGAACGCAAACAGTTATAATTACACCTTACATACATATCAACGTTACCAATTCATTATTATTTTACCACTATCGAGATGGATACAGAGGGATGGCTAGACTATGCCGCCCGATACGAGGCTAGAGGTCAATATCTAAGCTAGAAATTCTAGCCGATCTCGTAGCTCATGAAATATAGGCTCTAGGCTCGTTTCGGGATAATTTCTGAGCCGGCTTCTACGTCGCACGTTGCAGGGACTAGACGGGCTCGGTCAGGATTTTGTGGACGTTCTCGCTGAAAGTAAACCTGCGAGTTCTAATTCAGCGCCGCATAATAAAAAACATCATTGACGACTGCACCAAAAATTGTTTCATGCATTGTGGGTTTGCAATCGTATAGCTAAATTCATTGTGACAATTTCTTGTTACTCGATCGATGACAGATAGAAATTAATAACCAGAAAAAGTCTGTCATCGCTGGCTTAAAGTAGGTTAGCATAGATTGAGTTTGTCTACACCTACAAATATAAATGAGATATACTTTTACAGCATGACCACAGCGGATTTTTTGTGATACGAATTTATTAAAATAATTTGAGGTATATGTACATTTTAGCCGACTACAAAAAGGAGGAGGTTCTAAATTCGACTATGTTTTTTTATGTTTGTTACCTCAGAACTTTCGAAGGGGTAAACCGATTTTGATAATTCTTTTTTTGATAATTCTTTTTTTATTTGAAAGCGGTGCTACCCATGAGTCCCATTTAGTCCAGTTCTGATAAAAGCATCTATGAGAAAATCATCATAAGTTTTATTTTATGTTCCATGAAACATGCCAACTTTGCCCGCTTTTTTCGTAAAAACCCGAATTTCTCTCTTTTTTTCTATGACGGGATAAAGCTTTTTTCTATCTAACGCATCCATCGTATTCATATGCATGCGTTTATTACGAGAAACAATTTTTAAATCTACATTTAATAAAGCTTTTTTCTATCTAACGCATCCATCGTATTCATATGCATGCGTTTATTACGAGAAACAATTTTTAAATCTACATTTAACCAAGTCTTTTTATCAATTTTCACCTCGGGTAAAGTTATCTAAACTTTTGCCAACATTGCCCAAATCGATTATTTTCGTAACTATAGCTCCTACAACGTTAAGATAAGGTTGGAGGAATGGCGTTCCACGTAAATATCTTGATCTTAAATGTACAAACACGTGTGCAATATGGGTGGGCAATGTTACATAGGTATTTTGTTTTACTCCATACAAGCCGAATCAAGCAGTTTGAAATTGTCAGGGTTGACACTTTTGGTTGAGTAAACCATCTTTACCAAGACCATTATCAAAATGAAAAATGTATGCTTAATATTGGGTACTAATAGTTAGGCGGTTATTTTTTTACTCCACGTTAGAATAGGCTGGGCAATGTTAGCATTCATAGATTAGCAAGTTACTGGATAACATTGCCCACCATCATAACTCTGGTTTTAATAAGTATTTTTAGTACAAACTACAGTAAAAATGATCTACAGTTCTTATTTTATAACAAGTAATAAGATACATTCACCTGAGGCTTCCCCATTGTAAAAAATACATCAGAACTTCACCTAGAATTGGCCCGCCAAATCACGCACCTTATTCGACTAGTTCCAACACGTAACGGAATGAAGTTGCGCGCAAATGTGATTCCCAGTGATACCACATTTTCCACTTAAAATAGTACTGCTATAATCATCTTGAAATTGTCTACAGTAACGTTTCTTTTTTTAAGTACCGTTTTGGCCAAAGTCCCTGTGGAGGCGAAGTTGGCGTATTTCACGGTTCCATTTCGCTCATTGAAGTCGGTTTATTAACCGACTTCAAAAAAAGGAGGGGGTTCTCAGTTCAGTTGTATGTTTTTTTTTATGTGTGTTCCCTCAGAACTCCGTCATTTATGAGTCGATTTGGAAAATTCGTTTTAGGTTCATGAATAGACATCTCAAGGTTGGTCCCACAAAATTTTGGTGAAGATCGGATGACGTAATCTAAGAGGAATCGAAGGATTCCTGAAATTTTATAGGCATTCATAATATTTTTCATATTTTTTAAACTATTTAAGTACTTGCATATGGTAGTCATCATCTGCCAATGCTGAGCTGATGATGGACGGTACAACTCCTTAACGGTTAGGAGTTAGGAGATAATTCAAAGGAGATGCATGCCTTCAAGACCTCCCTGATCACCCCGCCATAAGTATTTTATATGAATCACTAAAAAAAAAAAAAAATTTTTTTACAAAATAAGAACCGACTTCAGTAAAACTAAAAAGCCAAAAATAACCCGTGCTAGTACAGATTACATTTGTCTCACCCTTTGAAGTCGGTGCCAAACCTCACGTAAACTATAATATATAAATATTGTTACGCCGGTAGGTTAGGTCAAAAACTTTGAACGTCAATTTCAGTGCTTTAGAGGCGTTTTCAGCAGGCTGAAAAGTCATTTCAGGCCGTTTCAGAAGTTGCTCTATCATATATCTAAAGATCGAAAATTCACCCAAGTTGCCGTCGTTTTCAGGCGCCTGAAACATGTTTTCAGTCCGTTTCAGGGCACCCTCTATCAGATGACGCCATAACCTGAAAACCCGTTTTCAGGCGTTTTCGGGACCCCTTATGGGCCTCTGAAGCACAAATCGTTATATGGCGAAATATCCAGTAGGAGTGACAGAGATAGCACTAGTAGAAAGAGACAGCTATGCTCAGAACATTCGAGAAGTGTGTAACAAGGATGGGACTACTAGGAAGAGATAGCTATACTCGGAACATTCGAGAAGGGAGTGACAGAGAGTGCACCATTAGAGAGAGACATATATGGCCTCGAATGTTCTCGGCCCTTACGCTGGACCTTACTAGAATATTCGCGATATGTGTGGACAATGCGTCTAGAGCGGTTCCGCGGGATATATAAGGCGCCGACGGCCGGCGCGAGTTAGTTACATTTTAACTGCGATCGAGTGCTGCTAGTACAAGGATAATCGGAGAGAAAGACTCTTAAGTGATTAGTGCGCTTAAGTACAGTTCGTGTGAATAGTGAGTGCATAATTTGTGAAATAGTGTGTGTGTTTTCATTAGTCGATTTTAAGTACAGTTCGTGTGAATTGTAAGTGCGTAATTTTCGTAATAAAGTGTGTGTTTTCATTTGTGGATTAATTTGTGCTTTTCTATCATATACGAACCCCACGCTCGTAACAATATAATATCTGAGTGGTTTGGGATCGACTTCAAAGGGTGAGTCAAATGTAATCTGTACCAGAACGGGTTATTTTTTGCTTTTTAGTTTTACTGAAGTCGGTTCTTTTTTTGTTAACATTTTTTTTTGTTTTAAAGTGATTCTGATTATATTTGAATCACTAAAAAAGCAATAAAATAAATTAAGAGATCTTTTTTTTTTGCTTATTCTTCATTATGATCTATAGTTACAACACGTATTACCTATACAGGATGACTCTTTAGTCGTAAATGGTAGTGCCAGGGGGTGATGAGAACGGTGACGCTGAGCAACTTGCACTAAGGGGACAACCACGAAATCCGGTAAAAAATAAACTTATTTAAGAGTTAATTGATACTTAATTGATAGTTCAGTAAGTTAAGCGATAGCTTTTTTTTTGAGATTTCGTGGTTGTCCCCATAGTAAAAGTTGCTCAGCGTCACCTTCCTCATCACCTACTAGCACTACCATTCACGACGTAGTCATCTTGGATAATTATGCATGACCGTAATGGCTAGTTCCCGTTCCTAAAGAATGGAAAATTAAAATGGATTTGATTGCTTCAAAACATGCTAATAACGACTTCCGCGGCTTTTGGAAAAGCACAAATAAACTTAATGATCGAACTGGCCTGCCGGTGAATGTTGAAGGTCACCATGATCCAAAATGTATTGCGGATATGTCTAGAGAACTATTCTAAGTAAAATCACAGGTGGGACCTTCACAGCGAGATATGCCTTGTGTGGATGTATTACGGGACAGAGTGGGTTTATGTTTTTCTGCCAAAGAAGTTCAGAAGGCGATTCTTTCTATATCAAGGGGCAAATCACCAGGCCATGACGGGTTAAGCATAGAACATATTCAGTATGCTGGACCTCATATAGCGAGAGTTCTAGCTTTACTATTCAATGTATGCCTTAGTCATTCCTATCTCCCCAAGGATTTAATGATAACTATAGTGGTCCCAATAATTAAGAATAAAACGGGAAGACTATCGGCCGATATCTTTAGCGACCATTGTGGCGAAAGTTTTTGACAGGGTGCTTGATACACAGCTAAAAAGTCAACTCAAATTGCACGATAACCAATTTGGTTTTCGATCGGGGGTATCGACTGAAAGCGCAATTCTGGGTCTCAAGCACACTGTTAGATACTATACAGAACGAAACACGCCTATTTATGTGTGCTTTTTAGATTTATCTAGGGCTTTTGACCTGGTCTCCTACGATGTACTATGGGATAAGCTTACAAAACTAAAATTACCCACAGCTTTAATAAACATATTTAAGTATTGATATGGAGGCCAGGTCAACAGTGTTAGGTGGGCAGGACAACAGTCGGAGCCTTATAAATTGGAATGTGGAGTAAGACAGGGTGGGTTGACGTCTCCTACACTTTTCAATATTTACATAAATGCACTGATCGAGGCGCTGAGTAGTCAGCGCGTTGGTTGCCATGTTGATGGAGTGTGCGTAAATAATCTAAGCTACGCAGATGACATGGTGCTGCTCAGCGCCTCGGTCTGTGGACTTCGAAAACTGCTCAGTACGTGTGAGGCGTATGCGGCTAGTCACGGGCTGGTGTACAATGCCAAGAAAAGCCAGTTTATGGTATTTGAGGTCAGGTCAAAGGATCCCGGCAACGTACCTCCTATAAAGCTGAATGGAGAAGAACTAGTGAGGGTGAATCAGTTTAAATATCTAGGTCATCTAATAACGTCTGATCTCAAGGACAACCTTGATATAGAAAGAGAACGGAGAGCCCTATCTATCCGAGCTAACATGATAGCACGACGATTCGCACGTTGCTCCCCACAGGCTAAGATAACGCTTTTCAGGGCATATTGCACAACATTTTATACCTGAGTCTGTGGGAACGGTACACGCAGAAGGTATATGGGGCTCTCAGAGTGCAATACAACGACGCGTTCCGGGTGCTGATGGGGCTGCCCCGCCGTAGCAGCGCGTCCGGCATGTTTGCCGAGGCGCGAGTAGATTGTTTCCGCGCCACCATGCGCAAGCGTGCGGCTGCCGCCGTGGCTCGCGTGAGGGCCAGCCCCAACACCATCCTTAAAATGATAGTGGACAGACTCGACTCTCCCTATATAAATCACTGTTGCATGCTTCATGTAAAAACTAACACTTAGAATAAGACAAAATTGTACTACTTACAAAATGAGTCAAAGTTACTTGAAATAAAAATTTCACGGAGTATCCACTCCCATGAAGACCAATTCCCAAGACGACCACTTGATAAAACGACCATTATCATTGCCCACTGACCACTTCTCGGAAGAACAGCTAAAAATTACGTGTCAAATTGTGCTGCCGAATTTAGTAGGCACCAAGACAGTGAGCGGGGCAGTACACCGTTATGCACAATTGCACATGTACGAAAGTACATATTAAGTTTTCAAGTAAGCATTCGTGTTATTTTTTGTGTACAAGAAACTTTTTTTTTTTGTTTTTACTTTGGTAATAAATAATACATGCATTCATGTAAACTTTTTAATTCAGATAACACCATATTGACTTATCTGTTTAGTATTAGAAAATATAAGATCTATATATAGAAGTGTAGTGTAGGGCGCCCTGTAACAAGGTGGAGCGACGACATTCGTAGGACAGCGGGTAGTAACTGGAGGACGAGAGCTGAAAATCGAGCCCAGTAGCGTGCCATGGGAGAGGCCTATGTCCAGCAGTGGACTGAAACAGGCTAATGATTATGATGATGATATAGGAGTGGGTATACGACACAAATAGCTAGCAATAAACTAGTTTAAATATTCCATAGAAACTATTTTTTTATAAAACCTTCTATCCGTTCTTTCGTAGGTAAAGTAGTCGTTCCGGGAACTTGTCTTTAATGTCAATATATGAGAAGTAGTCACTCCGGGAAGCCGCTTCCTGGGAATAGGTCAGTATAGGAAGTGGTAGTCTTGGGAAGTGTTCGGTCTAGGAAGTAGTATTTGTACCAGTTTATACTTTTTGTGTATTTATTTATACATTTTTTACTTATATTTTACGCATATGTAAATATACCATTATCTCGGAACCAGCTCGTTTCCTTTTATTTCCATCAGTAAGAAGTAGGTCATCTGGTGCAGTGGCTGCAACATGAGAATTTCTAACTATACTCTACGAAAGAGTCAGATATATGTTTGAGTTTAGAATTTCAAAAGCTACTCGGTGTAATGAATTAAAAGGGGTTAGTATAATTTCGTCTTAAAAGCAGTTGGTCCAAAAAGCCGGTAGAAACAAGTGGTCGAAAAACAAATTGCGATCTGGTCTGCCTGGTATTCTGTTTAAAATCCCGCTTGGTCTAAATGTGCAGCAGTATTTGTTCCTTAGACCCATACTAAACTTACCTATTAATAGCGAAGTATATAACATATGTACGTGTAGGAAATAAGTTTAGGAAAAAAAATGCGGTGACGGCATGTTGTCCAACGAGCCTTTAGCGTGTGAGGCGCGTGGTAAGTTAAGTTTTCCCAAAATAATGGATTCATCTTGCGCTGAACCTCTTCCCCGAAAATCATAACTTGGATCTTCCAGAGATACAATATGCATATTCTTAGGAAACATGCTCTTTCTTTGACTTGATAGTAACTATTCATCAGGTGAATTCTAGATAAAATGCTTGCTTATTTTGCATGAAAATTATCACCAAATGAACTCCTGACAATTATCATGAAGATACGAGCATTGTATTTTAAGAAGCAAACTTTTTCTACGCTGAACAATTGATTTAAATACACGTGAGAAATAATAAAAATGCATTTATTATATTTGGTACAATGGTAATTAATACACGTCGCACCAAAAGTAGATTAACACTAGGTTCACCTTCCGCTCTTACCCATATAATATAAGGAAGAGATAAAATAATAAACGAGTACACACTTGTCGTCAACTTTCCTTTTGCTTTGACACTACTACCTATATTTACTTTTTTTTGGTATTTCCAAGCGTGTACCAGCGACGGTATGGACACAGCATTATTGACATGTAATTAGTTCCGCTACTCACCATTTCAAGAAAAGACTGTCAAGAAAAATGACAAAAACGAGTTTTGCTATTTTATACTAGAGGGCATAAGTACTAATCAAAAATCAGCTTTTAATGGGATTAAAACTTTCATTTCGATGGCATAATATAATATGCATGTATTAACTAACTGATTTGCGTCTACTTTAAGACCATTTAGCTTTGTAATATAATTCTGGCGCCACTATCTACACACTGGTCACTGTCCGTATGAGTTAGTTAGTACCAATTTCCGCCACATGTCCCTATTTCAAATTGGAATATCTCAGCTCTGCAATGGAATCCAGCTTGGTGCCCATAATAAAAAATGAAGTATATTCAAATATCTATCTAATGATTTAACTCTCATCTCTGTTGGTTCTTGGTCCAATTTGCCCATTGTCCATGAAATGGTCAATAATGGTAAATAGCTAAAAAAAAATCTATTTTTGTGAGACCCAGAAAGCTAAATATTATTAATTGAATATTGAAATGTCATCAACACACAAAAACGCCGTTGGCTATTTTTGCCTTTAGCTATCTGTGGAGTTGAATACTGAGTATAATATACTCCGATGTTCCAAATTAGACCGTCGTATAGTGCCATCCCGCTCACTCAAATCTACTTTCACGGGAGACCGAAAGGGACGGTACTATTCAGAGTCGTCGTAATAGCCCTTCAGTTTTATTTACGGGACCGGTTACGTCACTGTGTGTCACCATCATGAGCGATAATGGCGGACGGCGTTTTAAGCCTTTCATATATTCAATACAGAATAAAATCCATGCATTCAAATTATTATTTTTCAGCCACCTTCTACTTTTATGTACCTACTGAAAAATATATATTTATGTTTCCTATGCTAACTTAGATGAAGTACCTACGTCCATGTATGCTAAACACTATATGAATTAAACATTAGTTTAATGAAATTTGGAATGAGTCAACTAGCCTATTGGTGTTTTAGAGTGCGTAGTAATGAGAGTTTTACATTTGTGTGCAGATTTTTTTATATGTGTGTTATCTCGTCCCCATCAAGTTTTGGCAGACTTTTTTGTTTGGAACGATACAGCGATAGGCGAGTCCTTTAGTTTTAATTACTCAAAGCTGTTTACAGACGAACATTCGCATTGAGAAGCACCCGAATAGGCTGACTTAAAATAATTCATTACATACAACCTTATTTAAATATACATTATCTTAATGAATGTCATCAAGAAATAAACAAATATCACAATATAGATTTCATAAAAACAAAATTTAAAAGGAATTAATATAAATGCTAGTTGATACAGTTTTTGATACAGAAAATTTAACAAAACTAACAACAATGAAATCGTGTAGTAGGATTCACTTCACAACCCGAACGAAAAGTACTTTATTATGAGTATGAGGATCAAACACACCATGTTCTTCAGAGTGTTGTTCAGTTTTCACTTACTCATTATTACTGTAATAATGTAATTACTTGGATTTTATGGACGATGGATCTATAAACATAGGGCGTTTAATACCTATGTCGTCTCTTTCATGCTGCACTGCGCTGACCTGGAAAACAATGTATTTTTTTTAATATTATGGTGTTTTTTTACTCAGATTAAAACACTTAAAATTTAATAAGTATTGTATTTCACTGCGTATACGTATTAATTCTGATTTAACAAAACAGACTAATAATAATTGTTGGTCATCTATCTATACTATTACATAATTGTAAAAATAAAATGTCTGTACAGTCAAACAATTTGATTCCTAGGCCACTATAGAATAGAACTGTGTCGCATTGACGACGATAATTACAACGTCAGTGCGGTTCAAACAATTATCAACTTACATTGAAGATAAGTATTTTTTTAAATATGTGAAATAGGAATTTGGCGGTCACTGAGTCAATTCTATTTTAATATGTCTGTAGAGAGTAATATTATTAAAACGAATAGTGAGGGATCTTTAATAATTATAAAAACGGTTTGCCAGGAACGGTCCGACATGTTTCGAACTCATATGGAGCTCTTCATCGGGGTCAGCTATTTGTGCTCCTACGTGACTCGCGGCCCACAACACTGGTTTCCGCTCTCCTCACCACCAAGCTGTCCCTGAATAAAAGCTCCATATGAGTTCGAAACTTCGACATATGTCGGGCCGTTCTGTACAGTGTGTTTGTGCGTTTATCACGCCTTAACGGCGGGACTGATTTCAATAAATTTTGGTACCTACACAGGTGGCTGAGCTTTTTCAGATAGTTATAGGATACTTTCAGTCCGATAATGACAAAAAAAAGGGGGTGCTTTTTGACACACCGACAATGTTTGTTACCACCCTTCCAGTGCAATTAACCAATTTATTAAAATACTAAGACTCCAGACTAAGATTACAGGCTATACAATGCTGCAATTAGGTATAATTGCCAGCTTAAACGTGTCATTGTTACAAAATAGAATGCAAAAATGAAACAGGAAGAATAATTTAAACAGAATATTTTGTCCGAATCTCGAAAACTTACCCGTTCTTTTTGATATATTCCTTCTAAATAAAACACATCTTGTTTGTTGTTTATAGACGATGTGGTTGGCTCAGTTTGTAGTGCAGTTGCATACTGAGCCGGTGGTCCTGGGTTCGAATCCCAGCAAGGGCACATATTTGTGTGATTAACTGTAATATTTGTTCCTGGGTCATGGACGTTATATACCTATTATATATTTTCATATATTATGTATGTCGTCGTCTAGGAGTACCCTAAGCATTGCTTAGTTTTGGACTAGGTCCATTTATGTAAGATTTCCTCTTAATATTTATTTACCTATTTTGCAGTAATTCATTAACTTATATTTTCATGTATTTAACTTATTTTTCATTATATTTTATAATATTATTCATTTTGACAATAATCAACAATCAGACGAGACATTAGTCAAACATTCAATATGAATGACGTTTGATATCTCGGCATAATGTTACCAGTTAAGGTAGGGACATAAGATCAAACAGGGTCATTGTACACGGGGGTAATTGGCATCTAGCTTAATAAATACTTTATATGCATATGAATTTCTGCTTAGAACGAAACGTAACTGTCTAATTTCACGTACTACCCGGACAAGTTAAGTATGCGCCTATTATCTACGCCGTCACATACAAAGGAGACCCAAATTTAATTCGACCGGATTGGCGAAGTCGCGATGTTCTGGAGATATCGCCACTTGTCAAGTTGGGAGACGTCAAAAGTGACGGATGGCGTTCTCACGGAGAGATCTCCATTATATCTCCTTAGTTGGTGGAAAACAAACTTTATTCAAATCAAACGTTTTTAATTTCAATCATTTTATAGTCAAGTAAATTTTCAGTATCAAAAATTCGGACTTACGAACGAATCTTAATAAGATGGACAATGTTCTACAGAAAAAGGAACTGTTGAGGATATATTTACAGTGGGTCCGGCGGCAGCGCAGCGGGGCCGAGTACCTACGCGCTACTAATTCACCTGACTTCCATTCGCATGCAGCACTACTATATGTTCATGACTCGAACTTCAAAACTCATCAACCATAGATACAAAGATTGTTCAAACGCTCAATTTTTATAATAAATCTGTGAGCAGTAAATTAGGCTAAGCGATAAGATACCAAAAAGGCTTTTCTAAGATCATTTAATTTCTACTGTTGACTACTTTGCTTAAATTGGGACTAGGCTAATTTACGCAAGATTATTTTTGATGGTATATAGCTATAAACTATCGTAAATCTAGATGCAGCATACTAGATTCCTACTTTTGTGTTTACAACTTACAATCATGTCATTCGGGTTTAAGCCTGTTTCGCTCGCGATCAAGCAATGAACCTCTTTGATGTCACATGAATCCCAAGGCTCATGGACTGGCAATTTTTTTTCTCATTGAGGTGATTAACTAAAAAGTAATAATTTTTTAGTTACTAGGTATAAAATTTAAAATGGCGCGTTATATTACTGAAGAACAAATAAAAAGAGCGACCAGCTAGACAATGAGCGTCGAGTGATAAAGTCAAGATGATATCGCGAAACTCCGTTGAACTAAAATTTAGGTATCGGGTCCCGGTGACACGGGTGAGAATAAACTGATAACAAATGGTAACACAGTCCACCTGTATGTCTTTTATAAATACACAACGCTGAACCCAGTACAGTCTCGTATTTACTTATACCCGCATTGACTCACGAATTACCAACCTTTTCCACCTCTGATACGGTTTGTTTTCTTTTTACTGCAAACATGTTCTCATAGGAGGACAGAGATTAAAATAAATTCTGCTCGCGATGGATATAAACAGAGATGCAACGAGCAATAACGGTGAGAGACACTAAGGGAAATTAATTCGCGTACCACCGTAGAACCTAGTCGCTAGGCCAAGCCAATGACACTGAAACTCGCATGTAGTTCTTGCAACTGGGTTTTGAGCTGCCTTTGCAATGAAGTGGAGCGGAGAAAATTAACCAATCATCTGTTTCATTGTGAAGCCGAAAGAAGAGCATTCAACCTGAACCTGATTGGTCACTTTTACATATCTCCGCACCGCTCCGTTTTTGTGGACAAGCAGCCTTACGGTGGTTTCCATTTTCTTTACTGTGCCTACGATATAAAAATAACGATGCTTATTGAAATAAAAAAAATACGTTCACAACTATACATAGGTGGCGTCTGATTTCTTTGCAAGTAAGCCGGAGTAAGTTTAGCTTATTTTTTCAGAAACATTAAGGACATGTCCTGTAAAATTGCTATGTCGATGAGAATGGGCTTCTATACACACGCCAAGCCAATGATACATATTGCTTTATATTATACAAAAATCTCTCAGATCTTTTCTTGAATAGAAATATATGAGATGAAAAGTGGTGACTAGCAGTGCTATTATATTTCGTTTACGCTAGCACAAGTAGCTCGCCCAGGCCGCTGAAGGAACATTTCCCTATAAGTAAGCCCTTGAGCAGGAAACCGACCGCTCCAGAAAGGAAGTTTATTTTTAGAATCCAATTTGTGCCGGTATTGATCTAGCAATACTTGGTAAAACTTGTGAGCTCCATTGTGTGATGTAAATCTGAGTTCAGTATAATGTGCTCTGACACCTTACATGAAAATTAGAAAAGTGCCTCCACATTCTAACCGAGAAACGCGAGCGACGACACTGAAGTATTGAAATGTAGTTTCACTAAATACATCACCTAACGACCTTGAACATGGCCCTCTATTTCACGCAATCGGCAATGACATGACAAGGCGCCCGTCTTTTGTTTCATCGTTTATGAATCGCGTGATAAACAAACGGTTATACTCGTAGACCGGCTGAACCGCAGTAATAACATCAAAGGACCCTACAGCCTTTAAAAATGAAGCCTGTACCGCTGTATAATTGACAGAGATGATGTTCATTGGGAGGTTTTATCAGTAATACATAAATCATGGCTAAAAATGTGATACAATTGTCAAAACTCTTTCTCTAGTGCTTGGCAAACGTACCCGAACAAGTTTCTGCGTATTGGTGCAACGCGATCAAGTTGCCAAGTGCGGTTTCTATCAAGCGGCTCAGATAAGTAATAATCGAGCATAGTGGATAGAGCAAAGTTTCTGTTTAGTCTCGATCCTTAGCCAAGAGGGAGCGACTAACAACATCGTAGGAGAGTAGATTTTTACGCCATACGAAAAATAAATAAATAAGATTTTTAATGTACTAGGCGTTAGGTAGTGAGACGTTCATAAAATTATTTTACTAGGGTAGGAAAAATAGACCTAATGTGCTTGTCTGATAATAGCCGTCTAGCATCTAGGTGTATATAGGTTTTCTTATCTGACATCAGTCTATTGCTCAGATGCTCCTAGTGTGCAGTGTCGTTCAAATAGATGCATGCCCATGTTAACCGGTCCGCAGCCAACTATGACTAGGTACATCGGAAGTCACTCCGGACCCTCCTCCCCCCCCACCCTCGCCCGCATACAGCCTTAACTGCTCTGTGAAAATCTGATTCCAATGCACATTCACGTTTCGTCGCTTTTAATCTCATCCAATGCTCTCCCTAGCCTCTAAAACATGCTATGAGCTCGACTTCCTATAAATGCAGTTATTGTAAAATGTTAAGGTGATCGTATCCCGTGCTGGCAACCCTCCAACTCCCTCTCACGTAGAACTGTAATGGATTAAAAAGCGGTTGACCGTTTTAAAATCTTACGCGTAAAGAAATAAGTTTGAAATTTCACTATGGTGCGGCAGGTGAAATATTATTCAGATCCTTATATGGAAAACGACCCACACTTATTACGGCATTATTTATGACGCGTTCGTTACAGCGTCCATTTAATTCGTGTAAACGATGGGTGACGAAACGATGGCTGTTTTTGTCGTTCTAGTAAGAATCTAGTTAGATTAACAAATTGTATGCACCATTTTCATATTTCAAAACACTGAAGTCATACATTTTTCATAAATCTTGAAAATTTCATCTTAAAATTAGGTTAGGTTTGTGTTGTATAACAATCAAAAATATTTTATGGTTTCAGAGAAAAATGATTTCGATGAAATGATGTCTATGAAATAACACATCCTATGAAACGGTTGTCTATGAAACAAGTGAACCCTAATAGTGTATTGTGTTACAGAAACATACCTATATTATTTATCAGCTTATCTAAAATGTAAGTTAATGCTATTATATATAAGGGACCCATGCCCCCGGGCAAAATGTATGCATGTTTTCTTCCCATTTTGAGCCGCGGGCTGCTGTCGTGTCGTGTCTCGACAGCAGACATAATCAACCAGACGTTATAGCCAATTTATCAGTAGCGTACGTTCAGATTTTACAACAACAATTATCCCTTCTCATACCCTATACGTTTATAAGAGACTGTAAATTTTCAGCAGCCTACTGGTGCAGCTTGTAATAAATCTACGATTTACTTTCCTTGCGTGGTCGTGGAGTATATAGAATGTAGGTATTAAATATTTTTATTGAAGCAGTAACGTCTGCTAACGTAAACCAATTTTTTACAATGAAGCAAAAATAAAAAAAAAAAAATGGTTCAAGCAGGGTATATGTATAATTGTAAAACCTTATTTCCAGTCAAAATTTTGCAATGGAGTAGTTATATTTTCCATAATCGTTTTCTTTATAAAAGTTGCAATATTTAAATGAATAGCCTAAGTTGATTAAGATTTAACCATGGTCTCGTAAATAGCTCTTACTAAAATCGTTGAGAAAGCCTGGAAAATTCAGCAGACTATTTTAAGCTTGCTATTAGATTCAAATTAGAAACTGACAAGTTGAATCCAATCGGAGTGAATGCTAAATTTCTAATTTGGGTTTAACTTGTGGCCATATTCTTATTATCGGCCCGGGAGAGCTAAGCCAAAGCGAAGATAAATGAAAGGAGCGGGTGAATATATTAGTAGCCACTGTTATTGCACTAGGGCCCTAACGGCCCGTTTATAGCCCTCGAGGGCTGGTGCGCCACCACCTGTTCCTATAACTGAATTAGTGTCATTTTGAAGGTAATTAGGGACTTGGGTAATAGCTGTTTATGGCGATTAAAATAATTTTAGCTGGTGTTTAATTTTACGATTTAAATTTAAGTGCCGGTGCTAATTTTCAAGGTCCAATGTCATTATTTTTTGTCGCTCCCCTTTTCGATAGAGCACGCTTTTCGCTGATCTGACAGATTACCATAGGAGCGACTGCTAATTGACTGCCACAAAGACAAATAAACAAGTTTTCTCTTTGTCGTTAACAATAATATATAAACACCTGAATCGGCATAGTTTGATCACGGGAAACATTACTTCTTACTATGATGTTATTACAAGTAAAACAAAAACGAGATCAAAACTGGAGCATTCGTATTAGTTACTAGGATTTCAGATAGAAATCAAGCAAAACTTCTTCTACTAAGTTCTATTTTGCCCTTTCATCGTAAATTAAAAAATTCCATAATATTCGAGCTCAAAAGATCTAAATAGTCCTAAAAGATGTCAATAGAAAAATAATACGAAATTGCGCGTTTAAACTCCACTTTAAGGGTTAACATTTGGAACGTGAATTTCCGCAGACGCAAGTCACTGGATTGTGTATCACCCGTTTAAAACCAATCCTTCTCCGTTGTTTTATTGTAACTATCCTGCAACATAAGTGCCTATAAATTTAATTACGGACATTACTGCAAACAAAGCAACATTGTTTAGGGCTTAAGCGTGTAACTATACACAAGTGTTATAATTAGTAGACTACAATAGCCGGGGCGGAGTTCGCCCTAACGGCGTGTTTAAGTTCCTTTATGGGTCGTTCCTGCGCCTTCCTGTTTTAATGCACGGAAGGTAAAGCCATGAGTGGAATTCTTTAGGAACTCAGTCGTCCCTATTGCCCAGATTGTTAGATCTTGCCGCACGGTTTGAGCTAAACTCTAGTTCTCTATACGAGTAGTTCGGTCCTTGACGAAACTCCTCACTTTTATTACTCAAGATTTTCGTAGCACATAATTCCCCAAAATCATTTTTCTGACTAGGTACATTTAAAGATAGTTTCAGGGACACATTGGAGTGTTTTGACCTGTTATAATTAAAATTATATTGCGGAATAGCTAAATCGAGAATCCTATATTGGGGAATTTTTCGAATGAGTGTTTTATTTTGTGCACTTATGGCAGTTTATATCAGACGAGGTTTTAATTGTCGTGCATCTATCATTATAGCGCTGCTGCGACTGCATTTAGCGCTGTATTTCATTATGCAAGTGAGCGCGGCGAGGGCACTCGACGTCGACTGCACAATGCGCCCCACGTTGTTATTCAATTTAAAGATTTTTCTCAGTACAGCCAGAGTCGAGCCCCGCACAAGTACCGTGCAATGTAAAGCTCCATGCAAAGGAATACGAAATGACATAGTAAAAAGTAGTGTGCTTACTCAGTATCCATTTACCTACAGACGAACTACAATCCCGTCAAGGCAATTAACTCAAGCCGGAGCATTTTCTGAAGATTCGCGAAAATAGCAAATTGCATAATCCGAAACGCACAAAGGAATTCATCGTCGTACGTACGAGAACGCTATTTTGTAGAGAATTAATAAAAGTAGAGCAGCGCCGAGCCAGCCTCCGCACATCGGAGCGAGGGAGACGTGGGTTTGATTTATTGCAATGCTCGTTCTTGGCATTTTGACAAATTTACTGGCTTGCAGCCCGCGTAAACAGAACCGTAGTGCGAGCGTTCGCATAACTACGAGATTGAACTTGGCGACGGAAAATTCAGTCTCAGAACGACGGTGCGGAAGTAGTAGGACGAAGAAGAGTAATGGGATCCTTGATAGAGAGGTCGCAACGATGAGCGCTCGACGACCAGGGCTCCGGTGAGATGCACCGAACAATCCTTAATTGAATAGCCCGGCCGGGGCTAATCAGGGCTCAGCTGAGCGGTGCAGCCCGGCCGGGGCGGGGGGTCCGGAGCCACGCGGGCTGGCCGCGCCCCCTGCGCGCGCCGCTCCGCCCCGGCGGCTCATTCAAGTAGCGAGCGCGCCCCGTACCAGCCGCCACCCTCAGGTATGTCCATTTTGCTTTTGGTGTTTGCACGTACCGTTGGCGCGCTCCGCGAGTGTCGGTGCCGGTCTGTGAGTGTGCGCCAGTGTCCGCCGTCCGCCGCCGCCGCCGAGGTACGTACGCAGCATGCACGCACCTCCGACTACACTACACCAATTTTATGTAATAAAGCACGCCGACTTAATCGTTCCGTGCGTACGAACCGAGTGAAGATATAGCCTTGTGATACGAGTAATGCTCATGATTTCCGTCCGGTTTAAATATAAAAAATTACGATGATTATGACTTATATTTAAATTTTAGTGCGGTGAAAATTATGCGTCGTAAAAACACGAGTTGAATATTAAAACTAATAATTTGTCAAGTCATCATAAGAAAAAGCTAAATGAAAAAGTGTTTTAATTCTTGAAATTTAATTCTGCCGTGAATTACCAGCTCTAAATTACAAGTAGCGTTTCATGCATCAGATTTTGTTGAAAAAGCTGGCTTAAATCATTTCTACCATTTAATAACTTAATTATTAATTCACTACCTATCTATCTTACTAACATTGTGTTTCATTACCTTTGTCAATCATAGGTACTCATAAAATGTATTATTTTGATTAATAGCTCATATTTAATGATTCGGTACTTAACATACCATTCAATCATCCTCTAGCAAGTTCAAGTTTCCACAACATTGTAAAACGTTGATTATTAGGCAGTGCTTATCATTATGGGGTCTTCTTTACGGTAATTTTTGTGCAATAGAAAAAAAGAATTTAAGGACTATATTTACTAATGATTACAAAGACGCGCATTAGATCATCATTAAACTTAAAGTGCACATTTAACGAAGGTTAGGTTCATTCCCATTACCCCCCGCAATCGATGTGTTACCTAAATACCTACATGCGAATATTATAAAGACGCGTTAGATCATCATAAACTTAACCCACCTCTAGAATGAAGGTTCGAATCGTTCCTATCACGCACTCGATGTGTAGTCGTACCTACATATGAATATTATAAAGATACCTTAGGTCATCATAAACTTAACCCACGTCTATAATGAAAGTTCGGTTCGTTTCCCTTACACCTCGCATTCAATGCGTAGTCGTACCTACATGCGAATACTATAACGACGCCTTAGATCATCATAAACTTAACCAACGTCTAACGAAGGTTCGGATCGTTGGCATCACCCCGCACTCGTGTAGTCGTCCCTGCTCGCGTGGCTGCGAGGGCGAGGGACGCGACTTTCACTGGCGCCGCCACTTCACCTTGTCGGCTGGCGCGCTGCCAACCTCCCCCGCCCCGGGCACATCTCAGCGTGCCCACACCCACGCTATGTCGCTTCTTATGTAGCACGATATGGCTCTGTTTTACTGGAAAACGTTCCATCGAATGTTGCGTCTAACAAAAGCATTTCGCTTTAAGACCGACTATTATACGATATCTCTAACTAGGCAATCTATAATGTGAATCATTTTCCTACTCCAAGTTATATCGTTGCAATTTTACATATGTTTTATCATGATGTGACATATAAAAACATAATTGCAACAGATTTTATGTACGTATACACTTGATTTCATATTCGGGCTTGTTTCCTTTATTATGTTTAAATAATTTAAGTTAATATTGTGCAAGTGACTAAATAACTTTAACTAAAATTATCAGCAAATAAAGAGAAACTTTCGTCTTGTATTTAACCCGTTAGAAGTAGAATTCGCGAAAGTCGGTTTTAATGCTTGCCAACGTCGTGTCAGCTCCAGCACTTCTGCCAAACGCTTTTGTTTTAAATATTATACTATCCTTCCGTTTACGTGTAGTCTTAATTTAATTTCAAAGTATATCAGTGGAGTATTTCATTCATAAGTCACCTACAAATATTTAATATCAGGTTTACCCTAATAATATAAATATGCAAACAATTCATCACTGCTATAAAACCCTTTACTTCTAGCCACTACTAATACAATATATCGATATCATTGGCCAACTCATACATAATTGCATAGTCACGTAGAAGAACGTAGTGCGTAGCAGACGCTACGCGCGGGCAGCGTAGGCGCTCGGTGGCGCGTCTCGCGCCAGGCGTAGCACCGCACCGCTAAAGCCTACGCCGATTTTGACGCGTCACCAATTAGTACAATACATACAACATAATTGTGAAAGAAAGCTCAGAAAAAACAACTTGTCGAAATCGAGAACTTGGCAGGTGAGAAAATATGTGCAAATATCAACAACCTTAAATAGTGGTATTTTTACACCTCTTCCAAAGGAAAAAAACGCGTTTTCATTGATTTAAAGTAACTCCGTGGTGATTATAGTTTCACTGACATTTATTTTTGAATGGCCGGCGTTACGGGGTTATCACACACAGCGTTTTAAGAATGATTTCGGGATAATAATAGTGACAATATCCTTAAATTTTATTAAATTGTGAAAAAAAATCGGCTTCATGCGGTCCTCCCAAAGTCCGGGACACCATAATCCTGTCAGCAGGTGTGACAATAATATTGAACAAATAAATATGGTAGGCCACACTACTGTTAACAGTTGCACATTACTTAACATGAATTGGGTACCTAGGTATAAGGTTATCCTCCTTTTTAAGTCGGTTAAAACAACAATAAAAAAAGTAAACTAAACTTGCTTGTAGTAAAACTTTGCGTGCGTTGCGTAGGATTGCTTCCACATGGAAATTTACGTTCGGTATCGATCGCGCGGGCGATAGTGCCTTATCATTATCACCACCGGCGCCCGACATGCAATGTTTAATTCCATTTTTTTTTTGTATCTTGTAATAAACTTTCCTACCTACCTAAATATAGCTATACCTATCTCTATCTAAAGCCTACCCTATCTATGTATATAATATGTAACCTACCTAGCACTATCTTATATACGACCTGAATTAGCTGATATAAAGGACCCCATACGTTGTGTGTATTTTCTCGAAATAATAGTGGCCAGAATAACGTTTGTGTGATCGTCTAATTTCAATATCTCAAAGTATCACTCACCGATTCATCTTGTATCATGGTCACTTAACTCGTAAGCGACGGTCTCGGCGTCAACTCGTACGAAGTACAGCGCTCCAGCGTCTGCGATGCGGCTCGGCGTGGCGCTTCAGCGAGCGCGACCGCAGCGTCAGGATCACGACGTTGCTCAGTCTCTCGAACTTTCTCTCCCAATAGTCCGGGTCGTAGCGCACTAAGCTCACTTCCTAACGCTTACTTTTATTACGGTAACTTATGATTAGCCCTATCAATACTAACGTGACTTTATGACTTGCCACTCACTTCTTTACCCAATATAAGAAACCCAGAAGATCGACTCAATGGGGTGCAGAACAAGAAAAATCAAAGTCTAATTAAAAGCGTTTATTCTGCTATTTGTTTGAAAATGATTCTACCGGCGTTTCCCAAGAGGAGACCGCTGTTGAGAAGAAAGCCGAAAGAAACTCAACAGTAAGTCATTTTTTCATCAATTAAACTTAACACTATTACAATTATATTACGACTATTAATAAACGTATCTAAGCTAACAATCTGTCTAGATTGAGTCTAGATGGGAACTATCTAACAGATACAAAAAGGAGAAAACGCAGAACTCTCAAAACTCGCCTTACTTTGGACCCCGCATACCTGTGAGGAAAAAGCCTTCTACCTAGACAAGGTGTACGACAAATCCTGCATATAAAGAACAAAGCTAATTGAGCTAAGTTTGAAACGGTCACTCAACACACATCCAATTGTCGTTCATTCATTCCTCTGGGATATAATTAATTTACGCATATGCTCAAATACTACGCTTGCTCTTCTACGCTATGCCCTAACAATATTGCAATCTAAGTTGAGTCCACCTGAGTCTGCGCACAATAACAAGAAGAAAGATAGGTCGTGAGATGGCCTGTGGCCTCCGTCTCCCGGTTCCTCGCTCCGCTGAATGGAAACACCGAGCGGCCGGCCGAAGGAGATCTATTCAATTCCGGAGTTCCCCTTGATACGTCGCTATCTGGTGTGATGACTTACTTAGCTTGCAATATACCTACTCAAGCAAGACTAGTGTTTGATTCTGATTTGTTACCAATAAATGAAATAATAGCGTGATAAGAAGAAGGCTGTCTGCAATAGCAGCTCCCGTTTATCCTGACGTAGCGTCAAAACGTGGCTTGATTGTGCTATCGTCGAAGATTCTGCAAGGAGGCAACTATGTGACAAAATATTATTAGTCGACTTACAAACACTGGCTGCTGTTATCCAAGACGGCGTCAGACGTAGGTCCGATTTGCGGGGTGCCCGGGACTTATACAGGAGTCAATTATGTAAGTGAGACGCGATAGAAGCTGCAGCATCAAACACTAGGTAGTTCAGGATATAGTGACAATAGAAGAATGATTATTGTTGAGTTTATAAGTAACGCCAAAGTATATCTCCACTCATTCAGATCCACGGTCAATGCTAGAAATTGCCCTAATAATTCACTGCAGTGTCTCGTACGGTCTCAGCCTCTATTGCATAACTCTCAAGGAACAACGTAGATAGAATAATGACTCCGCCGAAACCTCCTTCTGCGTCTCTCGTACAGTCTCAGCTAGAATTGCAGGAATGACAACAACTACTTTACGCCCTCACTCCGTTACATTAAAATAAAACTAAAAGTAGTACTTAACTTAATCACACGTAACGTAAATAAAACTACACAGTCTATAAAGCGTCCTTCGCTTAAATTGTAAACGCTGCACTGAAGTTAAAGTTCCTTTATATATTCACCACTCAATTCACAAATTGCCCATATATAAGCTTACGCTTCACTGAATTTAATTTCGAGTTATACTTCTGTAATACTGAACTTAGAGCGATCACACTGTACGTACGCGGGCCGATATTATAACGAGGTCAGTTCGGAGTTACCGTCTCCTTCGGAAATCAAACCTTGACTGTCTATCATCCCCTTATCCCTACTCTCACGCAGTTATTCAAAAACCCAGATTTAATTGCCTCTAAAAATTCCCACGACTAAGTCCTTTTGTTCTATTGCTCGTTTACTTAAAATTGCTTTATGGTGCCCAAATTCTGCCGACACAGGGCTGCACGTATAAGACTATCGCTATTCAGTTGAAAAATTATCTTGTTTGCCTATTGTCTTAAATCCACGCCGCCGTGCTGTGTGCAACATGTGCAAGTTATTTCTACGCAAAGCACAATGAATTCGAGGCTCATAAATCCGAACCTAAACATTTAAAAGTAAACGTTTGCAATCGTTTCTAATTTCTTTTGTCCGTCAAACTTTCCAAAAATATTAGGGCCTATTGTTTAATTTATCGCTTCCTAATTCAAAATGTGTTTTTAGTGAAAACCACAGCGAGTGGTCACTGTTGTACTTATATACATGGGTATATACTTAGGGTACCTAATGGTAACATTTGTTACAGACGCCCTCAGATAGACGATACATTTTGCTAACGAAGAGTACAAAATTTTGAGGATATCTCCTAAATAGAATCTAACTTAAAATATTAAACTATGCATAACCTATTGACAACAAAATATAATATATCTATTGAACTATGTTTAAATGCTGTCTCACGTAAACTAAATCGATGTCGTAATTCTATCTAAGAATGATTATTTATAAGGTACCTGGCTTTCCTTTTCTATTCTTCTTATTTTGACGTTGACGTTGCCTTTTTCTTAATTTACGCGACACATTTATATTATGTGTTCCCAATATGGGATTTACACGGTTGGTTTCTGTTATGGGAACTTCAATGTCTATGTCCTTGTCATAGATAGCGTCTACGCCTCGCAAAAAATTTAGTGCTGACTTCGCATCGCTTAAACCTTTAGCAAGCCATAATAACCTTATTTGTTTTGGGTAGTGTGTCATAATTGTGTTCACAATTCTATCTTCAGTGTTAAAATACGTGGTAATAAGGCTTGCTTCACTAAATTTTTCACAAAAATATATTGACATATTTTTACCTTTATGATCAGATGACCATTTTCCATTTAAAATTGTGCGCAGCGCCTTATATTGTAAATTTCCGTTCCAGTAGTTTCCAAGAAAAGCAGTTTTGAAATGGAAGAGGTTTCTACATTATGTCGACCCCGCATGTTTTCACAGGAAACCGCCGTAAAACCTATGCTACATCTTTTCTGTATAAATGATGATTGATTACCCTCCTCTGATTCCTCAATACACTGTACATGCAATGCTAACGCAGAAATCACCACAACCTGTCTTATAATAGACATGACTATCTCAAATTAAGCGTCGTTATTTCTCAAATTCATACTTAATCATAAAAAAAAAATGGTACACAAGAGTCGAACTTGAACGTATAAGCCAACGAAACCCGAAGCAAAATTTTGTCAATTTCATAAAAAAGAAAGTGGGAATCGAACCCAGTATGTCGTTCATTCGTTGTATAACCTTTAGTAAGAATGGAGTCTGTGCCCTCGCACTCTTTAAGCGGTTATCAGAAATAACACATTGATTTAACTACACAGGGATTGAACCTGCGCCTTCACAGTCCTACAACTTGTATGTCATATAATACTTAGTAAACCGACAAAAAAGTTACTCAGGGATCGAACCTGCATTTTCGCGACTTTAAGAACTTAAAACCTCTATACAATTAATTCACACAGGGATTGAACCTGCACCTTTACTTTCCCAAGACTTGTATGTCATCAAACACTTAAGTAGTAACAGATAAAAAGAAATACTCAGGGATCGAACCTGCGTTGAACTGAACTGAACTTAGAACCCCTATACAATGAATTTACACAGGGATTGAACCTGCAGCCGTGCAGAAATTTACTAAATATCCTCATGCTCGTAAAATTAAATTTTTACTAAGACTAAAAAAATACGGTGAAATATGTCAACAAGGTTTGACCTTGGTTTTCTGTATTAAATTGTATTTAACGCTTATATTACTCTAATGTACATTTGGCGGGAGTCGAACCCACCCAAACTACAACAAAACTTATTTATCTTATTATAACTAATTTCTTAAATAATGTATCCTACCTCTCTTATAACTAAGATTTAATAAGCCTAATTACCAGCCTAATGACACAAAAACAATACATACATACTTGCTATTGCATACAATATATGCATAAATTTTATTTCAGTAATAACTAATAGTATCGAATATATTCCGTTTATATATCTTGGACAGACAGACAGACTCTAGTTCCCTTTGTTTCAGCATGAAACATGAGGCTAAGATATTTTCATCAACCAAAATAGCCTAAGACAGACAAACGTAGTATGCGTTCTTAATCGTCAATATGTAATGAAATATTTTTTCCTTAATTAAAATATTCTAAGACAGACAGACACATAAATACAAGTTTCTTAAATAATGTCAGTATTATAAGAAATAAACATTACGATTTATTTTTATATATTTCGGTAGAACCAATCTTTACAACCGTAAACACTTATTATATTTGAATATGCTTTAAACAAATATGCAAATAAAATTATGATGATGACGATGATAATACCTACGTACTTAAATAATTAAACTACGTTAAACTAATTTCTTATCCTACTCTAAATCGTTGTAGCTATTGTAACTAAACTACGTCTTAAGAACTAAAAATAACGTATAACTATTAGCAAACTATCTCAACCAAATAACTCTGATTCTTAAATCAAGTAATTGAAACAATGTAATGAATTCAATTTTTAATGACTTGATATCCTGCAGTCACGCGCACCAACTGTAATAAACTTTCCTACCTACCTAAATATAGCTATACCTATCTCTATCTAAAGCCTACCCTATCTATGTATATAATATGTAACCTACCTAGCACTATCTTATATACGACCTGAATTAGCTGATATAAAGGACCCCATACGTTGTGTGTATTTTCTCGAAATAATAGTGGCCAGAATAACGTTTGTGTGATCGTCTAATTTCAATATCTCAAAGTATCACTCACCGATTCATCTTGTATCATGGTCACTTAACTCGTAAGCGACGGTCTCGGCGTCAACTCGTACGAAGTACAGCGCTCCAGCGTCTGCGATGCGGCTCGGCGTGGCGCTTCAGCGAGCGCGACCGCAGCGTCAGGATCACGACGTTGCTCAGTCTCTCGAACTTTCTCTCCCAATAGTCCGGGTCGTAGCGCACTAAGCTCACTTCCTAACGCTTACTTTTATTACGGTAACTTATGATTAGCCCTATCAATACTAACGTGACTTTATGACTTGCCACTCACTTCTTTACCCAATATAAGAAACCCAGAAGATCGACTCAATGGGGTGCAGAACAAGAAAAATCAAAGTCTAATTAAAAGCGTTTATTCTGCTATTTGTTTGAAAATGATTCTACCGGCGTTTCCCAAGAGGAGACCGCTGTTGAGAAGAAAGCCGAAAGAAACTCAACAGTAAGTCATTTTTTCATCAATTAAACTTAACACTATTACAATTATATTACGACTATTAATAAACGTATCTAAGCTAACAATCTGTCTAGATTGAGTCTAGATGGGAACTATCTAACAGATACAAAAAGGAGAAAACGCAGAACTCTCAAAACTCGCCTTACTTTGGACCCCGCATACCTGTGAGGAAAAAGCCTTCTACCTAGACAAGGTGTACGACAAATCCTGCATATAAAGAACAAAGCTAATTGAGCTAAGTTTGAAACGGTCACTCAACACACATCCAATTGTCGTTCATTCATTCCTCTGGGATATAATTAATTTACGCATATGCTCAAATACTACGCTTGCTCTTCTACGCTATGCCCTAACAATATTGCAATCTAAGTTGAGTCCACCTGAGTCTGCGCACAATAACAAGAAGAAAGATAGGTCGTGAGATGGCCTGTGGCCTCCGTCTCCCGGTTCCTCGCTCCGCTGAATGGAAACACCGAGCGGCCGGCCGAAGGAGATCTATTCAATTCCGGAGTTCCCCTTGATACGTCGCTATCTGGTGTGATGACTTACTTAGCTTGCAATATACCTACTCAAGCAAGACTAGTGTTTGATTCTGATTTGTTACCAATAAATGAAATAATAGCGTGATAAGAAGAAGGCTGTCTGCAATAGCAGCTCCCGTTTATCCTGACGTAGCGTCAAAACGTGGCTTGATTGTGCTATCGTCGAAGATTCTGCAAGGAGGCAACTATGTGACAAAATATTATTAGTCGACTTACAAACACTGGCTGCTGTTATCCAAGACGGCGTCAGACGTAGGTCCGATTTGCGGGGTGCCCGGGACTTATACAGGAGTCAATTATGTAAGTGAGACGCGATAGAAGCTGCAGCATCAAACACTAGGTAGTTCAGGATATAGTGACAATAGAAGAATGATTATTGTTGAGTTTATAAGTAACGCCAAAGTATATCTCCACTCATTCAGATCCACGGTCAATGCTAGAAATTGCCCTAATAATTCACTGCAGTGTCTCGTACGGTCTCAGCCTCTATTGCATAACTCTCAAGGAACAACGTAGATAGAATAATGACTCCGCCGAAACCTCCTTCTGCGTCTCTCGTACAGTCTCAGCTAGAATTGCAGGAATGACAACAACTACTTTACGCCCTCACTCCGTTACATTAAAATAAAACTAAAAGTAGTACTTAACTTAATCACACGTAACGTAAATAAAACTACACAGTCTATAAAGCGTCCTTCGCTTAAATTGTAAACGCTGCACTGAAGTTAAAGTTCCTTTATATATTCACCACTCAATTCACAAATTGCCCATATATAAGCTTACGCTTCACTGAATTTAATTTCGAGTTATACTTCTGTAATACTGAACTTAGAGCGATCACACTGTACGTACGCGGGCCGATATTATAACGAGGTCAGTTCGGAGTTACCGTCTCCTTCGGAAATCAAACCTTGACTGTCTATCATCCCCTTATCCCTACTCTCACGCAGTTATTCAAAAACCCAGATTTAATTGCCTCTAAAAATTCCCACGACTAAGTCCTTTTGTTCTATTGCTCGTTTACTTAAAATTGCTTTATGGTGCCCAAATTCTGCCGACACAGGGCTGCACGTATAAGACTATCGCTATTCAGTTGAAAAATTATCTTGTTTGCCTATTGTCTTAAATCCACGCCGCCGTGCTGTGTGCAACATGTGCAAGCTATTTCTACGCAAAGCACAATGAATTCGAGGCTCATAAATCCGAACCTAAACATTTAAAAGTAAACGTTTGCAATCGTTTCTAATTTCTTTTGTCCGTCAAACTTTCCAAAAATATTAGGGCCTATTGTTTAATTTATCGCTTCCTAATTCAAAATGTGTTTTTAGTGAAAACCACAGCGAGTGGTCACTGTTGTACTTATATACATGGGTATATACTTAGGGTACCTAATGGTAACATTTGTTACAATCTTCAATTGTTAACTTTTTGTTATGATGTTTTTCTGTGTTATTAAAATAATTTTGTACCTATCTAATATAGCAAAATAAAACCAATGTCAAAATATTTTATTTGTGAACATAGGCACACACATAAAATTGTGCAGTTATGCTGGATGGTCATTTATTAAGGTCCAACTATCTTCTATCAGGGATGTATAAAATTGTGTGGATGTACATTAATTTCACGATAACATTATTTAGTTGCTCGGCTTGTTGTGTTTGTTTTTGGCAGACTTTAAACTGTGATCTTCATATAGTCGAGTCGAGTTGAGTGAGCAAATGTGAGCAAATCTCATAATCTTATGAAATAAATAGTTTTATGCTTAAATTAAAATAAAATAAATAAAATTAAAACTAGTGTTATTTGGTTCTGCATGGTCACCTGATATCAAATTCATTCTGTAGCATCAGCAAACAACATGTTTTCTAATTGTGAATTATATTTGATTCATACTTTATAAAATCCAAATACCTTCTTTAATATATACGAGTAATTACTTCTATCTCGTATTCGGACTTAGTTACTTATCATGATTGTACATCTTTTAACATAGATAATAATTGATCGAACTGAACTATTCCCGCAGTAGCAAACATTGTTGATAATAAGTATAAGCTTTTAATAATACCTTATAAAAAAAACAACCTTGCACAAGATCGTAAAACTACGTTCGTGTTACGTCCGTCTCGTAAAGCCTTGTTTTCTATAACTATTAAATAAAGTTTTTCCATTAGTCAGTTATACTACTTTCTAACTGATAGGTACGTGGTCGTTTTCATCTTTCACTCTTGGTTTAGTATGATATAAGATGAAATAACTAGAAAAAAGTGATGGTTTTTTCCAAAGCCTTCGTTGTAATGTTGAATACCAGCACTAGATGAGAAAGACAACATAAAATTGCAGCAATTCCTTTATTAATAAACGGAGACCATAATATTGTTTGCAAACAACAGAAAAAAATGCCTGTTTAGAAGTGTTTTAGGAGTATATCTAATGAAAGGCGCAACGACAAGTTTAATTTTGTTTGCTTAACCATTAACAAACAAAACAATACTTTTTTTTTGTATCTAGGTTACCTTTCACTTAGCTTGTACTTGTATGTAAATAGTAGGTACGACAAGTGCATAAAACGCATCATTTTACACGAGACGTTTATCCATCCGAGCGAGCTTGCGAGCGAGGATGAATATAAAGTCGAGTGTAAAATGCGTTTTATGGACGAGTTGCACACTCTACTTTTCACTTCGATTGCGAGGAAATGAAACTATCATGTAAATAACATATATACACATATCATGTACCTATACCTACTTAAAAACAAATTTAATTAAAATTAAAAAAGTTACTTTAAATATTTCTCACTAGCTGTGCCCCGCGGTGTTACCCGCTCATCCCCGGGAACACTAAATTTATTCGGGATGAAAAGTATCCTATGTCCATTCCCGGGTCTTAAACTATCTCCATACCAAATTTCATCCCAGTCGGTTCAGCGGTTTAAGCGTGAAGAGGTAACAGACAGACAGACAGACAGACACACTTTCGCATTTATAATATTAGTATGGATATTAGTATGGATTGCTCTAATAGCAATGAGAAATATTTAAAGTAATAGTTTAAAAAGTAATAAATGATAGTACATAAAAGTTACAAGTTTATTTCAAGAAGTTTTATTGTGTACTTTGGCTGTTGGTATATTTGCCTTGGTCTTAGAATACTAACAAAACGAAATAAAATAAAGAGTTAAAACCCGTTCCAGACCTTCCGATCCGATCCGACTTATCGGAAGAAATCGGATAATGTGTAGTGCAATTGTTAGGATCTTATACACTACACATTATCCGATTTCTCCCGATAAATCGGATCGGATCGGAAGGTCTGGAACGGGTTTTATTGTATGAAGTTTTATGTTTTTTTTTTTTACTGTTTATTAAGAACCTTTTTCGTGTGGCTGTTGGACCGATCGCCTTGGTCTTCGACGACGATTTTACTTTATGCTCTAGAGCATAAAAAGCGACTTTATGTCGCCTACGCACAGCATAAAGTCGAACTTTTAGAGCGAGAGAAGTGAAAAAGTAATTAGTCAGAGCGCACGGTGTGTGCAAGGAAGGTTAAGCAATGAAAATGCGCTCGATATTAAAAAGGAGAGTGAAAAAAATATATGACAGTTTTCATAATTTTTATTTTTTACAAAATTTAGTCAATTAATCTCTAGATAGATTGATTCTAAGTTTACTAATTATAAGGTCACAATTAACATTTATTCAAAGGTATATGTATATAATTACAATATAAATGGACAATTAAATTAAAATTAAACCTAAAAAGATATAATAGAACTAAAATCTAAAATAAATTGAACTAAGCTAAAATAAATCTACAAAACAGTGCCCCTGCGGCATGGTCCGAAGACCCTGGCAGCATTTCCTCGCTGAATCGGAATGCTGATGCAATGTGCGAGAAAGCTTCCAGTTCTTCGGACAGTTTACTTAAAAAGAAATAACCACAAAGACTTTTGTGAGAACATGACATTTGAATTGAAAAGAACTTTTTCAAGTATTTCTTTATGCTTGGCAAACTTGGATAGTACGGTAACATTGCAATAGTAGTTTAACATGCAAATTCCGGTAGCGGTACGAGTCAGCTGATTATGCTGACGGTACATCGATCGCGGGCATGTAACGAAAAGTTTACAGAACAGTTATTACTTACTAAAAATAATTAATAGATTCAGTCCGAATTAAGTTAGGTTAGGTTTGTTTTACAACAATACCAAATATACAATACAATACAATACAATACAATACAATACAATACAATACAATACAATACAACAACACTTTATTGCACACCAACAAGAAAAATATTACATGAGAAATCAAATATTTTACAGTTTCAGTTTTTTTTCTCGATACTTTTGTCGAGGAAATAAAGGTGAACCCTTTCTATAGAACAGTAATAGCGTGATACCGTTTAAGAAAGAAACATCCTTTTAGTAGGTATAGCTAATAAGAAATGGAGCTATTATATAGTTAGTCACCCTAACGATAGATCATTGAAGTATTATTATTATGTTAATGCCCTCCATACATTTATTGTTGTCCGAGTGGCCTACGGTAGTAACGTCATATACACCGTGGGTCTGAATAACCCGACAGGCTTTAACCAAGTATTTTTTATGGTATTACAAGTAAAAAAAATATATATCAACATAGGGTCAAACTTAAATTTAAATTATATGTAGGTAGTGATATGGTTATCCTACGGACCTACTATTTGGTTATCGCCTAGAGCTTATGAAGACTTAAGGGGGCTTGGCTAATATGATATGATATTACAAATAAATTTGACAGTATAACAGCAGTTCGCGCGGTTTCATACGCGGCTGGCGCGCCATGTTGCGTGACGTCACGCGCACGCGCGCCATGTGCGCGTATCAATTTGATCCGCGCCCGCGCAGCTGCGGCCGCCGACCCCTGCGCCTAGACCATTCAACTACGCCCAAAAAGACACCCCATATTTTGGGTGATTAATCCGAATCGCTTTGTCTAGCAAACCCTACGGCATTATTTGCACGCGCAACGTATCTGCATAAGTAATACTGCATATTAATGCATCTATTGTATTCATTGCGAGCTGCATATGCGGCTAGCGACAAACGTGATGCGTGTAATCCAACTGGTCATGTAATTCATATTATTTCCAAAAGCAATAATAAAACCGCCTCTTCATTAGTATTCGTAATGTTTAATTAATATTAGTCAGCTGTCCTATTCTTACTCTATTACTGTTATGCGAGGTGCTTAATGGTTTCGCTTCGAACGAGTTTCATGACTAAATTGTCGTCAGGGACCCTCCACATGTCTACGCTACCATTACGCAATAATAATATCAGATATTCGGGACTCCGATCGGACCCGACAAAAGTCTCGCGACGTACAATCAAAATGCAGAACAATAAAAGTTCGTGAATCAAACAATCGATCGATCGACGAGTCTATTTATTATCGCGACAGCTGCGCGGGGTGGGCCGCAGGGAACAGGGTCCCATCTCCCACGGTCTTGGCTTGCCCCTGCGCCTTTGTCCTGGTAACGGAGCGTCCGATGTCCCACGATACCCTGAGGCTAGCCGTTAGAATTGCATTAGAATAGACGAGGACCTGTTCCTTTAGAACTATTCAGAGTAACCCTAAATGCTTGTAAACACTATGGTGAAGATTCTTTTATAAAACCGCATACCGTTCTATATCTACATATTTTAAAATCTGTGCATCCACTCAATTTAACAAGTCTGTATCAACGAAGCATATGTTGGATGGATACACAACTGATTAAATTATTGACAGTGCACACCCCTCAGAAATACATGCCCTCGTATCGAAATAATACGCGATAATTCAATTGCTAACCCAGGCATCAAGAACACAGTACCTGTAGGTTTTTCTTACTCGAGTGTATTATTTTTTGTATGTACCTATATATAAATGTATGCCCAAAATATGTCGGTCTGGCCCAGGGATAGTGGCGCTACCAACAGCTTTCATACGGTAATAATGAGCATACGTCATATATATTTAGTACATTATTAGACGTCAATAGCGATTTGTCAAGGATTTGTCACTAACCAAATTCAAAACATTGTTTACCGGAATGCTGCTCAATCCCTCGTTCTTCTTGCGAAATAAATACTGAATCCTATTGAAAAAAAAAAAAAACTTTTAATTACCTACTCCCCTACGTCCTTTACGTACGCACTTAACTTATGAAATACGAGGTTATGTTTCATGGTTTATTAGGCTGTTTTGCATTCACGTGACAACAGACCAATGGAATGGATAAACAGAGGATAGGTTAGGTGTGATATTCTTGCACGGGGATATAATAATATAAGATAAACAAAAGTGTAGCAAAGCCGGAAAAAGTGGAAGAATAAATAATAAATAATAAATAATAAATAAATATTAAGGGACAATCATACACAAATCGACCTAGTCCCAAACTAAGCAAAGCTTGTACTATGGGTACTAGACGACGATATACATAATATATAAATACATACATAGATAACATCCATGACCCAAGTACAAATATTTTGCACAAATATTTGCCCCGGCCGGAATAATAAAAATGAAATGAAGCATACACTTACATCAACAGTTAACTTCACTACAAATAACTCCGGTTCTAATTGTTTTCTTAAGGAGGATAAAAATATCGAAGCGAAATCCGAAGTGCAACTGCTAATCTAACTCGAACTGAACACTAAGCATGATAGCTGAACCCCTACTTAGTGCTATGCTAGATTGCATACGAACAACATTAAATATTTAGCGATTAAAATGGAAAGTGCGGTTCAACGTCCCGAAGCGCCACGCGACGAGAGGGCCGTTATTACTACAATGCCAACATTGAAAAAGAATAAAAAGCAGCTTTAAAGTGTGCTAAGGTCGTCCGGTTTTTTTTTCGTAATGGAAGGGTTCTATTGAATTCGAAGTTTAGAAAAAATAGGTCGTGGATGTATGATTTTATTGGGTGGCAATTCGATGGGGTGCGTCTGTAAAGCGAGGGTGTGTGAGAGCGTCCGACAATGAGAATTATAAGAGAACACTAACTGAGGTTATGTCCCCGGCGTTGCAATAATCGTGTACATCAAAGAAATGTCTTCTTCTATAAAACTTTTTCTTGTAAATGACATGCTTTATATTTTTCTTATCTTTATATTACGACGTATGTAATGACAGATGACATTATTCTGCGAAGATTATTTGTGATTCATTGGCAAAAACCTCAAGCTGCCATTCTCGGTTAATATTGTGTAGTTTCGTTTACTTAGATTAATTGTTTCAGCAAAGTTCTGTATTCGGTCAGTCTATTTAATTTAGGATTTAATTACGTGATAATAATTACAAAACTTGGTGCGGTGTCGCCGGTGCGACAGCGGGGTTGGAACACTTGCAGCGGAAGCGGGGCTTCCCTCTCGGTACACTACATATCCGTGACACGCTCACCTCACGGCATTGTTTATATATGCAGCTTATTATATTACCGACACGTGGACAATGCTCTAGCCAATTAGTTCGTTATGAAGAAATTTGAAAGAAAACTGTGAGTAATCTTTAACCGTATTTTCACTTTTATATTATAAGAGAAAATTTAATTAGGTATTATTTAGGAATAAACAATTTCTCGGCTAGATTATCACAGACAGAGTGACCGTGTTATCATTATCATTTAGAAATGCTTACTGGAATGGCTGACTTATTCGTCAACTCGTTTGCAATAGGTACGTAGCTGATTCGACTTTCTGGTTAATTCATCTGCGTTAAACGAAGTCTAGCAGTGTAAATAGACAGTTATCCCTCCATTGATCAAAAATTAACTTACATTTGGCATTGAATATATCCCATATCCTCGAAATGGCAGACGCAATTACCATCAAGTATTTAATAAATTACTTTAGCTCTATAACTATGATGAATGATGACTTTGATGACACCGGCATACATAGATTTGAGACTTGTATACCTCTCGTCTACGTCGTAGCAAATAACCTACAGGAAAACTGTTTTAAAAAAATCAAAACTTAAAACGTGACAAACGCGGCGGAGTGGAAACTCGTAAATAAGTAAAGTGTGGTCAGCTCCCCTCGGGGTGGGTAATTGGCCGGTGTTTACATTCTTTCACCATGGAGAGTGCAGGCGATCAATCACCAGGTAGTAGCCGCCTTACGCGTTATGATTGTCAAACATGCTCCGATTGGTCACGTAATCATGGAATTGATCTACTAAATAGAGCTACATTGTTCTTCTTTAGACCTTTTTATATAACGCTTAGAAACATAATGGGTAGGTATATGAATGATTGCGAGATAGACTTCTACATTTTATGAGTCATGAGTGACAGTAATTCATTTCTTCGTAAAAGAACAGTCAAGGGTTTTTATTACTTATCGGTATGCTATTTGGTTTTCCCTTTTTTTCTGCTATCGTATTGTTTAACATTAAATACCCGGAATGTATCAGAACTTAAGCTGTTTGATGTGAATTTCAGTAAGTTGTTGACATATCAGCTTTTTTATAATTAGTTTATATATATTGAAATATTATGACGTACTTAGAGTTATTTCAATGCAGTGCAGTTACTTCAACATGTTCACCTATAAAATGTTATTTAATATCATTCACGTATAGTAGTCTTTCAAGAATGATGGTGAAAATCGTACAACATTGTAAGAAGCAAATCCTTCGAACTACAAGGTTGTTTAAAGCCTTCGCCACCCACAGCTGATTGCGATCGATGGTACCTCTCCATGTCTGTTGCCGACGCATAGATATTACATTTCCCGCCTATACCTGATACCTATAGCTAGGTATAGGTATAGGCACGCCGCGTCGCCGCGGGGCAACGCACGCAAGGCATGAATGACACTACCAGTTGGTGCTATTCTTGTAACAAACAACCTTCGTTCTGCTAAAACCTATTTATCGTAATGAGTTCGATTCAGATTTGACAGATACCTGAATTTTATAATCCCTAAATGTCACTGCATATCCAATTTCTGTATTTTGACCTTTGATGGAGTAAATCGTGTTGATAAGGTATGTAGAATTCGTTTCTCATCGTTGTAGGTATCCAATATAAGTTCATGCTAACTCATTTTCCGTCACTCCGTGTCTGACAGTGCGCCTATTGTGTGTAATAAGTACACCTAAAGCTATTGCCATTTTCGCATCATTGCTTATTTCATTTACTGTCCTGAGGTTTAGGTAGTATAAACCCATTATTTTTATGAATTACTGTCACGTATATCGCTCATGTTATACGCATTTACGCATAGCCTTGGTGTGTAGTAGTATAAAATACGCTAGCACCTACGTGTGTAGCTGTAGCCTAATGCGTTTCATTATCGATTGGTCGACCATTTGTGCCTGGATATCAGTTACATCGGCGATTAATGGAAGCCGGCTTGTGTTCACTTGGTTACAATCTGTTTCAATCAAAGCTTAGTTCCATACAAAAGATAAAATTTCCGAATCAATCGTGACTCAGTTCTGCTATTAAATAAATAATCTAAGCACAAAGAAAGGTACCTTGAGTTTTGATTTATATATCAGGCATAATTCAATAAAAAATTCTAAAACCATTTTTTGCACGCTTAAATCTAGGTGTCTATTTCAACCCTTAGTAAACTTTGTCTAAAATTTGTAACCTAATAGGTAAGTATGCGGTTTTTATTCGTGCGTGGTTTATATCATCGATTTGCCATGCAGTAGCAGTATTTTAACATGCACTACTTGTTAATATCGTACAAAATGTACTATTTACATATCCACGCTTAATAAATCTCTGGAACTGTTCTACATTTGGAAATCTCGCCGCGTGGCGTTGCGTGACGCAAAAAATCTTCAAACGCAAGCCAATAAAGTTAAAGCCAACAAAGTCAAAGTCAGCGAAAGTTATTAAAGTGAGTGTTGTGCACACGTGAGCCAGGTTGGTCACGTTTGTTATCAAAGCGAAGCTTATTCACAAAAGCGCGAAACGTGAGTGTTGTTTGCGTAGTCGAATGGTCGTGTTGGGCGGAGTGGACCCAATAGAGTGCCGTATTTTTCTTTCAGCTAATGTCTGCCCAGCAGTGGAACAGTACAAGCTGATAATAATAATAATGTTTAAAGTACATCGCTGTGTAGATACGTTTTTACGCGCTAGAAATGCGAAGGGAGTACGGACGCATATTCTCCAACATTTACCTTTAGATAGATTATACCTGCACCAATTATTTTCTTCATGTGCAACATTCTTACAATAAATAGTTTACTTACCCTCTCTTACTTTTTCCTTTAAAATATTCGTGTTAAATACAGAAGTTTTTATGGGAAATTTGTGTAAGATTAGAACTGACTTTGCCTAAGATTTTAATCTAGTATTTATATTCGCTTTTTTGCGGATGACGTAACGCGTTATCCAATAAGCAAAGTATGGAGAACTAAGTCGATATTTCTGTCAACAATCACAATTCGTCAACGATTTTGTATTGTCTTCAGGAAACTAGCCTATTACCAGATAATGCCATGTCTATCATCTAACTTATATTCTTACCGATTTAGACGCTTTACAGGTTCCACTCTCATTAGGTAGACTCAACCTGACCTATCTAGTAGTGTGTGAGAGCTAAACCAAAATTATAGTATCTTCCTATAGGAACCAAAATTGTTGTTGTGATACTACAAGTTCCTAGTATCTTCCTAAGGAGGATACTAGGTGAAACTACAACTTTGATTACCAGTTTAGTTTAAGTTTAATGATACTAAAATTGCCTTTGATACTTACTAACGGTAAGTATCACTTCGCTGCTCTTTCTAAAGCTGAAGTCGATTTTAGTATCACTTCGCTAACTTAACTTCCGACATCTGTTGTACTCGTAGTAGTGTATGGCGTGCGATAGTGGGGACGTATCGCGTTATCAAATTAGCGACGATCGATGGCCGTCGATTGTCGGCGCGATGAACTTAGCCGTGCGTGGAGGGGACAGCTTAGTTCCGCGAAATGATGCCGGTTCATCAATCGATATTGTTTTATTTAAGGGTCTATAAAATAGACTGGACTTATGAATTTGGAACGCTCCAATTTCTAAAAAAATATGGTCATGTGAAAATTTTATTCGCTCTCATGTCCGCGCGAGCACTTAAAACGTTGAAAAAACCGTTGAATCTTACTCAAGTGCCAATGATATGGTATTGGGATTGACGTACTAATTACTGGTGATTTAGTACGTCACTGCCCCTGAACCTGAACATCCAGAACCTTTACAAGATGACGCTCTAAACTTTTTGCATTCAATAGGTATTGTACAAATATTTTAACTTGATTGCTCCTAGGAGAGCCAGCCCTTCGATATCCTCAGGATTAAGTAAATAGCCCAACACAATAAAATTTAATTCAAGTTTTTATTGAATGTTATAATTTTGATGACTTATAATTAATTTTTCCAAAATAACATAGACATTGGGAGCTATTGTCAACTAGTTTTCTCACCTACCACACTGTCCCGCACACTGCAACTAAATCAATGAAATATAAAACGTCATAAGTTCATATTCATTGTATTACGCATAGGCTGTTTCGATCGGCGGTGTAGCATGCGCCGGCGACCCCTCAGGAGCAGCTGCGCTATTGTGCGCGCACAATGCGCCCCCGATCTATGCTAGCCCCGCATCTAGCCGCTGCTAACAAAATTTTATATTTCGTCTATTATTATTCCTAAAATCGTAGAGGTCAATGACTCGTGGATGGTTTGAACGTGCTTTTGGGAGATTTTTGTTTCATCTTCCGTAGTATTTTGTGGACCCATTCTTAACTAGGAGAGAATGTTTAAAACTGGAGACCGGGCTGTATTAGATTTAACTGATAGCTGAGGAGTATTTTTTCAAAAGGGATTATTTCTTTATGAAACTCATACAAAAACAAGCCCTTTTAAAAAGATACTTCAGTTATTAACCTTTAATGGTTACGCCAGTTCGCTAAATTTATATTTCAAGTGATTATTCGATCAAAAGACTGTCCCTTTTCATTGTATCAAGTCACTTTAGTATCTTGTTACTTGTTGCTTTCAAATTGGAACAGTACGTGTCCAAAAAGAAACCTCAGTGATGATATTCGGTAAAATATGATTAGGTATAACAGGATTGAGTGATGTGCGATTATTTGTTTTCATGCAAACTCTATTTACATTGCGTAACAAACTATTTAAATAAAACATACTTATGGCCAATTCATAAAATGATTCTTTAAATTAGTGGTAGGTTATCGTATAAACCGAAGAAGTGGTGTAAACTCTAAATTAGGATAACTGAACCTAAAACATGCCACATAAGTACACTACCGTCAAAAAGGTTAAGACCAAACACATAATATGCAAATAATCAATATTTCTATGAAGTTTTTATGAAAATGCTACTTGTAGTAGGTAGTGTAACTAATTATATAAAACTTAAAACAATTTATTAACAAGAGGTTTCATCTCATCGAAAAATCCTCCTCGGCGCTTTTCCACTTCAGAGCAGTCTTTGCATTCTTTCTACAAGTCTGTGTAGCGTTTCTTCGGTACCTAATTGGGTTTCCACTCGCATTGCAGTATCTCCCATAGAGCTGTTGCAGATGTTGGACATTGTTTTCGGTCCCTGCCTTGCCGTTCTTTATTTGCTGTGTAGCCTGTACAGATATTTTCCCAATGTTTGCGATCATTGTCTTCTTGCTAATTTAATTTGATGTTATTTTTAGAAGAATTTATGAATATGAAATTTAAAATTGTGTATGCTCTTAAACTTTTTGACGGTACAATAAAATACAATTACCTACTCTTTATTGCACAGGCACACCGCATAAAATATACAGGAGAAATACAATGCAAGCCATTACAATTAGAGGTAAACAACAGGCGGTCTTATCGCTAAAGAGCGACGGTAGTGTATTAGATTTTTTTTTTTTTTCATCACATCCATTTTTTTTTTCATCACCTCCATTTCAGCCCACATCCATCCACTATTAAGCAAACCGCTTCACTTTCGCGCCTCTATACGATAGAAATAAATCCAATTTCACGTAAACTAAAATGTTAGCTGGTGGTATTAAGTGGTGGTAAAAAGTTAATTTACTAGTAGGTATTTAATACCAGTAGGTTACCAAGGCAAGATGTCAAGGGCAAGGCCAAGGTCACCGGCCTCGGCTTGGCCGTGGACGAACATTCCTGCTCCACTGTTAACTGATTCTGAATAAGATTTATTTACTCTAGTGGCAACTTAGTTACTCCATATTTCTACAGCTTTCCTTACAAAATATTTTCTCCGTGTTGTATTGAACATACTAAAATTGTATAAATAAAAAAGTAAATATATCGTGAACAAAAGAAAAAATAAAATAAAAGGGCTTTGAAAGATGTGACTTTTTTCAAGGTTCACAAGCAAATTTAAAATTATTAAAGCCAGTAACGTCTGCTAGCGCATTAAGTGTTTATATTTTAGAAAAATCCTATTTTTCTTTTGATTTTTCACTTCAATTTAAAACAAATAAGTAAAAAGTAACATTAAATTTAAAATTTTAACAGAATCCTCATATGTATAATTCAACAAAACAATAATTGTATCACAACCATGTACTTAAATGCACTTTTTCACGGCCCAAATGGCAATTTAGTAATTTTTCCATACATTATTGTACCTTTCAGGGGTGCTACTGCTGGGCAAAGGCCATCCTTTTTCTTTGCCAACCGTCTCAAGTCTCAGTGGAGTAAATGCTCTTGCTACAAGTCCGTAGAAAGCATTCAGATCATACCACCATCGGTCAATTACAATCATAAAATGTGATATCGCCGCTACATCGTGCAATTGGCTATATGTGAGTATAAATCGAATGCAGCCCCGTGTACTACAGTGATCTATATGCTGTATTCCACTTCTACTATTCTTTATCACAAAGGCATTTTCAAAGAACTAGTTTGAAGTAATTTATTCGCTGCACGAACCTTAGGTTTGTAAGTAGGTCAGGCTGAAAATATAAAGATATGAAGTATAAATATAAATTCAACATGTCTTCTGCACAGATTATGTATACAAATACAGGTATATAGTCAGTTATATTCGAAAGTACCTGACCAATGACCATTTCTAGGTAGAACAGGCTAGCATCCTGTTTCCCCAGGATGCTAGATCCTGGGGAAACTGGACGATTAGTTTACTCTCAGTTCGAAGTTCGTTTCGCATCGTCATCCTGTTCATTCGAATATAGTTTAAATAATACGAAAACTAAAGAGCCTTGTATAAGGAAATGTATAAAATCTGTATTTATTGGCGTTTAATGTGATTTCAACAAATAAAAGCAATTCGACGCCTATTTGCCGATTCGTTTATTCTATGAGAGGTGTATTAGCGTTAGTGATTATAGGTACCAGATGTGATATTATATTAGGATAGGGCAAGGCGCTTAAAAAGCTAACGTCTTCGGGAAGACTACTGTCAGATATTTATGGACATATTATCCTATGACTATGAGGCATTAATTGAACGAGCGAAACGTTGGCTATTTAAACAGATCCGTCATGCGCCTAATTAAATTTTTATAGCAAAATAATTCAACAGTGATTCACTGTTGTGAAAGAATCAGGCGTCAAGAAATTACTACTATTGCTTTATATATTTAGTATCGATACTAGACGGACATCATTTGAACTACAACTCAGCTGCAAAGTGGCAGTTCGAGGGCAGTTCTGATGCAGTTGACGTAACTACAGCAAAACTGTAACCTAACTGCACAATCCGCTTGCAGCTGGCGTGTATTTCATGCTAGTAGTAACTTTTCAATGGGACCTGAATCGTCGAATGATCAGTGTCACAGAATATGGTATACTCCTCAAATCGCCCGGCAAAACCAAAACTCACTAAAATTTCTGTCACTACTATTCAAAACCTCGTATCTTGTTGGTACATTGATTCTGAGATGCGAGCTTTGTTTTAGGTACTACATTTCGTCTGTCCGAAACTCACTAAGTAACAGGTATTTGTTACTTAGTGAGTTTCGGTTGTCAACAGACGAAATGTAGTCGAAGGAACAGTCACTTTAAGTTTTGATTCTCCACCCCGTCCAGGGAGAAAAAATCACTACCTTATTAGGTAGTAACTTCAAAAACTATTTCTTCAAATTCAATGATAATGATAAATCTCAATTTCCTACACATACATGAGTGCGTGACGAATACTTTATTATTTTCTCTCACGTGATAAATAATGGGGCCGTCGCCGCCGCGGGGCCCAATACAGTAAGCATTTCATATATTCTGCCTGTTTTTGAATTTCCCGTGTTAAATGTTTTTTTCGAATGACAGACACCACATAATAAAATTATGCAAACATCGCCCTCCGGGGTTACATTTTTTGCAGCCTTCTTAAACAATGCATGCTTAGACTGTTTATACCAAATACTGGTTTGCTAAATTTGTGTTTCAAATTAACCAATAACGATGAGTAGGGTACCTCTACGTTAGTGCTTAGGCGCGAAGTTAAATATCAAAAATACATTAGTAATTGATTACTTTCAATACTGTTTAATACATATATGAAAAGTGTTTTACTGGCTTAAGACAGTTTTTTGTTAAGTACTTACCTTCCTGCACATCCTATGATTTTATTGCGTCCTTATTTACTTACTGGTACAATACACACTCGGTCGATTTTGTGTACCTTTTAGCAACGTACCGTGAAAAGGAAAGAAATGTGAAGAACAGAAGAGAGGGAAGCAGAGCGAAGATAAGTCCAACTCCTCGCGTTCACTGCCGGAGCCATTATGTGTACTAATCGATCATAAGGCACGCGGTGAATGCCAAGAGCGGACTAATACTACGGTTATGAAGAGTTCCAGCTCGGAGCGCTATAATTGCTGTCGCTATCTACTAAGAGCTGAATATTTGCTGTCATTTGTATGTTTTGTTTCGTAGAATGAGCGCTTGTATCCGCAAATTGTCTGATGGCGCCTTTTCTAGGCAGCGCATTTAAAATATTACTTTTATGGAATTGTTGAAAACAATCAGATCGTATTTGCAAGCATATAATGATTACGTTTATTTTAAAGGCATGCAGAACTCAATATTATAATATTTTTATGGAATTGTTAATAAAAACAATCAGATCGCATTTGCAAGCATATAATGATTACGTTTATTTTTCGCCCCCGACGAAAAAAGAGGGGTTTTATGAGTTTAACATGTGTATCTGTGTGTCTGTCTGTAGCATCGTGTTAGCTCCCAAATGGATGGGCCAATTTGAGTGTGTTTTTTTATCGAAAAACTTATCGTTTAGTTTCTAAGATATTCAGTTTTAAGGAACATGTGACAAGATCTCGGCCAATATTAAAGCTAAGAATTCAAAATTTTGTAGTTATGTTTAGTTTTAGTAGCATTTTCTATATCACTCATTGAATGAGGGTCTCATAGTGACCAGCTCCTTTTTTTATTTAGGTTATTCTAATTTACTAAAAATATGTGTCCTAGCATTCATACCCGAACTACGACAGAACTACTCGTACATATGATGCATTACTTTTTCAGCTTCTCTTTAATCAAGGTTTCAACGCTATACCTTTTTTTAGGATTCCGTACCCTAAGGGTGAAAAAAATGGGACCCTTTTACTATCGTATGACTAATTTCTATACACAGCACAGCACAGCACAGAAAATAAAAATATCTATGTATATCAAAACGATTCAAATATAATAGTCATATCCCGGGGTTTTCGGTGCATAAATAATTTGACACTAGACCGACTGTAGGCGTGAAGTCATTCGTGCCACCTAAAATCCCGTGGTATAATTATAATCTTACGACATTGGTGGGTCAGTTAACCGTTTATCGCGTGATAACAAATCACTAATCACTATATTCTGCCTACTAAATACTGGCAGGAAATTTGCGACATCAGTGTTTGCAGTGAACTCAAATCATGATTTGAATTACATGTAGATAATTAAGGAACAGTTTTTTGTGATGTGATATTAGAACTTCTAGGCAACAATCGTTATTTTTAGGGTTCCGTACCCAAAGGGTAAAAACGGGACCCTATTACTGAGACTTCGCTGTCCGTCCGTCCGTCACCAGGCTGTATCTCAAGAACGGTGATAGCTAGACAGTTGAAATTTTCACAGGTGATGTATTTCTATTGCCGCTATAACAACAAATACTAAAAATAAAATAAAATAAATATTTAAGGGGGCTCCCATACAACAAAGGGATTGGTTGCGTTAACTTTGCACCTCATTTGTATGGACCGCTATACATACCAGGTGCAAACTTAACTTAACCACTTAAGGATGGAAAGTGTTTGTACGGAACCCTCGGTGCGCGAGTCCGACTCGCACTTGACCGGTTTTTTATTTTTTTGATATTCTTAAGTGTTTGAGTGAGAATAAAATATTAGTGACAACTCGCAAAACATTGAAATAAGTAGGTAAGTATTTAACATAAAACAAATGATAAGAATGTTAGTTACATCAACTTTTCTAAATTAAGATTCAGTTTATTTGTCTTTATTCAATATTTTTCCTGTTAAGAGGCCTTATTTCTTTTAAAATTTCTTTTTTTTTTCATATTATGACAAATATTTTGATAATTTAAATTTCGAGTAGTTTTTGAAACATTTTTTTTAACGGATAAGGAGCCTTAATAAGCTTCCTTCTACAGTCAGCGACATATATACATGCACTCTAAAAACATAAACCTAAACCTCCTAATGCATTTGGGGGAAAAGAAAGAAGTACATAGTCACCATGAAAAGTAGTTAGGAATTTGACATAGGTAAGCCAGTAAGTTGTAAAATTGTCACCTACTTTTGCTGATCGTGCCTTGCTATTCCCTTGTATTTGCCTGTACACGTCCAGTGTATTTAACTAAGATTAACAAATTCTACATACTTACTTATTGCAGCTTATATGTGCCTAAAATAGGTATACTCGAACACTTGTAGTGATGCAAGTTGCACATCATTCTGGTAAGGTTATCTAGAGCCTAGTCACATGCACGTCTATTTCACCTTCGATTATTCGCTGTGTCATTTCATTACTGTAACTTACAGTACCTAGACAAGGTCTTTGATAAACTTATAAAGACATAAATAAGGTAATTGTAACGATTCGAAAATACTATAACTTATAATATATCATGATACATAATTAAAGTCTTCGTCGGTATAACTTATTTTTTTTGAATGATGACATTACTATCCGTCGACACTCCGAATCGACTTGTTTGTGGGAAAGAAACGGATATTTTGATAATGGTGAAAAACGCAATCATTGACCCGCAGCAGTAGGTAACCATACGTTTAACTATACCCAATCACCTTCTAACTTACCTTCTCCTTATCTTTCTCTGTGTAAGGTGAGTCGGGGCTATTGTAGCTATGGGGTTATTGTATCTTCTTACCATTATAATGGTCTGTGACCATTATAATGGTCTGTGTATATATAGGATACACAGACCAATGGTATATATACACAATCCTATATATTCACAGACCATTTTAAGGGTCACAGACCATTATAATGGTAAGAAGATACAAAAACCCCATAGCTACAATAGCCCCGACTCACCTTACCTAGATTACACATTCTCAATTTGTCACTTGAGTACAATTTTTTTTTTTATTATGTAGTATTTTTATTGGAGCGAAGCGAGCGAAGCTCCCATGGATCGACTCGAATGGACTTCGTTAACAATGCGCAGATCTCAGCGAGTTTTCAACCGATTTTAGAATTTTTTGTTTTAAAATGCATAAATTAAATTTCGCTAGGTCGTGACGAAGAGAAAATTTCGAAAAGAAAAAAAAACTCCGCTCCAATCTATGGTGCAAGCTTAGCCGGTGGCTGACTCTGCATCGACCTAGTTACCTTACCATTAGTTAACGTGACCGTGTTCGCTAGCGACAACGTAAACGATTTGTATGGTGAATATAGTAAAGCGCCCCTATAGCGGTTACTTTGTATAACTACAACTCTTTATACAAAAAGAACTGTCACTGTAAACTCATGGTACGGGTACTGTACACAATAGTACAAATGGCAGACCTACTCGTAATGTGATAAGGCATTCTTTACCAGTGAACCATCCTCCCTCCTAAATCGGTCCCATAAGCATTGAGGCCTGTTTATCAATTTGTCGTCATTGACAAACTGGTCTAGCATAAATTTGACACGTGACTCTTTGTCGCCCGAGAAATACTACCTGTCACTTTCCTTTCAATACCGTGCGAGCAAGACAGGAGGTGCTGACTCGCGCGACGAGTGAAGTCGCGGCAAAATATGTTAGCCCTGCTGCGTCAATCAACTATAGCGCCGAACAGAAACTAGCAGTTGGTAACAGATCTCGTGAATACGAGTACAGTATAGTATTGCCATCGTATTTTGCCGGGATAGCTCGTTTTTAGGGTTCCGTACCCAAAGGGTAAAAAACGGGACCCTATTACTAAGACTCCGCTGTCCGTCTCTATGTCTGTTTGTATCTCATGAACCATTATAGCTAGACAGTTGAAATTTTCACACATGATGTATTTCTGTTGCCGCTATAACACATACTAAAAACTGAATAAAATAAATATTTAAGTGGGGCTCCAATACAACAAACGTTATCGGTTGCATGAATGTTGCACCTCATACATACGAGTTGCAAACTTAACTTAACCCCGCCAGTTAAGATGGGAAGAGTTTGTACGGAACCCTCGGTGCGCGAGTCCGACTCGCACTCGGCTGGTTTTTATACTTCTATATCGACTGTGTGTATTTTTGTGAATTCAAAATATGTGCAAAATACACGCAAAGTTCTAATCAATTGTGATTTTTTTTAAGATCCAACGTTAAATTGTAAAAGGTATATGCATAAAGTCTTGTTAAAGAGGGTGTTATGTTAATGATTAAGTATATTAACTAACAATTTATTTTAACATGACAATGCGTTTCCAACGTAGTATTGCACACAAACATAATTAAGTGACTTTAGTACTTGTTTTAATTATGGTGTAAAGGTGTGCTCAATAGATCAAAACTTTAGGTTTATTTTACGAGGCACTTTACATGGGGAATAAGCCTTTATGATTCCTCTGGTCATGTCGCAACACCCCAGACAATGCTCCTGCCCTGGCGTCACGTACATTCAAGCAAGATAATATAAGTACCATTTTCGCTCTTGTTTCAATGAAAATAAGGGTTGAAAAGGTATGGTACGTTTCAGTTTCGATACGTGGGCATATTCGGTACGTGATTGAGATAAGGCACTTATCAGCCGCTTGGACATGTTCAAGGGGCTGGCCCCCTATTTTATATTTCAGTTAATTGTTCTTAGGCTCATTATAAAGGCTTTTGAAATTGCGTTTCAATGTACAGGGCTGGGTCAATCTCATGGTTAAAATTTACTTAGTTTTGATTTCCTAATAATTATTGAATTATCTAAATTGTTAAACTTTTTTGCATTTTTGTAGTGGCCCCATGTATTTCATTTCACCTTCCTCCGTCGGAGGTTCTCCTTTTGCTATATACAGACACTGTAGAGCAAGTTTTCGTAAGCTGACTTACTTGATTGCACCTGTGAAAGTGATGCGTTTAACGGGCCCGCCATGGTTGTGCTGTTTATCGCACATAGAATAAATAGTAAATCATCCTACACGTATTAATACTACAAGTAAATGCAATAATAGATGCTTTATTCATTATTCGTCAACCTTTGACAACTGTAACTATAAAGTTGCCGAAACGTCAGGAAGACTCAAATTATGAATGTACGCGATATACTCCGTTTGTATGTGTGATAGTCGACAAACCCGAAGATAATATTAGATTCCTTCACAAAATAAACGCAACCATCATCGTAGGCCTGCAGATTAACCCGGGACGATCTTTGTTTTATTTATTTATGTAAGTAAGTACAGTAGCAAAATAAAATATCATTTTTTTTGGTAATTTTAGGTTTGATTGTTTTTGAAACTCAATAATATGTATAAACTGAAAGTTTTATTCAATTAATTAATAACAAGTTGTGGTTTTGTGTATTTATATTACTAGTGCCCTGGGAAACCAACATTAACTGTACCAGCACCGAACACCTGTTATTGGTGCGTACTTGCAATGTAAATATCTAAGGATATTGACTGATAAACAATGTAGGTATTTATCAGTAGCATGGCATGTGTTCTTTATCTTTTGCTTTTGTTTGTACGTCCTGCCAGCATTTCAATTCATTACAACAGGATTTGTGCTTTGTATCGTCTCTTAATTATAGAGTTTATTTTAAACTTTTAAACTTCGTTTTACATGTCAACTCATGTAACATTACGGGTACCTAGGTATATACAGAAAATATATACCTGGTTTTCACATCATAAGCAAAAATATAGGCATATACTGTGTTTTTCAGAGTACTTGAAGAGGGTAGGTACCTAAGAATATTTTTACTTATTAGAAACGACTTTACAGTAAATAGATAAGAGTAAAAATTGAAGTGATACAAGATACTCGTTAAATATCTATCCAGAAAGATTTGCTGTCAATTAGGAAATAGGCCTAAGATTAACTTCACACTGTTTAAAACATTTCATTTTGAATAGGAAACTATGCTCTCACATTAGTTTAGTTGTCTAAATGTGCAAGTTGCCTTAGTGGTCTAGGACATAGATTGGTTAACTGTTCCTCACGAACATTCCCTAGTAAAACAGTATTACTTGAATTTAGTATTAAACATAGGCCGTGATATATCGGATAACTTATCGATAAGTATCAGATAGCGACAGCTGTCTCTATGATGAGTAATATGATAGTGACGTCAGCAGATCTATTACCAATTTCACCATCGAGAAATTTATGTAATTATAGCATTTTTGTCGTCACCAACTTAATGTAAATATTTTTTAGTATCAGGGCATTGCTGAAAATCTCCGCTTGGTTAGTTCAGTTCGTGCGTTAAATAATTGTGTTTGAATAAAAATGCACTAAAATTTACTTACCTACAGAACGCTCTCATGTCCATAAAGTATATCAAAAAGCAATTGTATTTATGCAAAAGGGAGCCAGTCCCCATATCAAAACTGCATTGAACCCTGTAACTATAACATAAAGTACAAACGTTGAATCTGGGTTCCCTTTTGCATAAATACGTCCAATGGGCTAAGGGAGCCTGTTTAGAAATATTTCTAACTTAGGCTTCCAGTCCACTGAAGTAAAGCGGAGACATGAACCAATCAGGCTGCGTCTTTTTGAAGCCCGAAAGAAGAGCATTTACATTGGAGAAATGTGATCAGTACATTTTCAGATTTCCGCTTCTGGAGACAGACAGTACAGACACCCTTACAAGGGTATGACAGAGTTTCCTGGTGTATTGTTTTATTACTCATTTTGTGCTGTGAGATGTGTCATACAGGATACAGGAGACGACAAATCTTGGATAAGTCTTCAGGGAACGCACGCTACGAGTATAAGTATACAACCATCAAAAAGGCCAGATGCTCCCGTGTATGGAAAATGTGCATGGAGGCCTACCTGATAGCTTTATAGTAGTTTATACCGTCTTCACCTGGGATACTTACCGCCGTAACTTCAAAGTGTACTTAAATCAGGTAACTTTTTAAATTACGTGTTACTGTTACTAGTACATAGAAGACATCGGATTGGTAAGTAGTTTTTTTTTTATTTTCAATGATATTTGAATTTGTACGTTTTGCTATATATAGTTAATATTTAAATCAATATGCAATACAGTTCACAGTTCACAAAGACAAGTCTAAGATCTATATTGCACACATGAAATACAAATCGTACAAAAGGCGGACTTAATGTCATAGGGCATTCTATACCAGTCGACCATTGGGCAAAGCAGATAAAACCTATTTAATTTAGGGCGGTGCAACTAACTTAAATAGATTTTAATAAATAAATACATAGAATAGATTTAAATATCGTAAGTATTAAATTGACGTCGTGTACTTTAAACCAAAAGTTAAGGCTGGATTTTAACGTTGCCAAATAAAGTTTCGTATAAATAGATGTTAGTGTTTATTTATACGAAACTTTAGTAGGTTGTCGATTATTTACACACTTTGAGACTTGAGTTTTCGAGTTTTCCCGATGGGTTTATCGGCATCTAAGTATCTTTATGACTGACACGTCGAACTCAACAATGGGAATTTACGATTACGCATGGCCCGGCCCGCGGCCCATTTCCACGACCGACGGTATCAAATCCATGAGTCACGCGCTGCAATTTTGGCCAAAGTTTAGTGCGACGGGCATCTCCGTTGTCACTCAGCGATTAACGTGTTGGCCAGGCTCCAAAGCCTGTACCTACTTGTATATGTACTCTCCCTTTGTCTTGTTTATAGACATTGTGACATTTTCAGAAACTACGTGGGTTTTCCTCCTGCCGATGTTGACAGCGGGTTTGCTTTTATGTATGTAGAATACGTATGTCCATGTCTAACTATTATGTGTGTTTCATTTTCAGGCCTCAATTGAGATTATGGTGGGTGATGTTGGCCGAGATATTACAAAAAAAAAACGTTTTATTATAAGTTGACTGTAAATAAACATATTTCGATTAAATGTAGGTATAAGGCCTATTGTCAAGCATAATGTGGGCTCATTATTGTGTGTTGTTGCATGATTGCACATTGAACTGCAATTCTTTCGTTTCTCAAATCGCCATACTTGCATAATAATAATGTCACGTTTAATTAATAATGTCAATGTGGCTAAATATAATTGCAAGCCATTAAATTAATTAATTAATGCTAGAGCTCGTTATACCTGTAGTAAATATGACTGTATGCAAAATATATAAGTAGCCGATAGGTATATAAGATATAATTAAATTTCCTTTTCAGTGAGGCAAGTACTCAGCTGAACAAAGGAAGGATCTAGATAATTAGGTGTGGACAAAAATAGTCGTCGCGTAGTCGGGCCCTGGCCAGATGACGTCACGGCCAGGGCCGGCGGCGGGGCAAGACGGGCCCCGCGCCAGTGCCGCGCGCGCCGCCCGCCAGGTCGCACGTACCGCTGCAGCCACCCAGCGCCAGCCGTCGCCCACCACTCCACCCCCCTCCCGGCTGCCTACGCGCTCCCGAACGAGACGCCGGTGAGTACCTACCACTACCCACTGCACCCGTGTTACCCTAGTCATACACCACGTCATAGGTACATGTATGCACTAGGAAAGTTATTGTCCGACTGCAGCGAGCGATGCACCGTGGTGACAAGCGGTTGCAGATTTCTCCTCCTGGTTCTTCGGTGCGGCGATCCCACCCAACGTCACTAACATAGCGACTATCACGTATGTATTTAATTGCAATTTTATTCGTTAATTGGACCGTAGTTTTCTTGTACGTAGAGAAGCAAGTCAACCTTGGCGCATCGTGCATTGCAGCGGGGACCTTGCAAGTCACGCGTCACAGTAACCTCGCCTCACGCCGTGCTCGTACCTTTACCGAGATTTCACTCGATAACGTTTCCAAGGCGACTCCTATTTACAGCGCGCGTTCCATTGCGCCGCCGATACCGGGCGCAAAACAATCACGAGTATGTTTGTAGGGATAGCCCGCAATGGACACAAAATATCTTCATAAAGTAGCGTAGTAAAAGTAACATGGTAAGGGCTTATGTTGATAGACGCGTTTGACGGAGCGGACGCAAACAGCTGACCGCTGTCGACGTATTTCTTTTTTAACAGATAAAGCGTAAATGACGCGGTCGTTCAAGGACGTTGCGTATTATCGAATGGTATTTCCCGTTTAGTACTAACTAGCTTACTAACGACACTTTACAAACGACAGTCATTAGTCATTACCAAAGTTACTGTGTCAATGTAATCGGTCATCTGAAGAAGTTAACTAAGTTTCTTCACTTGTATGAAGTCAAGTACCAATACCTAATCGGGTAAGTAAGTATTGCGGCGTGCGTGCGCACGCATACCTAGCTACGTATGAACTAGGGGCCTCGGCGTTTCCCGAGTTATCGCACTGGAAAAACACGCCATACTTTATCGCAGCCGTATCAGCAGTGCAATTCGGCAGACAGAGCGCGACTCCAGCCGCAACGCAACCGTAGCGCTACACCACACTAACTAGAACTCGCATTCTGTTGTGACGGTAAATGGTTTCGCAGCAGTTTTAGTAACGTTTTGTTACAATTCGGATTGGAGTATATATGGGTAGCAACACAAGTGAGCAGATAGGCATTGCAGTACCTCATTTGTTTCGCCGGCGCCGCTTTTATTGCACTCGCCTCATTCAGGGCACGGGACCAAAACGATAAAATTGAAAGGAGATCGCTGACCACTTTTCCTCTCACCTGAACTTGTCTTACTTACCAATTTGAATTGCACCGTATGCTCCAGTTTACATTACTATAAGTGAATTCGATGTAGTTCCTGCCTTCAATATGTTTTATATCAAAAGCCGCGCCTTCATATTTTTGCGTATATGTAATACGATAATGATAACTACTTTACGAGAAAAGTAACGCTATTACCTTTTGTTAACTTGTGTAATTTTATTATGTTTTCAAATATTGACTCCGTGTAAATAAGTAACAGAATAGTGTTTCGTTTACTTGTATTCTTAAATATCGTTGAGGCCCGGATTGTATATGTTTTTCACCTCGAGTTGGCATTGATCATGGTCCACAAAACCGGTAGGTTGCGGTTACCCTTCGCCGAACATTGAGAGATATCGGCGCTTGTACTAGGTACATATTTAGTGACTTTTGATCGCAATACCTGCTCTTGGATATTGCAATTCCAACTTAGTAATCAGAAGTTTAACGTCGAAATATGTTTTGCCTACATACCATCCATCCATCACGTCAGAGAAGACTCATTCTTTGATTCTGTTATGAACTTATTTCTATTATTATTCTTGTTTATTTATTTTGCCTTTGTGATTTATGTTTAGATCACGTTTGTTCTTATGTGGACCTGTTAACACTTTTACAATAACCGTTGTTTCAATTTCAAACTAAGCAAAGTGGCAGAAAAATTACACAATTACCGCGCCAATCCAACGCACCGAATAGGTATATCGAAATCGAAATCAATCGCAATCGAGTACACATTATAAATAACGAAGCGCGATACTTAAGTACCTAATATTAAATAATTCCAAGATAGCATAGTTCCATGTTTGAAACATTTCGATGACGATCGAGTCATCAGTGACGCGCGATAGTCGGGCTCGCGCAACGGGCCGGCGGCCGGTATCGTAGGCTGGCAATGTCTTCGCCCACTCGAGTTGCGGCCATTCGTGGCCACCCGTAGCCCCGCCGCGACATTGACACACATACTCTGGCTAAAGATTCACGTTGCAACTTAGCGGGCACCTAGCAACTACCAACGTTATGAAACGCTTGTTGTAGGTATTGCTCCACATCTGTTCAGTTTCCTTATTATTTTTCCCCAATACTCTGTATGGTTATGGTTTTACCACTTTTAACCTCATTTTAAAGCTTGTGAGATTGTACATGATGATGGTTTAACCTGTTTTATTATATTTTACAGAGTGAAATGGTCAGAAAATACGAAAGGATGAGTGGCCGCCAGTCCTGGAGCGAAGCCGACATGGCGAGGGCTGTGGCCGCCGTAGTCTCGGGGAAGATGGGATACAAACTTGCCGCCAGGACGTTTCACATACCGCGCTCCACCCTGCAGAGGCGCGCCAGCAAGATCCGCTACCAGCAGCCCGACGACCCCAAGCCCCTCATGGGACACTACAGACGAGTCTTCACCGAGAGCCAAGAGAAAGATTTGGTTGGCTACATCAAGAGCATGGAGCAGTACTTTATGGGAGTATCCCGACGTGACATCAGGGAGTTGGCCTACCAATACGCCGAAGACAACCACCTGAATCATCCCTTCGACACGAACTCGAGGATGGCCGGCGAGGACTGGGTTAGGAACTTTCTCAAAAGGAATCCGGAACTGCAGCACAAGTCGGAAAAAGAATTCGAGTTGGAGCCAGTGAATTTCGACCAATTCTACCACTTCATGTGTCAGTTTTCATGATTAGTGGTATACCAACAAGTACCATCTGAAAAATAACCAAGTTGAATACTAAGCCAGGAGGACTTGATATAAAATAAGACATGAAGGTAACGCGCCGATGTTACTTTTTCTATCGCTCAAAACAGTCTTTTGTGCCATGGCCACTTTTAACACTATATTAATAAAAAATTATGAACCATGGCCACTAGATAATTAAAGAAAATTTTGAGCGAAATTTTTTTATTAAATTAATATATTTTTTTTATATTCAATGTAGGGAACAAATTAACAAAGCTCAAACATATTAGAGTTTTCGTTATTAACCATGATATAAAAGGACACTACTTATTTTAAAAATTGTACTTAAAGGTTAATGAATCGAACCATCCGTTAATTCTTAATTTATAGTTTAAAATTTTGTTATTTAATGATAAATTTTATCTTGCTAAATTAAGGGCTGTGATAATATGAGAAGTGTATTTTGTGGAACATATCAAGCAATTTAGAGAGGGATAGTATTTACCTGTATCAGAGGAAGGCAAAGCATTGTTAAAAAAAAATTATCCATGCCAAGCATGAAGTAATGATAAGATATAAGTACCGAACATTTTAAAGACTCTTCTTTAAAATATATAATACAATATTAAAATATCCTAGCTAAATTGAAAGGAACCAGACTGATAACTGATTTCTGGTAAAGCGTACTATTTTATCACATAATTATTGTAACAGATCTAGACTAAAAATATATTGTACGGGCAAATATTAAAAATTTAAGCGATTAACCCGAGTAAGAATAATATGGACAACAAGAGTCTTTAAAACTTGTTAGGAAATACATATTTATCTATACCGAGTGTTGCCTGTGATAGGAGCAATAAATTAAAACATAGATTCTTCCCTTCAAATTGAATATCATTTGCTTAGCAACGTTAAAAAATAATTTGTATTAAATAATAAATAACTTTTAAAAATTTTTTGTTCAAAAAACAGGTATTTATTGTGAAACATTTCATATTTAGTACCGTGACAACTATCAATCATCAAAGGGATGATTATATACATTGTTAAATACTATTTAATTTATTTGAAATATTGAACATCTTAAAACTATACTTTTCTTAAAAGTTGCTGAAGAAATATAGTTCACTTTGAAGATTAGAATCTACCTATGTTCTTGTTACAGGCAACACCTCGTATATTTTTGAAATTAGAATGTAAGATAATAGTTGTTTCTCTTAAACATCTCGATGTATATGGCTTGTTGGATCCAAAGCACTCTTGCGCACGCAAGCTCTGACGGGAACTATTGTGATAATGGTGATTGGTGATATTAGTGGAAAAGGAATAGTTACAGATCAGACTAACTTTTTGAACACAGCTGTTCTTTAAAAAAAAAACAATATATTTATTCTATAATTGTAAGACATTAAGTACCTTATATTTTTTGTCGTTACCTGATTTAAGTTTTGATCTCTTAAGTTAGTTTAGGATCTAGATTTTATTTATTTGGCCTTAAAAATATTAAATTTGTTGAAAGAGGTTTACTAAGGGACCGTAGTCACTTACCTAAATGCCAAACCTGTTGATGATTTGAGATTTATTTTAATTTTATTCTTAAGTACTTACTGTAAGTTCAATAAACAATTTTAAATTTTCACTATTGTTTAATTAATTCATAACTATCTTCAAATAAGGCCACAGACGAGAAATTACGTAAGTTATGTTTATGTCAAATATACAATATGCGACCAGCAGCTAGCAACATTACTGTAGCTACCTGAATGCAACAAATAAAAACCAAGTCAGCAACAGACATTCACTGCTGAACATAGGTTTCCCCCATAGCTCGCCACAAGGTGCGATCCGTCGTTCGGAGTACCTGCCCTACCTAATATATATCTAATTATAACGTAGGCACAAAAGTTAAATGATTAAACTAGATATCCACAGCAAGGCAGAAAACGTTTAACCTCTTGATTGCAGACTACAGACGACAGCGCTACAAAAACTGCGACCGTGACTATATTAATCTGTGCCGTGACGTAATCGGCAAAAGTTATCAATCTAAAACATTAATAGACAACAATATTTTTTATCATCTCATATCACCGTCGCACGCTGTCTTCCTAGCAGAAGTGTGGCCAACGCCCAACAAGTTAATGTCCCGGCGAACCCGAAAAAAGAAGAATCTGCTAAATGTCTAGATTGAAAATTTGGAAGTTCTTCTACGTTTGGGTTTGGAGCCTATTATGTTCAGTTGTTAAATTGACAGACCTTACTAAGGTTTGATTCATGAAATAAATGGGTCATTGTCAGATTTAGGTGCGCGTCTTTCCGGTGGACATTTGCGAAATTAAGGATTCCAGGGCCTAATTTTCTGATTAAATGCCTGTGAGAATAAAGAACACTCCCTCTTCTATGATCCGATATAATAGCAACCTAACCTAGATTCATACAAGCTCTTAACTTTTGACCACCGAAGGGACAAAATTTGTTTTTTGAACTGACAATGACCCAAATAAATGGATAAGTAAAGCAAACTATTCTGGTTCGAGAAAAACTGAACAAAAATGGTCAAAGAATATGTGAATTATAAACTGGAGATTAAATACTACGAAAAAACTCGTCTAAATAATACAGAGTAGTTTTCAAGCAGAATCGCAGAAATGAAATATGCCTAGAGGAGGAAGCAAAGCATGAACTGGGATTGTATGAGGACGATGCAAGAAAGTGGACCGCGAGATAGAAGAATAAAAGTCGTTTGGAGGTACTCGTACATAATATTACAGATATATCCAACTAATAACGTATTTGTTCTAAAACAAGATCTCTGTAGTTCGGTTCTTTGCCTAACCTAAAGGTGCCTTACCACCAGGGATGTGCTACGCTACATTGCTATAGATGTGTTTGATATCCACCAATCATATTTATAGGTCCACATGGTGGAGACCGGTAGCTTTGGCATCCTCACAGCATAGCTGCATAGTACGTCTCTGATGGAAAGGCAAGGCACACTAACAGCCGTATGCAGCGGACTCTAATGTACGCTAAGTATGCCTACTAGTAAGGAAATTCGAGTCAACAAATTCGCTATAGCGGTTGGAGCGTAATTTTGAAAATCTGCGTAGACACGTGAACGTCAGTACCTAGGTACAGAGCACTGTCAAATAAATTACCTTTTAAATCTGACTGGAAACGAATGCGGGTGACCTAAATAAGTATGTGACTGCGAGTAGCTATTTTGATGAATCTAGAGGTCACGTTAGCAGTGACGAGTCCAGTATTTAGCATATTTTCGGTAAAAGAATAGGGCCATCAAAATGGCGACCAACTTCTTTAATTAATGTGGATCGCCAAATTTTCCCGTTCTGACCCACAAGATACCGTATCCCACCGCATTTTGCTTCAACATCCAATTTCAAATGGGCCGCTCGATTATTATTGGATTGAAAAATGTGGACCTTTGAGACCCCTGGCTAACATGTTGGTTATCTCACCTTTAAGTGATAGGTAAATAAATAACAAAGCTTACGTTACTTTCCGACAGGCATACGATATGAGTGCGAAAGTGAAGGACGACTTAAGATGTGTTTATGACGTCCACCGTAACCATCAAAGGCCCTCTGATGAAAATAGATGAATAGGTACAGTCCGTGAACAGATCGTATCTCAGATTGCGATTCGGGCTTGGGTGAAAACTGAGAGGTTTTTATCTGGATCGCGTAAGAGAGAGCGAGACAGGTATAAAACGCGAATCGCATTCTGACAGCTAACGCGCTGTACTACTGGTTAAAATATAACCTAACAGTAACACTATACCTATTTTTACACATACTTACATAGATCAAAGTGTACGCTACTCATTTACTGGTCTGTTCTAATTGAGTACGGTCAACACTGAATAAATAAGGTGTTAGGTGTTGACATATTCGCCCTCAATCTCATGTAGGTACATATATGTATATGTTCACACACTACTAATTATAAAATTGTAAAAATTAGATGTCTATACATCAGTAGCGAGGCGTCTCTATAGATTCCTACCGGCTTGTTTAATTTTAAATTTGTTAATCCTCCTCTACCTTTCTAGAAGCAAAGTAAGCCGATCCTACTCCTGCTTTACCTACACTGCTATATTTACATTGAATATATTTTTTAAAAAATAGGTACCTTAGTGAATAGAATATTTAGAGGTCACACAATCGGAAAATATTTTTATTTTTGTATGTGTATATTAACAATGAAGCGAAAAATTTTATGGATCATTTTTAATCACTAGTTGAAAAATTCAATGGATCTTGCGTCAGGTTCAGTGGTCCAATAGGTGTCGCCCGTGTTGACCCAGAAAGCCGTATGGAGACGCGGATTGGATGGAATTAGTACGGGTGTAGCACATCGTTACTATCAATTTCAACATAATTTGGCACCATGATGCTGATCACGAAGTCTGAATCTTTACAGATGGCGCTACGATGCCATGAAAAATTCTACGGATATCGCATCAGGTTCAGTGGTCCAACAGGTAGGGCGCCCGTGTTGGCTCGGAAAGCCGTTGGAGACGCGCGTTCGAACCCGAAATCTTTAAATTATCGCTTCATTGTAAACATTTGGTTTACGCTAACGTCTGCTAATAAAAATAAATAATTTGAATGTTTATATACTCTATTGCATGATTATGTCTGTCCTTTCATCAAGCTTAAATGGTTGGATCGATTACAACTATTTTTGCTACACGAGTAGCTTGGCAGCCCCGATACTGTTTACCCGACTATAGAGAAGCAAAAAAAAAGAGAATTCCACTAAGCCTCTCTTGTAGGAATCCCGTATCCCGGAATTCCGGGTCGGATCGCGAGACTCAGATGTCGCCTTCTTCAGCAGATTGTGCCACTTCTACGAGTACATGCACTGCCTACTAAGAGATGCGGAGAACCTGTCCCTTTCCTACAGAGTAAAAAAAACACTGACTTACATTTATGTTACTTAATGTAGCAAGGATTATGTAGGTATGTATGTAAACAGATATTTACAATTGAGATTACGATTTTGACACAATATTTGCTGACAATATTTTGATAGTTGAAATTACCCTTGCGTATTTTATATCAAAATGAAAAAAAAAATACAGTGATGTGCACGATTCGAAGTTTTTATCGATGTAAATACTTCTTTTAAAATCCTTTATTATATTTATTTAATTGAAATCGACTGAATCGACTTATATTTGAGCCCCATCGCTACTTACTATGGAGTGAAGTTGAAATGACAAAAATGACCCCTCTAAGATACTGCTTTTATTTTTGGAAAAAATAAATATGTATATTTAAATAAATATTAGACAAATCTAGATGGTTCTAGACGACGCTTAACCTAACTGCAAAAATAAAACAGTTCAATTTAGATTCCTGACCCCATGCCATGACTCCGCTGAGGAGCTCAGGTTGAGCACAGTAAAGTCATTGTAATGGTTTTTTTTATTGTTTCAGTTTCAGATTTTTTTATCGAATCAGTTACAGTTTTTAGTTTATTTTCTTAATTACGAGGATATAGGAGTTCAAAACCTTAACAGTTGACAAGATTTCATATTTTTAAGACTACGGTATAATTACTTTTCTGTATTCCGCTTAGAAAGATGACGCAATCACTTTTTTTATATTTTTTCTACGATTACTAATTATCTTATAATTAATTTAATAAAATCTACTCATTTTAAAATGTACTGACTCCAAAGCTAATGAAACAATGGATAGGTTATTTTAGTCTGGTGTCTAATAAAAAAAAGCTAATGACGTAGAGCTTGAAATTATTAATAGCTTATTTTTTGCGGACAAGTCGAAGACTAACAACTCTATGCAGGCATATAGTTGTCGTAAATTGCGGTTATTTTATGTATATTCTCATATTATTTCTTTACATACAGAAAAATAAATAAATTTTTTTTTAGGGTAGGGTGGACACGCCGCCGCAAATCTCTCTCGATCTCTGTATTAATTTGCATCTGTTAGAAATATAAAATGTTGTCAATTAAAAACTTCAGTAATTTCGAAACAAACTCATCTCGCAACTTTCACAGGCCACAATAGTTGCAATTGGCCTTCGGCGGGAGAATCACAACTTTTTTAGGGTTCCGTACCCAAAGGGTAAAAAGTTTTTACTAAAAACGGGACCCTATTACTAAGACTTAGCTGTCCGTCCGACCGTCTGTCCGTCCGTCTGTCACCAGGCTGTATCTCAAGAACGGTGATAGCTACACAGTTGAAATTTTCACATATGATGTATTCCTATTGCCGCTATAACAACAAATAAAATAAAATAAATATTTAAGGGGGGCTCCCATACAACAAACTTGTTATAGATTATGGTACGCAACCCTTCATGCGAGCCGGACTCGCACTTGCCGATTTTTTAACCTTTTTGTTTAAAAAAATAATTTTCAGACATCAATATTAATACACCATTGACAAGCACCATACAAAGCTGACGGAAGCTTAACAACCCAAACATATACGTACATGATATAAATATTTAGGAAACACGATATCTGAAAGTTGGGGCCCCCGGGCGCCCGCCTAAGCCCCCTCCGGGACAAACTTCCAACCCCCTCCGTTGGGGTTAGTTTTTAACAGTGGGTATTCAGCAAAACTGCCAAACTTATAGTTTGGTAAATGGGGATATGGTGAAGAGTTCGCCTGTAGGTAGGTACATTTTACGCCAACTTTTGGAGATTGATGCGCAATATTTTGACAGGAGATAAGATGGCGAGTAGACTTAGAAGTTGAACGAGGTAAAGTCCGTATTAATATAATATAGTACCAAATTATGTTTGTGTATATTTTATACTATTATTACATTGAAATATTAACATAGCGATATCGACAATAGATTGGTGGGATTGTGCACGAGAAATGTAATTTGTAATATAGTAAAGAACCAAGTTTGTAAATAGCATATCAATTGATTCAATTAGACCTGAATATTTTATTAAGTGCCTACGGGATCGAGTTAGGAAATTAATTTAAAACACGGCATTTATTTTCGTCTAGAACTCTAGATAACGATAAAACATCAAACAATATTATTTGAATGACAATTTAAATAATCTTGGAATTCTGCAAGGACAGGAATAATCTCCATTTGTCAGTAAAACAGGTACTTCCTGGCCTGATAAAATACAAAGATATCAAAACTTGAAGAATAACAACATTTATAGACATTTTTTTTTCTTTCTTCTTTCTCTAGCGCCTGTTTAGTGTCAAATAGCAAAGCAATGCTCTGCGAGCGCTACAATGCACGAACTTATTACGATACGAGTGTTATATGTGCACCTAGAACTGTTGTCAAATAAGTGATTTGTTACAGTCTGTAATCAAATCATGCAAGGAAAATGTTCGATTTTAGATTAATATTTTTTTTTATACAATCGAATGACAATCCATATCTGTGGCGTGACGTTCGCACTGGCTTGCGATAATTTTAGAGCTCTTTTGTACTTATTGCTCTTGAATAAACACTAGGTCTAAATCTGCTCTGGCTCGCCTATAACAATACTCTTTAAGCCACGCCACTGATCCACATGTAAGCATATTTTGAAGTAATAGTATTTAAAAGAAATAAATATTTTCATTGTGTTCTCTAATACGTGTGAACTGTGAGTGACTTTATGAATCAAATTTATTATTTTGGATCTAAGTACTTATTCATTAAATTAAACCGAAATCTCTCTAACTAAGTTAAGTTACTTTAATTTTATCCGGAAATTACAAATAGGGCACAGACTAACGCCCATATTTTTTAGGTTTGCCTTTACACAGCGATTGCAATAAAAACTACAAATCAGCCAATCAGCATGACATACGTATCTCTTCTCCAAAAACGAAAGAAATCCCGGCTTCCTTGTTTATATTGTTGCGTAGAACCCTATATATTAGGTTACTTAGATTTCTTAATCAGGATCTTCTTTTGCTGGGTAGGAAACAATACAGTACCTGGAGGGGAAAATGCCTACATGAGTCCGAGAGTCAACTTTTTATCCCCAAAAAAATGCAAATATCCTGAAAGTTATGCAAAATTTGTGCGGCGAAAACTAAAAGAGATAATATATTCAAACATACATAATCAGAAACATAATCTCTCGATAAAACTGTTAGAAAATAATACGAAACGTTAAAACAGTATTAAAATGCGATGTCGACCTAGTGCAGAAGAAACGCATTTGAATAATCTTTTCCAAGATTTACAGAGGTTGCTTACAAAAACTTTTTTCATACCTAACGCACACTCAAGATCCGTTAGAAAATGTTCATACCCAATAGTACTCGATATAACCTTGTTGACTTATAAAAAAAAACTACAATGCGGATTATTTTAGTTTGAGGGTCAATTATACCCTTCCCTTCCCGTATTGGACCAAAGAATACAATATTTTTTTTAGAGCTAGTAAGATAATAATTAAATTAAATATATTTGAAGAATGGGTCGACTAGCCTATTCTTAAGCAGATGAATCCAACGAGCTCTTTATCTTCTTATTGAATTGACGAAGCCAGTAAATCGCAGTCGTTACAGTTTCAAATTAGATTTCATCTCGACGGCAAGACGGCAAAGAAGCAAAATGAGACAGAGAAAATTATTAGAATGAATTTTCATTACAAGTACCTACTCTAATATTAAATCTTTAAGGCTTTTTTTTTTTTATTTCGAAGCTACATTGGATTTTTTTGTAATATTCACGGGGATAATTTTCTTATAGAGTAGTAGGCAAGGTGATTATAAATACAACGTGTATTGAACTGAGCAGACTACGTACCTAGTCAGCTTATTATTTAGAGGTATATCGAATGATTTGAATGTCAAATGACGAGCAAGTTTCGATAACAGGCAGTACCGACGCATCGAGAACGCCTGGAAGAGCTTCTGGTCCATGAAGAAGCTTATTTATGAATATTTACATTGACTCACAAAGCGCAAAGTGCAAACTCGTCAATATGTGTTTCCTTCCTATCCTAGCCTGTGAAGCCAAACTTGTTCATTGACGGAAGCTCAGAAGTTCCAAATCAAGATTTACCAGCAAGCAATGGAGCGAAGCATACTTTAAGACTCCGTATCTGTTCAAAAATGCTGATTGTTTTAGACATTTTTCTCTAAGATCAAACATGTTTTTTAACATATTATCAGACCTAGGAATATAAAGGGCAAATTTTAATGACAGCTACTAGCAGCTAGGGATCGCCTATATCGATAAAGTCAATTATCGATGCTTTTCCCATATCGTTGGGGATAGTGCAATACCGCGTACTTAAATAACAGCTGTCGATAAGCTTCTCATTTCAATAAAATATTTAGCATTTGATTGAATATTGATTCGTATCTACACTTGTTACTTACGCGGTATTGCACTATCCCCGACGATAATATACATACTAGTGTCCCTAGCACGCTTTTTGAGTTTGTATTTTCTTGTGTAGGTACTATTCTGGTGACAATTATCATAATATATATTTAATATTAATAATATAATAATACCTAATATCTCTTTATAGACCTCTTTACATAATTAGATAAAAAACTGCTTACCTACTTAGACAATTATAATGAAATAAGTACTAATTGTCAATGTCGTCGGAATGAGGAAAAATAAATGAAGGTTTAAAAATCCTTTCAAACACAAAATAAATTGATAATTAAATGAACCTAACAAATAAATTGTATATTGTTTCATTTGTATACTTTCAATAACTTTTCAATTCAATGGGTTTGTATTATTACAATATTACAAAAGGTCCCTAGTATATTATCGGATAAGCATCGATCATTGGGTTCATCGATATAGGCAATCCCTAGCTGCTAGTAGCTGTCACTAAAATTTTCCCTTTATATTCCTAGGTCTGCATATTATCAATGTTACTACCTAGAACATGGCCTTTGCGATTTATTGATATACAATTTGAAACCTACAGTTTGAATTTATCATGGATATTTTTTCGCCTGCACGCAATGAAAGCATGAAAAACGTTTAGAACTTAGGGAAAAGTTCAAGAAGTTGGTTGAAATTATCAATTTATTTGTCATAATATGGAAAAAATATTTTTTAAAGGAACAGGCCTCTTAAGTTCGTAGTACTGATCGTATCAGAAACAACGCCTGCGCCTGCGCGTCCGGAACGATGGGCCAAATCATCCACTGAGTGGATACCGCAAGATGGCCACCGAAGCAAAGGCAGACAAAGGAGATGGCAGGATGACCTAGCCGCATTCCAGGACGCATGGCGGAAGCATGCACTTTACGGAAACGACTGGCGGAAAAGAAGTCATAGTATAGATTTCCGAAGCATAAGTAAGTTAAATTTCTAAGAAGCGAAGCCACAGCACAACTTTAGTACGTAGTAGGTGCTGTGGCTTCGCTTAATAACAAATAAATATAGCAGGGGATAACTAAATAGATACAGCTACCTAAGCTCGGGCACCTGCCTAAAGTACATCTCTAGACATAATAAACATCCCGCTAAGACTTTGCTACACGAGTTCTCCCTCAGTCGGCACTCGTAACTACCTATCTCTAGATGTTCTTGTTTTCCTAAATTTCTTGGAATATTAATTTTCCTTACGCACACAAACCTATAAGTACTCGTTTTTACTGTATATTTGTTTTTTCTCAAACATTAGATTTATTTAAGGGATAAGACCAAGAAGAAAAATAAAAAGGTTTAGTTTCACCATAGATCAAACAGTTTTCTTTTCCTTTCTCTATGGTTTCACGTACGCATAATTTATAGTTGTCAGTTATTATTTACGTAGTTGCAGTGCATATATATCACAGTTGGCTTATTTTTCTAAACCTATATCGCGTCGTCGTATATTTGTTTTGGTAATGCTTGAATTAAATAATCACGACGAACAATGCAAATTCCCAAAAAGAAAGCTATTGCTATCAAACATTACTTTCAATGAAACAAGTGATAAAGAATATACTTAGTCACAAACATAATTTCTACTAAACATAACTTAGTTTTAGTTTTTGAAAAGCAAATTCATCGGACGAATACATTTATTGCGTATAAATTATGCGACGAATAATTTATTGAAATAAGAATAATAATTCGATAATTTCCTATTTGTAGCGAATAATTTAGTTATTCTTATCTCTGTACCTACAATAACAAATTAGTAATCAATACAGCTACCTGAGCTCACCTGCTTAAGAGTCGTTAGACCCACTAAGACTTCGCAACACGAGTCCTCAGACGGTACTCATAACAAGATCTAGGAACAACCGCTAACTTTACTAGTTATTCTAACCATTGTTGGGATAGTTGCCGTCTGCGCGGCCCTGCATAGTTGCAGAATCCGACCGCGGCGGTGCGGTGTGGTAGTGTCAGAACTGTACGGGGCCTTCTTGAGACTTTGGTTCATTTTAAAGCTAAAATTATGGACATTACTTAAATTGCAAAGTAGTAATTTTATTGCTTATTTCTTTATTTATTTATTTATAACACAGTAGGTACATATATTGAATAGATTAAAAAAAATAACTCATGACTTCGTTCGCAAGACAGTCCAGGAAAGTGACTAATAGATTTTATATTATCTCATAATCGCGATGTCATTTTATAGCGCTGAAAATGTGTCATAAGTACATTACATTGGGAACATTAAGTTTTAAAACGGTATTCATATTATATTTTTTCCTGCCAGTATACGTTCTCTACGATTAGTTTATTTTTTCGTCGTACAGTTTTTGTAGATACCATTTTTAAAAACCTCGATTTGTCATTTGGTCACATTTCAAAGGTATATAAGATTACTTTGGTCTATATGGAATTAGTAAGGCAATAAAAAAATAACACTCAATGTCACGATACATTTTTACTTTTCCTAATACCTTTTTAAAATTGAATGTGCCCTTTTGACTTTTTTTAACTGACCTACATTTCCACATTTTGTCTAGTTGGGCACGTGTATTTTAGGTACACGAGTAATTAGTCTGATACAGATGTTTTACTTTGAAGATGCTACAACACAAAGCTTACAATTCAGAGAAACTTTATGATTTCTGGAAACCTTCTCAATTATATGCGGTCGTGTTACCCCACATAGCAAAACAAGAACAAACCTACAATTTCATCTCCGAATCCTTTGTCGCTGAAAACTTTTACCGCTTTCAAAACATTTGTCGCAGAAATTTCAAGACTTAAGCAGTACCTGCGAGACGCGAGCAACTAAATAAAACGAGTTACATTACGTAAGTCTGCGCAAGACTCTTTCAACATCGAACTTCTTACAATTTCTTTTCAAACTCTCGCCTTTAGATGTCTGCGATCGCAACGTCTTGTACCTACACCTTCAAGGGAACTTCTGAGAATATTTCTTCAATTTCAAAATCATTTCCTTTCGGAGAGAACTACGAACGTCACTCTAACCTTTGAAATGCGAGTAAGCGATTTCGAGATATTATAACATAACGGTAGGTACCTAAGGTAAGAAATCGGGTTACATTTTATAGAAATACTACTCATTAATACCTAAATTAATTAGATAGGCAAATCATTAAAGATAAAAAAAAATATTATCTATTTCACATAAACACCTATACGCTATTGAGATTACCTTAAACCGTCTGTTTTACAGAAAATGCACAAACGATCTACTTAGCTTTAAGGATGACTGGTATAGTCAAGAGATAACTTTTATTCCCTGAAATAAGTAGGTATTAAATAAACAGATAAAGGTATCTATTTCAAGAATAGCACATACATAATTCAGTTTTGTCCGGAAATCATAGATAAACAAGACTTACAACTAGTGCGGAGTAAAAATGTTTGATAAGCAATCAAATCCACAGATTAATTACTATCAACACTACCTGAAAGTTCATCATGCAACCCAAATAGAGTCCCCTCACGCTTTAGTGAACTAGCAATCATAAAGAGCGCGGCGAAATCCATTTCTGCTCAGTCCTATTTGTTTTAAAGGGAACTGAAGCCAATTTACGAGGCGAGGACGGCAACGCGAGCAAAATAACGTTTGACAGCTTCCCAGCCTTTGAAGGAGCCATTAGAAAGAGCGCTAAGCGTGAAAAATATTGTGCTGATGTTGAGCGCACTTTCATCCGCGCTGATATACATTAGAGTACGGTGGCCGAGCTAATAGAGTGCTTTAGAACTCGCGGTTGACCCGTCTCTGGAGTGTTGCGACTGATGAGTGATGAAAGAGAATTTGGAAATAAATATTTACTTATTACTTATAAGGAAAACGTTTGACGTTTTTAACTTTTTAGGGTTCCGTACCCAAAGGGTAAAAACGGGACCCTATTACTGAGACTTCGCTGTCCGTCCGTCCGTCTGTCACCAGGCTGTATCTCAAGAACGGTGATAGCTAGACAGTTGAAATTTTCACAGATGATGTATTTCTATTGCCGCTATAACAACAAATACTAAAAATAAAATAAAATTAATATTTATGGGGGGCTACCATACAATAAACGGGTTGGTTGCGTTAACTTTGAACCTCATTTGTATGGGGTGCTATACATACCAGGTGCAAACTTAACTTAACCACTTAAGGATGAAAGTGTTTGTACGGAACCCTCGGTGCGCGAGTCCGACTCGCACTTGACCGGTTTTTTTTATAGCATCAGATAAATGTTTTTAGGTATTTGTCATCCAAAATTTAGAAATGAGATAAAGATGAACTTATATTTTGATACTCCTGATGCTTTTATTCCGAAATATTGGTATATAACATGTAATAGATATAATTTAATGTTAAAGGGACAATTTTAGGAGGTGGTTGCTTATCGGTCTACGAAATGAAAATGTACAATTATTAACTAAGAGGAATGTATGTATGTCTAAGATGTGTAGTTATAGTTTCTCAGTAATCGATTATTTTTCTAAATTACCCTTAAATTTCTAAATTTCAAGTAGGTGTCGTCTAAACTCGGATCGCCATAAAATCTTAAAAAATACAAAGACTATTTTTGCTTCTAAAATCCTGCTGTATAAATCACATCCCGTTTAGAAGCAAAACTTGGTATGCTACCAACTCGGCGCGGTACGTGTATAACTTCGGTTCTGTTTGCTCTAAGAATCCCACGGCAATCCAATTATATCGACATTTGCTCTCAAAGGAGGCGCTGAAGGCAGCTTCCGCGCCGCTGAGTCCGAGCTCCGAGATAACGAGACTTCTACAATTCTACATCTACAATATCATTACTAATCTGTATTTAAATGAAATGTAGAAATGAATTAATTTTAATTACAAAATATAAAATGTTACAAAATATAAAATATTACACTGTTAGGAGGCCACTAAATAAAACAAAAGAAAACGAAGTCTTGCGTAGGTATATATTTTTTCAGAAGAAAACGGTCTGCTTTCAACTTTGAAAGGCGCTCAGAAGTGCTGAAACTGTCATCAAATTGGCATTATCTTGGATTAGTCGTCTTTGTCAGTATGGGTACCTAACCATTCTATTTATATAAACTTTGCCTGAGCTTAATGAGTCTGAGAGCCCTGAAACACGTTCAAGACTCTCATTGCGTCCTACCCACCAGGCATCCCAAGATAAACATAAAACAATTGTCGCACGACAACGTATTATATGTTCTGATTGATTGAGAGATATAATTAACTAGGATCCTAGTCAATTTATGTAAGTCAATTTACTTACCTACCCTTCTGGAAAATTTTATGCTCATCAAAATTTCATACTATAAGAACAATGATTAGGACGACACACTGCCTTTGAATTATCCATATTTTTCCCCCCGCACTGAACTGCTTTCTTTGTGTTCTTCCACGTCCCCTACCTCACACAACATCTGAAATGGTATCTATGCTTACATGTTCTGATTCTACTCATATTGTCTGATATAGTCCGCAATCCTTCTTTACACACGTCCACACAACGAAGATCGTTATTTGAATAAATATTGATAGAGATTTGAAATTCCATCATTAAACATAGTAATGAAATAGTCGTTCTGGTTACTATATTTAGTGTCTGGGTATATAGAGGTATATTCCTTGTCGTTATTTGCCAATTTACTGATTTGAATTTTGCCTGGAAAAATAGTGTGCTCTCAAAGGCGTTCAGGGAAACCGCTGGCGCTAAGACAACGAACGCTGCATGTCATGCCAGCAGGCAAATTAAACATTCCTTTCGATATAAGATGGAGCGGTATTTAAGATTATTTTAATATTTTTTATAGGTATGAATGGGATAGTCGACCCAGTGAAACGATACCCAACCAATCATAAAAACCGACTTGCTCTGAAAGCCACTTGCGCGGCGTTGCTTGCTGAGCTCACAAACGCTCTGTAGATTGTGTAGAGTACCGGAATGCTTTCATAACGTTCCGTTTAAATTTAATATTTCCTATTTCCGTAGTTAGAATCTGTTTTACATATAAGCATAATCTTATTTACCTAAGGAAATGTTTCTACATTTTAACATAATTTAACCGTGACTTCCACACTAGGCATCGCTTAACTTGTATCTTGGAAGTCGGATCATACACGTCAGGTTAAAAAAAAATGCGGCTATTGACATGCCTTAAAGACGAAATTAAATAATAATTAATAATTTATAATTATTTATTTATTCAATTATAATTAGACAGTATTACAGTGATACACCAAGGCACTGTTTAACAAGTACAGTCATAGAACTAAGTAACATAATACAGAACATTGCACAACAGAAAGGAAAAATATTAATAAATAAAAATCTAAGTAACAGATGAACAATACCATAAATAAATACATTTAGGGCGTGATACAATCTAACGTTGTGGCGCTTTGACACATGTAATAATCAAAATATTCATATTTAATATTTTTTATGACATCTCCTAATTGACAGCATTTAATTTTATTAAACGCCCGACACTGGACTGACCAAATTCGCACAACCCTTGGCACTAACAGTACACGATTATCTACAAACGGCTACTGATAGAAAAAGCCCGTCTAGCACAACTAATATGCTTCGCACATTACTGTACAGAAAGAGATGGGTAATTATCTCGCGCGAGAAAATGACAAATGACAGTTATGCTAGATGGCCAGATGGCGGCGCTTCATCCGGGAGAGGCTGTTCGAAGAGAATGGCCACGATCCTTGGAAATGAGGCAACCGACGAGAAATTACACATTAGTTACCACAGTTTTACATGTTCATAAATATCCCAATTGATTAATACATCAATTCTAAATTCAAAATAAAATTCCTCATTCTAAAAGAGCGTATGCGACCAGTAATTGGTCACAGTAATCAAACAGCCTGAGCCTGACTATTACTAACGCGGATTTAGTATGGCAATTGTACCGCTGTTATTTTTGTACGTTGCGACTGTCAACTTTTCAACACGGTGACGCCATTTAGAGTGCCGAGTCTAAGGACGCTGCTTTCACATACTTTTATATTTTTAAAACTAGTCGGAATGAAAATAATAGTTTTAATTATGGTTCTGTGACTTAACACTGTTTAAAAATTTCAATGTTTTCAATGCTGATACTTCTACGGAACCCTCAGACCGACCCGTTTCTTTTTATTTACGCTACACTTTATTACGACGCAGCCATGAAAAGAGGACGGTCCTCGTCAAAGGCAATGAGACGGTCTCTTAAATAGACTGCATGGTTGCCTAGATACGAGGAACTGCCTGATACCACTCACACACAGACACGACACGACAGACTTTTAGATCACAAGGCAATATCGCGAAAAGAGTATTTGCCAGTAAGTTTAAAATATGTACATACATAAATAAAAATCTTCTATATACCTACATATAAACGGAAAAGTCCTGACTGACTGACTCACTCATCAACGTAGAGCCGAAACTACTGAACCTAGGAACTTCAAATTTCAGGAATAGATCAAGTATACAATGCAGGCAAGCACTAAGAAGGTATATTTCAAAATCCATCCTTTAAGGGTGTCAAATTGGGGCTGAAAGTTTGTATGGAAATTGAGTAATTTTTGAGTTAGAGATATATAACTTTGTGTACAGAATCTCGATCTAAAAACAAGAAAATTTATTTCAGGATTTTTGGAAACTCATCCTTTAAAGGGGTTAAATAGGAGGTGAAAGTTTGTATGAGGAACTTGGGATTCTTTGAGTAAGAGTGGTAATATTTCGTGTAAAGCTTTTTCTCAAAGTAAGAAAACAAGTTTCAGCATTTTTGGAAATTCCTCCCCGAAAGGGGTGAAATGGACAGTGAAACTTTGTATGAAAACGTGGCTTTTTTGAGTAAGGGTTGAATTATCTTGAGTGTAGATTCATAATCAACTACTGAGAATATGCATTTCAGTGTTTTTGAAAGTTCAACTCCTAATGGAGTAAAGTGGGAGGTGAAAGTTTGTATGAAGAACTTGGGGTTCTTTGAGTAAGAGTGGTAATATTACATGTATAGATTTTTCTATACAAAGTAAGAAAACAAGTTTCAGCATTTTTGAAAATTCATCTCCGAAAGGGGTTAAATGGACAGTGGAACTTTATATGAGATTGTATGATTGTAAAGGGTGCATTATAAGTATTGTATGAAGCCGCGGGCAAAAGCTAGTATCTCTATAAAACTCTAAAACCAATTTTCTATGCATTTCAGGAAAAAATATTATGTACATAAGTACGTATGGCAATTGATTGCGGTGCCATCGGAACATTTTTTTTGTTGCTTTAACTAGTCTTTATTCCAGATTATAAATATCGGTGATTTGTATAACTTAAAAAGACTCAACTCAAAAAGGTAAAGGTAGGTAAAGGTAGGTAAAAGATAGTAAAATTTCACAGAGTCCATAGTAAATATACGTCCTCATAAAAGTAGTTTAGATAAAATAGAGGGGCGTCGGGACGGACATAAAACTGCATCCGGCCCCGGTGGCCGCCAGCGCTGCCCGTGACAGCCCTAATTGTGAAGAAAGGTAGCTATAGTGGCTGAGAAGAATAAACTACATAACATTTTAACCGATTTATAGGGTTCCGTACCCAAAGGGTAAAAAACGGGACCCTATTACAGTATAGTATTATATAATCTGTGCTATTACTAAGACTCCGCTGTCTGTCCGTCCATCCGTCCGTCCGTCCGTCCGTCCGTCCGTCTGTCTGTCTGTCTGTCTGTCTGTCTCTCTGTCTGTCTGTATTTCTGTCTGTCTGCCCGTCTGTTACCAGGCCATATGTCATGAAGGTAGACAGTTGAAAGTTTCGCAGATGATGATATATAACAACAAATACTAAAAACAGAATAAAATAAATATTTAAGTGGGGCTCCATTTGTATCCGGCGCCGTACATACCAGGTGCAAACTTAACTTAACCCGGCCAGTTAAGATGGGAAGTGTTTATACGGAACCCTCGGTGCGGGAGTCTGATTTACACTTAGCCGGTTTTTTTAAATGAGACCTATGGTAAAAAATCAGCGAAGAATTAAGAACATGGAAAATAGGACATCCGTCTTATATAATAACAACGAATATAATATAATAATGAAGAATGTGATGGAATAGATGTCAAAGGGCACTACAGTTGGCTTTTTTATGGTCCGACGTGATTTGACAAAGAGCCTGGGCACAAAGCCTAAATTCTGTAGATCTACAACGGATTTTTCCGTAACTCTGCGTTAGCAGCAAGGAAGGAAGAATGAATGCGAATAAGTGTTGTAGTTAACTGAATTTTAAAACAGTAATCTTAATCATATTGCGTTAGTAGGTAATCCTAATCAGTTACGAGAACTGTCATTTTATTTTAGTTAGAATGGATTTTGAAACGAGGGAAGAAAATCTTTTATGGAAAAGTTGGCTAACCCGTAAATGAAGTTGCGGGCGAAACTGGATGCTAATTAACTGACAGTAAGTCTTAAAAAAATTAAGGGCACGTAACTTAGTTAAGTGAAAACAATAAAAAGTACTTTTTGGTAAATTTGACTTACTAGGTCTCACCTACCTTCTTGCCATCAGGGAAATAGGGAAAACTGGTTGAACATTGGACGCCTCAAATGAAACACAGACAAACCGACACCAACTACATTGTCTGTTTTCATAATCATAAGTAAAGCCGTAGAGTAAAGAAAGAAAGGAAAAAAACATACTTTAATGTTTCTGCTTTTAAAGAACTATTTTCGGATAATTGTTTCTGTATTGACTAAAACAGTTTTTGCTTTTCTAAATCTTATTCCCAAACTAAAACTACTTAAGCAAATAATAGCGCACGGTCACGTTTCTCAACTACCTTTCGCTGTCATTTGCATTCATACCTGTCTAGCGAACTAGTTTTATAGATAGCTGAATGCTTGTAAAAAATAAGTGAGTTTCTCAAACAGCTCCCCACCTGCGAGATAAGTTCTTACGTAAGTCGATATGAAAATAAAAGGAGTTAAGCAGAGTCAGACGACTGATGCAGTATAGACGCTGCTCGCGACAGGACGGTTGGCTGAGACATTATGAACTGGTAGTAAGGGTAGCTTGCGTGTGGCTGGATGACACAGGGTTATGGGTGGGGGAGCAGAAGGCACGTCTACCTGCTCACGTTTGACGCTCGCTGCCTCCGGCCGCGTTTTGCATGACAATGCTTTAACCGAATTTGCCGAAGGTTTTTTTTCGTTTCATAAATCTTATTACTCGTATAAAAACAATACTGAAATTTCAGGTATCTGTTTAAAGAAAACTGAATTCGATTTTAACAAAATAAATAGTTTTACGTTTCGCAAACATCTGCGACCTGCAATCTGCAATCTGCGATCTGGGACATTCACTAATTCACCGCCCTAGCTTCTTGTATTACCAGTGGTGTGGCGTCCATAGATCACGATTCCCAGCGATTCGCCTATTTTAGAGAAATTGAACACCTTTCTCTATCTATCGATCTTGGGGAAGAAGTAAGTCCCTGGCGTGCCCAGGCATTTCTTTGACGCCACACAATTGGCACTTACACTTATATACATTGATATCTATATATACTTACATAATATGTACTTTTGGTACACAAAATCCAAGCAACGGGCATGTGATTTTTGCGTAAATGTAGTTAATTGTCAGCAAATTGTCTTTGGCTTTATCTCTGGATTTAGGTCCTTAAAAGGAAAGCAAAAACGCCTGTACGCGGGCGAAATTACAGCCAAAATTATTAAAACCTCCGTAGCAACTGATTAACAAACCAGCTACGCCAAGCTTAAAAGTTATAGCGAATGAAATTGAAATGAATACCTCATCGAGCATGTTGCAAATATATAGGGGTATTTTCATAACGCCTCTGCTGATAGATATAATTAGCTCACAGCTTCCGCCAGGCAGCTGCAGGCAAGTTGTTCGATTGATTACGCAATTCGTTGCTGCCTTAAAAATGTTTTCATCCAACTTTTTACAATCTCACGACGTAATTTAGTTATATGCATAAATGTAGCTCAATATGCCATGAAATAAAGAAAAAAAAATTAAAGTATACACTAATTTAATGTTTTTTTTAATCCAAAAACCATAGAAGATGGTCAAATTGGTATGGCGGGTGTCTCATTGCTTTCATTATTTCACGGTCAAAATGTGCAAATAGTTGATTTTCCATACTAATATTGGTACCTTTACTCGACGACGACGTCTCAGCAAGATTGCGTTTTCAGCGCGTCGAACTTTAACGGCCATATCTGACTTATAGGGCAATCTAAGTGTAGTTAGTCTCATACAGATATTTGATCTCAATAAAAAATGGGATCAATTTACATCTTCAAAAAAAATTGTGACTATGCCAGTATGCCTAGCCAGTACCTTATTCATTACAGCATTGGAACACGAGCGGCCTTCGGCTGCAGAATAGCGGTCGTTACAAGGTTTATGTGTGGTGCTTATCTCTCCCAGGGTAATACGGCGTAGGTATACTCAGTATATGCCGTAGGCAATAAAATAGACCTGGTCACTCGGAATTTTCGATTCATAATTAATCAGCATCATAACATAAACGGAGATAGATTTATGTGCAGGCACTATGTGAGATGTATCTATGTGTGGAACACTTTGAAAGATTTGCTGAACTTATAAAGGACACTGGATAAAATAAACGTTTTAGTTAAGCTAGATTACACCTAGTTTGTTGCAACATTAGTGAATGATTTTCTGAGTTAAATTGATTGTACTTACATAAAATATCATGTCATGACTAACTGTTATACCACTTATACTTACACAAAGGTTTTTGATCTATAAAAGTGCCGGTGTGGCTTATTTGGAGGAAAAGTTTATATTTTGATATTAAAATAAAATAAATAAATAAATATTAAGGGACAATCATACACAAATCGGCCTAGTCCCAAAGTAAGCAAAGCTTGTACTATGGGTACTAGACGACGATATACATAATATATAAATACATATATAGATAACATCCATGACCCAAGAACAAATATTTTGCACAAATATTTGCCCCGGCCGGGATTCGAACCCAGGACCGCCGACTCAGTAGGCAGGTGTCTAACAACCGAGCCAAACGCGTCGTCAAATATTATGTAGGTATATCATCTCTTCTTATTTGGCGTGCTAATTATTAACTGGTAGAAAGAAAAATCTTAGAACAAATTTTTGAATTAACCATTTAATAAATTCGAACCTTAATCCGTAGATTAATAATTATCCCTTTTGCCCTAATTGGAAATAACAATATTACGTTCGCACTTAAGTAATGCGATAAAACGTTAATACCGCTGGTTTTAGTTAATGAATCAGTGGCTCACTCAATCTGGGCCCCGCCGCGCGGTCGATTCTCTGACGTCACAGGCTGGCGGCTCAAAGGACGACACAAAGTCAAAAATTATTTCTTACAGCACCTCTAGCACAACTGTGGTACGCGACTCTTTCTCGCGCGAGATATTTATCTATCTCTTTCTGTACAGTAATGTGAGACAGTAACAGGTGAAGCTATGCCGCGCCACAAGACAAGAGTTGCGAAGCATAGTTGTGCTAGACGGGCAGTTTGACCTATGGTATAAGCGTACCAGAAAGGAAATATATAATCAGTACGTATATACTATGAGTAGTAGAATAGGTAGTCTTGAACTTGTGAAATGAATTAGAATTGTATGAATATCAAATTATGAGTTATCAATGGGATATTGCTGGGTTAAGCTGGCAGGCTTTTCAGAGACATCACAATGTCAAAAATGATTTCTAACAGTACTATTAATGGCAACATATGCTCTTAAATAACTATTTATTTAAATTACACCATAGAATAACAAAGGTTCGGCATCCCTTATCTCCGCTATAGTACAACTTTTCTCACAACGCTGACTCCTTTGATATCCAGGACCTCTCCTACTCAAAACTTTGCTTAAAACTTTAAAATCCTGGAAGAATCGTGAATCAGGTGATGCCTTATCGCAGCAGGTGCGGATAATGTGCGCCGCATCGGCGCCATCTTGAAATATTGGAATATGATATGATATCGCATCTGCGCGACCTAGTGCTTTCATTCAATTTCCCTTCGGTTTTGCTCCGGTTTTATCTTTCGTGCGCTGCACTCCAAATATCGCATACAGAATATGACTATTTTCTTGAGCAAATGGGATTTCAATAGGTGAGTGAACATTAAACAATTGTAAAATGCTTTGGGATTTATTTATTCCATGTACATACGATAGTTTCTGATAGTGAAAGATTTGTGGCAATTCCTATATTCTTATGAATATCCTCATATGCCAACAAAATGTGTCTGTATTGAAATTGTTAACAAATCATTCTGATTCTTAATTTATTATTTTATTGAGTGTAGTCGCTATTACCTTACCTAGAACTTTTTTTTTACGATACTTAACTACATTCTGCTGTTATAATGAAATATTTTAAACTTTTGTATTGAGATTTGTATACAAACACAAACAAATACATATACATATAGGGTATGGTATAGCTAAATAAAAGTTTTTAAGAAGTTTTCTCTTGTAACAGTAGCTCTAACCTGTAGAGCCGGAAAACGTTATTTCTTTCACTAAAAAGTAGGTTTTTTTCTAAATTCATATTTGTTGTAAATGTATTTTTATGGTAATAAACACTTACAACCGCAAGGAATTACTATAAGAAATTTCGTCCCATGTTTAACAGTTGTGACTTTTAAGAAGCCTTACTTACTCCTCTTAAGAGCCCAAAGAAGACCACTGCTGGACATAAATATAAAGACACATTCACACAAATCGGACAACTTCACATAAATCGACCTAATAATTATAGTCCCACTAAGCTCTAGTAGGATTGTGTTATGGACCCTAGATGACGTTATATATACATGCTTATATAGATAAGTACATACATAAATACATAGAAAACATCTACGACTCAGTAACGAATATTTGGGTTCATTACACATATTCTTGCTGGGATTGATTTTCAAGTAAATATGTACCAAACCTCTTCATAATCACCGTTGCTACCCATCCAACTTATTCCATCGATCTTAACCAGATCCATCTCGTTTTCACCCTACCACGTTGGGTCTTTCGGTAAGTAGTCGCCATTTTGGATATATTCTTAGTATTATAGAACGTCTTATACTTAATTGGAGCGGAGCGAGCGAAGCGAGCGAAGCTCCCATGGATCGACTCGAATGGACTTTGTAACAATGCGTAGATCTCAGCGAGTTCTCAACCGATTTTAGAAATTTTTGTTTTAAAATGCACAAATTAAATTCCCCAAGGTCGTGACGAAGAGAAAATATCAAAAAAAAATAAAAAAAAAAACTCCGCTCCAATTTATGGTGCAAGCTTAGCCGGTGGCTGACTCTGCATCGACCTAGTTGGAGCGGAGCGAGCGAAGCGAGCGAAGCTCCCATGGATCGACTCGAATGGACTTTGTAACAATGCGCAGATCTCAGCGAGTTCTAAACCGATTTTAGAAATTTTTGTTTTAAAATGCACAAATTAAATTTCGCTAGGTCGTGACGAAGAGAAAATTTCGAAAAAAAAAAAAAAACTCCGCTCCAATTTATGGTGCAAGCTTAGCCGGTGGCTGACTCTGCATCGACCTAGTAGTTAAAAGTTAGAACGTACGTACGCACGCTTACATTCTAGTAACGTCTAATAAGCAATTCTAGAATCGTTAATTTTTCACTATGTTGAAATGTCATCCTATATGACGCAGTATAGACATAGTATTCTACTTGTAAACGAAACAAAAGAAATAAACTCAAACCTTATGACCCCCGATTATTATGCCACTGAACCCGATTACAACGCACCGACTATTTCCATATGATGCATTAACATCGGAAAGGAACGTTCCTAGTTAATCTATCCTGTTTAATATATAATATTATTTTCAATTTTAAAATTATTTACATCATTAAAGAAATATGAATGATCATTGCTTATTATAATTATTAAAAATATGTCCATTATGTCCTTAATTCCATATTAAATAATTAAACATTTAATAATTCCATGTGAAATAACTTATGATACAAGAATAACTGGTAAGCCTATTACAATGTTTATCACGGTACGATAAGGCCGGGACAATGGAACAAAAAGGTTGACGCGGCCACTCCAATAACAAAGGCTATCATCAGAATAAATATTCAAACAAAGAAGTGAAAAACATTTGAATGTGAATTCTATCATTCGATATTTAAATCTGCGAGGTGGCGGCGCGCGGGCGCGGGCGGGACGCGGGGAGGGGCGCGGGAGGGGTAATTAGGCGGCCCGGCGGAGGCTGTATTGATCGGTGCGTCTCCTAGCAACGCGCGAGATGGCAGCACAGCCTGCCCTCCAGCCCCGAACAAGTTTTTTGTTCGAGACCACGCTAGGTGAGACCGCTTTGATGTAATCTCCGACCGAGGGGATCATTCGATTCGATTCGTTTACTACATTCGACAGGAGATTATGGCTCTATTAGTCTCCTTGTAACGGTCCGTGCGGGCGTTTTTATTGGGTTATGATGCGAAATCTGGTTTAATTTGAATTCTTATTGAACCTCGGTGGTTTTATTGCTGTGCCGGAAGGACCTAAGGGGAATTTAATAACGGCAAAGTCACGGGTGGCATCCGGCGCGCGCGGCGCCGCGGAGCTGTGTAAACATAATTACGGTAATGTTTAAGCAGGCGCAGCCTGAGCCCGCGCGCCGCCGCAGCGGCACGCGCCGCCACAGCCTTTTATTAAAGGAAACGTGCTGAATCCTCCTTATTAATTTATATCCAACAGATAACAACCAACTATAAAGACATATCTGAGTGTCACCTATGTAGGTCACCTTGTACTCGTGACACGTCTGAGGGCGTCCCAATTTATGAGAGCACACGCGATTTTGCGAAGTACTACTATATAAGCCATTAGAGCGACGTTTACACACACACATCGCGAGCGTCTGCGGGATAATTGGCGAACATATTTAGCGTATGTAGAAACATACGTACGTCATATATATGAGCACAGATGTCCTAGGCACATATATGAAATGTTACTTAGTGCATAGAATTATATAGTCCATGAGCTCTGAGATTCGGATTTGGGTGAAAACTGAGAATTTATCTGGATCGCGTAAGAGCGAGCGGGACAGGTAATATAAAACGCAAATCGCGCTCTGACATCTCACGCACGTAACGCATAATTAACCTGCCATATTTGTACGCTGTTTCGGCAGGATTATGATTATGATTGAGTGTTCTAAATGTATTGTAATATCTGTAATTATTATAATAAATTATTCTGGGAGATAAATGACAATGCTGTTTCAATTCGAAAATTTTTAATCAAAGTAGTAAATATGTTCGCAAGGGCATCAGCTTACTCACCCACTTGCTTCCGATATTGAATTAAACTCTATTTATTTAATTAAAAAAAAAAAACATACTTACAGCAAAACATAGAACCTCCTTCTTTTTTTGAAGTCGGTGAAACATAAGAGCGTAGCCAGGTAGCAATTGAGTGATTGGTCGCAAAAAAAATGCATTTTCCATTTAACTCACCCAGGATCTTGGATCAGGACCCGTGTCTTGAACCCAAAGCTAGTACCTATAGTTACTTTAAGTATACATACATATTTACAATAACAAAAAACTTGGCCATGTCTTAACACTTGTATTCCTACATTTCCTACCCGTATGTAAATATGTTGTAGGTTAATTTGATTAATGGAATATTCGCAGAAAAACGACTTTTCACGGAAAAGGTCAATCAAAACTATTTTTGATCAGCTTAATTTCTGCAACCTTGTCTAATCATCCGTGTTATCGCAATGTTACTAAAATTTTCACAAATATTCAATTCATTAAAACGTCCTGAGACATTACAAACGGCTAGATTCTTTGAGTATCGCACACATCTCGCTTTTTAAATTTTGTCCCTAATTTGTTCCACGCCGCCGGACGTTAAGAGATGTACGAATACGAATGCAAGATATCTCGGTGCATATCACCCTTCCGTATACAAACGACGTATGCGCCTAGTAACTTCATGACTTTCAAGCCCTTTTACAGTACAGTATTTTCCCTCGGATGCCGACGTCCAAAGGAAATGTAATAATGGGGAATACTGATGCACGCGGTGCGTTTTATGAGGCATATTACATCGAAAATGTGTCATTCCGCGCTTGCAGAGAAATTGGGAATTTCTGCTACATACCTGCTTGAAAGGGCTTTGAGAATTTGTTGCAGTGGGATTAGTCTGAGTTTTGGTTTAAATATTTGAAATAACACTTTTAGCTTATAAACTGAAGCATGATGATTTTGTTTTGAGGAAAAAGTGCAAAATTTGAGTTGGCTGAGAGTCTAAGAATTTTAAAAGTACGAAGTTTAAAGTTGCGTGAATTTAATTTTTAGATAAAATTGTGTTGGTAGGATATCATAACAAATCAATATCAACTAAATCACAAATGTGACATTGCATGCTCCGCGTGAAATTGAGGACTTGACATAACTTTCCGTAGGAGGAGCTACAAGAATTTATGGCTTTTGAAACTCGTCCGGAGTTCTGGACAGGGCAGCTTCAATCAAGGACTCTGAAGGTTGTAATTAATGTTGTATGTGTTCCCCTATGTGTTACATATTAAACTTTTCTCTCCGTAAGTAATTCAAACATAACCAGCCGAGCAAATTACTGCGAATGAAAACTCGACATTCCCGACAGAAAGGCTTTCACATAAAATAGCTCATTACGGCTACGTGCCCGGGAATAAAATAAACGTAAAGTTTTATAATCCACTGAACAACTATTCAGCGTAGACTGCTACGGCTCGTAGACGTAGCTGCGGCGTAGCGGGTTACGAGTCTGCCCGGGTTGTAGAACTTGCTGACTCATCGACAAGTGAATGAGTTTATTGCGTCTATTTATAACTAGAAAGTGATTTTAATTTTGTTTGCCCGGCGAAGAACTAACGCATAACATATTTTTGTTATACCGTTGTCGAGTAAGACGTGTCATATAAACAAACACCTGGATGCTATCTAAACTAGCTACCATTGTTTACCAGTAGGTACCAAATTCAAGATAAGAAGTCATATCGCGCAAAAAGATATGATAGTCGAAGGCAATCACAATCACACAGCACACTAAATAATATAATAAGGTGAATGTTTGTGAGTGTGTTTTTATATTTGTTACTTCTTGACGCGCACGGCTGGACGGATTTTGATTAAATTCGGTATGGAGTTGACATAGGCTACTGTTTAGTCTGATAAGTGATAAACCGCGGGTAACACCGCGCGGCGCAGTTAGTTACAACTAATTTTGAGCTTCTGTTTGAACCTAATCCATCCAGCCATTTTGGCGTGAAGACGTGCATGAAGATATTTTAACTAATAAAATATTGTTATCAATTCCCATACTTTCCCATAAAAAAAATGTGTATCCATGACCATCCATGGACTGGGATTTTGATACAATTTTAGAGTTTTAGAGTCGGATGTGGCCGAGATATTACTAAATTAGAGATGTAGGAACGCAACGTCAAATTCGGACCTACGTAGCCCTTGTACTTACTTTATAATAAATAAGCAAGGTATAAAAGTATAAATAGTGACAAACAAAGAGTATGTAATCACTACGTTTGGTGACAAAGGTAAATTAAGAAAGCAAAATTGAATGCGATCTACTACAATCGAAGCGGGGTTTGAACCCGCGACCTCTGCGTTTCCGGCGCATTGCTCTTCCAACTGAGCTATCCGACCGCTACGTCAATCACACCAAATCTTTCATCCCTTAATTCTTTACGCTACTGGAGCGCCCTCGGCGTCATATGTTTTTGAAATGCTTATGCGCATTAGCTATACCCTAGGATGTGCGTTTTACACGCACGATCCCCAATCCCCATTGCTTTACAGCAAGTGTGAAGACTGCGAGAGAGATGGCGCTGTTCTAAATATTTGTAAAGAATCTTTTTATCGATTCATATTTTTTATTCGGAAATTTAAGGTATAAAAGTGTCGTGAATTTAATTTCCCATTAAGTACATAAGTACCCTTCCAGGAATCCTTTTGTGCCCGAGACCCGTAAAAGCCTGGGATCACAGCCCAAACCATCCATTAGGCCCTAGGCTGGCGGCCAAAATAACTGGATAAAACAATCGCTCTGTGATTCTCGAACTTTCTTGAAACGCTCATACTTTAGACAAAAAACATGAAATAGTCTCCACTCAGCAATGCTGTTGGCTTTGCTAGATATAGCAATGCGAACGGCGCTGGTATTCTGTGGAGCCAGAGGGATGGTTTCGCGGGGTAGCGTGATATTTTGTGGGACCCACTTGTTAGTAACTTTAGCCTACAAGTCATCCGGAATGCGAGATACGTGCCTGGCCCTGCCCCATTTCAACTTTGGGGCTAACTATTTGGTCTACATCAAATATCAGAATTTGGAACGTAGTACAGTATTCTTGAATTTATCATATACCTAGGTACTAGCGATACGCCCCGGCTTCGCAAGGGTACAATGCTGATAAATTATGCATGTATTATACATATAAACCTTTCTCTTGAATGACTCTATCTATTAAAAAAAAACTCATCAAAATCCGTTGCGTAGTTTCAATATCTTAGCATACAGGAAGCAACTTTGTTTTATACTATGTAGTGACTTACTTTTGGTCGGTTTTACGCCGAGTTAGTTCCATTGCTCATAGTTCCAAAAAAGTGGAATAATTATAAAAAATAAATAAAAGATTTTATTAAACGAAAACCGACGTGGTTAGCTTAGATACTCGTATTGCTCTTTGATTAAATTTGATCCTCCGTAAAGACAAATAGTTTTACGAATAATAGGAATTCCCGAGTAGGTAATGTTACCTCATGTATGTATAGTCAATTATATATGGATAACGCCCATTCTTTTGATTACGGACTCAAAGTTTTATCCCTCAGAAAAAACTATCAAGAAGTCCGCCAGCTAAGACGAAAAAACCTATTGTAAAGAAAAGTAAGTAGTAAATGGGAAAGTTTTTCAATTAGTATTTGTTGGGATAATCGAACAAGCGGCATTCATGTTTTGGCATGTTTCGACAGGATCAACACGTCGAGCATAACATTGACACGATGACACGCGACTTTTTGTCGCACGACAAATAACGTCAAGATATGCTAGACCCGCTAGTACGTCAGCATAACATTGACACACGACTCTTTGTCACGCGAGAAATACCACGTGGCACTTTCCTTTTAATACCGCGCGAGCAAGACAGGAGATGCTGACTCGCGCGACAAGCGAAGTTGCGGCTACATATGATAGCCCTGCAGGCACCTACAAGGTTATAGCTAAATATTTTTTACATTATCTCGATATATATATATTTTTAATACTTCACATAACAGTAAGTAAGCGTGAAATTATAAAGTCAGTCAAAATATTCTTCAATTAAGTAGGTAAGCCTATTTACAAGCGTTTTGGAATTATTGGTTACAACCAAAGCAATTTAGAAATCGCAAAAAGGATCGTCAATAAATACAATTTTTTTTTCGAATAAAATTATAAATGCCAAACTTTTATTGAAATAAAATATCAGTATTTTCCCCCCTTTTCTCAGGAACACGTGGAGGTAAAATTAATTAATTAATTATCAAGCTGAAATTAATATGAAATACTCATAAATACCCTGCTGCCCCTCAAAGCCTTAGAAAATACCTTACGTAACGGTAGAAATACCTTCGAAGATTTTTTTCCACCTATCAATAAAGCAACCATTACACCTAATGGAAGGAGGCACATATATTTAAGAGGAACATAAATGACGTTTCAGAACCCACTACGACTATGGAATTACGAATGGCATCCTAATTATCAGAGGCAATTGTAAACCAAGCCTTCGCAGTTACACGTAAGCCCAGTGATCGTAATTACAGCATTGATTGCAATATTCAGCGACAGTTTCGTATTACGCGTATTAAACATGCACCGATGCATAGCAAGCTAATTAAAATTAGTGCAATCACCACAAGCCGCATCTGAATTCAGTGGCTGCGAATATAATGTTTCACTTTAATGTGTTGCTACTTTAAATTTAAATAGGCAAGTTTCCTTGATACAAGGTTTGAGACCAATAAATTTTAACTACACATTACAGCACCGTTTAGTAGCAATGAAGTCTTGGCGTATTTTTATCAACGATTTAAAAACGGCGGTAAAAGAAAGCAATTGTTTTCCTCGGCGTTCCGCCAAACTGCATGAAATATATTCAAGCTTATCTACGGAAACGTGAGCAAATGGGTTTGTATGAAAAATTCATGGAAACTGCGGCGGTGAAACAAATCCATTGAATTATAATGGATACCAAACAGAAAGTATGTAAAGAACTCTAGGCGAAATCTGGCCTGAAACTGCGGCATATAAATATACACTCATATTTATGCAGCTTCATGCTTAATAACACCTACGGATTATATCAGCACTCACGGAGCTTTAGGCATCTATAAATTTAATTTAAAAATTACTCAGCCCTGTGAAATAAAAACTCTTATAACCCGCCTGTCTTTTATCGTCGGATAGGATTAACTTTTTCCAAAATAAATCACCCCACCTGTGTCTGTGTCCGTCTGTCCAATTAGGGACGCTACCTCTAGCACTACCTTTATCTTACATTAATTAGAGACCGATATTGGATCCCTCTGATGTCCGCTTCTAGGTATAAATAGGTTTGAAAGGGCGTAGAGTAATTAGTGCACGTCAGCGGCGTCGTGCATCCCCGAAACGGTGGACGTTCGAATACAGAGAACAAAGCAAGGCTCCCGGGAGTGTATGGAATCAGATGGCTCAGAACTGACGTGCCTAACTTTTAATCTAGTGACATCTTAACTTTTCAATATCCAACAAACGATTTTAGCTCGTAGTTCCACGTGATTTACATCTAGTATTGAGCGTTTATCCGCTCGGGGAGCTGCACCGACGGTTGTCAATAGTTACATCCGGGCGCGAGCCCCGGGCAATGCATGCGCCGTACATCAAGCGGGTATTTGACCAGTGATATGCATATAATATAGCGTTGTCGTGTCTCCCTCGTCTCCGACTAAATCAATATCCGCTGGTACTGACACAACATTATTTTGTGCTTGGATATTGTAATTAGTGGAACAATTAACCAGCATCCGTTTGGCCCTCGCGGCGGTTTGTAAGCCTGAAAGATGGGTTTTAGACCGTTCACGCAACACGCCTCCCACCTACGTATGACATGTACGATATTAAATCCATCCTTCAAAACAAATACTTACATCCATTAAAGTTCGTTTTAGTTAAGACAAGAACCGATTCCAAAAAAGAAGGAGGTCTCAATTCGGTTCTTAATAGAACTCCGTCATTTCTTCACCAATTTGAAAAAGTATTTTATTGTTCGAGCCCCAGTCATCTTTAAATTAGTCCCATAAAAGTCTGACGAAGACCTAATGAAGAGATGAAATCCACACGGAGTCGAAGATACCTACCCCGCAAATATTATTTCGTCATTGATGCTACCAAAGACCAGCCAGGAATTTCCACAACGTCCGCCAATAGGCGACCCACATTTAACGGCTTCTAGCGATCTTCACAAGGTCGTTACTTTTAGGTCAGTGCTTTCATGCTACGTTTTCCACCTCGTGGTTACCAGCTATGGTTTAAGTTGTTTCCACTTGACTTAAGCTTCCTAGCTAAGCGGCGAGCGAGGAAATAATCCAACGCTACCTAACCGACCAAGCTGTGCCGAACGAAGCTAAGAAATTCTAGAAATATCAACGGCTGTAGTCGGTTGTACGATGTTCAACTGAAACTAAATGAATGAAGTAAATAGTCAATAACAGTATACTTTGAGACAATAAAATATGTTAAGATGGATGCCATCAATTTCAAATATTTTCTTATGTCCAACATTTATTTCACTGAAAAAACATGTTCGGTGAAATAAATGTTTGCTTAAATTTGATTCCGTCGAATGCAGTTCATCTTGTCGAATCATTATTTGATCGAATCTAAAATAGTATTTTATGCAACCGTTGTGTAAGAGGGAGCAAAAAACGCGAGTGGCATGGGTTACGATGTGAGCGTAGCGAACATCGTAAGAAAGATGCCACGAGCGTTTTTTACCTACTTATACAACGTTGCATAGGTACAATACTTTTTCTACGACTCGAAATTTCATAAATAAAATGCAAATAAACAACAAAGAAAATAATTACATGTCGCTCGGAATCAACAAAATTAAAAAAAAATAGTCTCTTATAAACTTTTTTTTTATTTACGTCCATCTGTTTAAAAAATATAAACATATTCATAAAGGTATATAAAGAAACATAATTGTGATCTTCGAGTTCGCGGCCTTTATCTGAAGGATTCATAGTGGCGGGTAGTTGGGCAAAGAGACCAGGTTTGACGAAATAAAAGTCAATCCGAATAGTTCTTCAATCTTCTAATCGAGTTCCCACTTTGATTACACTAGCAACACAGTATTTTACGATGATAATTAACGATTACAAAAATTATGGCGTTCCACCGCAACACGTGAGGCGTGCGCGCAATATGGCTACCGTTGAATGACCCAAACGTCAGTTAGTTTCATTATGGCCGCCACCCCAGCGCTCGGTGTTACGTCACGTGACAATTCGTTCAGAAATCAAATGGGCGACACTAGCGCCATCAAGCCAATTCTCTCGAGGCGCCGTCACGGCCAACCCTGACAGTCGCACGCCCTCGTGCGATTAGTCACCTTCGCGTGGAGCATCTGAAAATAATGATATGGCTTCAATTATTGGTTCGCTCGACCATTCCTGACCGACAAGGTAAAGCCGCGGCTTGCTCAGTGACGTTGACCGGGCGTACAGGGCCCTTTCGACCAGCCTACTTTCACTTACAGCGCGGCCCGTGTATGCTGAGGCCCATACGACCAACCCACATAAAGTTACGGCGTGAACCGGGCGTGCTGGGCCCTTCGAACAGCCTGCCTTTACCTACGGCGTAGACCGGGCGTACTGGGCCCCTTCGACTAGCCATCAACCCACATAAATGTACGGCGTGAACCGGGCGTGCTGGGCCCCTTCGAACAGCCTACCTTTACCTGCGGCGTAGACCGGGCGTACTGGGCCCCTTCGACTAGCCACCACCATCAAAAGCATGGACCGGGCGCTTATAGCCCCTTCGACCAGCTTTGAGCACTCGTGGCGCGGACCAGGCGCATAAAGCCTCTTCGACCGGCCGTTATCAAGATCAGTAAGATTGCGGTACTAACATCCGCGGTATCTTCTGCCCGCACAGGCTATATATCACCAAAGCCTACTAACTAATCTAACCTATGTCTTTAATTGAACTATGACTATGTCTGCCAGGTTACTACAAGATCCTAATAAAGACTATTCTAATGAACTAGACTCACTTTCATTTGTGCACCTTTCCTTGTTTGGTGTGACTGATCGCTCTTCATCATCTGAACCGGAGAGGGTGTCTGAGCCGGCGGTCATGGTGTGTTCACTAGATACCGAGAGAGTATCACTGTCGCTATCGTCAAGGTCTACTTGTTCTCTATTAACCGCCGTCTCGGCCTCCTCATTGTCTATCAAGCTAGTAGCGACTTCAACTAAGCCCTCGAAACCCTTCGGCACCAAGCGTAGATTTTCGTGTGAATATTTAAAGACTCGATTACCACCAGTGATAGCCCTCAATTGATACCTATCGTTTTCTAGCACGTTTGTGATTATATAGGGACACCGAAATTTTCTGGACAGCTTAGTTTGATTTCGTTCACTACATTTTATAAAGACGTAATCTCCTTTTGAAAATGGTTGAACTTGTGCCCTACCGCGATTAAAACGTTTGGAATCGGAAGCAGCTGCCTTTTGGATACTACGTGCAGCTTCATTTCTGATTTCGTCCAAGTTAACGCGTTCGGGAGGCTCTATATTGGGGCATGTTTTTGAAAGGCCTAGCGATTGGGCGCGTATGCCAAACATGAGTTCTGTTGGAGTATATCCCGTTACTCTAGAGCGTGTACTATTCAATGCTAGTTGTATGTTGTCAAGCTCTTCACGCCAAACTTTATTGGAGTCGTTTTCTATAATAGTAAGGAGGCTTTTTAAGGTGCGCATGACTCGCTCGACTTGTCCATTGGCCCGAGAAGAGCCGGTAGCTATCAGGTGCAGTTCAATGTTGTGCTCGTTACAAAATTCTTTAAAGCTCGAACTAATGTAGCATCGCCCCTGATCAGCTATGACTCTTTTCGGTGCCCCGAATAATGAGACTGCCTTTCGTAAGGCTCGCACTGCGCACGCTGCATCAAGAGACTGAGTATACTCGAGTAAGACGTACTTAGTGAAACCGTCGATGATGACTGACGCATATTCTTTTCGGTCGCTTTTGCCACTAAGTTTGCCTGTGAGATCGATATGTATGGTGTGCCAAGGTATGGAAATTTTAGGGATGGGATGCATTCTTACTTGTTGAGCCCCGGATGGTCCCTTGGAGGCCTTGCACACTATACAGGAGTCGACGAACTTGCGGACATTTTTTGCCATTTGCGGAAACCAGAACTGCTCATACATTTTGTCAAGCGTTTTATCGTAACCTAAATGTTTAATTTCGCTGTGAACGTGGTTTATGAGAGTCCACACGAGTGATCGCGGGACAATGGGTAACCAAGTGCTCGTCTTATTACGCTCGACCTTCCGGTAGAGGACGCCGTCGCGTACGTCATATGTATAGGCGATTCCTTCCGGAAGCTGGTTGTTTGTGTGCTTACTTATTAGGTCTTGGATTTCCTGGTCACGCTTCTGTTCTACTTGAAGCCAACTATCATGAAGCTCAACAAAATTAACTAGTTTGCAGCGGGCGTTTGCAGTACTTTTAAGTTCACAAATGTCGCTAGTGATCGTTGTTGACGAAGGGAGGGGATTCCGGGACAAGTAGTCAGCGTGTTCCATATTACGACCTTCCTTGTACACGATGTCAAAGTCGTAAGCTTGTAGGTAAGCCCACCAACGATGGACTCGTGGAGACAAGTCTACTTTAGCTTTGGAGGCTTTTAATGAATTACAGTCGGTGAAAACCGTAAAATGTTGCCCATAAAGGTAATGCCGAAAGTTCTCAATGGCACGCACCAATTGCAATGGCAACGCATGTTTCCAATTCATAAGAATGGTAACTGGATTCTACCTCAGTGGTGCGGCGACTGAAATAAGCGACAACGTGTGGTATATTGTTTTCCCTCTGAATCAAGATACCCCCATAGCCCTCTGAACTCGCGTCAGTATGGAGTTCTATAGGAGCGTCGGGATTGAATATCGTCAAGACCGGTTCGGAGGTTAATATTTGTACGATTTTGCTGTGGACCTCTTTATGCCGGTCTGACCAGATTATGGGACCTTTTAATTTGGTGAGCGGATAGAGTGGACCAGCGAGGGTAGCGAAACCGGGGATGAATCTCCTAAAATAAGACGCTAATCCCAAGAATTGTCGGACCTGAGTAGCTGTGGCTGGAGCCGGCGCATTAATAAGCGCTTGAACTTTCCGTGGGTTAGGCTTTACTTCACCCGATTTTATTACATACCCAAGGTATTGAACTTCAGTTTTCATAAATTTGCACTTGCGTACGTTGAAAGAGAAGCCGGCTTCAGACAGAGCTGCTAAAACTGCGTCTAAGCGACGTAACCCTTCTGTAACATCTGACGAAAAACAGAGCACATCGTCCATATATGCCAGAGCTACAGTATCTTTGAGCGATTTCAGGGCTTTGTTAATGCAACGCTGGTAGACAGAGGCCGCGTTCCGCAATCCGAACGGCATTGCCAAATACTCATACTGGCCATCCGGGGTCACGAAAGCTGTGCGTTCGATTGAGTCGGTTTCGACTAGTATCTGGTGATACCCGGATGCCATATCTAGAGAAGAAAAATAATGGGCACCAGCAAGGCGGTCTATCTGGTCATCAATCCTCGGAAGAGGGTAATGTTCGGGTTGTGTATTCCCATTAAGTTCCCTATAATCGACGCACATCCTGTCAGAGCCGTCCTTCTTTTTCACCAATAGGATGGGACTAGCGAAAGGTGAGGAGCTTTCCTGGATAACACCAGCTTTTAACAGTTCCTCTACTTTACCCTTGACAATATCTTTTTCCGCCACAGATAACCTATAAGGCCGACGCTGCACGGTTTTATGCGGATCGATGGGGTCAATTTTTAAACTACCTGTTGTGACACGGCGCGTCGGAATGCCTTCAATGAAGTATTCGCTGTACTTTTGCAAGATGCCTAATAACGCTTCTTTTTCCGTGCCTACTAGATCTGTATCGATCTCACTTAAATCAAATGATCGCACACCATCGCAATTATTAACTTCTTTGCGCGTAGAGAACTTAAGGCAATCACTGGTGATTTCGACATGAATACCTAACTCGAGGACATCCCTACCTATTATAAGCGCTTCCGGTATTGCATGGTCAGGCACTACGTGAAATAGAAGTGGTAAAGGAATATCTTGAATCACTACTGTACTCATAATTTGTTCAGTGCAGCTAACGTTATCCCCTATTCCTACTAGACAGATGGAGTCATTGCGCTTTGTGCCAGAGAGCTTGTCAGTTAAACTACGTTTGATCAATGAGCATGCAGCACCAGTATCAAAAAGGAGCGAAATAACCTCACCGGACGATGTCGACAGGGTACCTCTGGCTGACCGCCGCTCGCAGATGTGGACTTCCTTACGCGCGATCGGTTCACTCGCTGGTTTCTTTTTTCCATCGGGGCAAGTAGTGCTGATGTGCCCCGGTTTCCCGCAGGTGTAGCAAATCCTCTCTTTTTCTTTCTCCGGTAAATGTGTGACGTCTCTCAACTTCATGGACTCGCGTCGCTTGCGGCAATCTTCAATTTTATGCCCGCGGTGGCCACAAAAATGGCAGGTCCCCGAAAAACGCGTATCCGTCGTACTAGCTAGTCGAGGCTTCTTCGTGTCGTTTTCATTGGTTTCGTGGTCGTCATTGCGTCTTTTTAATGATATGCCACCTAGAATCCTGCAGAGCTGAGTTCTAGACGAAATCACGTGTGAATTCAACTCTCTCCGTATTAACGGGTCTTTCTGCGACAGAACTGATATTGCAAATCCTGTAATGACTTCTTCATTCATATCAACCTTTGGAACACGTTCGATAAGAGTCCATAGACGCGCGGCTGCTTCCGCCGCAGTTTCCTTAATGCCGATTTGAAATTTTAGGATGTCGTCGAAATAATCCTGCATAAGCAACTGGCGGCTGAATTTTGCAAGCAATGTTTCTTTTATACGAGGCCATGTTAAATCATCGGCCTTTCATGAAGTGAGGCATTTAGCGGCACGTCCCTTTAAAGCATGTGTCAAAGCAAGCAGTAGCTCTGGTCCGGCAAGATTTCGGCTATTCACTATGATTTCGGTCACGTTGCACCAACCTTGTATATCTGCGTCAGCTTCGTCCGGGTCCAACTTGATCAGATTTGCCTGAGCGTGTCCTGAAGACGTATTCTGTGTTGCCGCTAGTAAGCGAGACAAGAGTGCATCCATGTTGCCAAAAAAATTCGCACCTCCACTGTCCGTCTTGGAGGGGCCGACGGTGTCATTACTGGTCCCCTTTTTACCAGGCCCTTGACATCCCACTTCTGATAAAGAAACATAATTGTGATCTTCGAGTTCGCGGCCTTTATCTGAAGGATTCATAGTGGCGGGTAGTTGGGCAAAGAGACCAGGTTTGACGAAATAAAAGTCAATCCGAATAGTTCTTCAATCTTCTAATCGAGTTCCCACTTTGATTACACTAGCAACACAGTATTTTACGATGATAATTAACGATTACAAAAATTATGGCGTTCCACCGCAACACGTGAGGCGCGCGCGCAATATGGCTACCGTTGAATGACCCAAACGTCAGTTAGCTTCATTATGGCCGCCACCCCAGCGCTCGGTGTTACGTCACGTGACAATTCGTTCAGAAATCAAATGGGCGACACTAGCGCCATCAAGGCAATTCTCTCGAGGCGCCGTCATATACGTTAACTATACTAAACATCTGTCAAAAAAATATGAACTTATACATATATGTATACGTTCACTATACTAAACATCCATGCACTAAGGATAAAACTTTTTTTTACGTTGGCAGCAATGCCTTAGTACAATAAGTTTTTTTTTTAAATTGCAAATTGTGTGAATGCAGCTGTTTATCTTGTAATCTGTGGTACTAAGCTATGCTTTTTGGCGACATTATAACATCGTTTAGCAGTGTTTTTTTGGGCAATAGAGTATAGACTTTTACAGACTTTCATAATTTATGTCTTTATATTAGAGTTATTAACTAAGAGCGGTGGTAGCCTAGTGGTTAGGGCATGCGACTTTCAATCCGGAGGTCGCGGGTTCGAACCCGGCCCGTACCAATGGGTTTTTCGGAACTTATGTACGGAATGTCATTTGATATTTACCACTCGCTTTTCGGTGAAGGAAAACATCGTGAGGAAACCACCTAAGCCCAAATAAGGCCTAGTTTCCCCTCTGGGTTGGAAGGTCAGATGGCAGTCGCTTGCGTAAAAACTAGTGCCTACGCCACATCTTGGGATTTAGGTAGCCGACCCCAATTGAGAATTCATTCTCAAAAAATGGGACAAAGGCTAGGAGGATGATGATTAGAGTTATTAACTATATAAATAACAGAAAAAAGTACTGGAGTAGAAAAACGCATAATATGTATTGCTGGATTTAATTTAGCTACACATTTGACTTAATCAATACAAAACCCCTAATGTTTTCTTTGGTTTCCGCGACTGTCACACTTTTAACAATTTAAACGGATTATATAATATCAACCTTTGACAACGGTAACTGGAAAGTCGCCAAACCGTCAGGGAGGCTCAAATAATGAATATACCCGATATAATCCGAATTTAAATAAAGAACTCCTGCCAATAATGTATGGCTAGAAATGCAATCCCGAAGACAAGATAAAATGCTGATAGAAAACTAAGTTATAAAAATATGCGTAAAAACCATTCGGCGTAAAGATGTTTCAGCATAGTGAAATTATGCTACACAATTATGCTTAAGCGATATAGAATTATGACAAAAATATGCGTTAAAAAGGGACCACATTAAGATATTCCTGTATTCAATCTGGATGATTCGATGCTTATATCGTAGAATTTATCAAACCTTAATCCGTTTCATTACATTATTGTCTTATCTGATATATAGCACAAAAGGCGAAAGCTAAGGTAGTATTTGAAGATTAATTATTACTGTTGACTGAGTTTCCTCGCTATTCAGTTTTTGCCTTTACATACCTGTAGGAGTGTAAGTGGCACGACACAGTATCATTAATCAACCTTACATGATGTGGAGCATGGTGATGGATTATCGGATGACTACTCTAACAATTTATTATTTTTTTATTTAAACAGTAAGTAAGGTATGATAGCGTAGAACAACTAATAGGCGCTTTGTCCACTAAGCTACGGAGCCCTATGCAAGAGCTATTGAATTTTTCAACCAGTTGCTTCGTTTCTTCTATGCCTTAGGATGGCATAGTATATTGCGCCATCTGCCGTAAAGATTCTGACTTTATGATCGGCAACAACGTCTTAAGTTACATTGTGCATCGACAACAATCCAACAATTTATTCCAAATGTTGTGCTTTCTCTTCAAACCTAACATAAATGTCAAAGCCAGTGTGTTTCGTGAGAATGGTGTTAGCGCCATTTTAGCCAGTCTTAGTTTCTAGAAAAAACCTACCAACGTGATGAAGGATTTATTTGGCAAGCGCTCTTTGTCAATCCACAGACAAAGCGAAATTCTATTTCATAATAATCATTTTACCGCCTAATTGTTCTTGCATAACTGCTAGAGCGCAATTCTAAAAAGATCCATGTGTTTTACCACTGACAACGGAACCCTGGAGCCTCAACGTGCTGCAGCCGGGCTTAACTGTATGTCAGGGACAGATTTTATTATTAAATCAGAGCCTACGGCCACGCCGCCGGCAGACTGTTAGAATAAAGAGCAAAATTCAACTGGCTACCCACTCGTACAATATGAGAAATACATGAAAAATATACGACAATCAAATTTGTGTGTTAGGGTGGTCCACGGTTGTATGGGAAAAATTTAAACTGTAGCTACTGGTAGCGCCACCCCTCAAAATTGTTACACATATAATAATAGTAATTGTATAAATGAAATTTGTAAAATAGCTACTTTTAACTGTCGGTTGTCGGTCGTTCAAAAGATCTATAAATGGGGTTCGATCCTTATTAATACGGTGAATAGAGACTAAAGTACTATGTGTGACCTTACAAACGGTCCGGTAGTTTTGAATTTTTGATATGTTGTATAGGATGGTTAGTCAGTTGTAAAATGCAAAATGCACAATTCCCCCCCATCCGCGCCCGCCGCCATATTGAAAAAACCGGCACTCTCTTCATATTTTTGCTCATATCTTCCTTTAGGAGCATTTTAGCTAGAAGAAAACTTCAACAATGTTATAGAGAGTTAAATTTACTACATTCTTCATTTTATATTTTTTTTCTAGGACAGATAGTTACGGAGATATCCACATTTAAAAAAACGTAAAAAATCGCAATTTCCTACTGAAAACCAACTTCTGGATTATATCTTCGTTTAGGAGCATTTTAGCTACAACAAAGCTTGGGCAATGTTGTAGAGAATTAAATTTACTATAAATTACATTTCAAATTTTGTTTCAAGGACGGTTAGTTACGGAGATATGCACATTTAAAAAACAGAAAAAGTCGAATTTTCCGAAAATATCTCAACATTCTTGGTTTAGAACGCTGTCATTCAGTTAGGGACTAGTCTAGGACAAATTAAAACATGTAGGAAATATAATTGCTTATAAAACTCATGTCCATTTTTACATACATTTTCGGAAAATGTGACTTTATTTTTTACATATCTCCGTAATTATCTGTCCTAGAAACAAAATTTTAAATGTAAATTATAGTAAATTTAATTCTCTACAAAATTGCCCAAGCACTGTTCTAGCTAAAATGCTCCTAAACGAAGATATAATCCAGAAGTTTGTTTTTGAGTTGGAAATTGCAATTTCTTAAGTTTTTTTAAATGTGCATATCTCCGTAACTATCTGTCCTAGAAACAAAATATAAAATGGAAAATGTAGTAAATTTAACTCTCTATAACATTGTCGAAGCTTTCTTCTAGCTAAAATGCTCCTAAAGGAAGATATGAGCAAAAATATGAAGAGAGTGCCGGTTTTTTCAATATGGCGGCGGGCGCGGAGGGGGGGGGGGGGGGGAATTGTGCATTTTGCATTTTAAAATTGACTAACCATCCTATACAACATATCAAGAATTCAAAACTACCGGACCGTTTGTAAGGTCAAAATCCTTTATTCACTGAATTATATGTCAGGACTAGCTTTTGCCCGCGGCTTCGCTCGCGTTAAGAAGTATTATTATTAATTATGTATAGTTTTTGCGGCTTTACTTTTGTTTAGCGTGTGTAAAAAAATAGGGCCTACAAAACTTCTTTGTACCTACACAATATTCTTGACTAATCTGTCATTAGGCGCTAAAACTATCAAGCTACTGGGTGAACTTACTCGAGAGCAAGCAACATAAAACTGTCCATGAGAGAAGCAATGTTCTCTCAAGTCAATACCCGCAAATTTGAGAGTTCATGCATATCCGTCCAGCCGTTTTAGCGTGAAGAAGTAACAAAACATACACAGACTTTCGCTTTTCTAATATTACTGGGAAATACTTTTTATTTTATCATAACTCCACTTTATCAAATCAAACCGAAAACTCAAGCACTCAAATCAAGCGATCTCAGCTTTTACTGTACCAAATAAAGTTCACTTCAAAATTCATAACTCGAAGTGAAGCTAAGACACCGGGATATGTGTGCATTTTATTTGTATTAAAGCTTTTATAATGTCCCGAGCCTCCGCTTATCGATTTGGGATATTCGAGATTGGTTTAATGATTCTAAGCCATGTTATAAGTTACGTCATGTTCTATTGTAAGATATTGAGGTTCTCTTCGTTGATGAATAAAAAATGTATTATTCTGAGCCAGATAAACGTAATTCAGAATTCTGAAATGACTTATTATTGAAAAGCGTGAATGTATTTATTACGGATGCAGGAAGTTTCCCGATCATTACTCCTCCCGTCCCAACGCGCCACCCGCCTATAGGTACCTATTGACAACGATCGAGATGCCACCAAATACTATTTTTTTACTCTATTAGGATAACGCGGGTCTCTATCCATACCTCAAAAGCAAAAAAAGAACCCCCTTATAGGATCACGTGTAGCTGTCTTTCAGTCCGTCTGTTACAATCATTGAGGTATTATTACGTCAATGGTTACAATCGATTTGCTGCAAAACTACTGGACCTATTAAATTGCAATTTGGCGCAAATGCTTTCAAGAATTTTCTTGACCACAAATAAAATTTCAAAATCGGTGGCATTTTCGTAATTAACGTCCCAACAAACCATAAAAATTACACCCGTACTCATATTTAGTCAACCCCATCGCACCCCAACAGGCGACCCGACCCGATAAACCATTAAAGCATTACCAATGGATTTTCAGACTTTGTCACCACATTTCTCCCTTTTAGGGGTTGAATTAAAAAAAACCTGAAACACGTGTTTACTCATTTATTGTTAGAAATACTCCTGTGAAGTTTCGAATAAAATAGTCTAACTAATCTTCTTTCCCCATACAAACTTTGGACCCCCATTTCACCCCTTTAGGGCGTAAATTTTGAAAAATCCTTTCTTAGTGCACCCCTACACCTTATAAGGAACCTACGTGCCAAATTTGAACTCTCTAGAACCAGCGGTTTAGTATTTAGACATTTCAACCCCATTTCACCCCAACAGGGGAGATGGTAACTCACGTCCGCCACGTTGGATTTTAAAATCGTTGCGGTTTTTGTAATCAGCGACCCGATAAACCATAAAAACAATACCCATGCTGATTTTCGGACTTTGTCACCACATTTCTCCCTTTTAGGGGTTGAATTTTCAAAAAACCTAAAACACGTGTTTACTCATTTATCGTCAGGAATACTCCTGTGAAGTTTCGAATAAAATAGTCTAACTAATCTTGTTTCCCCATACAAACTTTGGAACCCCATTTCACCCCTTTAGGGGGTGAGTTTTGAAAAATCCTTTCTTAGCGGATGCCTACGTCATAACATCTACCTGCATGCCAAATTTCAGCCCGATCCGTCCAGTGGTTTGGGCTGTGCGTTGATAGATCACTATGTCAGTCAGTCAGTCACCTTTGAGTTTTTGTACACCTGGTACTGTTACAGGAATTGTGGCTTTTTCCTTTTGAACTGCCATTGTTAGGCACTGTTGATGATGACTTTGGTTGGACTGGGAAGTCGCCCATGGACATGTCAGCGGGGGTGCTCTCTGGAAGAGCGTTTGGGGGGGTGGGGATTTTATATCGCAAGAGTGCATTCGAATCAGTATCTATCATAGATTGTGAAAATAATAGAATAACCGCGGTTAAAATACTATGTAACGGAAAGTATTTTTTAGTCTGTAATGTATATATGCCCACAGATGAACATGAAAATATGCCTGTTTTTGTTGAATGTTTAGGTACTTTATCCTCCATAATGATAGAAAATAGTGATGTGCAAGCGATGTATATTTTAGGTGATTTTAACTCCCATCCGAACGCTCCCTTTTATAAGGAGTTAATAAGTTTCTGTAATGAACAACAGTGGATATGTGCGGATGTGGAGTTGTTGGGCCCTAATTCTGATACCTGCACGTATGTAAGTGACGCTCATGGGTCTAGAAGGTGGTTAGACCACTGCGTAGTGACACAATGTGCTTATAGTACAATTAAAAAAGTTTATGTCCAGAATGATGTGTTCTGGTCTGACCACTTTCCTGTGATTCTGGAGTGTAATATGGATTTGTTGAAACCTGTGCCTAAGATATCGTTGTATGAGTCTGAAAATAAGGTGGCATGGGGTGATAGGGAAAATGATCAAATTGATACATATCATAATTTATGCAACGAACGACTAAAACATATTGACTTTCCACTAGTACTTCAGGACTGTTGTGACGGGAATTGCAGAAATCGGGATCACCATGCCATCCTCGATAAAATTTACAATGACGTCATATCCACTCTTACTGATGCTGCGGTAAGTACGTACAGAAAAAAAGGCGCAGAAAGGGTGGATATGTGGCTGGCTGGAACAAGCATGTTGCAGGGCCCCACAGGGAGGCCAGGCTGCACTTCATGAATTGGGTTAACGTGGGTAAACCGCGTCAAGGTAGGTTATTTGAGCTTATGAACAGTAGGAAGGAGTTCAAAGCCAAATTAAAGTGGTGCCAAGACCGGGAGGACCAGTTAAAAATGGATAGACTTGCTCTTGCTCATAGTGGCAACAAATTCAATGAATTTTGGAAACAGACGAAAAACATGAATGTGGGGCCTGGCCTGCCTGTGAGTGTAGGAGCAAAAAGTGGGCATAAAGAGATTGCGGAGCTATTTAAAGAACAGTTCACTGTTGAGTCTCTGCTACCTATGGTGCCGCAGTGTCCAACAAATTTACTGGGTGCTGAGGCCATCGACGCACCTCGCAAGATGTGGTTTTCTGCTAAAAGGATTGCAAACGTGATAAATAAAATGCAAAGGGGTAAATCACCGGGGCACGATGGCCTCAGCATTGAGCATTTTAAGTATGCTGGGGTGCATTTGCCTAGGGTTCTTGCAATGTTCCTTAACTTATGTACTACTCATGCCTACTTACCTAGCGCATTAATGAAGACCATAGTTGTTCCAGTTGTTAAGAACAAAACGGGGGATTTGTCGGACAAGGCTAATTATAGGCCGATCTCGCTTGCCACAACCACCGCCAAGATACTCGACAGTATGCTCAATGCCACACTTGATGAGTACCTTAGTCTCCACGACGCCCAGTTCGGTTTTAGGACTGGGTTGTCAACAGAAAGTGCTATTCTGTGCTTGAAGCATACTGTCGCGTATTATACTGACAGAAAAACACCAGTCTATGCTTGTTTTCTGGACCTGTCAAAGGCATTTGACAGAGTTAATTACGAGATTCTTTGGCAGAAATTAAGGGAAGCAGGTATACCTGGTGAGTGTATAGGCATTCTTAAGTACTGGTACCATAACCAAAGTAATCAGGTAAAGTGGGCCGGGGCCTTGTCCGATGAATATCGGATGCAATGTGGAGTGAGGCAGGGGGCTCTAACGTCTCCGAGGCTATTCAACTGGTATATTAATGACCTGATAGCCGGACTCAGTAGCATGTATGCGGGATGCCATATCGAAAATACATGTGTCAATAATATAAGCTATGCAGATGACATGGTGCTGCTGAGTCCGTCTATTGGGGCACTTAGGCAGTTGGTGGCCAGATGTGAAGAATATGCCACTAGTCATGGGCTCATGTACAACTCCAGCAAGAGTGAAGTGATGGTTTTTAAGGCGGGAAGAATTAAGCCTTACTTTATTCCGCCAGTAACTCTTGGTGGAGAAGTGCTAAGGGTAGTGGACACTTTTAAATACTTGGGCCACATAGTCTCTAGTGACTTATGTGATGACCGTGATTTGGAGAGGGAGCGGAGGGCGTTATCAGTGAGGAGTAATATGTTGGCCCGCAGGTTCGCGAGATGTTCAGTCGAAGTAAAAGTGACGCTATTCAAAGCATATTGCCAATCATTTTACTCAAGCGGCCTGTGGTTTCGATATACAAAACGAGCTTATAACGCCCTTCGCATCCAATACAATAACGCCTTCAGAATGCTGTTGAGGCTACCTGGGTGGTGCAGTGCCTCAGGAATGTTCGCGGACGCCCACACGGACGGGTTCCACGCGATCATGAGGAAAAAATTGCGTCGTTGATGGACCGTGTCAGAAAGAGTCAAAACAGCATTCTGAAAGTGATAGCAGATAGGTACAATTGTCCCATTCTGTGTCACTGGGTGACACAGATCCGGACATTTGTAAGATATATTAAACAGCCGTGATCTGTGTCATACCAGTAGTGCATCATACTTATATTATGTATGTAGCTAAACTAGTATTAAGTTTTACTAACATATAATTTATAAGTTTTTATGTTACTAACCTGATATGGATCTTTATCCGAAATAAAATATTTTGAATTTGAATTTGAATATAATAGTGAATAAATACTGAAAGTTTTGTGAATTTATCTCAACTACTAAGCAGTGCTCAAGCGTCTTAAAGATTCATTTATAAGGTATTTTTTGCAGCCCTGTAAATAATTAGTACCTATACGGGCTTTTATTACAAATCAATCATATTTATTACAAATAATCATTATTTAATAGAAATATTCATTACTATAATTTGTTTATTACCATAATGTGATCAATTTTTAAATTTTTAATCACCTTGAGCACTGTCTTGTAAGCAAGTTAAGAGTCGAGGACAAGTGATATGTTCACTTGAAAGGTTTTTTTAGGTAAAAACAAGTTATCACTAAATAATTACATATAACCGTTTATTACAAACAATAATATTTATTAAAAACAACCATATTTATTTCACAAATAAGAACAATATTTAAAACTTTGATCAGCTTGAGCACTAAGTATCTTGCAAGTAAGAAGTAAGTTAGGAATCTGTAATTTAACATAAGTAATATAAGGGTAAGGTGTAACAAATTACGGGGGTGGATGACCTGCAATAAAAAAAAATCGGACCACCCTATTGTGTGTTCGTCCATTCGAACACAGTTTTGACCAGCTACACATACCAACCCGTATGAACAATAATAGGGGATGACTAGAATCCGTTCACGCGGACTGGCCAATTTTCACTTATTTATATTTATATTTATAACTACATTCTTGTTTCAAAATCTAAATAGCTAAATATTATGACCGATTACTAACGAAGCAAAAATAAAACTTATAAGTTTTTTTTTGTAGTCGGTTTTCGCCGCAAATTCACAGCTTCCGAAGTGTTACGTACCTAAGGATACAAGCAAAATGAATGGCTGTTCATTATCGCTCCACCGTCACGCTCGTCCTTTGTTCCATTTAATTTATCAGCAGTATGAGGGCGGTCATTATTTCGGGGCGGTCGTGCCCTTTGGAACTAAGTATATAGAAATATACGTGACGTCAAAGTATATCTCATATTACTAGCTCATCTCTTTAAACAAAAACCGGCCAAGAGCATGTCGGGCCACGCTCAGTGTAGGGTTCCGTAGTTGCTCATCCTTCACAAGAGACGGGCTTTAAACAGCGGCTTTAAGCCCGAGGTTTAAGTTACGAGAAATATTTCAAGTTCTGTAAAAAGGTCGTAAGCGCCAAAGTAACTGTAATTACTTATTACCTTCTGGAAGTCAACTTACGTCCTTTTAAAGAAAATTTTGAAATTTTGCGATAACTCAAAAACGGATGGACCGATTTTGTTCAATATAGTTTTCATTGAAAGTACTTATAAGGCCTCATTTTCATGAATTTTTCCATATTTTTTTGACCCGCAGTTGAAAAGTTAGAGGGGGGGACACATTTTTTTTATTTTCCATTTACCAAACTACTGATTTTATCAAAAAGTCATGTTTAGAGACCCCTATTATTTTTAACAGACCTATTTAACGACACCCCACACACTAAGGTTGAAACGAATAAAAAAAATCACCCGCACTTTAGGTGTACGAGAGGTAGGTACCCGAAAAAAATATTTTTTTTTGTTTTTACTTTACCGTTTTGTCGGCGTGATACATACACATACTCATACCAAATTTCATGTTTCTAGTACTAATGATCACGGAGCTAAGCCGCGGACGGACGGACAGACGGACAGACGGATAGACGGACATGGTGAAACTATAAGGGTTCCTAGTTGACTACGGAACCCTAAAAATCATTTTCATGGCGGCTGTACCGTACCATTAACTTTGCTAGTAATACTATTAGTGTATTAATATAGTGTATAGTATAGTAAGTATATTATTAGGCTTGCATATAAGTAACAGACTGACAAGTAAGTTCGATAAATATACGAATTTTTTATGTTTTCAAAAAACCACCAATTATCAAATAAAAATGGTAACCCACTACAAAGTACACCTCAGGTACATAATAGAGGTGACAGAGAGAATATCAATTACTGAAATTAGGATATCATGATGAAAATTACCGGTTCATTTGTTAAAAATAATAATATTACAACAACAGTCAATTAAGCATCTATGACGTGACACTTCACTCACCCATTTTTCGTAAGCTAATAATGAAATGTTATCTACCAGCTGTAACATCGCCTCTCGCAGAATCAAATCGGCAATAAAAACGCCTATAAACCTAAACGGTTTAATAAAAACGTCATATTTTTTTATTTATCAACTTCCCTTTGCCTTATAGAAAATTTAACGCGGGAATACATCAAATGATGGGCAACCTTGTTAAAGCCGGGTCCAAAGAACAGGTAGTTTAGGTAATTTTCATTACCTAATGGAATCTCATTGTAGAATTACTATAATAGGTATATACATATTTTTTTATCGTATTACACACAGATGGAATGATGCAAAAGAAGAACAATTAATTTAGAAGAATGATTGAATGAAAGGGCCATTTTGGACAGAGAGTAAGGGACACTATTTAATTTATGAAAGACGGGCAAAGCTGTGTCAATAAAAGGCGTTACTATCTATTTTATAATTTACATACATTTATTACGCTGCTGAGAGCAAAGGAGGACAGTACTATCTATTAATCCAATCCAACTGTTCTTATAGGAGACGTCTCTTTTATTAAATGGCTGCCAAAATCGCAAAACAAATGACAGATAAGAAATTTTGAAGGTGTTCGATTAAAGAATTCCAATATCAAATCAAGATTTTTTTTCTATCGTGTTTATTAATAGTCAGTTCTAAAAAAATTCAGTATCCTCTAACGTATACAGTAACATTGCATTTTAACTACCTTTTACACTCTCCGATTTTGCCGCCTGGTCCTTAGCTGAATGTTGTGTCGACATAAAATTGTGGTAGCTGGCAACTGTAGGCTGTTGGGAGTAAATGAGCCATGAAAGTCGGGCGTAGATATAAAGCGGCCTGCGAAGAATTGGGACTATAAACTTGATTGAATATTTCTCGAGAGCTCACGGCGAGTCGCGTTCAGCCGTATTGTGACAAAGCCGGCTTTAGGCTTGCGCTGCTTTGACTGTTACTTGCATTGCCGTATTTTGCAAAGCCGTAGCAGTTTCAGAACAGACAAAGTGAAACCAGTCTATATGACAGCTTATTACGATTTTGCGGACGCTGACGAAATAATATTTATCTACACCCATATTATTAAATTACTATAATAAGTTCAAATACTATAGTTAAGACCTATATTACTTGGCAGAAAATACTTGGCATTCCAATATGATACTCTTAAGAAGACCACGGCGGCGGCCGCCGGCGGGGTCGCCGCATTCATTCCTTCGCTCCGCGGGACTGACTGGCAATACTTCATATCTACATTAAAAAAAATCGATGATAATGTTGTGTGTAGATAAAGTGTTGCAACTGTACATAACACGCGTGTGATCCTAATATGAAACTCGCCTTCGGCCCATTTTAAAACTACACTCGTGTTTAAGACCTCTCATTATGTAACAGTATGTTTCATGTTAAATACTTAGTTAATTTTGTTACCTAGTTATAAGAACGATGGAAAATGTTAGCGGTGATGATCGTATGAACATATAGGTATATATGTTGCATCTTTTATGCAATGCAATGTGTATGTAAATGAGCCCGTTTATCTACGTCACAAATTACTTACACAGCGAGCAGCTGCTGAAACCACGATCTCATCCAGGAGAATGAATGATAACGCCGTACTATATTGAACCATTATTTAAATGCTCTTGTTTCACGATTTATATCATGACACCGAGTGGTTACGACCCAGTGCAGTTGTAGTCGATCTGCCGTCCAATGGCGGTCGATCCATCTCTGCGACCACATCTCTCTGAATTACTTACACAGCGAGCAGCTGCTGAAACCGCGATCTTATCCTGGAGAATATATATTAATAACGCTGTAGGTATTATTTAGCCATTAATGAAATGCTCTTGTTTCATGGTTTATATCATGACACCGAGTGGTTACAGCCCAGTGCAGTTGAAGTCGATCTGCCGCCCAATGGCGGTCGATCCATCTCCGTGAGTTCTGCGACCGCGCGCTCTCACTGAATTACTTATACGGCGAGCAGCTGCTGAAACCGCTATTTCATCCTCGAGAATGTGTAATAACGCCGCCTTATATTGGAAATATCCATTATTTTAGCCGTACCTAAAGCCGTGCGTAAATCAAGATGGAAAGAAAGAAAAGTACATTTATTCAAATTGGATCACAAGTATCACTTTTGCATCGTCAAAAGGGTTAAACTAAACAATATAACACAAGTAATAATTAATTAGGTTTATAGGTATTTGTCAAAAGTTACTATAGTACCTAAATTATAAATTAAAATATTATTATTGCAACACATTATAATCATATATATAATCATATAAAGAGGGTCAAATAGTTGATATCGTCAGGATCTTCTGATATTGCGCATAGTGGTCTTGAGTTCAGACAACCTTCGATCTGGGCTATTAAGGTGCTGAATTCTTCATAGGTGAGTTTTTGCTCGCCGATGACTCGTTTGAGATGATATTTGAAGGCCTTGACACAACTTTCCCACAAGCCTCCTGCTGTTGGCCAGGCGGGAGCATTGAAGTGCCAGGTGATTTCCATGTCTGATATTGCATCCATAAATTCTTGACCGATGATGTGTTGGATCTCAAGGTATTCTTCCTGAAGTATCTTGCTGGATTTCAGGAAGTTTCGACCATTATCGCTGTAAATATGTAGCGGAGCACCTCTTCGAGCAGCCATTCGGCGCAACGCCGCTATGAAAGCTGAGGCTGTCATGTCAGATACTAGTTCTAAATGGACAGCTTTCGTAGCCATACAGACAAACACGCAGACGTATCCTTTAGTGGTCTTGATACCACGACCCTTGTTTGCCTTGAGGAATACGTGACCCGTGAAATCCACGCCCGTGTGAGCGAAGGGGCGAGATGGATTACAAAATGAACATAAAATGAGCAAAACATAAAATAAAACAGAAAAAAAACATCAAATAAAACAGAAATCAAATCCAATCACATCAAATATAATAAAACAGAATGAATGGATTGAGTGGTAAGCACGTATCATCGCAAATGGCAACACCACAGCAAAACTGCCATTGCCAAAACTTCAAACCATTCATATGTCCATCCGGTATACATTAAACTAGAAACGTAGAAACGTACAGTACAAGTCAGTGTGGTTTGCAATTAATAATTGCACGTAAGGAGCGACAGTAAAAGTTTACTGCTCAAAATGTGTACAGCGCAGGGTTTGCGAAAACAATCAATCTTAAAGCTATTCACTAAACACAGTACCTATCATAGAACAAAGGAACAATAAAAACCGTTGAAGGATTAAACACCCTCAACCGGAAATAATTTAACAATGGTAAGCTATATGTCATTTTCATAAAACTATGTCATTGTCTTTAAAATTATTCATTTAATAATTGGATATTAGTATGTACTAAAATAATTTCCCTGTAATGATTATGCCCTAAATTCGTGATTGAAATTAAAATTGATTGTTTCATTTATAAATTTATTGCTACAGATGTCTCGGCTCAGTACTACGACTAGACTGGACTAACAGAAGCCAACAAGTTCAAATATATACGTAATATGGTTATACCTGTAAGGAAGGCCTAATGGGCCAGGCGTTTTTGTCATTCAGGTATTCTTCAACTGTATAGTACGCCTTTTGTAATAATTTTTTTTTTTAAGTATTTTTTAAGACCAGGTAGGGGCAGTACGAGAACTTCTTTGGGTAACTTATTAAAGAAAAGCATGCATTGGCCCAGAAAAGACTTATGGACTTTCCGGACACGAAACTTGGTGATGGCAATTTTATGATCATTTCTAGAGCTGCGCATTTTCTGGAACGAATCCATGTTGTTCAATGCATAAATAATGTTGTCATAAATGTATTGCGATGCCATTGTTAGAATATTAATTGTTTTAAAATGTTCTCTAAGTGACTCTCGTGAATTCATGTTATATATGAACCGCACTGCTCTTTTCTGTAGGACAAAGATTGTTTGTATGTCGGCAGCTTTACCCCACAGCAAAGTACCATATGACATTATGCTATGAAAGTAGCTGAAGTAAACTAGCCGAACTATGTCTACATTAGTGAGTTGCCTAATCTTTCTGACTGCATATGCTGCAGAGCTTAATCTGCTGGCTAATAAAGATATATGCGGGCTCCACTGTAGATTTTTGTCAATAGTCAAACCTAGGAAAACTGTTCTGTCAACGAAATCTATACTTTCCTTATTTATATGAATGCTACCACTAACCGATTTTACATTTGGCAACGTGAATTTTATACTTAACTTTAATTTTCTTAGAGTTTAGTAGCAGATTGTTTACTGTAAACCAATTTAATATTTTAATCAGTGTTTTGTTTATCTCATCATAGTTTTGAGACTTACGGTTAACTTTGAAAATTAGAGACGTGTCATCTGCAAATAATACTATGTGGCAATCGTCTTTGACAATATTTGGTAAGTCATTTATGTAAACGAGGAAAAGGAATGGGCCTAGAATGGACCCCTGCGGTACCCCTAGTTTAATAGTCGTTTCGTCAGACCGAGTATCCGTTGATAACTACCGTCTGTTTCCTTTGACTGAGATAGCTCGAGATGAGTTTTAACGACGTCTCAGATAATCCGTAGTGTTTCAACTTCAGTGTTATGGTTTGGTATTCCACACAGTCGAAGGCCTTCGACAGGTCGCAAAAAATCCCTATCGCATCACAAGAGCATTCCCAGATATTGTAGACATGTTTAATAAGCGTAGAAGCGGCATCCGTAGTCGATTTTTCCTTTGTAAATCCGAATTGTTGATTATGCAGCAAGTTATGATTATTGAAATGTGCCAGCAACTGATTTAGCATAAGTTTTTCAAAGACTTTACTAAGGACAGGTAAAATAGAAATCGGACGAAAATTCATTAAGTCGCTTTTTTCGCCGGATTTAAATAAGGGTAGGACTTTACTAAGCTTCATTAAATCAGGAAATATTCCCTCACTAATACATTTGTTGAAGATCGTGGCTAAATGCGGCGCAATTATGTCTATGATATTATTAATTAATTTAACTGACGTTCCCCATAAATCTTCAATACTTTTATTATTGAGACTTCTAAATGTTTTACAAATAGTTTGTGGGGTAACAGGGTTAAAATCAAAACTATGGATACATTGGTCTACTGAGGTACGCAGCAGTAGTTGTGCTTGAATGGCAGATGAGTCTAGGTCTTTGGTGGTATTACTAGCTATGTTAGAGAAAAACCCCTGAAAAGCGATTGCTACTTCTAGATCGGAATTAATTATTTTATGGTCACAATGTATATTAAATTGATAATCACGAAACTTCGATTTACCACTTTCTTGATTTATAATCTTCCAGACGGTTTTGTTTGACGCGATGTATATGGATTTGGCAGCAAAACATACGTTTTTGAAGACTTTGGAATAATTTTTGACATATTCTAGAAAGACACTGTTGTATTCTTTCATTCCGTATAATTCATACAGCCTGTCTCTGCTTGTGTAAATTCCCTTTGTTGACAAGACTTGTTTCTACCCGACTACGGCGAAGCAAAGAGTTTTATGATTTTGACCATATATACCATATGTATGTTCATCAGTATCTATAGGTATGTCAAGATAAAATTTTCTGACAGGCTTTTGCCCAGGATTAAATGCCCTATTAGTTCAAAACTGCATGCATTATAAGAATAGACTAGAGTAGAAAAAAAAACTTTATTCAGGATCAGCAATACCTAACCTAAAGGTGCTGTTTGTTGGCTTCGCTAGGTACGGCAATGCCGACGGCGTTGGTTTTCTGTGGAGCCATTGGAATCGTCACTTACATTTATGCTTTATTATAATTCATAATTGATCACAAATAAGAGTAATCTGTTAAAATAAATGAGCTCGCAAACGAATGAATGTAAATACGTCGTTTGAGCGGAGCACGCTCCGCACTCATGCTATGCAAACATTTAGACAACACCCTCCCCGACGAGAACAGAGGGGGGACGCTGTTGCTTCCAAGTTGGTTCTTAACAAAGTGCATTACTGATACAAGTGCAAAGAACAGAAAAATAATCTTGACTGGAACTACTACTTAAACTAGTATTTTGTGCCGAGCCAAAGTGACGCGATTTGGACGTCAAATACGCGACTCTCTGAATATTGTGGTTGTTACCTATGCAAAAGAAGAATTTCCGAAGCCCACTCGCAGAAGAAACTTACAACAACACCAAAGAAAACAGTCAGGGTGATAAGCGGCAACGAAAGGCGTCCGAGCACGACGCATAAACATTGCACTGGATTGTGTCGACGATCCTTTAAACTCGTAATAGATGGATTGTTTCGTGAAATTACAGCGTCGCCATGAGAGCCTAGTTTGTAGTGCTCATTTGGCTTAAAACATGGTCAGAGCAGCACTAGAAATAGTAAGCGCTAGAATGACATCATGTAACATCGATCCTAGAAAGGAGTCTAAGCAGAGCATATAAATCTTGCAACTTGATCGTGATGACGATCCTCTTCGGCACGCTAACTTTTTCTTAAGATTGATCACTTGTTGACAATGGCAATATACGTAGGTACAGTCAGCATCAAAAGGAGTTGTCAATTTTAGTATGCCGATTCGACAGAAGCCACTAGTAAAATTGACAGCTACTTTTGATGCTGACCGTACCACATAGGTACAGGTTAGGTGGCCGGAATTTATGATGCTTATTTGCCTCTCCCTTGGTGGACGAAAAATGATGGACTTCATAATGATAATGTGCTGAACAGAAAAAGGCGTCTGAGCGCATAAATCTCACAGCTTTGTTGCGATGACGATCCTTCCCGGCCCGAAAACTCATTATTAAGATTGATTACTGGGCCTGCGATATTAAAGAAGCATGTAAAAGATTTTTAAGACAAAGCGCCCGTTGTATTTTTATCGGGGAAATGGCGCCTTTTGTTGTGATTGATATCTTCGTACTTGTAGTCATTAGGAGACTATTAGGTATTATTAATCAGCAATATCAAATGTTTTCCATCTTGCAGTTGAGCGGTATATTAGACCATCCAGAAAAGTTTTCACACAGAGTTTCGTCAAAAGTGTATAAAGACCGTCTGTTGTTTATCACTGTTTGTTTTTATTGTATCTCATAAGTTTATGTTTGGTTCTGTGAGGTGTGCAATAAAGAGATGTGCTAACTGTGATCGCGTAATTTTTTTACTAGCAGATTCAGAAATGCGCAGAGGAATTAGCTATGTTATTAACTTGCGATGGGAAACTTTTCACGCTATTTTTCGTTACCAAGTTTTTCCTGGCCGAATACTGTGATATTGTGTACCTATAGGTTGCTAGGTACTTAGACATATATGTATTATGTGCTCTCCGCTACCGCTGCTCGATGAATCACGAATAAGCTTTATGTCGTCTGTTGTACACCTGCGGGATCATGATGTGGTCGCGTTTGTAGCTCGATGGATAAATGATAAAGTATCCGTCATTCTCGGACTCATATACAACTCGTATACATATTGAAAAGTGACGGATCGGTTATCCTTTCTTTGTTGCGCGATAAACACGAGCACCGCTAGATCACCGCACCGACAGGTCACAGCTGGCCTGGATATAGACACAATGTATCCAGTACATAGCCCGCCTAGTAGAAACACCGACGTACTATTTAACCCTAACTCGGTCTACAAATTTTTCATATCACCGCGTCCTTGTTTTATTTGGATTTGGATTTTAATCGGAACGTCTTTTAAATTACGTAATTTGTAATTTACTGGATGATAAGTAATTGCTAGATAACATTAGACTTTACCATTCAGCATTTAGTTAGTTGTACCATTGTTAGAAACTGATTATATTGTATAAACATAGCTAAGCTTTACAATGTAGGTAAACACCTCTGGAAACAAAGCCAATGCATTTTTTTACTGGGGCGTGTTCTTTGATAAAGTGGTCTCGTCGAGACAGGGTCTCAAACAGTCACCAATAAGATTCATGCATTTTATGGTACCTACACTTGCGAACTTATACTGGTCGTATTGATCATAAATCATCTGTCACTCTTGTACTACGACGATAGGGATACGTGATGGAAATTTACTATGACACCATGTCTCTAAGAACTATATCCCAGCCTATACAGGCGTTGTACCGTACCAACCGAGACATCCAAGTTCTTCCCTAACTTGGGACTTTTTTGCCGCGTCAATTTTATATGTCTTGCCGCGTTTTCTTCCCAGAATAACAGCGATAGCGTGGGCACGTCGGCCCGGGGTCTCGGGCGACCGCTGCTCGATAAATCACCAATAAGATTCATGCCTTTTGTTGCCGGCCGGGTCACGTTTCGTGGGCTTTTTTTACGCATCTATACATGTCCGCAATATACGACCTAAATATATACGGCATACGCCGTCTAATAAATAAGGGATAGGACTGATAGAAATAATTTCTGGTGAATGAGTAAAGGTCAAAAGCAACTATCCAACTGAAGAATAGTCTTGACCAGGGACGTATTTTACCCTAGGGCCATCCGGGCCATGGCCCGGGGCGCCAAACCGATGCATGGCCGATTGCATTTTGTTTTAGTATTGGCGCCATTCAACCAACTATTACTGCTCACCTACAGGTTCCCCCTAGTTCGGGCACCAGTCTCCACCGCACTAGTTGTATACCTATTCATAAGAAAAATACCATAACTTACAGTATATAAACTGTATACTATGTGGTGGAGAAAATAAATAGGTACTTTAAAAAAAAATACTAAAAAGAAATACATTGTCAATCCACTATTTAAAATCAACATAATAAATAACAAGAACTAGTAAGTCTTGGTCGAAAACACGCTTGTAAGTTCGTCAATATATCCGGGGCGCGTCTGTAAGTAAGAACATGCTCCAAATATACTTAGGGCGCGCGAAGGCGGCGCAGGGGCAGGGGCAATAGGCCATACATTGCATCAGCGTTGCCAGATTGGATCTTTTTACACTATTTCGGTCAATTTTGATACTACGCACCCCTGCGCCGAAAAATTTCGAGCTCGCTGCGCTCGCGCTTTCATCTGACCATTCTATGACCCAACCCATCGATTGCTATATCTAAGGGCTTTCTGATAGACACACCTACCATTATCCATAATACAAAAAAAAATGGGCAAGTGCGAGCCCGACCCGACTCGCGCATGAAGGGTTCCGTACCTATACATATATATAATCTATAACAAGTTTATTGTATGGGAGCCCCCCTTAAATATTTATTTGATTTTTAATATTTGTTGTTATAGCGGCAATAGAAAGACATCTGTGAAAATTTCAACTGTCTAGCTATCACCGTTCTTGAGATACAGCCTGGTGACAGACGGACGGACGGACGGACGGAGGGACGGACGGATGGACAGCGAAGTCTCAGTAATAGGATCCCGTTTTTACGCTTTGGGTACGGAACCCTAAAAAACGTTAAATATTTCTTTTACTTCTGGGGCGGCGAAACTTATAGGCCCGGGGCGCCAAATTTCAAAATACGTCCCTGGTCTTGACTATTTCTTTATACATGTAACAACGAATTGATTGAAATTCACTGATTAGTGATTACATTCGTGCTTAGTTAATCTAAAAGCTCAAAACAATTTGATCCCAGAGTAGACCAGAAGTATCGTGTTTTCAACTTAATTCCCCCTAGGCACGGATATTATATCTCGATCTTTTTTATATTATTCATTTGGCAACTCAGGAAAATATTATCAATGCGATTGTAAAGTCAGAAAAGTAGAAATACATAAAAGATATGGACACTTCTCTGCTACTAACTGAAGCATTTCCTCGGCAAGCAAGAACTTCTCATTTCAGTCAATATATTTCGAAAATTTTGAAAATATTTTATTCATATCTGCGTCTCAAAACTCTACGATCACCTTATAGTTTTAAGCAGAAACCATATCCAATAAAATTAACATACCTACCATATATCAATAAGATAATGATTAGGGTTCGCAATAATATTTTACAAAATACCTATACAGGATGATCCAGGAGTCATGACCGAGAGTAACAGGGCTGATAAGGAGAACCAAATTGAGTTACTTTTACTATAGGGCCAGCAATAAATCGCGAAAAAAAAACATCTAATTAAAAATTAATTGATCGCTAATTATCCAAAATGTATAAAGCATCAGATATTTTTTTCGTGATTTTGTGGTTAGTCCCATAGTAAAAGTTGCTCCGTGTGACTCATCCCATTGGCCCATCACTCCCGCTCATGACTCCTGTTTAATGAGATTAGGATTGTATGATCAATTAAAAGAAAATCAAAAAGTTTTATTAGAACGTGGTTTTCGGAATTATCAAAATTCAGAATACCTACGAGTTTGGAGCAGCAGTGTACCCCTGACACACTAGAATTTCCCGGATCTGCACATTCTAAAAATACTCTCTTTTAGTTGACTGTTAGATTGCATTTAGAACGTTAATTGAATTCGCAATATGAAGAGGAAAATCATCTGAACGGGCGTGAGAGGGGATTTTCAATTTAATAGCAATTCAGATAAGCTTTTACTCCATAAACATGGTTGTTAAATATAATGAAAATTAAGCCATTAAGCGATAATTAATTAATTTGGGTTTAGTTTGATTTGTGTGAAGTTGTATGATATTTATTGTGTGAGGTTGTCTCATGGTTGTCTGATAATTTATCATCGTAATCATGTACCACCAGATTAGAGATTGAAATAGATTCGATTATTAAGGGATGGGAAATTTAAATAAGATAATTTACGCGATAAAATCCGTCTTTATTGTGTTATCCTAATAGGAGTCAATAGTTACCAAATTTATGTTATTATCGTTATAATGCTTATGAACACGTTCGACCTTTTTTGGCCTAATGTCAACAAACAGAATAAGTAATAATTACAACCACATTTTTGTCTATTCACGACTCAAGCTATTAATTATAACTCACCTTTGCAGAGTAGGAATTAAAATGCCATGCTACCGAACTAAAACCATTTTTTATCTCACGACCATGAAAACGCCGTGCAGCTGCCTACTGAACCGGCGGTCCTGGGTTCGAATCCCGGCAAGGACAAATATTTGAGTGATGAACTTGAATAGTTGTTCCTGGGTCATTGTCATGGATAGTGTCTATGTTTTCAAGTATGTATTTTCTATATAATATAAGTATGTATGTATATCTTCGTCTATTGCCCACAACCATAACACAAGCCTACTCTACTAGAGCTTACTTTTGGACTAGAGCGATTTTTGTGTTGTTCGATATAAAAAATACCTATATACATCCATCTGTATATCGCCTGGTGATAACCAAACCTCACAATTTCTTTTTGTCACTACTCTTCAATACCTCGTATCTAGTTTGTAGAATGATAATGAGATACGAGCTATACTTTAAATATTCATTTCGTAGTGAGTATTGGTTGCGATGTGGTGATATATAAGTCATCGAAAAACCAAACGGCCAAAGCCAGCTATCATAGTGACGCGTAAAGCAAAACCACGATCGTAAATGTAAATGGCGCGCCGGGCTGATGTGATGTTGTTTTCGAACAATTGAACATCGCATTTACGTGCTATGTCGCTTACACGAATGATAAAAAGTGGAATAAGTGGGAGCGGGTCGGCTCTATGTGGGTTCTGTAGTGACCGCGACATGCGGGCATCTTTTGGACCGTTATATTGCATTAAGACCCTTTTGGGGTGCTAGTTTTACTGTACGTTAGTTATGATTAGGTCTGGGCATAATAAAATTTTTCCTGTTATCCCATCTAGGTTTCATTGAGGAATTGAATCTACCAAGGAGACCAATGCACAGAATATTTTTGAAATTACATTCCTAAGTATGTGAAAAAATCTGTACCAACGCTCGTACGCAAAACTTGATGTACAGAAGATTTTCTAAATACCCTTTACCCCAAAATTTTAAACTATCGAGTTATTTTTAGCCCGGCGTGATAAAAATGGCTTCGAAGAACTAGTGCTTTAGCCAAAGTAACCATTAGACTTTCTTGTAAGGTTAGCCTCATTAAGTTCCAAAAGTCTTTTTTATTGTTCGAGCCTTTTCTGCTTCGCGTTTTGTATTCGTTTCATTTATGGGACTTCAGACTCTTATATTTAAACTAGTGTCGTCATATAACGTATTACAATTTTGTCCTTGTAAATCCTGGAAGATTGTAAGTTTTAATTTTAATATAATTATTAGTGTAATCCACGTTTCTATTAATATTTCGGTAAACTAAGTTTGTCGAAGACATTTGCAGAATTCTAACGCTACCCAGATACCAGAGATTTTTTTCTTTATTCCTCGTAATTATATCAGTCAAGTAGGTAGGTAAATGCGCTGGGTAAATGTAATATGCGCCACTCGAAACGTTACACAAAGAAGGATCTTTAAAAGAATCGTTTCTGAATAAGAATTAATATAAGGTTTTTCCTCTCTTAAGTTATGTTTGGTACATCAAAGTTATAAGTTAGTACTAAGTTGATGAATATGAGACTCATGAACGCATTGAATTCAATAAAGAATCTAAAGTACCTATTCTATCTTTACTTGTCAGGCGTTTTGCTCCAAAAATACCATTGCAGGCACCTTCTAGGACCTAATAAAAGCACTATCCCTTTAGGTATTAAATCGAGCTTCTCTGCATCCTTCCTCAAAAAATAAATTGCCAAGAACAACATGAACGATGTCGAGCATTATAAACCCTTTACAAAATCCAAGCGAGCTCATTAATGAACAAAGCACAGCGATAACGACTAGATAGAAAACATGTTACACATTTTATTCAGTAATTGTTAGAATTAGAATTCTATTATGCTTTCACAAAGGGCGGTCTGGAACGACAAAGGTTTCCCGGCGACGGAGTTTCATTAAAGAAAATAATTAAAAGCCGGTCTCAGAAATAAGAGAGTACGGGAGTATGGGGCTGAAAATAAACCACTAGAGCCAGACGAGACGAGGCTGGCACCTGTATTAATGCAGTACATTTGCAGGCTCCTTTATTGCCAGCAAGACAAAAGAACTAATACTGCGCTTGGGAATTTTCTATAAGAGTTTACCAGTCGCTCCGAAGCGACGTTGATTAATCAATTCCAAAGGCGGCGTTCTATGCAATTTATCAATGTAATTTCTAAATAAGGTTTGTAGATTTTCTACACAGTACGGGCATCGCATGCGTGACTACCTGCAAGGATAATTTAATGGCTTGAACAAATAATAGTATTTACTGCAATCGTTGCACAATGAAGGTTCTTAAAGTCGAGTACCGCGTTTAGGTCACGAGGCTTGCTGAGTGGCCTAAGTAAGGTACGAGATTTAAAGACCTAATTGTGTAACTATTGCAATACTTTTATACGAGTAAAACACAGAAAAACATTTTTTACTTTAATCATCCTTCTCCACTGTGAATTTTTATTTTTGATGTAACCTTTTTCGTTCAACTAAAACTGACCTATAAAATAAAAAAAAAACATGATCGCGATGATCAAGGCGGGTGCCCCGTGATTGGTCAAATTTTAGTTTTTGACAAGTAGGTAATTTCAACCAATCAGTGAACAATAGCGTTCTTTTTTTTAATCAAATATGCTGATGTTCTCTTTTTGTAATTATTAATTCAGTTGAGTAGAGAGACGTCTTATGAATATTAAAGTTCTGTAGCGGGTACCATAGAGTATAATATATATAATTTTGGTAAAGGATTAAAAAGTGCGTTATTGTGATTTTGTCTGTGAAATTATAATTGACAGATTAAAGTACTTGATTATAAAAAACATATTACACTCTCATTTGTGTTCAAGAAAGGTGCTCAGGAAATTTGTTTTTGGGTCACGAACATTGGAACAGTTTTATTAGAATATTGGAAACTATGCTTAATATTTTACTCCTTCCATAAGTTCTGTACTATATGATAGGGCTTCTAAACGAGCCATATTTTACTGCAATTTTATGATATCAATATCAGTTTGAGTTTTGAGACAACATAGTCATTAATAAAGTAAGTATTCCACTTTTTCATATTCCAACTTCCAACCCACCAAAGTATGTAGATCTAAGCATATATCCAATATTATATTCACCATAGATGCTTCCTTCCGAAATGATAAAACATAGCCAATAATCGTTAAAACAAACTTACCTCATCAATGTAAAATCGACATTCACTTCAAAATGCGATTTATTCATCGCTAAGTAATCCCGGACGCAAGGAAATATTAAAGGCGAAAGTTTGCCCTCACCCGGGAAACCAGCGCGGTCCGGGCTGGGCCCCCGGGACCGACCGGCTGAGGGCGACACTGATACCACTCGCTCCCGGCTACTTACCTTATTGCATATTGCGTCCTTTGATGTCCTAACAAACTCGATATTCGAAAGCGATACGAACCACTCAAAAAGAAACATACCCGACTAATTAGAAGATCTGGTGCGCTCAAATGATCTGATAATTAAGGCATACATCCCCAGAAAGTTTAAATTGAAATGGGTTTGTTAATTTGTCCAATTACGAGGCTTAATTGGGACGCTGCCATTATATTTGTACCTTGTGAAATATTTAATTGGCTGCTCAATCCGTTTTATGAATACCTGGATTATAAAAAGCATCTGCCCGCTTTAAATGTGCCGGTATGTCAGGGGAAAGTCTAGATGAAATAGGGGGCTTAAATTTCATCGCACCGCGCGCAGATTCGCAATAATTCATCAGACTTCGCGTTTGAAACACTAATTTAAAGTGAGATAAGGAGATAACATAAAAGGAACTGAGGCCATTTCGTCAAATTCGTGCTTTGGGTGAGCCGTGTTCAACGATCCGAAGTTCGTTTCGATTCAATACATCCTACATTAAGACTCCACATAGTCAGTGTGATTCGGGACGAAAATAATGTTGGAGCGCTCACCGACGTGAACGCACTCAATTTGAAATGGCGTCACGCGGTCTGGCTGGCAACATGGCGGCGCCGCCAACACGCGCCACCGTTATTTGCAGACCTTCTCGTTTTCCACTTTTCACCGACCTTCTTACATTGAAAAACAATGCTAAAATCCATTATACGAATTATTTTATCCTTTTTCCTAAATACATTTCGCAGACGGTAATTATCTACGTATTTTCATCCGAATTTCGTGTCGAAGATAAAGCGTTTTTTAGGCGGTTGTTTTATAGGTAACAGTGAAATAAGTAACATAAATCCATTAATAAGCCTCTTACCCTATCCGTCTAAAGTCAACATCGGTGTTCTGGAGAAGGCGGGAGGTGTCCCCTCTCGGGCGTTGCCATGGCAACCCTCGGGGGCGCGGACCCGAATTTTATCGATTCGGGTACAGACAGCAGCCGGCTCTCGCCTACACTAACACGATTCAACGCCCGTGTTTGCAGATCTCGGAGGTTTATAAGGGCTTTGACATTTGGACTGTTTAAATATGTACTTGTAGCTAAACAGACAACTCGTAAAACAAATCGCTCCTGTCCGCCCCAGGGTAACCGCTATAAAGATAACAGCCAGCCTTTGTCATAGCTCAAAGGAAACCTAACGTCATATCTGAGGCCTAACATTTTGCGTCATAACTCATAGGTACTATAGGTATTACGATCACTCAACAACCCACACCATAGTGCTATCGGGGGGCACGGCAGTGCCCCCGCCAAGTCGAGCGCGAAGCAAACACTGCCGTACCATCCTTTACTGGAACCATTTCGCCGCATTTTCAGGCCCCTATTTGAGCACCTCTGGGTAAGACCAGAACGCAGAAATTTTCGTCATCCAGTAAGCTATAATCACATACTTAAAATCCAAAATTTCAAGTCTGTAGGTCATTTAGTTCCGAAGTTAAGCGAAAGCAAAGTTTCGCATTTACGACACTCACTCACTCATGATCATCAGTAAAGAAGGAGTACTTCCCATAAATTCAGAGAGCTAAAATTTGGTACAGAGTTAGGGTTTAATGGCCACATAAAGCGAAAACTATAAAAATTGGCCAAGTGCGAGTCCGACTCGCGCATGAAGGGTTCCGTACCATAAAACAAGTTTGTTGTATGGGAGCCCTTAAATGTTTAATTTATTTTATTTTTAGTATTATTTGTTATAGCGGCAATAGAAATAGATCATCTGTGAAAATTTCAACTGTCTAGCTATCACCGTTCTTGATATACAGCCTGGTGACAGACGGACGGACGGACGGACAGACGGACGGACGGACGGACGGACAGCGAAGTCTCAGTAATAGGGTCTCGTTTTTACCCTTTGGGTACGGAACCCTAAAAACTAGGATAATCGAAGATCTGGAGTACTCTGATTAGAAAACAAAAGAGCCCAACCAAACTATTAGAGATCGACATACCGCCTTTACAAAAACTATTCAACTTGTTGTGTTCGGTTGGCCGCCGTCGCGACTGATCGTCTCTCCTGATGATGGATCGCGTACCGATTCGAAACATGTCGAGCGTTATTCGATTTCTACGACGTGAGTAAACCCGTTTAAGTATTTTAATATTCAACTTGGTGGGCTGCTTCATTTGATGTCAAAAATCCAAGGTCTGAAGTATTTTGACGACGCGTTTGGCTCGGTTTGTAAACACCTGCCTACTGAGCCGGCGGTCCCGGGTTCGAGTCCCAGCCAGGGCAAATATTTGTGTGATGAACTCGAATATTTGGGCTTGGGTCATGGTTGTTCTATGCATTTAAGTATATATTGATCTATATAAGTATGTATATCGTCGTCTAGTACCCATAACACAAGCCTTCTAGAGCTTAATTTTATTTGGGACTAGATCGATTTGTGTGAGGTTGTCCGATATTTATTTATTTATTATTTATTTGATGAAGAACCCTCAGCTGGTCTCAGCTGTATTAGAGATGTGGTAATGCCCCCTTCTACTATTGGTACATAAAAAAATCGTCTGTCATTGCAAAAATCCAGCGTAGTGGGATACATCTAATTTAATCTAGCCTATAGCGTCCCACAGCTGGGCGGGTTACGTATTAAAATCCCGAAAGTTCATAATACCTACAGTTGAAATACCGAAAGTTTAAAAAGCCGATATTCGATAAACCGAAGCCCAAATTACCTATTTTCAGAAAATCGAAAGTTGAAAATCTCGAAATTTCATAATCCCGAAATTTTATAATCCCGAAAGTCAATGAGCACTTTAAAAGTGTCAGGTCAGGACACTAAACTAATCTGACTTTTCCGTGGAACCGATCTGCTCCGGTGCTGCGGGATGTTCAGCCCCTCCGCCCTAGCGTAAGAAAGTGCGGGCATCAAGCGAGGCGCAGCGGCTGAGGCTGGTCGCCGAAGGTGACCAAAAAACCGAAGGCCGGGGGCTACCCTCCCTTCGCGCCTCCGGGCTTTTATATACATTCTAGGGGTAGACAAGACCACGTGGAATCGGGGTTGACAGCTTCGGTTCTGTGGCAAGTCGATTAAGAAAAGGAAAGAGTCCGGGAAAGTGGGAAATTAAGTATGACACTAAATATTCGATATTATGATAAAATATTCTGTCATGGACTGCCAACCGAACCGAACTTGTCTGGAACCGAAGCTGTCAACGCTCGCCTCCGCAGCTTCGGCTTTTTAGTCACCTTCGGCGACCAGCCTCAGCCGCTGCGACTCGCTTGATGCCCGCACTTACGCTAGGGCCACAGTATAATAAAGAGTACTAACGTACTAGGGCGGAGGGGCTGCACGTCCCACAGCGCCGGAGCAGATCGGTTCCACAGAAGAGTTCACTTATAAATAGTAAGTATAGTAGTAGGCAAGTAGGTTACGTAATTTAGGTTAATATTCTTTGTATAAAATAAACATTAGAATCTGTAAGACTACAGAAATACGAGATAATTCTCGAGAGTTTAAATAATATTCCGGATTACAACCTTCAGGCAGGATCATAGTCTTCGGGATTATAATCTTCGGGATTACCGTCTTCGGGATTACATTCTTCGGGATTACAGTCTTCGGGATTATAATATTCGATAGTTCATCCTTTCGATCAAACGTTCTTTCGGGATTTTAAACTTTCGGTCAAATAAACATTCGACATTTTAATTTTCGGCCTTCCGTCCATAGGTCTTATGATATTCGGTATTTTGAACTTCGGCATTGTAATACGCACCCGCTGGGCGAATGCCTCCCCTTCTGCTTTTAATACGCATATAAATAAAATTAAAGGAAAACTCTGGACAAGACTAGAGTGGCTTTTATACTTACCTATACTTACAAGTTTACAAAAAGAAATAGTCAAACGATTAACTTTATTCTACTCGAACATTACACAAATTAAATAAACAAATTACACCAAAATATTAATTTCGCTCAAAATTTGGTCAAAATATAATGCATTGGACTAAGAGTGGCGGTGATACCCGCACACGTCGCTAGATGGCGCTGACTGTATTTTAAAACGCGCCGTCGTTTGTTTTTCCGATAATCTTACATGGCGAAGTGGCAACCGGCCGCGTTACAGTCGTTTACGACATTCTTCTACTGCACTTGGAAACGTTTGCTAGGGATTAGGAGGGATTATTTGCATTTCGTTGATTTCGCTTATTATTTCGTGAGGTTTGCTAAAGTTAATTAGCAGGTTGTTATAAAACAATATGCCCACGTTTCTACAAAAAGAAGTGAAATCCCACCAAAAACATTCTGTAAAAAACTAGCCAAGTCTCGATGGAGCTGCTTGTTTATCTCTAAAAAGTAATGAAATCTAGACAAAGTCATACCAAGTCTAAAGTTCCTTACTGCGATTTCTTTATTATATAGTTAATGTTGTGTGACTTGGCCGTTGAAGGGTACACAAGGGTACAAAACCAGGTGCTCCATGACACCATTGCACCAATCTGTGGCCAGAACCGCTATAAGTCAATTTTGTTTACACGTAATGTTATATCTGTTGTAACTACCTATGTTTGTTCAGCGAGATAATAGCCCATACTGGTGTACCCTTCAACGGCCTAGTCACACAGCATTAACTATAATAATAAAGAAATCGCAGTAAGGAACTTTAGACTTGGTATGACTTTGTCTAGATTTCATTACTTTTTAGAGATAAACAAGCAGCTCCATCGAGACTTGGCTAGTTTTTTACAGAATGTTTTTGGTGGGATATACCTAATGCAAAAGGTTAGGCATTACCTTCCCATAAATAGGTAGGTATAATAAGTCGAGCCAATCTCGGCGGATTATAATTCTTACTGACTACTGAGTAAAGTTATCTTTTCTAAAATCGTTATAGATCTGTAAGAAGCTAGTCAAGTTCAAAAGATCAGAAAAATTGGAACTAAGTAGTGATAATATTTTAGAACCATGATAAATGTAAGAAAATCCGCGACTACGTAATACGTGTCAATCTCGCGCACGAAGGGTTCCGTACCACTGTACATACTAACCGCTGTGAAAAATCTTCTTAAACTTATAATTAGTGTTAGTGCCGGTAAGACGCATCAATCCTGACACCTGTTATCTCAATACATTTTATAATGGCATGTATTTAAATCGATATGTGTATATTCCCTTTTTTCGATCAAAATATTTGAAAGTTTCACCAAAAATACTGACTTGCACTCTAATTATGCACACTAAATAATGCGAATTCAATATACTATTTAAAGGTATTAGCAAAACTGTTTTACTGGATATAAAAAAAAAAAACTAACCTAACCTAACCCGGCTGAGTCGGATCTTAGTGTGCAGTACGAGGATAATTAGTGTGCAAGTCAGTATTTTTGGTGAAACTTTCAAATATATCTGATGTACGAACCATATTTTTGGTGTGAATTCGGTTAAAAAGGTCATCTCGTTTTGTATGATGTTTAAGTTTTTTTTGTAGGACATGTTCAGTTAATCAATTGTTTTTTTGCACAGCATTCGTTTTTCTGGTATGCATTTAGTTAATTAGTGGAGTTACCTAGTGTACTGAAAAATTATACAGATGTGCAATTAAATATATCCCTTTTATAATCTTGTCGGCGGGGCACTACACTTATATTTGATTTTTATTATGATATTGATAATATAACTATTAGCACATAGAACAAGTAAACGCATTTCTCAAGTGTACTCTTGTAATCTTGTTACAGTTAGATACGAGTGAGATACCTACCTGCGACAGACAACGGAGGAACATAGTTGTAGATATTCCATATACGCAGTGATAGGGTAGGTACCTTTTGGATACGTACGTAATCCTAAAAAGTGACGAACACGGTGCCTGGTAAAAATACCTAGCTGTATTGCTTAAATTTTTAGGAGATAATCTATAACACCTACCATTAATAGCCATTCATTAAGTTGGGACTCTATTCTAATTGATAAAGTTTCTAAATAGAATTTATATAAACTCGTCTCAAGACTAGTAGGTAAGGTAACTAAAGTTTCCATCTGCAGAAGACCAAAGACGTATAAAAAAAGTATCAAGATACAGAATTTCGTTTATCAGACTAATGTACCATATTGGCATAGTACTATCGCATATGAACTGTGGCGTCCCGTGACGAAAGCTAACTCGATAGCCATATCCCGCGTAATATTGGTCACAGTATATTACGTATGCACCCCGCTCAGCCCTAAGCAAAAATTTGATAACAAAAAATGGGAGCAGTAGTTACCTCGCGAGCGAAAACACAACTCTCAAAGCGATTTTTGAGTAGGGATAAAAGGAGAGCGGGGTCGCAAAGGGTTCCGAGCGAGATATGAACTATTGCACCCTTCGCACACCTCCCCTATCAATTGTTACCAGTTGCGCATATTTTTACCCACAAAAACAACCCTCCGGGAGACGTGAGTCTGCCGTATTCCGTGATAATATCATGAGAATATAGTATGAAGGTTACGTAATCAGCGCGGTAAGTATCATTAAAATATTCTTACCGGAGCAGCCCGTCTAGGAAAACTATGCTTCGCGACTCTTGTCGCGCGGCATAGCGTCACTGTCACTCTCTCACAGTACTGCACAGAAAGAGATAGATAAATATGTCGCGCGAGAAAGTCGCGTAGCTCAGTTGTGCTGACTACCGTCTGTATTTATTATTGCACCGGTTGCCGAAATGGAGCAGTGGGTAAAAGGTGTAATTGCAAATGGCAATATTTTCATCAGCTCTGCATAAATATTATGACTTAAACATTATTGTATTGAAACTGTGAAATAGATTGCTTGGTCTTTCAATTATGGAGTTTCAATGTGTGACACATTTACAACACTCGTGTGTATTCCGGTTTCAATGTAGGATTGAATCGTTCCTGGGAGTAGTACCTAAGTAGATTATTTCAACATATAATGAAAGTCCACACACTAATTTGCAACCCCTGTGACTGTGACAAGAAAAATAATTAAACACTTAAATATTCAAATACCCTTACCTTTACCCTAAAGACCGGAGAAGAAGTAGGTACTTACGAACAATACTTTTAAAAAAATACGCAAATCTCAACTTAGCTGAAACAAGTAATGATTTCTCACAGACAAAGGACAATCAAACGCAAAAGACGAATCTGCCGGGAAAAGCAGTTTTTCCAGACGACTTCTGTTGACGTAATTCGTAAAAAGTATCGCAGGGTCCGATTAACACAGTATCCTTGAAGATGTCGCTCGCAAAAAGGGGCATAAGGGGACAAAGGCCCCTGAAACATTTCTCATTGAGGCGAGGGGAGGCGACCCCTCGCCGCCCCACTACGTGCAGACTCCGGCCGCGGTGTCCATAATTTATGCTTTCGAGCGGACCACGAAAAATAAATGAGTTCCAGTAACAAGAGGAAACGGAAAAATAACTTAGGACGAGACACGGGATACTTCTCATCAGCTAAATTCGACACTATTAATAAGTTTAATTCGCACTCCGGGACGCACTCCATTCAGGGAAATGTCTCGAGTTTTGTGCTTTCTCAGCGGGAAAGTGGTACTTTGGGACTACGCGTCATTGTTTTTGGGTTAATCGTAATCTATACTTACGCGTGTACCTATGATTAAAAACGATTTGTTAGTATATGTTCCTATGAAGATACTAGCTTGTGACGTCATACAAATCAGTAATCAAAACACATTTTCTTTTCACTTTTTGACCAGTTTAAAATACTATAATGTCCAAAAGTTAGTGATAGTTTGTTTGGTTCATCGTATTTTTAAATGTGTAGTGCTATCAATGACACAATTTATTTTTCTTATAGTAAAATGTATTGAGATGACAGAATTGACTTCTTACCGGCGGTGCATTATATTAGCTTTCTATAGATGACGTTGATGTGTTAAGCAGATGTCTAATAGGCTAGTTGACTCATGTCAAATTGTAATAAACCACAATAAACTAATGTTTATTCCGTATAGTATTTGGCAAAGGAGACCTAAATATTTTTCAATTCATAAAAGTGAAAGATGGCTGAAAAAATTGAATTTGAAAATATGGTTTTTAATCTGTATTTTGAAATGCTTAAAACACTGTCCGCCATTTTCCCTTATTATAGTGACGTCATCGGTCCCGTAAAGAGAACTGAAAGTCTACTTTGACGACTTCGAATAATGCCGTCCCTCTCGATCTCCTGTCAAAGTATATTGGAATGACACTAGACGACGGTCGAATTTCGAATATTTACGCGTATTTCTACGTCACACCACAGATTAGAAAAAGGCAAAAATGGCGGACGGCGTTGTTGACTGTTCATGAAATTTCCTATGTTCAATTAATAAAATGTAGCTTTCTATTAGCTTTCACAAAAATACGAGACATTTTTTTTAGAGCTAGTAATATCATTATTAACCGTATCAAATATATTTCAAAAAATGGGTCTGCTAGCCTATTGCGGCCGTGCGAATTGTAAGGCCCGAGAGAGGTACTAAATAGGACATATAGGTAATCTGGGAACCACTGGAAATCTGGCATAGCCCAGCAATGCTGACGCGCTCGCGTTAAGTTAGCACTGTCTAGGTGCAATAGATCGGAGGACTCTAATTGGTATAGGCATTGGTAGTCCTCTTGAATTATTGGTCTATCTGACCAAGTTAATCTACATCTCGTTACTACATTGGAAAGAGCTGGTATCGGAGAAAAAGGTAGAAAGTGTATACTAAAGTCATATTATACGCTTAAGTAATAGTGCTTATAAGTTACGTTTCTACTCATACGTTTTCCTGTCAGTATACGATGTACAAACACTATACAGTTACCTACTGTACTACGTCTTTCGTTGGAGTAAAATTACGAGATTTTCGAAGTAGTAACGATTTGTAATTAGTACCTAATACAATTTATCTCGCTGCTAATACATAATGTAGCTATCCGAGTTGTGAAGTGAAACGTACAAACCCGATAAGAGCTTTTTACAGACTACGCAAGTTACTCTTTCAGTAATTAAAAAATATTTCCCATTCGATTTTCCTTTTCCCATTTCCTTTTCAATAAATACGAAGAAAACTCGTCAAAGGACTTGCGTTGTAAAGAAATGACGGAACAATACCTACAGCGTTGCGAGCCCGAAAAATACGAAGTCCCAGCAAAAGTAATCCAGGCAGCGATCTGTTCATGTTTGTCACCCTACACAGGACAGAGGAGCTCAATAGAGTACCCGAGCGATACGATACATAATACATCATGATATTGTATTAATTTGTGCGCCCGCCGCGTGGCAGAGGGTCGCCGGTCGCATTTTTAGGGAGTAATTAATGGGCCGGAGAGGTGCTCCGGCTTATTTTGATTCCTTGTTTTCTTACACCGGGAACTGAAAAGCGATGGACGGGTCGGATAATTTAATCAATCCCGGTAAATTAAGGACACTCAAATATTTTTTCAACCTCTGAAAACAGCCCTCCCGGCTCAGGACGGACAAAGGACGTGCTCGCCTTTCCGAATCAATTAGGTGCTTCAAACAAGAGGACGCTGAGGAGACTCGAAAATAAAATCCGACTTTGATAAAAAATATGTATTGTCTACACAAAAGGATGTACAATAATGTTACATTTATTGTCTAGCGAAATCAATTTTACTGATCCTATTTCCATTAACAAATCATTTACAATATTCTCTTAACATTGAACATTGCCAAATGGTTTACAATTTAATTACGTCTTTGTCTATTCAACTATTGATTTGCTTTCATCGTTAATCACAGTTTCAGATAAGTTTCCCACTGATTACATTAATTGCTTACGATACATACGCTACGCACATAATACATTTAGACGGCTCAGTACATTTCATCAATATTAATTAACCACTTGTACAAAATGTTCCATACAAATATTCTATTCAGATTTCGGTGTATCTAAGTAATTCAACAATTATTTGTCACGTTTAAAACAACGCGAAACACATGCACATAATACACACTCGTTGGGAGCGCGACGGATATTTCAGCAGACATCTTAAATACTACTTTAACAAGGCTCGCCGGGAAAGCAGTTCGCAATCTAGTCTAACTTACGTCCAAACTTTACACTAAAACGAAACTTCAAGACGCCCAATTCCGCCTCAACGCTTTACACACTGAGTTCAAAGTTGGTCGCATTTTAAGTAACCGTTTTTCTCCCCCAACCCAGCTTGGTTAATAACGTGGATAAATGCGTGAACTTCTTGTTTATGACCGCTTCGAACCAAAGTTCGTTGTCAGCGAAAGAAAAGTCCATAGTTTCCATTTGTATGTAGGTGTATGGCGCGAAGGCGAGATGGTTTCTTATGCTAAGCGTGGCGTCCGCGTTTGGGATGTATTCGGTGAGTTCCCGGGCTACTTCGGGATGTAGGCGGTGGAACACGAAGCCACTCTGACTGCCTGAAATGGCTGCTTCCTCGACCAGGCAGCGGAATATGTCCGAAGTGTAGCCTTTCAATATTTGCTTGTGTTCGAGGTACCTTTGATCTTTTCTGTTCTCCTTATTCGTTTGCGTAGTCATCATTATTTTCTTGTATCTGAAAATTTTATTCTGTCAGATGAAGTCAAATAATTCAGGGCCTAGCAGATCACATGGAAGACATTCATAGTGTGTTAATATCGAAGTTCTTTAACGAGGAATCATTTTATGAAATATCTCGTAAATGTGTCGAAATATTATGGAACGAATTAGAATTAACACAGTACTAGTTATAGCAAAATATATTTAGAAAGAACATATATTGTAAAAACAATTTGACTGCCTAGCTTCAACAACAATAGACGATCAAATAGCATAATTTAAATACCACTATATACCTACTAGGAATTTACATTTTCAATACTACATCGTAGCTTCAGATCAAAGCTTCAGATACTTCTTAAGTTAGATGTCATAGCGCCATCTGCTCGAAATTACCAAAACTACTACGTCGACTTTCGGAATGCGAGACTACGAATGTAAAGTTGGCGTGGTGAATTAATTTTTGGACGCCATTTAAATGTTTTCTGGCAGGCAGCATTGCAAAGTCGAATTTACTAATATAATATCAGCGTAAATAAAAAAAAAAATCATACATTCGTTGTCTCGTCGAAGATAGTAACCCCATCTAGTGCGCAGTAAGTCTGATATCTTGCCTATCGTTTGAGGAATAGTGTTCTGTGAGTGGGCTGGGCGCTTAAAAGGTTAACAACGGAAAAAAACGTCGACGCCCTTTGCTAACCAGAAACTGCTCGTGGTGCAGGAGTGCTGAATCCGTTGTCCCGGGGAACGGTAACTGGTTGGGATACTTAGTGTTGGTGTGGTTGGCCGTCTCGTTGAGCACGTTCGGACGTTGGAAAAGACTGCAAGCGGCAACAACGCAAGCGAGTCTCAATTAGGGCTGCCATCCGTCCGGGATTCCCCGGATTTGTCCTAGTTTGGAGGCCGTCCGGGGGGTTTTCAAAAGGTGTCGGACACGCGAAAATAATGCGATTCACGCCAAATGTCCCAGACATTTTTTAAAGTCTTTTGGCTGGTTTTAGTGTCGCACTGACCGTCGTCGGTGCGGATCCTTCAGGGAGCGCTTTATAATGAAGCTGACGGGTCCGTGCGGACGACCGCCCGCGCTCCTTGAAGTTATTAGGGCTTGTGCACAAATCACGTGAGGTTCAATAGGGGGAGGATTCTCGGTTTTGTTAAAAATAAATCTTCACTTGTTAAATACTTCAAAATAGCGAGTCTATTTTACGAAATTTTGGCGGAAAAAAATACACGTGAGGTAGTGAGGGGGAGGGGGGGGTTAGCAAAGAACCTCACCAAATATCACCGGGGGAAGGGGGGGGTCAACAAGTAGCCGAAAAAACCTCACGTGATTTGTGCACAAGCCCTTACATATTAGTCAGTGTGACACTAAAACCAGCCTTTTGTCTGGGTTCGGCGAATTTAGAGATGGCAGATCTAATCGCAATGCGTTTGCGGAGCGGAAGCTGCTTGTGTTGCAGTATAGAGTTTTCCTGGGGAGGTAATGATAGTACTCACAACACAGACCACCCCCACTAGACGGAGCATCTAAGGCACATGTAAGGCGACCCGCGCGCACCAACGATATGGTACGGCAGAACATTAAAGTATCAACACGGCGGCCACCGTTTAGTTGCGTCCATGTTTATGAGGTCTCTCTACACCACTTAACACTACAATTTACCATGTTATTTATTTAATTTCGTTTTTCGTTGACGTACGCATGGATTATAAACAAGGACGCAACTAAACGGTGGCCGCCGTGTTGATACTTCAATGTTCTGCCGTACCATATCGTTGGTGCGCGCGGGTCGCCTTACATGCTCCGTCTAGTGGGGGTTGTCTGTGGTTGCAGTATAGAGTTATCCTGGGGAGGTAATGCCAGTACTCACAGTAAGAGCAGCTCGGCGGCCTTGTCGATGAGGTCGGCCGAGAGGGCGAGCAGCGGCAGCGCCAGCGCGGCGGCGGGCGGCGGCGCGGCGCGGCCCGCCGCGTGCCGCAGCTGCGCGCGCGCCGTGCGCAGGCTGCTCGTCGTGCACGAGTACAGGGCGCGGAAGTCCGCTGCGATACACATACAGATAAGAGGCACTCGTAGTATAATTCGAAGCCCATTTCTTAAGCGAATCCCATTAGCTTTGTACCCGATGAACAATACTCATTATCTGTATTGTTACCTGTGGCCACAGCTGCCACTTCGAAATGTAAGGTGTTATAAGTGCAAATTACTTTTACACTAAATTAGTCTTTAAATCAAACGAAATAAGGTTTACTCTTAAACAAAGAGAACACAGATGTTGGTCACTTCGTAAGTGAAAGAGCAGTGAAGCTCGTTTCGATGCTTATAATGACAATGAAGTGACCAACATCTCTGTTCTCTTTGTTTAAGAGTAAACCTTATTTCGTTTGTCTTAAAGACTAATTTAGTGTAAAAAAAAGTAATTTGCACTTATAACGCCTTACATTTTGAAGAGGCAGTTGTGGCCACAGCTAACAATACAGATAATGAGTATTGTTCATCGGGTACAAAGCTAAGTGGATTCGCTCAAGCAAAAGGATTATTTCTATCATGTAGTATTCCCACTGATCGGGCCATGTGATTGGCTAAAGCCGCGTCACAGCGGACGCTCGGGCGCACGACCGAGTTCATCGACGACGACACAGAGACGCGACGCGAAACGGTGTGAATCCCAATAAAAATTCTAAAGTTCTTTGATAACTAGTAAATTGTTTAGCCGCGCTCCGACTCTGCCCGTACAGTGGAAATCGTACAACTCTGGAAATCGTACCGAAAAACTTAATGTGAGATAATAGACAGTGGCGTAGCTATCTATAGCCCGACGGGGTGTTTTTCAACCCACGCCATATTCCGGATTTTTAGTGGTACTAATTTATTTTATTGTCAACGACAATTTTTTGGTAACTGACGTTGAAAGTAAATGCCACTGATATAAACAAAGAGGAAAAAGGACTAAATATTCTGCAAATTCCAAGTATTTTTTGGATAATAAAGGGAAAACTATCCACGAGTATTTATTTCGGAAGAAAAACGAAGGATTGAGCATCATTCCGGTAAACAATGTTTTGAATTTGGTTGATGACAAATCCTAGACAAGAGAACAGAGATGTTGGTCACTTCATTGTCATTATAAGCATCGATAGGAACTTCACTGCTCTTTCACTTACGAAGTGACCAACACCTGTGTTCTCTTTGTTTAAGAGTAAACCTTATTTCGTTTGACTTAAAGACTAATTTAGTGTAAAAGTAATTTGCACTTATAACGCCTTACATTTCGAAGTGGCAGCTGTGGCCACCGTTAACAATACAGATAATGAGTATTGTTCATCGGGTACAAAGCTAATGGGATTCGCTTAACAAATGGGATTCGAACTATACCTGGGTCGACCTGCAGTCCCTTCCCGCACATGTTGCTGATCGCGGCCGCCACGTAGCTCATGGCCTCCCCGTAAAACTCCCGCGGAGGCGTCGCCGTCACGAAGTGTCGCCGTCTCCGCGTGCTCGAGTACACCTGGACCAATGTCATGAAGCTATAGTATAGTACTAATTATCTAAGCTAAGCTAATCCACTTAAGAACTGAATACCATTGAACAAACCACAACTGGTAAACCACAAATTAAGATAACGAGCTCGTAGTAAAAGCAGATTGTAACCACCTTGGAAGGTTAATATAGGCATTAAATACAAAGATCAAAGCTTAAAGAAAAATTGAAAAAGGAGCTACCTAAAAAAAAAAAAAAAAAAATTGTGGTGTACCTACCCACATAAAAAAATGAGACATTATATGTTTCATAAATTTATAAAACTAACAGCGCCCTCTCTCGCTTGCTCGGTCACCACTGTAAAGTGGTGCGGTAAGATGTGAATATTAACGTATTCACATAGAGGTCGCTAAGGTGTAAAAAACCTTTCAAATAAACAATGCAAAGATCGACACACAAAGCATAAGGAAAAATTCGTCAGATCTTCCTGGAGCTAGGGTGGCGAAATGGTTAACGCGCTGGACCGGCAATCCAGAGGTACCGGGTTCGATTCCCGGTCTCTTCCCACAGGTAGCTCCTTTTTCAATTTTTCTTTAAGCTTTGATCTTTGTATTTAATGCTTAAATAAAAATTGTGGTGTACCTACCCACATAAAAAAATGAGACATTATATGTTTCATAAATTTAGGTTAATATAGATTATCGACTCTATTTCCTTGGACATTAGACTACAAAATGCACTAACAGAATAATGGTGATCATAACTTTTTGGAATTTTACAACCGTCCGACCCTCCACAAGAACGTATTCTCTTGAAAAAGGACTATGATCTCTCGTCAACAAACATTTTAAACCTATTCAACAAGGAATAAGGTTGAAAATTCAATATCCACGCAATGTAGTTCTAACCTTTTTTTGTAAGTAACTGGTTGGCGCCAGGTTGGCGCTTACGAGAACAAAAGCAGATAGGATTGGATTAGACACAATGCTATTGTGAATGCAGGTAAGTGGATTAGCTTAGCTTAAATAATTAGTACTATACGGCTCTTCCCAGGTGAATTTTTCGCTTCGAGCGCTAATCTTTCAAACAAAGGCCATTGTCTCTATCATCGCAAGGCCGCTAGCTACCGAGTTAGGACGTGCTACTATAATATTCATATGAAAAACAAACGGCATCGTCATAGTATTAAGGTTCAAATCAAAATAATATGAGTGCTGTATTGCTTCGGGGCGGTCTATTGTCCTACACTACCAAAACGCAATATCTAGAATATCAGTGACATTAAATTTGAACCTTAAGGTGGTTGCAGAGGAAACAAAACTAGACATTCCACGCTAGATGGCGCTGGGAAGCAAGATTTGTAGTTTTTGTGTATTATTTCGTATGTTACTTGAGTTTGAAGTAAAATTTGTGTATTGGCGAATCCGCGTATTTGTCTTTTATTCATGTAGTATTAGTAGCACGTCATACATTGTATTATTCTCCCGTGTATTAGCAATTTGTGAAAAATCAGCAAGTACTCACACTAATAGACACTAATTGTGAGTGTGTGCGGGTGATTCATTCATTAAAGGGTCGCGTATCATCTGTCAGTTTGATAGTAAGCGCTGAATAAATAAGCAGGCATGATATTTGATTTTGATGATGAAGTAAAGATGCACCTCTAGCACAACTGAGACACGCAACTCTTTCTCGCGCGAGAAAAATTACCTATCTCTTTCTTTGCGGTACTGTAGGAGACTGACGGATGTTGCGATGTCTCGCGACAAGAACCGTGAAGCCTAGTATTAGACGGGCTGGATTGTCAAAATAAATAATACGAAGAAATTACAAATCTTTATTTTTAAAGTATGTGGTGAAATTAAATAAGTATTTTTGTTGGGTTTCTTTTCTGATATATTGTGATTCTGATTTGTGATGTTATTGAGTTTGTCCTAAGTGTTTCTGAATGATAGATTGGGGTGATATAGCAAAAAGGGCCCAATTTTAGGGCACATATTTTGCTAAAAAATATTTTTCTCATTTTTGTTACTTTTTTGATTACAACTAAAGAGTACATTAAAATAAGTATCTATTATAAATTACAATTGTTTGATTAACTTGCCCGTTTAAGAACTAGAGCGCTCCTAAGCTACGTAGCCTGGGACTACTTGTACTATCATCTATTCTGTGCTGGGACTTAGAAATTTACGATGAAAAAAAATCACAAGTAGGTATACCTCTGTTTTTTATTACTTAATGACAAGATCCCGATCTTTGCTATACTCTGACCTGATATACAAAAACCCGACATCAAGAATAGTAGGTACTGATTAGGGTTGGGATTTTCGTGGTTCCATGGAGTTCAGTCTAAAAATATATAACTACTAGAACTACTACTAACTAACTGAGCGCAGCACCATATAACAATATATTGTTATTATATATGGATTTTAGAACCACCAACCCCACTAAATAAAATAAAACAATTTTGTTACGTGTGAGTTTTATTATAATACTAATGATTGTGTGAGTTGTAGACGTCGCTTTAATTCGAAATGGTGGATTATTTTTCTTTTTTACCCCCAGATCTTCGCCATTTTCAATTTTTTCGTTAAAACTAGGTCTATTACCTAGGCTTCTTTCTGTTTAGTGCTGTTTAGTGGATAGTACGGCTGCCTGAAAACGAAGGTTTATATTTACATATGTGGTTTGTATATTTTAGGCAACACGCATGGTTTGTAGAAAATTATAAGTTTCTGCAGCTTTTCTTGGATGAAGCCTTCATCTCTACGAACTTAAATTGTCATTATTGTTGTTGATAAATCAATGAAGGAAATCATCTTGCAGTAATCCCTTTTGATGAAGGTCTAAGCTGGCCTTGAATCTGTAAAGAAATTATTTATTACGTCACAAGAACAAGAATGCCAGCAATGGAAACCGCTGTATGCAGTACTTATTATGTGATTATTTATATGATCTTATAGGGTGTTAGGGTAATTAGTGTTATTACAGTTAACCTTCAAAGAGGAAACTTAGTCACTGAACCGATAATTCCAAAACAATTTGGTTTCCCACACTTATTGAAAAACATGGGTATATAGGTCTTGGTATCAATTCAGTCAGAGAGAAGAAACTACCTATATGAACCTACTATGAACAGCTTTGTTTTTTTTTCATCACCCAAAGCGAGCGATTGCGTTCAGTTTTTGTGGTTGGTTACACGGTTGTCATCACGCCATGCTTGTCTTCGCCTAATAAGAAAATAGCACGAGACACCTCTTTCACGGCAGGACGCTTCGATTTGTAATATTTACAAACACAATACTTTCCCCGCAATTTCTGACCCATGATTTCGCAATATCATTTAGGGATCACTATGTCCTGAGTACACATGTTTATTATATGCACGTTTCATTATTCACACTACATAAAGTAAACTCTCACGAAACGAAAAAAATGCAAACCAAACATGATTCATTTTTATACGAATTTCCACAATTGACAGTATAGTATTGACACAATTCATTATTTCATTCACAAGATTTAGTGCGTTCGAAATCTATTCCACTTTATTATTGTTATGAGCAAATAAACACAATAGGTAGGTATCTTTAAAACCAAATGTTTCCAATTATTTGTTACATGTTTAATGAAAGCTGTAATCATTAAAAAAAATAAACTGTTATGCATTCATATCGAAACATCAGTTAAAACGTATTATCCTAAATCATAAGTTAAGTAGTATTATATTTCAGAACGCACTGTTCATGCATAGCTTTACGTGCGCTTACGTTTGTATGTTGTGTAAAAGCAACGCACACATACATATATGGACAATATTTCAACGGGTTTTAAAGCTTTAATAACTTTGTAATTGTATGATTTATAGCAAAACTGATTTCATTGGCGAATATAAGATAGCTTAAAGATTTTTTTAAGAATGTTTAATTACCTAAAGCCATAACCGCCTAAGTGTGTAGTGATCCAACAATTTGTATGAAAGTGACATCTCTGCAACCACCTTAATACTATGACGATACCGTTTGTTTTTCTTATGAATGTTTAGTGGCACGTGCTAACGCGGTAGCTAGCGCCTTTGCGATAATAGAGACAATATGGCCTTTGTTTGAAAGATTAGGGCTCGAAGCGAAAAATTCACCTGGGAAGAGCGTACTATACAAGTTATAAATCACAAGCGGAAGTTTCTTTCTAATATGAGAAGTTGAAAAGGGACTTCCGCTTGTTATTTGTAACTTCGTTAAATACTCATTTAGAATCCAGAAATACTTTTTAGAACGGAATTGTATGCCTTCTAATTTAATTTAATTCTACTTTGAGAATTATGAAATAACTAGAAGGAAGAAGTAGATGGCGCCACTAATACGTTCCACGCATTAAAAGAAAATAATGGCGCCATACCAACCCCCTTCCTACGCGCCTTATTTTGAAATGTAATTAGACAACGGTATACAGAACCTCTTAAGATAGACTGGTGATCCAATGAAGGTAAGGGGAGTCCAACCCGTCTAGCACAACTTCGCTTCGCGACTCTTGCCGCGCGACATAGCATCGCCCGTCAGTCTCACAGTATAGCGAAGAAAGGGATAGGTAATATTTCTCACGCGAGAAAGTCGCGCAGTTGTGCTAAAGTTGCTGAGCGGGAGTAGGGTTTGAGAGCGTTTAAGAACGGACGGGTTTAACCCATCCACGGCCAAGCGCCGTCGACCGTACACTATACGCCAGGCCACCATACAACCATTTTTTTGCTAAAACAAGTGACTTAACGTATGGGTCATGAGCCCGGCGCGAACGCTAACCGCTTCTGAAGCCATGTAGCTATTATACTAATACTATTAAGTCATAGTAAGATTCCTTTTTTTTTTTTTGGATTTTGTCATGACTCACATGCGAGTCACTAGCCCTGCGCGACTGTTTGAGCATGACCCATATGCTGAGTCACTGGCCCTGAATGGGTTAAGAACGGACTAGAATTGTGCTTTCCGGTGTGCGACAGACTGTTTTAAGGTGTTTAAGTGCTGGCCAGCCAAAAGAGTTACGGACACAACTGCTTCGAAGCCGGTTCAGCCCAGGATTGCCAGGTGAGTGGTTTATCTCATATTGAGCGAGTGCAATGCCTGTTCCTAGACTTTAAATTCGTTAGGGATTCCAGGACTAGTCTACCATAGAGTTTATCGAAGGGTTCAGTTACGCGAACATAAAACTTGGCGTAGGCTTATGTGACAGTGAAGGACCTGATGATGAAGTAGTCACCAGGTTGGTGTACATGGTGGTGAGGCTCCGCAGTATAGCGCACTGTTGCATGGGCTGTGCGCGGTGGTACACCTTTGTCATTGGTTCTAGCTCTCGAGGTAAGTTTAAGGAACCTCTTAAAGTAGACTGGTGATCTAATGAAGGTAAGGGGAGTCCAGCCCCTGCTTGTCGGCGCTTCACAGCCCATCTAGCACAACTACGCTTCGCGACTCTTGCCGCGCGACATAGCGTCGCCCGTCACTCTCCCACAGTACAGCGAAGAAATCTATACATCTCCTTTACGTGTACCAGTGTAATTAGTTATAACACAAATGTATGATGTAATTGTTTTAAGTATTATTTACGAAAAAATTACTTACTGTTGAGTTTCTTTCGGCTTTCTTCTCAACAGCGGTCTCCTCTTGCGAAATGCCGGTAGATTCACAATCTGACTTGTAAAAGTGCCTCTGTGGCCTACTTACTGAATAAATTATTTCATTTCAAAGAGATAGGTAATACTTCTCGCGCGAGATAGTCGCGCAGTTGTGCTAGAGAGGTGTAGAGAGGGAGTACGGTTTGAGAGAGGCTTATGTGACAGTGAAGGTCGCGTGATGACGAAATACTTACCGCCTATTGTCTACCATTATTTAATTTATGATTTCTCATGTAATATTTTTCTTGTTGGTGTGCAATAAAGTATTGTTGTATTGTATTGTATTGTATTGTACTTACCAGGTTGGTGTACATGGTGGTGAGGCTTCGCAGTATAGCGCACTGTTGCAAGGGCTGTGCGCGATGATACACCTTCGTCATCGGTTCCAGCACCCGAGGTAACAACTCCGGATCTACGTCCACCCACTCCAGCAGTTCCAAGATCTGTTAATTAGATTTGTATGTTAATAATGAGATTTTTGAGAATTGTAAGACGTGTTGAACTACATTTATGAGACGGTTCGTGCGGAGCTTGCTTTACTTTATGCATTGTCGATGCCCGCGGCTCTATCTCGCACTTGTTTGAGCGGTCATGTTTTTTATACCTTAGAATAAATAAACGTTTTTTATGACAGTTTTATAATACAATAGGCATTCTAATTTAAATTCGAATCGATCTATTTTTTATTGTGATCAAATGTCTATATGGGACTACTACACTCAGACTGCTCTTAATGTCAGCAATGACCATCAACATTCCTACGGAGCGCTAAAACGTTAAGTTTGCAGTGCACCTGATATGTATGGCACCGTATACAAATGAGATGCAAAGTTAACGCAACCGGTTTCTCTAAACATGATTTTCGGAAGAACTTTATTTTTTTCCTATACTTGTAGTATCAGACGGTATAACTTGCCAAATTTCATAGTTCTAGGTCAACGGAAAATACCCTATAAATTTCTAACTTGAGAGTGTCGAAATTACGAAATATACTTATTTCTTGCGGCATAAACGACTGTATCTTTTTCATAAGTTAACTTATAAGTTTGTTTTTAGGGTTCCGTACACAAAGGGTAAAAACAGGACCCTATTACTGAGACTTCACTGTCCGTCCGTCCGTCTGTCACCAGGCTGTATCTCAAGAACGGTGATAGCAGTTGAAATTTTCACAGATGATGTCTGATTTCTATTGCCGCTATAACAACAAATATTAAAATTAAATTAAATAAATATTTAAGGGGGGCTCCCATACAACAAACTTGTTTTATGATACGGAACCCTTCATGCGCGAGTCGGACTCGCACTTGCCCAATATTTTTCAGTTTCAAGGGACTGTAGAATAGAGTACTCATATGGTTTTAATTTCAACTCGATAAGGGTTTTCAATAGACGAACGGACGGACAACAAAGTGATAAAGGGTTCCGTATTTTCCTTTTGAGGTACGGAACCCTAAAAAGGACTGTTACCTCATGGAAGTATCGTGTCTCGTCCCACAGCGGCAGCAGGTGCGCCAGGAATGCGGTGGCGGCGCGCAGCGGCTGACACAGCGTGCGTTGTAAGGCCGCTACACGATGCAAGGCGTCGCGTTTCTCGGCTTCACTGTACGGCGATGCATCCAGAAAACCTGGCCAAAGATGACATATGAATTGAAATTAGCTATTAATTTCACATGTGACTATTTAAGTCAATATAAGGTTAAAGGGGTTCCCTATCTGAAACACTAATTTTTGTTTCCCATCTGTAACGTTTCGCCAAATTCTCATTTGTCCGAAAGCCCTTTTTTCCAGGAAAAAAATACTTTCGCACAAATAAAAATTTTGCGAAACGTTACATATAGGAAACAATGTTCCGGAGTTGTGATAGGATACCTGTTAAAGGCTAGACGTAGAACTTCAGACAAACCATGGGCGGTAATAAGTAAAGCTAAAGCCCCAGAGCGTTATGGCCCGCACCTTCGGTTCGGTTCTAGGTAAGTGTATAATGCACGGTCGATAGACATGACGTATGACAACCGGCAACGGCCCTAGCACCTCAATAGCCGGGTCCACACAGAGCGAACCGCCTCGCGAGGCAAAGGAATTCGGCACGTGCCTCGGGCAATGGATGTAATTACGCTCGCGGAACGCCGCGCGCGGCAAGCCCGAGCCATTTTGTTCGCCCATTTGACAGATAAAACAATATGGCGCCGCCGCACGCAATCATCTGTTGACTTTTGACTTGCTACGTTGCTATAAAATAATTTCCAGAAAAATCAAATTCAATTAATTTGAAACAAACAAATAGCACACAATGTCAAGTTACGGTTATTCCGTTTCGCGTAATACGTAAGAGCCGCACATTTAGTTTTATCTGTAAATTTGATCGAAGCCAAAAAGTGTACGTCCACAATGCGCGCGCTCAACGACCGAGGCATCTTTGAGGACATCGTGCGGGCGGCTCGCGACGAGTGGACGAGGCCAATGAATAGGCTAGTTGACCCAGTTTTGAAATATATTTGAAAGGGTTAATAAGCTCTAAAAAAAATGTCTCGTATTTTTGTGAAAGCTAGAAAGCTAAATTTTATCAATTGAATATTTGAAATTTCATAAACAGTCAAAAACGCCGTCCGCCATTTTTCCCTTTTGCTAATCTGTGGCGTCACGTAGAATTACCTGTAAATATTCGAAAGTCGACCGTCGTATAGTGCCGTTCCGCTCACTCCAATATACTTTGACAGGAGACCGAGAGGGACGGCACTATTCGAAGTCGTCAAAGTAGACTTTCAGTTTTGTTTACATGCCCAATGACGTCACTATCATAAGCTAAAATGGCGGACAGCGTTTTTAGCATTTCAAAATACAGATTAAAAACCTTATTTTCAAATTCAATTTTTTCAGCCATCTTTCACTTTTATGAATTGAAAAATATATATTTAGGTCTCCTTTGCTAAATACTAAACGGAATAAACATTAGTTTATTACAATTTGACATGAGTCAACTAGCCTATTGCTCGCATTTCACGAACCCTGGTAATGTACTATTTAGGGTTTAGAAACAGTATACATGTCATTACTCACAGCCGGTGAGCATGTAGTGCAGGTCGTGGTGCAGCGCGGCCTGCGCCCTGCAGTCGGCGAGCGCCAGCAGCAGCAGCCCCGTGCTGTTCCGCAGCAGCGCCCGCAGGCGCGCGGGCCGCGACACGGCCCGGTGGACGCTGTACTGCAGTAACGATACTGGGCTGAAACATCACAATAGGCTACTTGACTCATGTTTCCTTTTGTAAACTTTTTTGGTGTGCAATAAAGTATTGTTGTATTGTATTGTATTGTTAAATTGTATTAAACCAATTTAATTTCGTATAGTACGAGGGGCGTCTGAAAAGTTCTAAGCCTAAGGTATTTCGAGGTTATATATGCGTTTATGATACTGGCCACTAGAAAGGCCATTTAAAAACAAATTATTAAAAAATAACATGTCACGTTTTTATTATTCTGTTTCGAGATATTCAACGGAAAAGTACATCATGTGTGAATTACCAACGAATATTACGAAAATTGAGCACCGTGCTGTAATTAAATTCCTTACAAAAAGTGACAAATCACCGCAGTGTATTTTTGAGGAAATGGCTATTATTTACGGTGATTCTGGGCCTTCTTATGCCACAGTCAAAAAGTGGAGTCGCTTATTTAAACTCGGACGGGAATCGATCGAAGACGACCCCCGCTCAGGGCGGCCAATATCGGTAGTGACCGAAGAAAACGTAGCAAAAGTCAAAAAGCTGGTATTAGAAGATAGAAGAATTAAGGTTTGGCAAATAGCTGAGGTCTTAGGTATTAGTAAAGAAAGAGTCGGAGAAATTTTACATGAACATTTGTACATGAGTAAAGTCAGTGCTCGTTGGGTACCGAAAATGCTAACGGCCTTCGATAAAGTACGTCGTGTGGAAACTTCTTGGGCGTTTTTAGAATTGTGCGAAGATGATTTAGATGAAGTTTGTTCCCGAATAGTAACTGTTGATGAAACATGGATCAGACAGTATGATCCGGAGTGTAAGTCTGAGTCGATGCAGTGGATTGAAAAGGGTGAAAGGCCGCCGAAGAAATTTAAAGTGCAAAAGTCGGCCTCTTAAGTTAATGGCTACGGTATTTTGGGATTGTGATGGCATTCTTTTAATCGATTATTTAGAAAAAGGCTCTACGATAAACGGGACTTATTATGCAAATCTAATAAGACAGGTGCGACAAGCCATAGTTGAGAAAAGGCGGGGTAAACTAAGGAAAGGCATTTTGTTTTTGCAAGACAACGCACCCGTTCACACCGCTAATGTTGCGAGGCGTGCTCTGAAGGAAGTTGGTTTTGACGAAATTGACCACCCACCCTACAGCCCAGATCTAGCCCCAAGCGATTATTTTCTATTCAATAATTTGAAGAAAGAGTTGAGGGGAAAGCGATTTAGAAGTGACGAAGAGATGAAGGCGGCTGTACAGGAGCATTTTGAAGGGCAAAATGAAGATTATTTTTTTAATGGCCTAAAAGCACTGTATAAAAAATGTAAAAAATGCATTGATTTAGGAGGAGACTATATTGAAAAATAAACACGAGTTCATTTGTGTAAATTGTTTTTTTCTATCTTAGGCTTAGAACTTTTCAGACGCCCCTCGTATATAGCCGCGTCCAAACAGAGCGAGCCGCCTCGCGAGGCAATTGCCTTGCGCGGCGGCGCGCTCTGTGTGGACGCGCCACGTCCGCGGCGCCCGCACGCCGAGGCACGCGCTTAAGGTTTTTGTCCGTGCTCAAAGGTGCCTCGATCGTTTGCCGCGCGCAGTGTAGACGTACACGTTTTTGCTTGTGTCAAATTTATGACAGATGAAACAAAATTGCGTGCAACACTTACGTATTACACGAAACGGAATAACCATAACTTGTCCTTGTGTGCTATGTGTTTGTTTTAAACATCAAAAAAACCGTCCAAGTGCGAGTCGGACTCACGCACGAAGGTTTCCGTACCAATATCGAGCAAAAAACACGTTTTTTGTATGGGCCAACCTTTAATTTTTACTTATTTTTTATTTGTTGTTATAGCGGTAACAGAACTAACAGAAATATACATTCTGTCAAATTTCAAATGTCTACTTAGTACGGTTCATGAGCCCGTCGAAGGAAATAAAATGGGGAAATCCCATATTTTTGTGTTTTCATCTAATGCCCGAGGCATGCGCCGAATTCTTTGCGAGGCAACGGCATTTTTTAGTTCATAAAAGATGGCTGAACAAGTCTAAAATATGTTATTATTCTGTATTATGAAATACTTAAAACGCTGTCCATTCTTACCCTGGATAGTGAAGTCACCAATCCAGTAAAAAAAACTTAAAATTAAATACGTCATTCGCATCATAGATAAACTACAATAAAAGGTGAATACTTACTCAGTGAAGTCAAGGTAGTTCTTTTGTGGCTCTTTGTCTTTGTACTGTTGTGATCCAATATTTAAAAACTCTATACTAGGCACTAGAGATTCGATCCTTTTATTTCTGCCACCCTGAAACAGCTCAGAGATAAATGAAAGGCATACAGATTTAAAACGACATATATAGTCAATAATATTAGCTCCCAAGTTATAGAAAACGGGAAATACTTTACCAGCATAGGGTTGGTCCACATTAGATGATGGTTTTCCGATATCGCATCATTCCTTTTTTCCTGTAATGCAATAAACGAGAAAATATAAGTGATGTATATTGTAAACTCTCTATGACTACTATTAAGGGATTGTAAATTTTTTGACGTTATAGAGTTATCGTTACATGGAGCGAAAATACTATGTAGTTTTATAATTTTTTTTCATCAATATGCAAAGAATTATTGATCATTATTATGACAAAACGGGACCAAACCACTGGATTGAGCTTCATAATCCTGATCCTTTCCGTGAACGCCATTTCTATAGCAAGATTGCGTGAAGCAGTTGAAATAAGCAAAAAACACAAGAATTTCAACCGGGAGAATGTTTAAGCTTTCATCATCGTGGAATCCACTGAGAAACATTTTTTTTCTACTCGTCTTATTCACCTGCCATTTCTTGAACCTGGTTAGAAGAGTGATGTTGCTCTTGAATGTGGTGTGAACGGGGACTGCAGGGATATCTTCCGGAACACACTCCGGCTTGTATGACTTGAATAGGCCCAGCAACACTTGCAGTTGGCGGCACATGCTCTGAAATATTGTTCCCTCTTATCAACATTAAGCACACATTTTTAATTTTAAGATTAATTTTTAATTTTTAAGTGTGTTGTTGTTTCCACACAAAGACACTCAATGTAATATTTTTTTAATGACCTAACGTTCAAGTCAGCTGATTTAAAGCTGTGTCAGAAATAATTTCTTTAAACAATAGCCAAAATACAATGACAATGAATGACCAGTCTCATCTATTACTTATTCCTTTTTATTGCAACACTCCTAGCACAACTTTGACACGCTAGTTTTTGTCGCGCGACCATACTACCTCTCCCTTTCCTTTCAATACCATGCGTGCAAGACAGGTCATGCTCAGTCGTGTGACAAACGAAATTGCGTCTAGATATGCTAGCCCTACCTATGTTAGGAGCTGTATAAGATTAATTAATAAAAAAAAAATGGTATGGACCTGTTACAATATGGTACAAGTGAATGGTTGGGATATTTTACCTTTTTATTTTCCCTCTTCTTGGCATAGTCAAAAAGTTCCAATACCCTTGTCCTGGTGACATCTGTGGGCTTGGTCAGGGTATACACCAGCTTCAGCACATGCGCAGCCTGGATATCATAATACAAATCATTAGAGTACCGAGGCACTTCAGAGCTAGTCCTATTTACTCAACTGTTATGTAACATATTATGAGTATTTTTGTTTACTTGGAGATTACTTCTTACAGTGATATTTTAAACCGAGATACAAGCTTTGTTTTATATAGGCATTCGTTACTTAGTGAGTTTTGGTTATCAACACCATGTCACCTCGTCACCATGTCTCAAATTAGAGTATAATATTTTATAGAGCTAATAGTATATGAGTGAGTTTTTGAAGTTTGCCTGTTTATGGTTATAGTTTTGTTATTTATATTCATGATTAAATCTATTAAAAAATCCATGCATAACACATATTCATTTTAACAAAAAACAGTAACTCGAAATAAATGAAACAGAAATAAAAATAAACTTACAAGTACTTCATAGGTCAGGAAAGAAAAAAAAACTTCATATCCACAGTCTAGGGCTGCAATGTCTATGGACTCACAGTCCATAGCAGCTGGAAAGATTATGATGAAAAAGTTGTAAGAGGATAAGCTACATAAATTGATAATGTTTGTTATATCAATCTAACTTGCATTAGGCAGCAAGATAATGAATAATGTAAAAAAAACAAACATAGTTTTTATTTTTATTTATAAAATAAACAGCAATAGACCTCAGTATCACCTGATGGTTGGTGACAACATACTGCGTTAGACTAAGGTAAAAAGAACATAGAAAACAATATAAATTTATTTCAAAGAGCTTAGCCCTATCCTCATAAGTATAAGTACCCTTGTGCTTGACATAGCACAAATCCAATTAAAAAACAAAAAAAAGCCAAAATTCTAAAATGCAACAAACAAACACTAGGACTAATAACAAGGTTCGTTGACCATGAGTGTTGAGGTGACTACAATCGTGTTTATGTTTAAATAACAATGTTTTAAAATTTACTTTGTTATAATTGTAAATATTTCTAATTACCGGTGAGCCAGTCTAGAAGGAAGCTGATCCTGGAGAAGTTAGTCTGGTCTGGTGCATTGGCCAACAACCAGCGCAGAGAATAGTCCACCGTTTGCTCCGTGACACTGTTTTGGGGTACCAAGCACACTCCAATACTGGCCCATTTTGTTATTGCTGGAATTCACAATATCAACACAATGTACAAATATGTAATGTGAAACCTTAATTTTATATTATACTAGATAAAAAAAAAACAGGTTAAGAAGTATTTTGGCTACTCACGTATTGTTAAATTCAACCAAACTTTGAAAAGAGTATGAAAATCTTCATATTCCAAGCCCTCTGTGTCAACTGCGTGAGCCAATTCATCGATTTTGCTTTGAAACAACTCTTTATCGAAACCTTTCTTCAATGATTTTATGTAATCAATTATTTCATCTACATCGGACATGGCAGAGGATTATAAAACAATGGCAAATATTATGTATTGCACAGAAAACTCTACGATCCCCATCAAAATAAATCAAATCTCGAAATCGTTGAACTGTTGACAGCTACCACAGACTACAGACAAACAGACAGATAAAGTAATAATAAAACAGAATGTACGGAATGATTTAATTATTATTTATAATAGAGCCACAGACCCGAACAAAATTGTCGAAAAAAGTGGCACTGCTGTCATGTTCAAGTAGATGCCAATAACGCTCATTTATAATTTACAACAACATAATTACTTCGTACAAAATAACTCTTTACTCAAACGTTTAAGTGTCAAATTGGCTTACGTACTTATTACCACAAATATTTTTCATGTAAATTAACTTTTTTAGCGTATTCTGACTCATGTCTCTTGTCAAACTTGGAACATGGCACGAATGGAGCACATTTTAATAGTTTTACATACTAAACATATTTTCATTATTATTTTATTTAGGTATTAAAATATATTTGTTGTTTGAACTAAATAATCTCGTAACTTAATTTGTTATTAATAACAAATTAAGTTACGTTTTTATTTAACAACTGCATAAAAGGGTCCCGACACTGCATAGAAGGGATCAGTAATAATGACATTATGATTTCTCAACTCATCTTGTTCTAGTATGTGAAATGAGAGTAAGGCAAGTGCAAAATATTAAAATTTTTAACCCTTTAAAGTTTGATGGCGTGGCGTGAAAGTTGGTGGCGTAGTATACACGGCAGCACACATTGTCTTTGGGTGTTCTTGGCGTTCAAAGGTTTAAACTGACAGTGTCTAGACTCTGAGACAAAATAAAACAATGACAACAGAGCAATTTTTTTATTAATTTATTAATGTAACCTGTAGGATCTGCCTGTAAAAGGCATATTATGTTCATAACACTGGCTCACTCGCCGCCGCACACATAGCAATGTCATGCGTCCACTCTCGCCCTAAACTCGCGTGTAACTAAACGCAGCATCCTATGTGACGTGCGCCTGAGACAGTGTATATCTATTTATGTATAGATACCTACATAACCATTTTACGCTTATTTTGTATACACAGACAACCCCCACTAGACGGAGCATGTAAGGCGACCCGCGCGCACCAACGGTATGGTACTGCGATCTTATAAAAGTATCAACACGGGCGCCACCGTTTAGTTGCGTCCATGTTTTCGACCCGTGCGTACGGCAACGAAAAATAATATCAAATATCAACGAAAAATGGTAAATTGTAGCGTTAAGTGGTGTGGGAAGACTTCTAGGACTTCAAGCTATGATAAAGATTGTATAACATTCCATAGGTGAGTAAATTTTACTGTATAAAACAAAATTTTTGTTTCCTAGCCACGGAGACCGGAGCTCTCTTTATACTGGTCACTTGGAACTAACGAACGTCGCTCGGAAGTAGTGAAGCATATCTGTCCCTTTTGATCAAGTAAAAAATGCAATTAAGCTATCCTTTTCTACCGGTTCTTACGAAAGCACGTGTATCGTTAGTGATGTACTGCAGACAATACCAAATCGACTTTTGGCTGAAGCGTATTTTATTAATAAAGTATTAATATTTATTTTTATTGTTGTATTATAGTAATTTAGAGTAGTAATTCGGTAGTTTTATTTAGTTTGTAGATGTTTTTAGTTTGAGTAAATATTATTTGAAGGAAGTGCGACGGATCTCGGAGTTGGTTTGACATAGACTTTTGCTGTTTGGGTTTTTCGATTCCTCTTAGCGAGCAATTAGAACCAGTGTCACAAGATGGAGCTGATCATGGAGTTGGAGGAAGTGCGACGGATCTCGGAGTTGGTTTGACAAAGAGTTATGCTGTTTCGGTTTCTCGATTCCTCTTAGCGAGCAATTCAATCCAGTATCACAATATGGACCTGATGATGGACTTGGAGGAAGTGGGGTGGGACTCAAACCTCAGCATAATACTAGCTCGAAAGCCAGTGCTGATCTTCCGGTGAGACCTGACCATTACAAAGCCATAAAAGTAGTCTAACCTCCTTGTTAAAAAAAAGTCGTTTGTACTGAGTAGCATAAGTAGCTTGGGGCTTTCTAGATATTTTTGTCGAAGACTCGAATAATCTTAGCAGATACATTTTTTAATTCTATGTGTCTTGTTTCCTTTTGTAAACTTTTATCGGTATGTAATAAAGTATTGTTGTATTGTATTGTATTATTATTTTTCTTAAACCATTCACTGTAGAATCATGTACCAACGAATGAAATTGTACTAATGTGGAGTGCGTTAACAGCAGAGAATGTGTTAAGTATGGTATTTTGCATTTTTCTACTTTTTTATATAATTGTAATAATTTATATAATTATTATAATTTTACAGTCTCGGAAAAACATACGTATAAGAACCTCTCTTTTATTAAGTCGGTTTAAATTCCAAAACCTTCTCCTAAGTGTAATAATTACTCTTCTGAAAATCGGTTCAGCCAAACGCCAGATAATCGCGGACAAACATACATACATACTTACAGGTCCTCCTTTTTTTGAAGTTGGTCGAAACGAAAAGCATTTTTATTAATTAACCCTCAAAATAATTATAATAATAAATTACCAGGTAATTTCTAGAAGTATATTTTCAACCACTCCGCTACCTAAAGGTGGTCTGGAAGAGATCGCTATTTAGCGATAAGGCCACCTGTTGTTTACCTCTGCCTGTTATTTTAATGTATCTCATGTTGTGTTGTATAGGTATTCCTTGAGGTGTGCAATAAAGAGTATATTTGTATTTGAATATTATCAACTTTATATTATATGAAATTATTAAATGCCTTTAGTTACATATATATCCGTAATCTGCTATAACTTTGTTTGTTTACCTTAAATATTTTTTATAATTAATATCTCCTATTTAGTACAACTGTGTACAAGCAATAATATTTAATACCGGTTTAGACACTTCTAATGAATGTGTCGCATCACTATGATCACGTGCGCTTTAGGAATCGGCCAATCATGACGCAGGTAACGCCCACCCGCTCTCCCCGTCGTTCCTCGCCGCGCGGTGAACTGAGTCGCGAATATTACTATCAACATTAGCTATCTAGTGGAGGTGATCTGTGTTTTGTATACATTGTCATTTTTTTACGTTTTTATTGAGATATTAAAGCTGTGTTGAGTGAAAGACTTTTACGCTTCTTTTGATTAAACATAAAAAAATATATATATGATTATGCCGAACGAACACACGAGAGACGAATTATTTGGCTGAAATTATTCTTGACGTCTGTCTCTTACTAAACGTGACCTCAATTTTTCACGTTGTTTAAGATCGCGTGGGAATTTTAATAAAAAAAATAGGATAATTATTTATTGCACTCCTTTATTAATTAATAAAATATATAACTATAGCGACTCCTTAGATTTTTGTTCTGTGATGAGGTGCATTTTGTAGGGACAAAGTTAATAATTCTAATCTAAAATATGCTATGATTTTACATAGGATTCGTTAATTAATCAATAGAATCGGCGTAAAAAAGAATATTCCGACCTTTTTCTTTATTTTATAGCTGTTATTACAGCAATTTTTCACTGAAAATTAAGTCATTTTTGAGACCCGTCACGTGTCATGGTCTAAACGAGACTGATCGCCCAACTAATGCGATTTGTGATTTTGCATTAGTTGGGAGGGTGCCATTTTTTCCGTCGGATTGTGTGTCCATGTAATTAATACGTCAATGATTTAATGTATTATTTATATCAAAGCAACGCGTCTCTTGTATACCAAGCTGTATTGGACGGCTGTACACTCGCCGAGGAAAAGCAAGATAGGCTAAGAGCGGTAGACTAAATAAGTACTCTTTGCCTCTGAAAGTCACTCTTATTTTCATCGAGCCCTTTACAACATTCTAGTAGGCTAAGGTTCATTACTTGTTGTTATGTATTTTAAATAAAGTAAACGCAGACACTAACAATTTTACAGTTTTACATTAGCAAGCTTTGTAAACGCTTGTGTTTGAAACGCCAACTTGTCTATGAACAGCTTGCGACGGTGTGGCCAGAAAATAGAACATTTCTCTAGTTCCAAGATTAATAGGAATAATCACGGACTAATAAAATTCATGTCACCCGTGCGCGCAATGAATATCAAATTTAAATTTTAGTAAAAATTTGAATTGTGGTTGTTCTCCCTCAGCTAAGGGTTTCGTCAGCGCAGTTTTACATGTGATCATTTTATATGACCTAACTACCTAACAAACTATTTTGGCTCCGGTATGCAAACAGGATTTTAGCCTAGGAAATATATATTGCAAAATAATATGGCTTTGTAATGTATTTCTGGTTTTGTGTAATGTTATTATTTTATAAAAGCAGGGCCGGGCCAATCTGTGGATTTGCCTGAAGAATGAGGTTGAATTTGGTTGAATTTGTTAAGTTACGTAGCCGTTGGATTAGGTGAGGGCAGTAAGTAAGCCCCATGGTACCAACTTCAATTCATATTTACTCTGTACATGAACGGCTTATTTTTGGCTTTCCAATTTATTTTGAAGTTGTTTTTTTTCTTGTTTTATTTTTTCTACAATTTCGTCCCTTATTCACCTTTCTCTTTCTTAATTCACTAATATAGAGGACTGTCAAGAGGGCGCTATTTATAAGATTTATATGGCAACAATTTAGCAACAGTCAGTATAGTCCGAAAACATAATATTGGCAACTGAACCATTTTTTATATGCCACGTTTTTACTATTATTATATTCTAAATCTTTTATTTGATAGCAACAGATGAAACAAAAACAGATACATAAAAAAAAAGTCGTATACATACCTTAAACATAATATGCCTTGGTAATTGGTATCATAATTACAACAACAACCTATCTATCGCAACCGCACTATAATGACATTAGTTTAAATACCTGTCAGTTCCGATGTTAACTTCGTAATATCATTTCATGGGATGCTCTCTTTTCCTGGCTGTTTTTCGTGTAGTAAATACGTGTACACTTTATTTATAATATTACGCTCACGACTGTGAATGGTTTTCAGCAGTCAACAAACCACCATCATGTCAATGCCTGCATTGAAAAAATCATTGCCAATGTAAGAAATTAGTTCCAGTGAAATTCCACAACATGTAGCATCCGCATATATTTCTGGTCGGGCTTTAAATAGCCTATGCGTGTTCCTGATATTTTAGCTAGGTGCATTATTTCATTTTAATTTAAAAAAAATGCATAAACACCCAAATTCTAATAATTAACCAACAGAACAATCACTAATCATAATGGCATTAGTTATAATAAGGCATCGGACTTTCGCTAGCACGCACACTGGGTCCTCGTCCATACTAAGGTGCGTTAAAAATACTAATGCTCATTGTACCTAAGATTTAAAAGTAAAACCTGCTTATTTTAGTTAAATAAACACATTATTAAATTAGATGATTTAAATCTTTTATATTAATAATAAATAAGATAAAAATGTCTTAAATACTGACATTCCTTCTGTCTAGGCAACTTCCCGAGCCCCATCATAATTGGATCAGAGCTCAGAAGCAGCCTGTTCAAGAGGTCTGCATTAGTTACATTCCTGGACATCTTCCTTGTGTGTCGTAATCAGAACCCACACTTTGGCGTAGCACCCTGATTACTTTAAATAATGGAAGGTTCTGGATTAAATTAGACTTGATTTAGTAAGAGAAGCCTTATATCTAACTAATCAAGATATACTTAAGATTAGACAACCGTTGACAAAGTACTAAAAGTCGACTAGCATGCCAAATAAACCAAATATAAGGGAATAATTATCTTACTGATGATATAGCAGCCAATTTATCACACTAAAACTCAATACTTGAAATTGATTAATACGTTAAATAATCAAACATACCTTGCTTCTGAATATCCATTACAAAAACAAATTACATAGAAACCATGAACACAAATTTATAAATTACATAGACGTTTTCCAGTAATATGGGTAAAACAACGAGCGTCAATTGCGCGAGTTACTGATAGCACGAGTCGCGGAAAGAAATAGCCCACTTTTCGATAACAATATCAGAATGAGGGTAATTATCAAAATAGATCTTTTTATATTTTCTGATTGTTTGGACATACTCGTAGTAGACGTCATAATAATTAGTAATATCAATAAATGTGGTAGTCCACATGGAAAGGGACCTTATGGCGGGAATGAGTTATCTACAGAAATGAAATCTAGAAGCATATACCTAGCTATATTTCACGAATCAACCTCCTTGCTTTTTTATTTATTTTATTATATTTTTTTAAAGTTGATCCATCGATATCTTCAGTTTCGAGAAAATTACAGTTAAAGTTTGGAGTCCCAACAACCTAACTTATAATGCGAAGTTATGGAGCTGATGGTATATTACAATTGACTATGATGTAATCTACCGGAAAATCACATAATATGTACAAGAGCTTTCCTACTTTAGGAGCTAGTGACGCCCCACAGACCATAAGAGTGTGACGCCCAAACACAACAAGGTGCAAATTATTGATAATGGAATGAAAACACATTAACTCCCAGATTCTACGATATTTTTTGCTATTTTTGACTTTCTAGTAGACTACATTTATTGGGGAAATGTCACATATAAATAAAACTAAAGTATCTAGATTGCAACATTTTTTTAATTTTTTTTCTTCATTTCAATTATTTTATGAAAAATAGACTCTTGAAGCAAAATTCTAACACGTGTTCATAATAACGTCATAAAGTTTACATATATCAACATAATTATCAGCTTTACAAACATAATTTGCCTTAAATCTAAAAGTTTTAACAATTTTTAGTTACGTAGAGACGGTATCATTTTCGCCATACTTCATAGAAAAGGGACCTTATGGAGGTCACTAAACTCAATTATGTAATCAAAACATGAAATATCAATATTTTAGTGCAATTTCGCAGTAATTTTAATTGCAACTAATTTAACAGCGATATTAAAGAGCAAAAATATAATTGTTAAGCGGTTAGATTTCAAATCAACGTTAAAAAACTTTAGTGAGAAGAAGAGATTTAATAAAAGGGCCCTTATGGCGGCCTTTAGCAAAAGTGACTATAAGGCTCGTTTGTTATATTTTTAAGGACTATTTTCTTTAATATATCTTTCTTATGTGATGCACACAAAGCAGCGAACTCATTTTTAGGGTTCCGTACCCAAAGGGTAAAAACGGGACCCTATTACTGAGACTTCGCTGTCCATCCGTCCGTCCGTCTGTCACTAGGCTGTATCTCAAGAACGGTGATAGCTAGACAGTTGAAATTTTCACAGATGATGTATTTTTATTGCCGCTATAACAACAAATACTAAAAATAAAATAAAATAAATATTTAAGGGGGCTCCCATAGAACAAACGGATTGGTTGCGTTAACTTTGCACCTCATTTGTATGGGGCGCTATACATACCAGGTTGCAAACTTAACTTAACCACTTAAGGATGAAAAGTATTTGTACGGAACCCTCGGTGCGCGAGTCCGACTCGCACTTGACCGGTTTTTGTTACTATTAACGATGGGACGAGACTATAGCGGGCGGCGGCAAGATAAAAGAACGCGGCTACCCAGCAATTCACTTTGAAATTGCCGACAGTCGCAAATCGGTTCTATTCTTGTATTTAAGTAATAATAATATTTGTTAACACAAAATATGTATTTTGAAATGCATAATATGCAATCTACATTGTTACGTATGGTACAGTCTGCAAACAGCAAAGTTATTTCCTCTGCATTATTCCCATGCGGAAATGCAAAAGGAATAATGATATATTTATTGACTGTACGTAATTACCAGTTGTTAATTCTGATTCTGATGAATAAGGATCTTAACAAAATGATTTTATTGTGTAATTAAGTCATCCCGCCATAAGGTCCCTTTTCTACTAAACTTAACAGGGATTTAAAACCCATAATATATTGACGTATATAAAAGTGAGTTAATTGAAAAGATAGTATAAATAACGTTATTTTTATTAGAGCCATAAAAAAAAATACGATTTTCTGACACATTTCACAAAGCTTCGATTATCTCGGAAACTAAATGCCGCCATAAGGTCCCTTTTGATTTGGATCGTCACAAATATGTATTTTTTTATTATTATTGTCATATGAAAGAAACCAGTGTGGCACGGTAAGAAGTTAGAAATCATGGAGCCGACATTAACATTAAAATTCGACTCCTACACATACTCATTGATTAATTTAAATCAAAGTGCCTTTATATTCCTTGCGATTTTATTTCCTAAGCAATAAGTAATTATAATTATAAATCAAATGTAACTGTAACCAGATTACACTCATAGCTGTAAAAAAAAATTACATAGGTAACAGGTATACAGACCCTGATACCCAAACGCGTAAAGTGTACGAACATAATCAATAAAACAAACTTTTCTTTTTGTATTTTACATGTTTTGATTGTGAAATAGTTCAAGATTAAATTGGAAAAAGTCCTCTTCCGAAATCCGGACCTCGTAGAAGTACGAGCCATGATACATTTTCAGCAATTGAATTTATTTAATTATACGCTACCTTAACGTCAATTGATTTAGAACGGTCATTTTCGAGTCACAAGTGTACATGTGCAAGTATGCACAGACATAACCAAGTAGCCAGGATTATTCACCAGCAACTTGCTCTTCGATACTGTCTTGTGGGATTTGAGGTGCCGTACTATAAGTACGCACCGTTGCCAGTTTTTGAGAATGGTCGTGCCACGCTCTATTGGGATCGATCTATCATCACGGACAGGACTATTGTAGCCAATAAGCCTGATATCGTGTTGGTAGATCGATCCAAGTGCCAGGCAGTGCTCGTCGACATCGCCATCCCCCATGACGAGAACCTCGTGAAGGCTGAGAAGGAAAAACTCAGCAAGTACCTTGACTTGGCTCACGAGGTGACTACTAGACGACGATATACATACTTATATAGATAAATATATACTGAAATACATATAACAACCATGACCCAAGCACAAATATTTGACTTCATCCCACAAATATTTGCCCTGGCCAGGATTTGAACTCGGGACCGCCGGCTCAGTAGGCAGGTGTCTACAAACCGAGCCAAACGCGTCGTCAAAACAGTTGGTAAGAATAATTTATTATTAGTATTGTGACTCCAACAGAAACAAAGCGATACGAAAAATATGGGTTATGTTAGGTTTGTATTATGCAATTTGTGATCTTCAGCAGATGTTACCACAATACTATAAAGGACAGGTACATTTTGATACCGATAATGTTTAAAAAAACTGGAAGCAAAAAACAGCAAAGGTTAAGATTTCGTTAGTCGTTTATATTCTTTTAGCATTATGTACTTCGTTTTTATAAAAAAAGTACATTATGAGCAGGTTTCGGAAATTCGGATCAATATTAACCTAAAGTTGACAAAATACAATTGCTATCTCACTCAAATGTCAAACAAAGCGGCCTATACCTACAAACGAATAACAAAGCCGCCGCCAAAGTGTAGGTATATATCGAATCGAAATTCCGAACCCTGATTATGAGTATCAAATATTATACACAGTGACAATTATATTATTCGTGTAATTAAAAATTACGCAACTTGACTATTACTACTTTCGAAATTTGCAATTCATGTTTATTAACTTTGTTTTTATGTAACATCATTATTTCTATAGATTAAAATTATGATGCTTTTTATGCAAAATGAAAATTCACTAATGATTTTTTTTATGCAAATCATTATAGGTACACCCGTTTTAGCTTTGTAAATGACAAACTTCAAACTTCTTTAAAGTGAGTCAGTTTAGTAGCGTAGCTCTAAAAAAATGCGGAGTTACTTTCGCGCGAATAATGTTAAGGATCTCGAGGAAATTAAGTTTCTATGCCGGTATCCCTAAAAACCAAAGACAAGACACAAGCCATCCGTTATTATTTCGCATCTACTTGCTTGAAGTGTCAAAATGAACGAAATTGTCGTTTGAAGTGAAGTAAACAGTATGGATATTTGCCAATTGAGAATTTCCTAAAATATGGTCTTAATATTATAATCAAACTGTGGATTACTAGTGTATAACAGAACGGCCCGAAAATGTGGCCCATGCTTCTAAACTTAACGCACGACGAATGTCGTGGAACGCTTCGCAGACTTGGTATATATTTTTAGTCTTATAAATGGCATTCATTTTCCCTCCTAACATTTACTTTGACCGTGGCCGTATGGTATAAGCTTCTATAATGTGATATGTACGTGAGTTTCTGTAATTATTTATCAGTGTAATCCTTTGTTTATAGAATTGGAAGCCTACTCGAAAATGATCAGTGTGTTTAGAGCACAAGGAGCATTGGAAGACAACAGAAAAAAGTTGCTTGAGGAACTGCGCGCCGTTTTGCATATTAGCAGCGATCGTCACAGCGCGGAGGCGCGGCGCGTCTCCAATGACGAGCTGTTGGCTACTATTGCACACCAGTAAGTTAATAGTTTGTAGTATTTCATCTTTATAGTTTATTTTTAAACATCATTGTACTGTGTCAAAGATGGCTGAGAGTAGAAGCTATCATGAACCTTGTTGGAATTGTATACAAGTTCACTAGAAATAATTCACCATTAATAAAGAAGTGTAAGGATACATAGGTTTTATTGTTATAATTTCTAAGCTTTCATGTTGTCTTAGCCTTATAGATGTTGAGGTTCTTGACAATTATAACAATAGAGAGTGATATTAAATACACATTTATCACAGTTTTGAATGAGTTTTATGATAAAAATACATATTTATTTTCATTTAAAATTTGACAGGTAACCATATCTGAAATGTCATTTTATTTTATATATATTTTTTTTATTTTATCAATACAAGAGGATTTTAAAAGTATAAGAGACCTTTCATGGTATTGTTGTGAATCATCTAGGTTGCCTTAGTATTATTACAATGTATCAAGTTTTGATATATGTATATTTTTATAAAATTCCTATAGCCTGTGTTTTTTTTGATACATTGAATAAAGGACTTGTCTATGTGAATATTAAACATCAACTTTATCCTATATAACCCTTTAATGTGTACAAATACACTCATTTTATTTCTGAAATGACATAATTAGCAATCAAATCCAAGTCATTTTGAGATTTTGGGACAATGTTGACAAAAATTTTTTTTGACAATATTTAGATTTTTACTTGTGTCATTTCAGTACTGTGTAAATTTATATCATGCATTTAAGGGTTAATGTGGGTAGTTTAATCACAAGTAATTACTTTGTAAAGGCTTATGAATTTTTACATGCTGAATTTTATCTAATACTAACCGTTTCATTCTTTGGTTTAATAAGTTATGTTGTAAACTATTACATAATTTGTTACAACTTTATCATCGTTGTTTTTTTTAACTGTCTAAAACATACTACACTAGATGTTTGCTTGAGGTTGGTTGGTCATTTTTAAACATATTATATCTCACATAGAAGAGCAATCGACAGCCTGCCTGTTTCCGGCCGGGCGTCCCTACACCAAATCATCATCATCATCACATAGAAGAGTACCATGAGTCTCAGACATTACAATACATATGAAACAGATTTATTCACATTGTATGCATTTTAATATTTTATCTTATTCTGCAGTAGGTTGTTGTTAGTTTGTTTTAAAAAGAATCACCTTTTATTGCTTTTTTCTAATAAAACATGTATATTTTTTAATATTCAAAACAATATGCTGAAAAATTATGAAAACCTAACTGGTTTAACTTGTTTACATTGATAAGGACAAAAAAATCAAAGTTTTAACTAGATAGTTTGTCCGCATTGTTTTTGTATATATCCCTCTTATAGGAACAAATAAAACATTTTAATGTCTTTGGTTTCGAATCCCGGCCAGGGCAAATATTTGTGTGATGAACTCGAATATTTGTGCTTGTGTCATGGTTGTTCCTATGTATTTAAGTATATATTTATCTATATAAGTACGTATATCGTCGTCTAGTACCCATAACACAAGCCTTCTTGAGCTTAATTTGGGACTAGATCGATTTGTGTGAGGTTGTCTGATATTTATTTATTTATTATTATTATTCGGTTTCCGTGACTGTCACACATTTCAATAAAACAATTAAAACAGAATATATCACATATGTTAAGTATTTCTCAGAAAAATTAAATTTTTCTCAGTCAACCTTTGACAATTATAACTCGAAAGCTGATGAAACATCAGGGAGTCATAATTGATATACGCGATATAATTAGTTTAAATTGTTTTATTTAAATCAAACATTTTGTTACATTTACTCATACTGACAGTTGCAATCAGGCATAATTTGTGATAACTTGAAACTTATCACGGCAGCCTATCTTGTAATTAAACTGTTTACTATACATGATTGTGTTGTTATTGAAGTAACGCATAGACAGGAAACTTTGATTTTATGGGATATTAATGACACAAATTATGAGCAACACAGTTGTGAGTGCATGGAACAAATTGCTTGAGGATGTAATCTCAGTACCCAATTTCAATCAATTTAAGATAAATATCTTTGCTTGCCTAAGCTATAGGTAAGTTTGTAGGAATTAGGTTGTGTGGTCATACAAAGATATAAAGGAAAAGAGGTCACTCAAGGTTGCTCTGTAAAAGAAAGAAACAAAAAAACCGGCCAAGAGCGAGTTGGACTCGCGCACCTAGGGTTCCGTACAAACACATCCCATCTTAACTGGCCGGTTTAAGTTAAGTTTGTACCTGGTATGTATGGCGCCGAATCCAAATCAGTTGCGTTAACTTTACGCAACTGATCACGTTTGTTGTATAGGAACCCCACATAAATATTAATTTTATTCTGTTTTAATTATTTGTTGTTATAGCAGCTATAGAAAGTCATCATCTGTGAAAATGTCAACTATCTAGCTATCACGGTTCATGAGATACAGCCTGGTGACAGACATACAGACAGACAGACGGACAGTGTAGTCTTAGTAATAGGGTCCCGTTTTTTACCTATAGCAAATTAGAATGATTATAGAAACATGTTTATTTTGAAATTTAATCCTCAGTTATCCACCATGCTTCATGGCATTCAATCAGCCATTTTTACTTATATGTAATTTGCAATAAAGATTAAATAAATAAATAAATAAATCAAGCCCATATCACAAGTTACATAATAAAGTTTAATTCTCATATATTTTTCTACATTATTCTTTACAACCATATCTTTTTTTAGGTTAACAGGTCCCAACACAGGTTTAGGATGGATCAGCGAAGGCAGAAGAAGAGTGCCCCTAATGCCTCGTGGCATCCCACAGACAGCTTACACCGAGCTTGCGGATAAAGCTGCTGAAGCCATCAAAGAGGAGAATAAGGAAATCTTGAAGAAATTGGAAGCAGAGAAGCTAGTGGCTCCTAAATCTAGTGAAGAGGAGCTTCCAGACCCAGAGGGAGAAACTGCAGAGAGTGCTCTCCCGACTCAAGATATCATGGATGAGATGCTGTACCCGCCTATAGCTATGGAGGATCAAACTTCTAAAGTAAATAAAGATATTCACTTTTTTTTTTACATTCACATTTATAATAAAATATATTTAATTTCTGCTGTCTATTGCATTGTAACTTTTATTTTTTATAGCTTTGGGAGACAGAACTTCTCAACCGGAAAAGAAAGATACCCGAAGGAGGTTCAATACCGGATGATGCCACAATTCCAGTTAAAAACATGAGGAATATCCCCGTCAATACCAATCAGAAACACCTCAACTTATCACAGATATACTCGAAATATTCACAGCCTGCCTCAAGTGAGTTACATTTTCAATGTACATTTTAGTCAATCAATATGTATTTATATTACTTTTCGTATTATTTTATTAAACTTGATTTAAATATTTTATAGAATCTTTTTTTATCGATCCTATTTTTTATGTGGAAATACCAATTAATTAATTAATTATTTATAAACTTGATTTACTGAATTTTCTTTCAGGTAAAGCATCAGGACAATCGAAACATTCGTACAATCAAGTAAGCAAAGTGTCAACGAGCAAATCAAGTCAACCGCACCAGCCGCGCTCGCATAAGCACCGCTCGCACAAGAGCAAGAACCCCGCTCAAGTGATGCACGCCAAGCAGGCCAAGAAGGCGCAGGAGGTGTCCGGCTCGCCCGGCAAGCGGTACGTGACCGGCGCGCCCGAGTACGCCGTGCCGCCGGGCACCTTCCAGGCCTCCTACGCGCAGTCCGTGCTCGGCGGCAAGACCAAACCCGACTACATGGACGAGCTCAAGCCCAAAGTGCTCTCTTCCCCCGGCATGCTCTCCGACTCGCCGACCATGGCCCTGCTCACGCAGCCCGCCACCGTCCCGCACGAGCTCGGCGTCTCCGACAGCCCCGACCCCGCCTCGCTGCAGGCGCAGACGCCCGTGTCCAAGCACACCGTCAGCAAACCGCAACACCTCGTCATAAAAGGCCGCCGGCCCGAACCGCCCCAAGATAAGAAAGTTCCCATGTCCGAAATGAAACTATTACAGAAACCCGCCGAGAGCATCAAGGTCATCTCGAACCGGCAGGTCGTCGTCGCGCCGGGTTCGGCCCAGAAAGCCCTCAACTCGGCGGGCAAGATCGTCACCACCAAGCTAATCGGGCCGGTCACGAAGCCCCAAAATCCCGTCCCTCAGATATCCGAAAAGATGATCATCGTGTCGAAGCCGCCGGTCGACCACAAGAGTTTGAACTCGAAGATAATTTTCAGTTCGTCCGCCATGCGCACGCCGGGCAAGGAAGTCGCGCCCGTGGCCGTCACGGCCTCGCCGCGCCCCGAGACCTTCACGCCCAAGGGCATCCCGGCCACGGACTTGAAGGTCTCCGCCAAAACTTTCGTATTAAACCAAAAACCCGGCCAGAAGATGGTCGTCCTCCCCGCCAAGACCCGAACGAAATCGGGGTCGGACGTGCAGCTGCCTCTCCTGCATTTCAAGGGAATCCCTACCGGTATGAAGTTAGTCCCGGTCAGCTCCCAATCGATCACTCAGGCCTCCAAGTCCCCAGCGGTCACCGTGGTATCAAAGCCGGCGAGTACGGTCAGTACGCCGTCGGCGACCCCGAAAATATTAGGTGTAGAAACTATAAAAACCGCCAACTTGGCAGATATCGTACCAGTGAAAGGGCTCACGCCGGTGTCCACCACCAAAATAACGAACCCCATCGTGAGGCCCGCGAGCGCGAAAGGCAGCGTCATCGTCGTACAGAAAGGTGCGACGATAGGTAAAGCTTTATCGTTCACGAAAAACGGTAACGATATGTCTAAAATAATTATGGGTAAGAATGTAAACCAGCTCCTGCAAGCTTCGAAGCCGGAGCAGACGGAGGCGAGCAAGTGCCCGGGAAACGTGATCGTTCTCGAACTGAACAACGATCAATCGGGGCGGACCACGACCATGTCGGAGATTCTGGATAGCCGAGTCAGCAACCCGGCTCGCCTCTCCGACGAAACCAAAAAGCCTCCACACCAAGTGATAACACAAGACACCCCGGTGTTATTCGACTCTCAAATGTCCGAGGAAACGTGTAACGCGAGCATAGACTCCGCGCCCGACAGTATAGGGGACATGGGTTCAATGGAAGAATCAGGGTTACCCATCATAGTGAAAGAGGAGGATGCCAAATCAAATTTTACTAAAGACTCGGAGGGCGGCAAGGACTCTTCGAGCGTCACAGACTGGGAGATGGAACTGGACACGGTATCCAGGAAGGGGAAAGACGAGGAGGACAAACTGAACTCCCTACACCTGGACCTCGGCATGTCGAGCGACAGCGACAGCGAGTACATGGTCGACAATCGGAAAGCTAAAGCGAAACACTCGCAGCAGACGAGACAACGGGCGACACCTAGCGGTGAGATATCAGATTGATAAATACATTTTTTTTTACGCCGCGAATCGTTAAATATTTTTTTTTATTTTTTTTTAGGTGAAAGGAGCGAAATATACAGTTCTATGTCGAAAGCGACGCGGACGTTGCTCAGCCAGTTACAAGACGAGGGATCGTCGAGCAACGACTCGTCGTTCGCGCTCAAGTCGAAGCTCGCGGACAAGTCGAAAGATCCTGTGGAGTGCGACGCCCTGACCGTGGCGAAGGAGAAGTTGTCGGAGAAGGTGGCGGAGGCGCGCTCGCGGCACAGGCGGATCGACGTGTTCAGCACCGCCATCAGCTCGGCCGACATGAGCTTAGACGAGTTCCCGTACCTCGACGAGAGCATCATGGACGACGAGTTCGACAAACGCACCAGCCCGCCCAACAAACAGTGAGCGAACACTTTTATAGACTAACGGGACATATAATGTGAAGTGAAGTGATAGGCGAGGCGTAATCTTTGTATGTTTTTTTTTTTTATTTATTCTGTTGAAATCAGTGACAGTTTTGGCCGGCCTATGTGTGATTACGTTTCCCAATAAAAAGAGGCTATACGTCGAAATGCTTAATATCATTTCGATTATAATTTGTAGCCTTATTGTACGAATGGAATGGGATGTAACTTGTTCCTGACTTTTGGATTGTTTGATAGCCCTTGCATTTAACGGTATTATCCAGAAATATATCAACCGTTTTCTATATTAGACGTAACTTGTGTTGGTATATTTTTGGAGCCAACAATATATACTATATGTTAATATTTATAGATAAATATATGTTACACAAGTGTATGTATACAACATTGTAACGTGGTATTGCATGAAATGACTGACTTGTACCATTGACCCTGAATCGACTTTATTTACCTATGTGTTGCAAATGTGTAGGCAATCGTATATTCAAGTCTTACAGAAACTTCACGTAACCTAATGAATATTCAACAGTCATTCTATAATACCGTCCAGAAAGGGCAATTATAATACTAAACTCTGGCGGGTTGTGAGCATAATGAATGAACGTTGTTTAGACCAGTTTAACGCGGTATCAAGATAAAGCAAGTAGGTACCTGGACGCAAACGCCATAACAGAAAGGAATAGAAATACTTTGCATTTTTTTATTATCGTACCTACATCAATTATAACGATCAAGAGAGTAGAGCATTAAATGTGTCACTGACATTTAAGAATGTGTAAAATCATGCATCATGATTATGCCACGATTCAAATACACGTCAAATGGACACATATTGTAAACGACCCTCCTAGTTTATGACTGCGTCTGCGCCTGGTGAATGCTGTTATTATGTAATTTACTATTTAGATTGAATGAAGCGCCAGGAGCGTTCGTATAACAAAAGCAATGAAATCTCTAAACAAGTGTCTGTCTTGCCCAGGGATAGCGGCGCTACAAACAGCTTTCATATGGCAATAATGTGCATACGTCATGTTTGACGACGCGTTTGGCTCGGTTGGTAGACACCTGCCTACTGAGTCGGCGGTCCTGGGTTCGAATCCCGGCCGGGGCAAATATTTGTGCAAAATATTTGTTCTTGGGTCATGGATGTTATCTATATATGTATTTATATATTATGTATATAGTCGTCTAGTACCCATAGTACAAGCTTTGCTTAGTTTGGGACTAGGTCGATTTGTGTAAGATTGTCCCTTAATATTTATTATTATTATTTATTATATATCACATATTAATATTATAAAAGTCAGTAGCGATTTGTCAAGGTTTTGTCATCAACCAAATTCAAAACATTGTTTACCGGAATGCTGCTCAATCCTGCGATCTTCTACCGAAATAAATACTGAATCCTATTGAAAACAACTTGACTTTCACCACTGTGGATAAATTTTGCTTTATTATGCAAAAATTACTTGAAATTTGCGGAATATTTAGTCCTGTTTCCTCTTTGTTTACATCAGTGACATTCACTGACTTTCAACGTCAGTCACCGAAAATTTATCGTTGCCAGTAAAATAAATTAGTACTACTATAAATCCGCGATATGGCGTGAGCTGAAAAACACCCTGTTGGTCTATAATAAATTAGTTTATTTCAAGTAAAATTTTATGAGTACCTTTCTAGATTTAGCGAAAGACTGCAAATTTCGGATCCGCGGAAGCTGCCTGCATTTATAAAGTCATTCAAGTCACGGTGGTGTGCATTGTGCACACCACCGCTCTCGATTGGCTTAAAAAAAAACCTAAATCGTATAGGTGTTAACAAATTTCAACCCTTAAAAATAGGTGCATCGTCGCAACGTGACATCGTATCAAGATGCGATGTCGCATCTTCTAGTTCTGTGGCCACAGTGAAAGGAGTATAAGTCAAATATTAACCAGAAACAAAAGGTCATAACAAAAAGGTTAAATCTGATTTATACCCCTTTTCATTATGGGAAACAGGATTGTGTTTTGTCCCTAAATTTGACAGAGAAGGTCAATCATAGTTTACTGTAACTCTATATTGATGTCCAAACAACTATCCAGTATTTACGAATACAAAACCAAATATATTGGCCCTGTATCTCTAGTGGATACAAAGTCTTTTACACACCTTGATCTTGCCTTTTTAGTTTGTACTTTATGCGTGGGTGAAATCTTACAAAAAATTTATAAGAATCGATTGCACAGAAACGTGCGTGGTCACACAAACGCTGCGCAGGTAATTGTTGTGTGTCGCAATTTTGTAGGTACAGTATGTCTACGAAAATATTGAATAGTAGTCGTCCGCGTATACTCATTTCATTCATCATAATCACCATCTGGGATTAACTAATAAAAGGCGTGAATAAATTTAAATGGCAAACATTCAGTTAGTTGGAGCACATTCTACTTCAACCATATCGGCCTATCATAGAAAAAATGTAAAGATTACAAATTTCAGCAATTTCGAAACAAACTCGTTTTTAGTAAGGTAACCAACTTTCTGAATCATTTATTGTTATGGCGGTCAAAATTTGATAATCACTTATGAAATCAAAGATATTTCTGAAACATTACTCCATTATACATATTATTAGACGTGACTACTCGCATGTGAAACAATTTTTACTATATCTACCTGTACTCTTACGGGATACCTATGTAACTGATATAAGTACTGTGACAAATAACATAAGTTGATCTTCACCGACTTTCAGTGCTTCATTTGATACAAGAATACCAAACCTTGTCAACCATAATAAATTTTCTATGACCATAATATACATATTTACCGACAAATTCTGTAGATTCAGAACTAAACCTTTATAGTGTGACTAATCTATCTACACATGTTGTAACCATTTTTTTGCCGTTGCCGGAAAAGTTCGTTTTAGCATGCTTTCTTTATTAAAAGAAAGAGTTTTATTAACTCCTTATTTAATTAATTAATCGAAACCAAAATACAGGTATATCTATGATAAAATTGAAATTTATTTCCAATCAAATTTTAGAAATAAAAAGAATAAAATAGAAATATGAATACAAAACTTCATGCACAAGTTCTGTACAGATTGTTTTGTTTTCGACTTTTTTCCTGCTATCAGTTAAGTACACTATAAGCAGATTGGTTAAATGTAGCTTGACATTTCGAGTGTGACCTCATCTACTCAGTTAAATTTCATTTTCTAGGAGCCGGGTTAAATCAATTTTCTGGAAAAAAAAACGTTCATGAAAACTCATTTTATATACCGCCATAATGAGTATAAGCAAAATAAACTTTTATATGGACGGTGAATAACGAACTTGTTGTGAAGTAAAATAACCTAAATTAAAAATTTCAAGACCCCCGACAAAAGTAGCTGGTCATCATGGGATCTTCATTCAATGAGTGATATAGAAAATGCTACTAAAATTTAACATAACTACAAAATTTGGAGTTCTTAGCTTCAATACTGGCTGAGATCTGGTCACTTGTTCCAATCAAAGCTGAATATCTTGGAAACTACTGGTCCTGTTTCCACCAAACATAGCTAAGAATCACTCGACGGACAAGTCTTTCGATTAAAAAAAACCGCACTCAAATTGGTCCATCCATTTTTCCAAATGGATACGATGCCACAGACAGACACACTGATACACATGTTAAACTTATAACATCCTTCTTTTTTCGTCGGGGGTTAATATAATAACCTACTACTTGGGCTCTTGATGTGTTATTAGTTTCTGTAGATGGTATTTTATGAGTTGAATTGTTTGTTTTATACCATAGTTATTGCAATTAAATTATAAACGCCCTTAAAGTATATTTATATTATACACATGGCTGATTTCAAACGGCGAGTGATCACCCAGGCAACTAATAATTATAACTTTAAATAATAGTACATTACATAACTAGAGCGGTGAATTCGTAAATGTCCCAGATCGCAGGTGTTTGTATGCGACCATAAATATGCGATGTCGGGCTTTACGAATTACCGCCCGCGGTTTGTCTAAAGTTTAACGTCTTGTCTTGGCCAGGGAGCGGGCAAAAAATCCCGCTCACGGCTCTGTAAATACGTAATATTATTTTCACTGTAGCTATATTTGTGCAGGGTATTGGTGCAAAATGGTTCTATGTCTTAGTGTAAGCTACATGGAATATTTTGAGGTTTTAAGAATCTTCAAAAATAAGTAAGTCAAAGTAATGTTTATTTAATTTTGTACCTTTTGTGCAATATACTATAGCTTGGGGCTTGTTTCAGGAACTCTGTTATACCTGCTTGTATTATTACTTCATATACTCCTACTTGTACGAGTTACCACAACAACACACTATCATTATTGTATTGTACAGTCAGCATGCAAAGTAGCTGACAATTTTAATGTGAAATTTGACATAAACCAGTAGTAAAATTGACAGGTGTTTTTAATGCTGGCCGTACCTACTTCAAAGTTCAAATTTACCTAACGTAAACAAAGGTTTTGGACTAACATAATGACATATTCTGCCGTTGCTTATTTACTTTTTAATTTGTAGTTACGTATACAAGTTGAAATCTTTTAAGAAGTCCGAATTCCACTTAAGAGCTTATCTTGTAAACATGACCCCACAAAGCCATTGTTTTACTCCTGTATGTTCACTTTGGGACAAATGGAAGCAGGTAACAAAAAACGCAAACAAATATCTTCGTGTTTCAAATGTATTTTCTAAGTCACAAGGTTAAAATTGCAATATCCTAACTCATTGGAATAAGATACTTTAAAACTAAAGCCATAAAATTCGAGAAAGGGTCGCAAGTTTACCTGAACTCCGCTTCCCAAGAGCAATGCCATCCTAATTTCAACCATGCGACTTAGAAAAGATTTTATAAATTTGTTTGCGTTTTATTGTTACTTGCTTCCATTTGTCCTCAGACAATGCCTTTCTGGTATCATGTTTACAAGATAAGATCTTTATGACAATTCTGACGTCTTAAAAAATTTCAACTACCTATACAATGGTAGGTTATTTCAGTATTAGATGAAAGCCTTTTGTTGACCCGATAGTTGGGTATTGAGCTCACAGTAATTATTTAATAAACGGAACATGAATGTTGATTAAAAACTTATTTGCGAGCTCAGAAAGCACCTTGCGTTAACCGAATCCTTTGACTACAAAGGAATACAGTAGTCTATGATACAGTTCTTGAATCAGTGGGGCTTCTCTGAACTTCGAAATTTGCTTACTGACGTCCTGCTCATTGAAATTGAGGTTAGCACAAGTGAAAGAGACGGCATTATACGAACTTCGAACGTAAGAATTGGTCTCTCAGGCCTCTGAGTCAAATCGCGCCTCGCCGTACGCTGTCGTCGTCTGGAGTCAGCTCACTACCGTAAGTAGTCGAAATGTATTGTAGACCAATATAGGTTAAGAGAACCAACATTTTTGTACATATAGTATTTGGTTTAGTTTGTAATGATGGCCACTCAATTACTTATGTAACCAATATGTTTATAAGTTAGCGTGTAGCTGAGTCCGCCTCGGGGTTGTTATGGCTGATGTAAAAAAACGGTACATATTTCGAAATTTCAGAATGGCGCGCCATTCTAAGAAATTGTGCCATGGTTAGATCCTAGTACTATGACAAATTTGTACATAATACCTTTAATAACGAAATATCATTGACTACTGTCACCGCGTAGAATGTATTAGCGTATTTGTATCATAATAATTAAATTGTATGACGTATTAAATGGGCGTGTACGTGCGTATGTCCTGATTTAGACTAGCGAATAGGGTCACATCAACTTTTCGATGTCGATGCAGGTGAATAAGCTTAAGATTGTTATTGTCGAGAGAACAATCAAATTGTGCATAAAATTGTGTTCCCAAAATTATGTGAATAAGCAATCTCCTAAAAGGAATAGCAAATGTAAGTCTATTGATAAGATTCGAGTTTTTTAAGCATTAAAATTACAATGTTAACGATTTACCTGCATCCGTTTTTAAACTAGCCTAAGACGTTCATTTGTTGCCAGCTGTAAATATTCCGCGTATATTTTAATTTCCGTAGAATCGCCGCGACGTGTTAATACAATTTCTGTGTTTTTGGCATCAAGTTTATTTTATCTACTTATTTTAACAATAAAAGTTTAATCATACTTCTGCATTTTCAATAATATCCAATGACATAACAAGAAAACTAAAAAACCAAAAATAACCCGTTCAAGTACAGATTACATTTGACTCACCCTTCGAAGTCGATCCCAAACCACTCAGTTCTTATATTTATATTATAGTTTATGCGAGGTTTGGCACCGACTTCGAAGGGTGAGTCAAATGTAATCTGTACTTGAACGGGTTATTTTTGGTTTTTTAGTTTTACTGAAGTCGGTTCTTTTTTTTGTTAAAAATTTTTTTTTTTTTTGCTTTTTAGTGATTCATATAAAAGTTCTAGTGGCCAAATCCTATTTACTGAATGTAAATTCTTGACTTTATCAATAAATTACCGAAAGCGCCGTACATGTCCCTATAACATTTGAAGAGTTCCCTCGATTTCTCCAAGATTCCATCATCAGATCCCGACTTAGTGCCAACGGGACCAACTCGGAGTTATACCCTTTCGATTAAAAAAAAAAAATTTAAAATCGGTTCACGATTCTCGGAGATATCGAGTAACATACATAGAAAAAAAAAAAAAAAAAAAAAAAAAAAAAATTAGTTCGAATTGAGAACCTCCTCCTTTTTGAAGTCGGTTAATAATAACTATTTTACAATCCGTCGGTAATGAAACCGAGGCAAAACCCACTCGTAAATATTTTCGGGTGTTTCGTGTCAGTATACAAAATTCCTAAAGTCTGCAACATTTTTTCCTAACCCATTTAAACGCTGGGCACCGCTTATATTCTACGCTATGTCAAACTATGCGATTCTGCATCCAGTCGTTTTGGTCTATCTCTATTATGTAAGTTTAAAATTTGACACTATAACTGAAGTGTAACCCCTCGTATGAGATGTTAAAACCCCTCGTATGCGATGTCAACAGGGATCGGATACCGTTATTTTTGTATTACCGTTATTGGTCACGTGACGCTAAACCAAAATGAATATTGGTAGTGGTTTCGTTTACCGGTATTATAACGTTATTCACATAATACCGTTATTTAGCAAATTCCGTTTCTGTTTAACAAAATTAACCGTTTAATTTGAGTTTGACAGAGATAGAATGAGTCGTTCTGTGTTGCGATTTTGATTTTACGTACGATTTTGTTTATATGTCACTCGCATTTGACTCGCGTCGCGGTAGTCGCAGCGCAGCAGAGTGATTTGATTTGATTTTCCGCAGTTCATGTGGTTTGGTGTGCGTTTTTGTCTTGTAAGTTAAAAAAGGAGTCATGTATGTATATATCTATGTATATAAGTATTTATGTTTGTCCGCGATTATCTCGCGTTTGGCTGAACCGATTTTGATGCGGTTTTCAGAAAAGAATTTGTTACACTTAGGAGAAGATTAACGTAATTCGACTTAAAAAAGAGGATCTCAGTTTGACCCATATGTTTGTCTGCATTCATGTGTATTAGATTACATTTGAATCCTGTAGTCAGATTGTTTAATTATTTTTAAGGGTCCTCGGGATGCCGATACATCCATTTTGAAATCCAAGATGGCGGACATTATTTTTTCTTCAAAATCGATATGGGTGTCATTTCCAAGGTTCCTCGGGGTTCCGATTACGAAAATGACATCCATTTTGAAATCCAAGATGGCGGACATTATTTTTTCTTAAAAATCGATATGGGTGTCATCTCCAAGGTTCCTCGGGGTTCCGATTACGAAAATGACATCCATTTTGAAATCCAAGATGGCGGACATTATTTTTTCTTAAAAATCGATATGGGTGTCATCTCCAAGGTTCCTCGGGGTTCCGATTACGAAAATGACATCCATTTTGAAATCCAAGATGGCGGACATTATTTTTCTTAAAAATCGATATGGGTGTCATCTCCGAGGTTCCTCGGGGTTCCGGATACGAAAATGACGTCCATTTTGTGATTTTGAAATGAAAGATGGTGGACATAAATTTTTCTTAAAAATCGATATGGGTGTCATCTCCAAAGTTCCTCGGGGTTCCGATTACGAAAATGAGATCCATTTTGAAATCCAAGATGGCGGACATTATTTTTTCTTAAAAATCGATATGGGTGTCATCTCCAAGGTTCCTCGGGGTTCCGATTACGAAAATGACATCCATTTTGAAATCCAAGATGGCGGACATTATTTTTTTCTTAAAAATCGATATGGGTGTCATCTCCAAGGTTCCTCGGGGTTCCGATTACGAAAATGACATCCATTTTGAAATCCAAGATGGCGGACATTATTTTTTCTTAAAAATCGATATGTGTGTCATCTCCGAGGTTCCTCGGGGTTCCGGATACGAAAATGACGTCCATTTTGTGATTTTGAAATCAAAGATGGTGGACATTAATTTTTCTTAAAAATCGATATGGGTGTCATCTCCAAGGTTCCTCGGGGTTCCGATTACGAAAATGAGATTCATTTTGAAATCCAAGATGGCGGACATTATTTTTTCTTAAAAATCGATATGGGTGTCATCTCCAAGCTTCCTCGGGGTTACGATTACGAAAATGGCATCCATTTTGAAATCCAAGATGGCGGACATTATTTTTTCATAAAAATCGATATGGGTGTCATCTCCAAGGTTCCTCGGGGTTCCGATTACGAAAATGACATCCATTTTGAAATCCAAGATAGCGGACATAAATTTTTCTTAAAAACCGATATTGGTGCCATTTCTCAAAATTATATCTCCGCCAGTTTTAAATCTATTTTTTTATTTTGAAATGTACACCCCCCGAAAAACCCAGAAAACAACATCCATGACGATTTAAAAAAAAAATTACGTCCACCGTCTTTACTTCCAAAATGAGTGCCATCTTTGAAATTTACACCCCCTGCAGAAACCTAGAAATCGATACTCATGTCAAATTTTTCAAAAAAGTGACGTCCGCCATCTTTATTTCCAAAATGGATTCCATATGTAAAATTTGTACACATTGTATGTAGGATTAGTAAACTCAGGGCTTATGGGCTTGGCTTTTCGAGGGATCTGACAATTTTTTTTACAGCGAAAGCGTTATGAGCATGTGAGTCTTGGCCGCCACTTATACACAAAATGTTTTTCGTGGGATTCTCATTTCCTTTTTAAGGTAATTTTTAATTTATAGGTTTTTTATTTTTTTTGCGCTGAAGCGTTTCTAAGTAGTAATAATAATTGTGTATTTAAGAAATACTTACGTTTAGCCCCATATATATATGTACACTTTTATGCCCCATTATGGAAAGCCCATACAAACTTTCATCCCCTTATTTTAAGGGTGAGGGGTGAATTTCTAAAAATCCTAGAATGTGTATTTTATTTATAACAATGAGTCCCAATAGGTATAAATTTTAAGACCTCTAGTATCAAAATTTGCGAAAGTCTCATACAAACTTTCATCCCCTAGTTTAAGGGGTTGGGGGTAAAAGTTCCAAGTTTCAGAATTATTCTATTGTATGTGTACTAAAAATAACTTACCTACCAAATTTCAGCTTTCTAGGTCATCGGGAAATACCCGAGAGGTTTTCATACGTCAGTGTATAAGTATATGTGTGGCAAAATCGGCGTATTTTAGGTACCAATAAAACCTAAAGTATAAAAGCTAGATTAATGAAATTCAGTACATTTTATATGTTTCCTAACAGCATCTTAACCTGTGAATTTGGGCGGTCTGGTGTTAACTGGGCCAAAGCTATGAGGGTTTGAAAATTAGACGAAACGGTTCGAGAAAAGGTAGGTAGTGCCCCGCTTCTTTTTTGCTCGTCTTGGCGGGGGCACTACCGTGCCCCCAGATGTTGCATCAAATTGCTATGAATAATATTTGCATGTCCGATTATGCATTCCGCAGAAATCTTTATCTCATAGTATTTAGTCACAGTATATATATAGGCTAAAGCAGTATGGAAACTACGAACAAACGGTCGAAACAGCGCACACACACAGACGCAAACGCTTACGAGGCGTCTCAACGGACTTCACGGTGCTGTCAGTCGCGCGTGGCGCATCGATACGACCGGTCATTGTTTGTGTTTATTGCGCGTGCGTGCGCTGTCCGCGATTTTTTAAAGATGCCACGAGTGTATTGCGTTGTATACGGCTGCTTGAATTCTGCTTCTTTAAGAACGGAGCTTTCTTTTTTTTGATTGAAAGGTAAGAATGCTTTATTATCACTACATAGTATAAAACAAAGTCGCTTCCTGTCTGTCTGTTCCTAATTATGCTTAGATCTTTAAAACTACGCAACGGATTTTGATTCGTTTTTTTTAAATAGATAGATTGATTCAAGATAAAGGTTTACAAGTCTAATACATGCATAATTTATCAGCATTGCACCTGAGCGGAGCCTAACGGGTTGCTAGTTAATAAATAAAATGCATTTCCTTTTAAATAAATCGTTTGGTTGTTTATGTGATATTTGGTGTAAATTTTTAGGGTTCCCTTTTTTACCTTATGGGTATAAGGTAAAAACGGGACCCTATTACCTAAACCTCCGCTGTCCGTCTGTTACCAGGTTGAAAGTATCTCATGAACCGTGATAGCTAAACAGTTGATTATTTTGCAGATGATGTATTTTTGTTGCCGCTATAACAACAAATACTAAAAACAGAATAACAACAATATTTAAGAGGGCTCCCATACAACAAATGTGATGGGTTGCGTTAACTTTGCACCTCACTTGTATCCGGCGCCATACATATCAGGTGCAAACTTAACTTAACCCGACCATTTAAGATGCGGACCTAAGTGTGTACCGAACCCTCGGTGCGCGAATCCGATACGCACTTGGCCGGTTTTTGAGCACGCGTGTTTGTAATGGTGAAAAATAATTAAATAAGAATTGATAGCTATGAAGCTTTCATCGTTATTAAACTTGTATCAATATACATATTGTATTAAGGTTAGTTCGTAGGGTAGCGTCCAGTCCAGGAAAACAACGGTTAGTGATGATTGCACTGATACCTGTCATATCAAAAATCTTCGAGAAAGCGTTTTATACACGCATTAATGGCTTCCTAACTAAATATGATATACTCTGCCCAGAGCAATATGGTTTTCGTGGGAATAGGTCAACGACTCAGGCCTGTTTTGAACTTATTAAGTGCGTCACAGAGAGTATTAACAATAACATCCCGGTCGCATCGATATTCCTAGACATGTCTTAGGCCTTCGATTGCGTTAACCACTCGAAGCTTCTCCGTAAACTTGAATTCTACGGTGTCAGAGGGACAGCGTATGATTGGATAAAGAGTTACTTGCAGGATAGGGCTCAATGTACCGAAATTACTAGATTTACCAAATTAAACAACAATATTATAAAGCAAACATATAGGTCAGAATATAAACCGAATCCTACTGGTATCCCGCAAGGGAGTATCCTTGGCCCGCTTCTTTTTCTTCTCTACATCAACGATTTGCCCAAAGCAACTGTCCAAAAGAGTATTTTATTTGCAGATGACACGACTTTGGTAATAAAGTGTTTTGATAGTATAACTTTTAAGCAAAATGTAGAAAAATCTCTAGCTGACATAATTAAATGGCTGAATATGAATGACTTAAGTATTAATATTAATAAAACAAAGTATATGCAATTTCGTTCGTACAACTCTAATGGGCTTCCAATGACAATAAAATACAATAATGATAATGTGGACGAAGTATTATCTTTCAAATTCCTTGGTGTCATAATTGATCAGCATCTGAACTGGAAAGAGCACATATCAGGTTTGCAATAAGCTCAACCGGTTTGTGTTTGCTCTCCGTAGCCTAAGAAACACCGTGTCATTAGAGGCCGCCATCACGGCCTATCATGGGTATGTGTCATCCGTTCTCTCTTACGGGTTAATACTGTGGGGTAACTCTGTGGATGTGGATAGAGCTTTCAAAATTCAAAAGAAGTGTGTCAGGGCCATCTGCAATGCTTGGCTTGACGATAGCTGTATACCCTTATTTAAAAAATTAAACATCCTGCCATTGCCTTGCTTATATATTAGAGATGTGTGTATGTTTGTCTTCAACAACCGCTCATATTTCAAAAAACGTGGTGAAATAATGCACAGGCAAACCAGACCGCAAGTCATGAGTCAGTTGTATAAACCTCGGGCTCGCAAGGCGATATACAGCAGAAACGTGTTCAACATGTGTATAAAACTGTTTAACAACTTACCTGATGAAATAAAGCTACTACAGGGTAACAGTTTTAAACACAGGTTGTCCACTTGGCTTCTGGACAAGTGCTTTTATAGCGTAAAAAGCTACTTAGACTCCACTTCACAACAATTGTAAATTGATTCCTTATGGTTTACTCTTCTCTTTGCTTTTCTTTTTATTTATGTTTTTATTTACTTTTTAATCGGACTCGGATTGTTTGCTTATTTTTGTACTTTTTGACATAGTGCCATAAAACTGAAATTAGTAAATAGTAGGTATGTTTGATGTACAAATTATTTAATTTTATTATTTAAGAATATATCATAATTAATTATATTGTAACGTGCGTGCATTTGTTAATATTTGCATGCCTGCATGCAGGCTGGATACATGGAACTGTATTGCTTAGATTATAAGACCTCATTTGTAACTACCTGTATTCTAGCAAATAAACGATTTGATTCGATTTGATTTTGATTTGGCAAACACTATAATTCTTATAAAAGTCACAGCACAGTTTTATGGGGAAATAAGAATAACACAAGATACAGGATGTCTAGTTTTCTGTCTCATTTGCTCAAAGGTTAACTGGATGTACTGGGATAAGTTCGCCCTTGTACACATGTATTGTTTTTGAGTTTTTGTCAATATTGTTTTATGTGCAATAAAGTGTTTACATACATACATACAGGCAGACTATGAGAAAAGCTAGACACGCGAGCGATTCGTACGAGTAGTGCGCGCGAACGTTGTATAATCGAATGTTCGGGAGTCGGGACCGACCGACGCGATGGCGATGCGTGCCGGCGCCGCCGCATGTGCCGCCCGCTCTCCTCCTAACCCCTCGGCTGTTCGTGGATTACGTGCGTAAACACGTCGAATACTGCGTGTGCTATGTATATAAGTATTAATATTGTAAAGGATGACATTTAAACCATTGACACCAATATAAAAATTGATAACAATATAGATAAAATAATATTAAATTTAACAATATAATAATATTAACATTGTGGTGTGTATCCACATAAAAAAAAGTCAAGTGCAAGTGACACTCGCGCACTGAGGGTTCCGTACAAAAACTTTCCATTTTTAACTGCCTGTTTTAGTTCTGTATAAATTCATTCGATTATTATCTCATTTATCTTTCGTCTTAGGCTAAGTGTTTTTACAATAAATGTATATAAAAAGCAAAATACAATACAGTCATAACAAAATCTAAATACATTATAAAAAAATCTAACTTAGGGTGCCGCCGGCAGCGGGTGAAAACCCTAGCGCGTAGGTATTTATCTTCAAAAAAGGCCTTAGTTTCCATACCGCTTTAGCCCATATACTCGTATATACTGTGATTTGGGTGAAATAAAGCAGGATAAAATTTTACTGACTATTACTGGTAGCAGTTTGGTTCTAACCCATTAAACTACTTCACTGGTAGCATGATATAAGAAAACAAGGTGTAAAAAGTAACAGTGGGCCGACGCCTTTGATGTTTGCGTAAGTGCCGACCCCGCTCAAGGCCGCCGTACCTACCAAGGGTTGTCACAGACTTACGCAACTGCCCAAAAAAGGAGGGTAATGTTTTTAGGGTTCATGTATGTATGTGTACTACATATGGAATCCATTTTGGAAATAAAGATGGCGGACGTCACTTTTTTGAAAAAGTTGACATGAGTGTCGTTTTCTAGGTTTCAGGGGGTGTACATTTCAAAGATGGCATCCATTTTGGAAGTCGATAGTGGACGTAATTTTTTTTTAAATCGTCATGGATGTCGTTTTCTGGGTTTTTCGGGGGGTGTACATTTCAAACGAAAAAATTAGATTTAAAACTGGCGGAGATATAATTTTGAGAAATGGCACCAATATCAGTTTTTAAGAAAAAAATATGTCCATCATCTTGGATTTCAAAATGGATGTCATTTTCGTAATCGTAACCCCGAGGAACCTTGGAGATGACACCCATATCGATTTTTAAGAAAAAATAATGTCCGCCATCTTGGATTTCAAAATGGATGTCATTTTCGTAATCGGAACCCCGAGGAACCTTGGAGATGACACCCGATATCGATTTTTAAGAAAAAGTAATGTCCGCCATCTTGGATTTCAAAATGGATGTCATTTTCGTAATCGTAACCCCGAGGAACCTTGGAGATGACACCCATATCGATTTTTAAGAAAAAATAATGTCCGCCATCTTGGATTTCAAAATGGATGTCATTTTCGTAATCGTAACCCCGAGGAACCTTGGAGATGACACCCATATCGATTTTTAAGAAAAAATAATGTCCGCCATCTTGGATTTCAAAATGGATCTCATTTTCGTAATCGGAACCCCGAGGAACCTTGGAGATGACACACATATCGATTTTTAAGAAAAATTTGTCCGCCATCTTGGATTTCAAAATGGATGTTATTTTCGTAATTGGAACCCCGAGGAACCTTGGAAATGACACCCATATCGATTTTTAAGAAAAATTTATGTCCACCATCTTTGAGTTCAAAATCACAAAATGAACGTCATTTTCGTATCCGGAACCCCGAGGAACCTCAGAGATGACACCCATTTCGATTTTTAAGAAAAAATAATGTCCGCCATCTTGGATTTCAAAATGGATGTCATTTTCGTAATCGGAACCCCGAAGAACCTTGGAGATGACACCCATATCGATTTTTAAGAAAAAATAATGTCCGCCATCTTGGATTTCAAAATGGATCTCATTTTCGTAATCGGAACCCCGAGGAACCTTGGAGATGACACACATATCGATTTTTAAGAAAAATTTGTCCGCCATCTTGGATTTCAAAATGGATGTTATTTTCGTAATTGGAACCCCGAGGAACCTTGGAAATGACACCCATATCGATTTTTAAGAAAAATTTATGTCCACCATCTTTGATTTCAAAATCACAAAATGAACGTCATTTTCGTATCCGGTACCCCGAGGAACCTCAGAGATGACACCCATATCGATTTTTAAGAAAAAATAATGTCCGCCATCTTGGATTTCAAAATGGATGTCATTTTCGTAATCGGAACCCCGAAGAACCTTGGAGATGACACCCATATCGATTTTTAAGAAAAAATAATGTCCGCCATCTTGGATTTCAAAATGGATGTCATTTTCGTAATCGGAACCCCGAGGAACCTTGGAGATGACACCCATATCGATTTTTAAGAAAAAATAATGTCCGCCATCTTGGATTTCAAAATGGATGTCATTTTCGTAATCGTAACCCCGAGGAACCTTGGAGATGACACCCATATCGATTTTTAAGAAAAAATAATGTCCGCCATCTTGGATTTCAAAATGGATCTCATTTTCGTAATCGGAACCCCGAGGAACCTTGGAGATGACACACATATCGATTTTTAAGAAAAATTTGTCCGCCATCTTGGATTTCAAAATGGATGTTATTTTCGTAATTGGAACCCCGAGGAACCTTGGAAATGACACCCATATCGATTTTTAAGAAAAATTTATGTCCACCATCTTTGATTTCAAAATCACAAAATGAACGTCATTTTCGTATCCGGAACCCCGAGGAACCTCAGAGATGACACCCATATCGATTTTTAAGAAAAAATAATGTGCGCCATCTTGGATTTCAAAATGGATGTCATTTTCGTAATTGGAACCCCGAAGAACCTTGGAGATGACACCCATATCGATTTTTAAGAAAAAAATAATGTCCGCCATCTTGGATTTCAAAATGGATGTCATTTTCGTAATCGGAACCCCGAGGAACCTTGGAGATGACACCCATATCGATTTTTAAGAAAAAATAATGTCCGCCATCTTGGATTTCAAAATGGATGTCATTTTCGTAATCGGAACCCCGAGGAACCTTGGAGATGACACCCATATCGATTTTTAAGAAAAAATAATGTCCGCCATCTTGGATTTCAAAATGGATGTCATTTTCGTAATCGGAACCCCGAGGAACCTTGGAGATGACACCCATATCGATTTTTAAGAAAAAATAATGTCCGCTATCTTGGATTTCAAAATGGATGTCATTTTCGTAATCGGAACCCCGAGGAACCTTGGAGATGACACCCATATCGATTTTTAAGAAAAAATAATGTCCGCCATCTCGGATTTCAAAATGGATGTCATTTTCGTAATCGGAACCCCGAGGAACCTTGGAGATGACACCCATATCGATTTTTAAGAAAAAATAATGTCCGCTATCTTGGATTTCAAAATGGATCTCATTTTCGTAATCGGAACCCCGAGGAACTTTGGATATGACACCCATATCGATTTTTAAGAAAAATTTATGTCCACCATCTTTGATTTCAAAATCACAAAATGAACGTCATTTTCGTATCCGGTACCCCGAGGAACCTCAGAGATGACACCCATATCGATTTTTAAGAAAAAATAATGTCCGCCATCTTGGATTTCAAAATGGATGTCATTTTCGTAATCGGAACCCCGAAGAACCTTGGAGATGACACCCATATCGATTTTTAAGAAAAAATAATGTCCGCCATCTTGGATTTCAAAATGGATGTCATTTTCGTAATCGTAACCCCGAGGAACCTTGGAGATGACACCCATATCGATTTTTAAGAAAAAATAATGTCCGCCATCTTGGATTTCAAAATGGATGTCATTTTCGTAATCGTAACCCCGAGGAACCTTGGAGATGACACCCATATCGATTTTTAAGAAAAAATAATGTCCGCCATCTTGGATTTCAAAATGGATCTCATTTTCGTAATCGGAACCCCGAGGAACCTTGGAGATGACACACATATCGATTTTTAAGAAAAATTTGTCCGCCATCTTGGATTTCAAAATGGATGTTATTTTCGTAATTGGAACCCCGAGGAACCTTGGAAATGACACCCATATCGATTTTTAAGAAAAATTTATGTCCACCATCTTTGATTTCAAAATCACAAAATGAACGTCATTTTCGTATCCGGAACCCCGAGGAACCTCAGAGATGACACCCATATCGATTTTTAAGAAAAAATAATGTGCGCCATCTTGGATTTCAAAATGGATGTCATTTTCGTAATTGGAACCCCGAAGAACCTTGGAGATGACACCCATATCGATTTTTAAGAAAAAAATAATGTCCGCCATCTTGGATTTCAAAATGGATGTCATTTTCGTAATCGGAACCCCGAGGAACCTTGGAGATGACACCCATATCGATTTTTAAGAAAAAATAATGTCCGCCATCTTGGATTTCAAAATGGATGTCATTTTCGTAATCGGAACCCCGAGGAACCTTGGAGATGACACCCATATCGATTTTTAAGAAAAAATAATGTCCGCCATCTTGGATTTCAAAATGGATGTCATTTTCGTAATCGGAACCCCGAGGAACCTTGGAGATGACACCCATATCGATTTTTAAGAAAAAATAATGTCCGCTATCTTGGATTTCAAAATGGATCTCATTTTCGTAATCGGAACCCCGAGGAACTTTGGATATGACACCCATATCGATTTTTAAGAAAAATTTATGTCCACCATCTTTGATTTCAAAATCACAAAATGGACGTCATTTTCGTATCCGGAACCCCGAGGAACCTCGGAGATGACATCCATATCGATTTTTAAGAAAAAATAATGTCTGCCGTCTTGGATTTCAAAATGGATGTCATTTTCGTAATCAGAACCCCGAGGAACCTTAGATGACACCCACATCGATTTTTAAGAAAAAATAATTTCCGCCATCTTGGATTTCAAAATGGATGTCATTTTCGTAATCGGAACCCTGAGGAACCTTGGAGATGACACCCATATCGATTTTTAAGAAAAATTTGTCCGCCATCTTGGATTTCAAAATGGATGTTATTTTCGTAATCGGAACCCCGAGGAACCTTGGAAATGACATCCATATCGATTTTTAAGAAAAAATAATGTCCGCCATCTTGGATTTCAAAATGGATGTCTTTCTCGTAATCGGCATCCCGAGGATCCTTAAAAATAATTAAAAAATCTGACTACAGGATTCATATACAAACGGAAGCAAGGAACAATTTCTTGCTTTTTAAATAAAGTCTTAAACTACGTAACTCGTAATTTTTACTTAAAATAAGCAAATAAGCTATGGAACATGTCCGACATTTTGAATTTAAAAATTCATGTGACATGTCAGATCATATATTTTTTGTTTACACAGAAACAAACAATTATATAATATAATAGCGATATTTTTGCAGTATTTGAATTTTACTGGCAGGCGTAACGCTTTTACATCCGCCATTTTGTTTACGTTAGAATGACATGGGAAAATTTAAAACTTAGGCGCTATAAAATTTCGCACAGCACATGTCAGCTCAGTCAGCACCCTCAACTAACAATTTCGTCGTATGACACATGGGAACATGGGATGCGCCCCTCCCGCCGCCGCCTCTGTCACCTCGCACGATTGCCCTATCTAGACGCCTTCGTCGACCGACTGTATTGTTTCTTAAACTGTGGTATGGCACTGACAAACCCACCGAATTTATCTAGATAATTATAGATTGACACAAAAAAACGAGTAAAAAAAGTCCATACCAACATTAAAAAAATATTACAAATAGAGGTAACTTTGTTTTTTTTTGATCGTTCGAAGTTTTACTAGTCATGTTGTCGAAAGCGATTTTATAATTGCAAGATGCTTAAATATGACATATATTTTTTTCATAATCTTTAACCACTGTTTAATATGTTTACGACTCATTAAAAAGTGTGCGAGTTCGGCGTCTACTGGGAAATAGCACCTTAAGTGATCGCGCCGGAATTATCGTAATGCAAAAGTCTCTACCACAATAACAATAAACAAACAATCCTTAAAGCCGGCCGGCACGAGTCAAACAGAGACAAATATACAAAATATCCTTATGCGTAAACAAGATAGCGATGCGTCGGCGCCTACAAAGGAAAACGCGCAGCGAAACTGAGTAATACCGGTTAATACTGTTCAACGTAACGTTATACATTCGTTTTTCTTGAATAACGATAATCGAAATTATTTTGTTGGTTTTTTAAACGTTACTCTAAGGAAACGTTATTTCAACAAACGAAATTTTTAACAGTTATCGAACAATATTAACCAGTATTCGGATAACGGTATCGATCCCTGGATGTCAAAACCCCTAGTATGCAATGTCAAAATTTAATAGCAACTTTTAATGACGTTACGAATGATGTAACGTAAACGTAAGGTTGAAATGAGCTGCACGGATCCCCGTCTAAACATACGACGGGAACACTAACTAGTAGCGACATAACGAACTAGAAATTAGGAATTCCTTACAACCTCACAGTTCTTTATTGATAGTATGAAGCTTTTTTTTTAAGAGCAAAATAATTTATTCAGAGACAAGAAAAAGGCAAAGCAAAGTAACAGAGAAAACTTAAACTAAATAGCAACGCAGAAGAAATACGCATGTATAAAACCTTACTCTAAATAACCTCACAGTTAAATTCAGATACTGTTATTTTAATCGACCGTATACAACGTGGGCCCTGTAACATAAGCAAAAAATTAAAACATAGATTTTACTCGTTAAACTGAACAACATTTGTTCAGCAACTTTAAAAAAAAGTCAGTTTTCAAAATTTTATTATTTCAAACAAATTAAATAGTATTTTCAATGTATGTCGTCCAACGTTGACATTCCCTGAGCATTGACATAGCTGTCACTCTACTAATGTCGGACATTTCGCAATACATTGCTTCTTTGTCTAAGCTTTATTTTACAAAATGTCATTTAATACACGTTATTTTCAGAAGTTGCTTAACAAATGTTGTTTAGTTTCAAGGGACGAATCTATGTTTTAATTTTTTGCTCCTGTTACAGGGCCCACCCTTTATAGCATAAAAAGTTGTTGACAATTTTAGTATACAATTTGACATAATCCAGTAGTAAAATTTTCAGCTTTGATGCTGACTGTACACGTGATAAAATATACAAATTATCTCAACGAACTATAATGTGGGTTCTATGCATGCATCGCGCCTTTGAGTTTCGAAGACATCGTATCATAGTTTATAAGGATCCGTTCTTTACTATGTTAGGTAAATAAAATCCGCGATAAAATTGAAGTTCTTTTATATTTGAAACATTAAACGTACAAACTAAAATAAAAGAGAAACATTCAAGTCATACTCGAGTGCTGTACAAATCTCAAAAATAATTCAAAATATATGAATAAATACTGTGTTCTTTCGGTACTTGTATACAGATAGTGTAATATAATAAAGGCCGGAATATTTAGCGACATTATATGCACTTTCACGATTTCTATGATTGTATATAATATTCAAAAAACACCGCCGCATTTATTAATATTTTTGTGCAAGTCTTGTTAAATTGTTAAATGTAAACAATTAAAAACGACTTTATACGTATTTGTGCAAATAACACAATAATAATAACGAATGGCAATGGTATTTAAAATTTCTAGAAAAAAAGCATGTAGGTTCGGGTACAGCCGTTAGCAAAGATATATATGTAATCTTCTTATTTTTTATCATATTCCAATTCAATAATACGTATAATCCATGTGGACATATTTTCGCAGTCTTCCTTACATTTCATTTTCAGTTTGACATTACGTCAAACAAAACAAAAAACTGTCAAACAGACGCCACATCACCGCAATGTCAAAACCGAAGTTGGAGACGTCACTGGCAGATTACATCCGTGGCTTTGAACCTGGTGCCGATATATCCTAGAGCCTAAAAGACATAAAATGGCACTAACTATTCAGACCGCGTAAGCTCTATTGGCAGTGTCGGTTGATTGATATGCGTTTAGGAGGTGACTTTGTGAATGGCCTCAGCCACGTAATGCACGTTCTTCTGCGAGAGTCCGGCCACGGAGATACGTCCGTCCTTGGTCAGGTAGATGTGGAAGTCGTTGGTCAGCTTTTCGACCTGAAAATTTATTGGTTTCATTAGATTTTGAAATCAAAAATTGCATAATGTTGTTGTTGAGCCTTAAATAAATTGTATAAAAAAAAACTGAAAAGTCCCGAATCTCCTTAAACTCCTGTTTTCTTTGTAGGGTTCTAAGCCGGAGGAAATATCGAGTTGTCAAACTTGTGTAATTTTAGATTACTCAGAAGTGGTGCTTACTAGTCAGGGATATTATGTTGCCATTTTTTCTTAAAAAATAATAATTAAAAAGCCCAAGGTATACCTGGTCAGGCTTGAGACCGGTGAAGCAGAACATGCCGATCTGGTCGGTGATGTGTTTCCAGGACATCTTGTTGCCCGCGCCCTCGATGCCTTTGCGCAGCTCCTTGCGCATCGTGATGATGCGGTCAGCCATGTGCTTCACGTCGGTCAACCTGAAACACGCGACGAGATTTCATTACAAACAAAAAGAAGCCTGTTACACATTTATTTTAGCTTAACTTGGTGCAGGGAGATTGGAATGTTATTTTGAATCCTGGTCACGGCATCAACGAAAGCAGCCAACGCATTGGTGCCGTGACCAGGATTCATTTTAATATTATAGTGAATACGATTCGAGGAATAGATAGGCACAATATAGCCTTTCATAACAGTGATAAGGGTCATTGACGCATGTTGTGAACGCGGTTAGTCACCCTCCGCCTTAATTACGGATGTGTTGCGGACCAACAAGTACCTGTTGATGTCATCACAACCTATATTCGTAGTTTAAGGCATTCTTGTATTGGTCACTGACCGTGAAGCTGTTTGTCCCTAAGGATGATTTGCACGACGCTGGTGCCGTACAAGTTTGGGTCTGTGTACAATGTACATTACATGGCATGGATGACCTTGGACTCTTGGACATAAACAGTAATAGTGTCAAATGTACATACCACTGTTTTTGCAGCTCCTTGTCGTTGAGGATGGTCTGCACGATCCTGGCGCCGTACAGCGGCGGGTTGGAGTACATGGTACGGATCATGATCTTGAGCTGGGACATCACGATGTTAGCTGTTGCATCGCTACCACAACAAAGCGTCAGCGCGCCGGCACGCTCGCCGTACAGACCTGGAATCGGTAAATATTTCATATAGTAATTCAATTAACTTTCTAATTTTGCCCAGCTTACTTTAAGTACTATTTAGTAAAAAAACACTAGACTTGGTTCTTCAACAAAAACATCCCTCGCTAAGCCTCCTCGTAACATCTTTGTAGGAAACGCAACATTAGAGGGGGTTAAATGGTTAATCGATGTGCCTCGGCTTCGTATAACGTTCTTTTTCAATACCTATTAACAGTTGTTAAGTAAATAGATATTCGACTGTTAGTGCCTGATACGAAAGTATTGACGCTATACAAAGTCGAAACTGGCCGATTGTCTCCAACTTTTGCGGTGAGTATTTTATATAGGTACCGCCAGCCCTATATTCATTACCTTGATTATAAAGTTATTTTAAGCATTCATTTTGTCATAATTTAATTGATAAGCAAGCACCACTATATTCAAGTGTTAATTTTGCCTGAGATTATTCAGATATTAAATTGGTAATTTTATTTACCAAAAAAAAACTTGTCTTTACATGCCCGGGAACTACGAGTAAAGAGCAGCTTTTTGGAGTTTTCTCATATTATTGCCGGTGACGATAAAACAATTAGGTAAAGTAAAGACCCAACATTCGTATGCCATTTAAAGTGTACGCAGTAGGATCTAAAGAAACTTATTATTAGTTATCCTTAGACACAACAAACTGCTCAAAGAAAACATATTATCGGTAGTTCAGGTCAGGGATACATGTAGCTACACTCAACATATCGTAACTTATTAATCAACGTCACTTTATTTTATCTCAACCTTCTGGGTTACTTCCATTGCGAGATAATTCAATAAAATAACATAAATTAATTGTATAATATCGTCCGTTGACAACCTATAAACACACCATCTCATAAAGGCTTACAATTATGAATACTTTAGGCTTACATATATGTATGTTTTGTTTTAACAAAGCTCGTATCTCAGTATCAATTACTAACTAGATACGAGGTTTAAAGATTTAGATCGAATCAAAATATGCGTATTTTTCATATAATGAGGTGTCACGTGTTTGACCTTGTTATCTTATCCAAGTTACTAACGTCAATGAAACGCCATAGACTATAAAAACTATCTATGGATCGAATATTATGGTGGTTACCATAATATACAGATAACATTAATTAAAATCATATCAATATAACAAACAAGTTCAGTTATCAATATTTCTGTGTCACCGTCGAATTAGACGAACAGGATGACAATCCATTTTAAATACATCCGGAATCTGGCTAATCCAATAATGAATAATATAGTTACGGCAGTAGCTAAAACACATTTGACCTTCAGCTTACAGATGTTCTACATTTATGCAATTCGACCACCTAATTTCTATGTCGCCTAATTTGACTTGTATGCGTATTGCTGTAACTATTTAAGGTGGTAAGACCTGGTGGCCGTCCTTGACAAGATGGTGGTAGAAGTAGACGGGATCTGAGCTGACCTAACAAAAGTAGACACATCTAATAAAAGATGAGAAAGAGAAGTAACGAAATGACTCACCCATATTCTTGGCAAAGCTCTGCGCGAGGATCATCTGGTGGCCGTCCTTGACAAGATGGTGGTAGAAGTAGACGGGATCTGAGCTGACCTAACAAAAGTAGACACATCTAATAAAAGATGAGAAAGAGAAGTATCAAAATGACTCACCCATATTCTTGGCAAAGCTCTGCGCGAGGATCATCTGGTGGCCGTCCTTGGCAAGATGGTGGTAGAAGTAGACGGGATCTGAGCTGACCTAACAAAAGTAGACACATCTAATAAAAGATGAGAAAGAGAAGTATCAAAATGACTCACCCATATTCTTGGCAAAGCTCTGCGCGAGGATCATCTGGTGGCCGTCCTTGACAAGATGGTGGTAGAAGTAGACGGGATCTGAGCTGACCTAACAAAAGTAGACACATCTAATAAAAGATGAGAAAGAGAAGTATCAAAATGACTCACCCATATTCTTGGCAAAGCTCTGCGCGAGGATCATCTGGTGGCCGTCCTTGACAAGATGGTGGTAGAAGTAGACGGGATCTGAGCTGACCTAACAAAAGTAGACACATCTAATAAAAGATGAGAAAGAGAAGTAACGAAATGACTCACCCATATTCTTGGCAAAGCTCTGCGCGAGGATCATCTGGTGGCCGTCCTTGACAAGATGGTGGTAGAAGTAGACGGGATCTGAGCTGACCTAACAAAAGTAGACACATCTAATAAAAGATGAGAAAGAGAAGTATCAAAATGACTCACCCATATTCTTGGCAAAGCTCTGCGCGAGGATCATCTGGTGGCCGTCCTTGACAAGATGGTGGTAGAAGTAGACGGGATCTGAGCTGACCTAACAAAAGTAGACACATCTAATAAAAGATGAGAAAGAGAAGTATCAAAATGACTCACCCATATTCTTGGCAAAGCTCTGCGCGAGGATCATCTGGTGGCCGTCCTTGACAAGATGGTGGTAGAAGTAGACGGGATCTGAGCTGACCTAACAAAAGTAGACACATCTAATAAAAGATGAGAAAGAGAAGTATCAAAATGACTCACCCATATTCTTGGCAAAGCTCTGCGCGAGGATCATCTGGTGGCCGTCCTTGACAAGATGGTGGTAGAAGTAGACGGGATCTGAGCTGACCTAACAAAAGTAGACACATCTAATAAAAGATGAGAAAGAGAAGTAACGAAATGACTCACCCATATTCTTGGCAAAGCTCTGCGCGAGGATCATCTGGTGGCCGTCCTTGACAAGATGGTGGTAGAAGTAGACGGGATCTGAGCTGACCTAACAAAAGTAGACACATCTAATAAAAGATGAGAAAGAGAAGTATCAAAATGACTCACCCATATTCTTGGCAAAGCTCTGCGCGAGGATCATCTGGTGGCCGTCCTTGACAAGATGGTGGTAGAAGTAGACGGGATCTGAGCTGACCTAACAAAAGTAGACACATCTAATAAAAGATGAGAAAGAGAAGTATCAAAATGACTCACCCATATTCTTGGCAAAGCTCTGCGCGAGGATCATCTGGTGGCCGTCCTTGACAAGATGGTGGTAGAAGTAGACGGGATCTGAGCTGACCTAACAAAAGTAGACACATCTAATAAAAGATGAGAAAGAGAAGTAACGAAATGACTCACCCATATTCTTGGCAAAGCTCTGCGCGAGGATCATCTGGTGGCCGTCCTTGACAAGATGGTGGTAGAAGTAGACGGGATCTGAGCTGACCTAACAAAAGTAGACACATCTAATAAAAGATGAGAAAGAGAAGTATCAAAATGACTCACCCATATTCTTGGCAAAGCTCTGCGCGAGGATCATCTGGTGGCCGTCCTTGGCGAACTGGCGGACAGCGAAGGCGTCGTTGTCCACGCTGCCCGTCGCGAAGCCCTGGTACGCCATGTCGAAGAACGGGAACAGCTTTCTCTTCAACACCACCTGCAAACGTAAAACGTAACAATAATAATAGGCTAGTTGACTCATGTCACATTGTAATAAACTAATGTTTATTCCGTATAGTATTTAGCAAAGGAAACCTAGATATATATTTTTCAATTCATAAAAGTGAAAGATGGCTGAAAAAATTGAATTTGAAAATATGGTTTTTAATCTGTATTTTGAAATGCTTAAAACGCTGTCCGCCATTTTCGCTTATGATAGTGACGTCATCGGTCATGTAAACAAAACTGAAAGTCTACTTTGACGACTTCGAATAGTGCCGTCCCTCTCGGTCTCCTGTCAAAGTATATCGGAGTGAGCGGAATGGCACTATACGACGGTCGAATTTCGAATATTTACAGGTAATTCTACGTCACGCCACAGGGCCAAAAAGGAAAAATGGCGGACGGCATTTTTGACTGTTCATGAAATTTCTAATTTTCAATTGATAAAAAGTAGCTTTCTAGCTTTCACAAAAATACAAGACATTTTTATAGAGCTAGTGAAATCATTATTAACCTTTTCAAATATATTTCAAAACTGGGTCTACTAGCCTATTAGGCTATTAGTAACTCTCTTCAGAAACGCATGCGCTGGTTGAGGGTAGTGCATAGTCGGGTGTACTGTGAAATGAAATGATGAAATGCATGTGGGAAATCGGGCAACATTTGTAGCCACAAAAAATGCTTAATACATAGAATTGCGACACCTTACCTTTTCATATATATTTTTAATATGTAACTTATTATGTGCTGTCGTGGATCCTTGCGTTTGTCTCTCCATAAAACGTTCTTTCTATCGTTACCAATCATCATCATCTTTGTTGAAAAACGTCCACTGCTCAAAGGCGTTACATAATGATCATGGTGAAAATACTAATATCCAGAATTTAACGTCTCTCGGCAAAGGTGACGATTACGATATAGTAAGCAGATCCAGTGCAGTAGAATGTTTTGGGAAGGCTATGTCTGTCAGTGAATAACGTGGCAGGTCATCGGAATGGCCATGAGAACTCTGTTAGAACGACTAAAGTTCAGTTGAAGCAAAATTAAATAAGATGAATTTTGAGATTAAGCGATAAATCCAAGTTACAAATTCCATGTTGGTCAATTGAAACCTAAGAAGAATCTAAGAGCCTCTTAGTAAGAGGTAAACAGTGGGTCTAACCTGGGACAGCTCCCTCCATTGCTCGTGGGTGGGGTCGACGCCGGTGGGGTTGTGTGCGCACGCGTGCAGTAGGATGATAGAGCCCGCCGGAATTTTCTGGAAATTACAACATACATACATGGTTAATTTTGAAATTCCCATAGAGTAATGAAATAAAACATAATTGTTGACGACGCGGTTGGCTCAGTTTGTAGAGCTGGCGCTCCCGGGTTCGAATCCCGGCCAGGGCAAATACTTGTGTGATGAACTCGAATATTTGTGCTTGGGTCATGGTTGTTATATGTATTTAGGAATATATTTATCTATATAAGTATCTATATCGTCGTCTAGTTCCCATAACACAAGCCTTCTTGAGCTTAATTTGGGACTAGATCGATTTGTGTGAGGTTGTCCGATATTTATTTATTACTAGCGGCCGCCCGCGACTTCGTCCGCGTAGATTTTTGATGATGACAAAGATATTAAAATAGGTAGGTAAGGAATTTTATTCTTAGTTAATTCACCCCCTTATGGGCAGAATTTTTCAAAACGCTGAAATCACTTTTTTGTATTTGATTAAGTAAGCGTTCTACAAAGTTTCAACTCTAGTTCAATAAATAAAGTTTCTCCCATATAAACATTGCACCCCTATTTAACCCCTTAAGGGGTGGAATTTTCTAAAACGCTGAAAGTACTTTTTGTGTTTTTAGGGTTCCGTACCTCAAAAGGAAAAAACGGAACCCTTATAGGATCACTTTGTTGTCCGTCTGTCCGTCTGTCAAGACCCTTTTTCTCAGGAACGCGTGGACGTATGAAGCTGAAATTTATATCAATTACTCAGGTCTACTGTCCCTTGAAGCTGTGAAAAAATCAAACTTCTAAGCCAACGCAATCAAAAGATACAGCCGTTTATGCCGCAAATTTTCGACACTTGCAAGGGAATCAAAACCTACAGGGTGCTTCCCGTGAACTCAGAATCTTGAAATTTGGTACGAAGCAACGTCTTATAGCATAGATAAAGGAATAATTACGAAAACCATAATTTTTTTTTTTAATACCTAACTTTGCACCTAATTTGCAAATTTTCGACACTTGCAAGGGAATCAAAACCTACAGGGTGCTTCCCGTGAACTCAGAATCTTGAAATTTGGTACGAAGCAACGTCTTATAGCATAGATAAAGGAATAATTACGAAAACCATAAATTTTTTTTTTAATACCTAACTTTGCACCTAATTTATATGGGGCGCTATACATACCAGGTGCAAACTTAACTTAACCACTTAGGGATGGAAAGTGTTTGTACGGAACCCTCGGTGCGCGAGTCCGACTCGCACTTGGCCGGTTTTTTAATAAGTAATCTTTCTACAAAGTTTCAAGTCTTTAGCTGAAAAAAAAAGTTCCCCCCATACAAACTTTAAACCCCTTTTAACCCTCTTAGGGGTCGAATTTTTGAAAACGCTGAAACGACTTTTCTTGTATTCTAATAGTATGCTTTTACACAAAGATTCAAGTCCCGCGCTCAAAAAAATACTTGATCTCCATACAAACTTTCAACCCCTTTTTTACCACCTTAGGGGATGAATTTTCAAAAACGCTGAAATCAGTTTTCTTTTATTTTATTTTAATATCTTCTAACAAAGTTTCAAGTTCCTAGCTTTAAAAAAAACTTGTATCCCATACAAACTTTGCACCCCTTTTTAACACCCTTAGGGATTGAATTTTTCAAAATCGCTTCTTATCTCCAGCCCACGTTATAAAAGTAACCTACTGTGCAAAAATCAACTCTCTAACATTAGTAGTTTCGGCTGTGCGTTGATGAGTCAGTCAGGACTTCTTCTTTTATATATATAGATTAATTGTCCTAAGACCTACTGTGAGACTGTGATAAACATTACCGTTTTTACCGTAAAGGGCCGGGGGCACGGGGCCCAGGCCCCTAATCTCAGACGCCCCCATAAACTACAAGTACATGCCGTATTTTTATTCAGTTGCACAATAATAAAATAACTTAGTCCCGTCCCGAGTGCCCGGGCCCCTAATAGTTGCGTCGAGGGCTCAGGTGTGTACTAAAAAGTCGGCTTCGGCGATAATTTTACTGCTGCTCTAGGATACAGCGGTGTGGTTGCACCTTTACGTGACAGAAATAACCCTCAACTATGGAAATTAGAGCAGTTATCCTCGGCGGCATATCGTACAAAAACATTTACATCAAAGCATTATAGTGTTTTATCAATTTGTCACGTAATGTTACTTTGAAACATAGTAAAGCATCATAAAGCTGATATTTAATTGTCCTTTAAGCTTAGCTCTTGCGATCACCTTTTCAAGGAGAGTATCTGACTTTACTACTCGACGACCTCATTTATTATAACTGCGGACGAAAAAAAGGGTGTTCTAAATTTAACCCTTTGAGCGCCGAGCGGCAAAGCAATTCACCGTGCCACTGACGCCAAACCAAAAAAAAAAAAGTGCTCCAAAATCAATAGAGGTTGAAAAACACAGATAGTGGTTTGAATTAGCATGTTTTTGACCACTGAAATTTTTGACGTCAATAGACGTCGTTGGCGTCAGTGGCACGAATTCCCGATGACGTGATTTGCCGTCTTTGGCGGTCAAAGGGTTAAACCTTGCGTCTGTAAGTCTCCTTGCGTCACCCTAGGCTACGCTGGGAGAAAATCTCACTTCCTGGCCAACAAGGCAACGCGTAAAATTTGGCCTTGAAATTTCGACAAACGTTTAATCGAATTTCAGTTCAAAGTCAACGTTACGCATTTTTTTATTTAATCGAATATTCATTACATCGAACAATTAAATGATGTATTTTTATAACACTTATTTTTAATCTGTAGAAATATTATTTATTATATACTTTATTTCGTAGTTCTTTATTTCATATTTTATAATTTTGTTTTAAATTTTACATTGCAGAAAATCATTTCAGTATTTATCATTCTACAACTTCAATGAATTATGTGAGTAACTAAACGCAATGCGCTCGCGGACGGATGTGGGTAGATATTATGTTTTATATGTTACCCTTTTGTTTACCTATGTCTTCGAGCCGTTTCGTTTTTGGGGTCATAAAAAAAATAACCTTAACCTAACCTAACCAACCTATGTCTGCGAGCCGTTTCGTTTTTGGGGTCACGAAAAAAATAACCCTAACCTAACCTACCTGTCTGCGAGCCGTTTCGTTTTTGGGGTCATAAAAAAAATAACCCTAACCTAACCAAGCTATGACTGCGAGCCGTTTCGTTTTTGGGGTCATAAAAAAATAACCCTAACCTAACCTACCTATATCTGCGAGCCGTTTCGTTTTTGGGGTCATAAAAAAAATAACCCTAACCTAACCAACCTATGTCTGCGAGCCGTTTCGTTTTAGGGGTCATGGAAATGAATGAGTTGAATAATAATACGTCGATGAAATAATATAAATTATTTGATGTTCTGTCTTTAAAATAATCTATTAAATGTAATTTTAAGCATTTAAAATTCCTTATAACATTGCTCTAATAATTGTTATGATATGTAATGAATAGTCGATGAAGCCATAATACTCCAAGAGATAATATTTATACTGACTATTCTATGAATCGTTTTCGATGAAATGAAATTCGATGAAAAGTTTGTCGAGATTTCAAGGGGCACCCATTTGTACGGAACCCTCGGTGCGCTAGTCCGACTCGCACTTGGCCGATTTTTTTTTTAAATCAATGGCAGCTGCTAACTGTACCTGCGAACATGTGACCACACCGCAGTGCAATTAGATCGCTGCGCCTGACATACTTCTGCAAATTGCGCAACGATCGAGCAAGGTCCGCTCACCGCCAATCAATCATCTAATAAAACTTACACAGGCATTATTTTTAACCGACTTCAAAAAAGGAAGATGTTCTACGTTTCCGTGTATGTATGTTCTGTTAAGTATGGCTTTTACTAGCCTGCAATTTTGACAGCTGGGGTGAATATTCATCGTTCAGTACTCCTGCAAGGATGCAGAGGCGTTCAACATACATTACAGGAAGTTAACGTCGATGACTTAGGGTAGGGTACTGTACATAATTTTCTTACGCATATTCCTCCGTTGTAAATCGTTTCTTAATTATTATTTTTTAATATATTTTTACCGCTGGAGACACGTGGTGGAAGTGGATCTGGGTAAGCTTCAAGCTGAAAACTGGCGAGAAATTGCGCAGGATCGGGACAAGTGGCGTACTTTCGTTTCGGAGGCTAAGATCCTGTTTGGGTCACTGAGCCAAAATAGTTAGGCATATATTAGGCATGTATTTAAATCGATATCTGTATATTCCCTTTTTTCGATCAAAATATTTGAAAGTTTCACCAAAAATACTGACTTGCACACTAATTATGCACACTAAATAATGCGAATTCAATATACTATTTAAAGGTATTTTCACCTCACCAGCTCAAACATGGCGATTTTGCTGTCAGATAACAGTGAACAAAATGCGATTTTGTTTCGAGCGTGAGTAGAAAGTAGCTTTTTAATTTTTTCAATATCTGACCACGAATTGTCATTCTTCAGCCAAAGGTTAATTATAAAATTCTAATCATTTGAATCTTGATGCACTCTGTTTCTTTCATATGTATATAAAAGAGAGGGATAGAAACTTATCAATTTGAAATTCGATTTTCGAATCCGACCTCGATTGAGAACAGTTCGGATACGCGTTATACCAAAAAAATCATAAAAAACACCCGAAAAAGTTTTTATTGCAACGTATTTTTTTTTCTTACTAAGTTTTTTTTTATTTAACGACCGAGTATTAAAATTATTGTGCCTTTTATATAACACAAAAGATCATTGCTCAAATAAAATAAGATTTTTCAACTTATTACTTAGTGTAAATATAATAATAATTAATAATTTCACCATTTATCTTAGATGCATATTCGAAACGTACCTTGAAAAATATCGAGTTCATATTGAAATTATTATTATCTTTTCATTTATTTTGTAAGTATTGTTGAGTAAAAATATTAATTAATTTATAAACAAAATATCGTAATATAATATGTATTTATAAATAAACACGTCATGTATCTGCTAAATCTTCCAATTTGATCAAATAATGACAATAACCGTGTTGGTTGGTTGATTATAATTTCAATTAAATTATATTGTTATTCCTTATTAAGCAGAACTTATCCATTTTGTGATTAATAATATTATTGAAATCAGCAACAAAGACTATAAACATACGTTGGAAGAAAAAGCACAAAATGTCGAATATGTTCTCGCTGATGAGGTGAAAAGTTGTGTGTGCTACACGAGAGCAAAGTTTTTTGCATCTCGTGCTGTTGAGTCCCTCGCTACACTCAGGATTCTAACATAGAATCACTCGCTACGCTCGTGATTCAAACGTAGAATCCTTCGCTTGCTTGGGACTCAAAATCAGCACTCGTAACAAAAAACAAATTTGCTCTCTTGTTGCACAAATAACTATTGCAAAACTGTTTTACTGGATATAAAAAAAAAACTAACCTAACCTAACCCGGCCGAGTCGGATCTTAGTGTGCAGTGCGAGGATAATTAGTGTGCAAGTCAGTATTTTTGGTGAAACTTTCAAATATATCTGATGTACGAACCATATTTTTGGTGTGAATTCGGTTAAAAAGGTCATCTCGTTTTGTATGATGTTTAAGTTTTTTTTGTAGGTCATGTTCAGTTAATCAATTGTTTTTTTGCACAGCATTCGTTTTTCTGGTATGCATTCAGTTAATTAGTGGAGTTACCTAGTGTACTGAAAAATTATACAGATGTGCAATTAAATATATCCCAATTAAATATATTATGCCGTACGTAACATAGTAGAATCGTAATACGTAATATTGAAAGATTAAATGTACAACTTGCACGCGTATGTAATAAAATAACGTTACACACTTCTTAGCTACATGCCAACATTGGATACCATTACGTTTTGATCATCAATGTTATCAACAAATATTTGGTAACGGAAAAATAAGGTAGGTATTTGATGACATCGCTGTCACGTCACGCCGCGACTACGGATGGGAGTCGTGATCTTTATCATAACCGGATCGAATCGGTTACGAATTGCGGAGCGTATAAACAATATTGCTATGATAACGGATGACGAGATTGTTTTACTTTTTACAAGACCCCTAGTCGACTACGAATGAGATTTATAAACAATTTTTTCTTTCATCATTTTTACTATTGCGTGGTTTTATTTTGTGACTGGCTTTTGCCCTCGGCTTTGCTCGCGTTGTATTTAACATATACACATATGCACTATGTGTTAAGTAAGGGTATAAACTATCTATGTGCCAAATTTCATGCAAATCTGTCCAGCCGTTTCAGCATGAAGATGTAACAAACATACAAACACATACACACGCAAACTCACGCTTTATAATTTTAGTGGGATTGATCAAATTATTGTACTTTTAGGGTTCCATAGCCAGCTGATCTTATACTTAAACAGCTGCTATTGCAAATATATCTAACATTATATTTAAATATGTTCTTTAGCATTAATGTAAGCAACAAATCTAAAATTACCGCAACTGCACAACATATTTCATGATAGTGCGCGCGTTTGCAAATTTAACTTTGAATTAGTACCTTTTATCTGTCACTATTATTGTTATCAACTTATCATCAATAAATAGTCGATTGTATCATCAGTTAGCAAATAAATACATTTTCAGGTGGCGGTAACTACTTTTTCGGGTCTCTACATAACAGTATTGCTTCGTTTAAATAGGTATAGTCCTACTCCCATTTTTTAAGCGAATCCCATTAGCTTTGTACCCGATGAACAATACACATTATCTGTATTGTTAGCTGTGGCCACAACTGCCACTTCAAAATGTAAGGCGTTATAAGTGCAAATTACTTTTACACTAAATTAGTCTTTAAATCAAACAAAATAAGGTTTACTCTTAAACAAAGAGAACACAGATGTTGGTCACTTCGTAAGTGAAAGAGCAGTGAAGCTCGTTTCGATGCTTATAAAGACAATGAAGTGACCAACATCTCTGTTTTCTTTGTTTAAGAGTAAACCTTATTTCGTTTGACTTAAAGACTAATTTAGTGTAATAGTACATTACATCAGAGGCCGGGAAAATGAGGATTTCCGGCCAAGTAGGTATATACGGCCGAGCGAGCGTGCGAGCGAGGCCGGATAGTGATACGAGGCCGGGAATCCGTTTTCACGACGAGGCATGTATAGTGCTTTTCTCAAACATACAATGAAATAAAAAAATATACTTCAAAGAATAACACTTAATATTGTTTGTCCGATATTTTCCAAATTTGACTGAATTTTAAAAATCCGATTTCAGACTCTCACTCAGGAGCCCCAAAAACCCCCGGATATCGAATTTCAGCCTCCTAGGACCAATTTGAAATTTTCTCCATACAAATCTTTTTTTTTTTCGATATTTTCCGAATTTGACCGAATTTTCGGACAAGATTTCAGATTCATATTTTTGAGCCCCAAGAGCCCCCCGATACCGAATTTGACCGAATTTAAAAAATCCGATTTCAGATTCTGACTCAGGAGCCCCAAAAACCCCCGGATACCGAATTTCAGCCTCCTAGGACCAATTTGAAATTTTCTCCATACAAACGTTTTTTTTCGACATTTTCCGAATTTGACCGAATTTTCGGACAAGATTTCAGATTCATATTTTTGAGCCCCGAGAGCCCCGAACCCGAATTTGACCGAATTTTAAAAATCCGATTTCAGATTCTGACTCAGGAGCCCCAAAAAACCCCGGATACCGAATTTCAGCCTCCTAGGACCAATTTGAAATTTTCCGCCATACAAATCGTTTTTTTTTTTCGATATTTTCCGAATTTGACCGAATTTTCGGACAAGATTTCAGATTCATATTTTTGAGCCCCGAGAGCCCCCCGATACCGAATTTGACCGAATTTAAAAAATCCGATTTCAGATTCTGACTCAGGAGCCCCAAAAACCCCCGGATACCGAATTTCAGCCTCCTAGGACCAATTTGAAATTGTCTCCATACAAATCGTTTTTTTTCGACATTTTCCGAATTTGACCGAATTTTCGGACAAGATTTCAGATTCATATTTTTGAGCCCCGAGAGCCCCCGAATCCGAATTTGACCGAATTTTAAAAATCCGATTTCAGATTCTGACTCAGGAGCACCAAAAACCCCCGGATACCGAATTTCAGCCTCCTAGGACCAATTTGAAATTTTCTCCATACAAATGGTTTTTTTTTCGATATTTTCCGAATTTGACCGAATTTTCGGACAAGATTTCAGATTCATATTTTTGAGCCCCGAGAGCCCCCCGATACCGAGTTTTAGCCGCCTAGCACCAATTTGAAATTTTGAAAAAAAAAGTCGCCATCTTGTTTTTTTTTTCCACAAGTCTTACAACCAACCTTTAAAAACAAAACCTGCTTTTTGTCAAACCAGCCAGCTGTGTGAATGACCTTGTTGTTAAAACCAAAAAAAAGTTACTTTGCAGGCCTAGGCCTGAAAAGCAGTATGAAATCCCTTTACAGTCCTCTCGAGTTGTTGCGCCCAAAAACCGATACTTCCGAGCCTATTATAAGGAACGCAAAGACAATATTTCATTGCATGTTTGAGAAAAAGTAGTTTGCACTTATAACGCCTTGCATTTTGAAGTGGCAGTTGTGGCCACAGCTAACAATACAGATAATGTGTATTGTTCATCGGGTACAAAGCTAAGTGGATTCGCTCAACCAAAAGAATTATTTCTATATACTCACGTTGATGTCTTCGAGGGCACCGTGGAAGTCCAGCCCGCAGGTGTTGGGGTCGTAGTAGCGGTACTTCTTGTGGCAGATCTTGAGCTGGTTGCAGATCTGCGGGTGGTTGCCCCACGTGGGCGAGGGCAGGTACACCTCCTTCGAGGTGTCGTAGTGCTTCACGAGGAACTCAAAGCCGAGCCGCAGAGCGCCAGTGCCGGACAGAGTCTGGACATACAATTTATGTATACATTTGTGTGGGTACACACCACAATTTTTATATTAAACCATTGATACAACACAATATAAGTTATGTGATGTGTTATGTTATACGTTTAGTTGCGGAAAACCAGCGCGCGATAACCTATAGGTGGTTGTTATGCGTTGATATTACTGGACAAGGTTTTATTATTATTTGCAAATGACTTGAACTGGACGGGGCTGGCTAACCCATGTAGGAAGCCTCATCACGAAATGGGGCGTTCTCGTGGTTTAGGCATCTGCTGTGGAATATAAGACTATAGCTAGAGATAACTGACCTGGACTGTGGCGTTGGACTTGTTGCACACGACAGGGCTGTCGTTACCGAAGGCCAGCAGGGCCACGGAGTTAGTGTAGGAAGCCTCACCACTGATGGGGGCGTACTCGTGGTTTAGGTTCTGTTTGAAGATCACCTCCTCGGCCTGATAACAATGATTACTTAATTAGGTTTGGTAACTGCAGAAATTGACCTGCAATGTGATGTACGTGTACGAAAGGCATGGTAAGGGTAAAGTTAACGATCACAATGCACGTCACCGGGGTGTGCTGCTCTGTGGCGGCGCCACCATAATGAAAATCAATGAATTATATGGTGAAATGATGTACCTTGAAGGTACACCATGTACATATCATGTTTCTGTCTGTACCTGTACCAGGGAACGAAATAATGGACATTGTTTGTTTCAACGGCGACTCGATTCTATGCCAAATATTGAAAGGCCGTTTCCGATTAAGGGAAGAAAATATGCCCTTTCGTGATAATGGACAGATTTTTTTTTCTACAGTCAGTTACGTCTAGTTGAGTAACTGTGTCAAGTTTGGTTGAAAAATTCTTTGCGGTTCCGCAGAAAAAAAATAAAAACGGAAATAATGAAATATGGTTTTTCTCCAAAAATATTTAACTTTAATGTACTATTATTTTTTCATTCTGTAAAGCTTAGTCAAGTTCATGTTTTAAGTGAAAATGGTATCTCTATATCTAACGATTATGTAAAAAATAGATAAGTGAAAATTTTAATATATATATTTTTTTATTTTTGTGAGAGATACCACTCTAATTGATATTTCTAAATAAGCCTTAGTTAACGTCCTGTAACACATATTAATTTGATGGATAAAATCGGAAAGCAACTGTGTCAAAATGAAATAAATAACTGGGCTGGAATTCATTACTATTTAATAAGTAAACTACTCTAACACTGCTAAATAACCAAAACATAATATCCTCTTTACAAATAAACAAGATTTGACAGTTACAGTGACATTTGCTAGAAAAGTCACCTTTTTAGTTACGTAATGAAAAAAAATACACTTTTTTTTTTTAATGTCATAGGGGGCAAACGAGCAAACGTATCGCCTGATGGAAAGCGATTACCGTCGCCCATAAATACCTGCAACACCAGAGGAGTCACAAGTGCTTGCCTACCCGGAGGACGAAGATAGAATGCCTCTATGCTAGTAATTTCACCGGCTATCTTACCCCCACACCGGAACACAACAATGCGAACATTGCTGTTTGGCGGTACACTGGTACACTACTTTTTCTAATCCTCATCGCTATCTTCATTGACAGTAACGTGAATTCCGTGATTCACAAAAAGTCCGCTTAAAGTTTCCGCAGGCCGAACGATTTTGGACAAATATCTTGCGTGCGATAAATAATAAACAATAGCAACAATGTGTGAACAACACCCTACTGTTCGCATTCCGTTGGCACATCCACAATAATGCCGCCTTATGGATCCAACACCAATGCTGTTTGGGACATATTCGATAAAGCATCTGTAAATATTTTTTGAAATATGGCGAGATTGGACTTTCAGTTTCAGTATATTAGAATTTTCCTTCACATATTCCAAATTCAACGAACCATCTTCATTAAGTATTTCTGATGGATACGAAATCGCTACTTATATCATTGCGAGGTGATATAATGATGTAGGTTTCTTTCTTAATAATTTTTTGATTGCATTCGCTTTAGAATTCATTTTGTAAAGACGAGTTATTTTTCTAATGTCCCTGAAATGTCATGTTACATTTAAAAAAACAATCTTCAATCATCTTTATTACTGTCATAACATGTATTTATTTTAATTTCGGTAGAAAGAGGATTATTGCGTGGCGAAAAAAGAATAGTTTGTAATTACAATTTCAAGATAATGAAGTCATACCCGAAAAGTCTTTTATTTCCATTTTACAGCTAGTGTCCGATTAAAACCTTTAAATTGATAATCTGGTATAATGTTAAGTAAAGCTTATATACCAAATAGCAAAAATGATTAATATATGCATAGTTTATGTTATTAGAAAAATAATGACATTTTCAATAACAATAAAAGGCAAATGTCACTAACTGTCAAATCTTGTTCATTTGTAAAGAATACATCCTCTTTACAAATGAACAAGATTTGACATTTGGCGTTGGTTATTTGGAAGTATTAGAATAGCTTACTAATAAAATGTAATCCAACCCAGTTATTTATTTCATTTTGACACAGTTGCTTTCCGATTTTATCCATCAAATTAATATGTGTTACAGGACGTTAACTAAGGCTTATTTAGAAATATCAATTAGAGTGGTATCTCTCACAAAAATAAAAAAATATATATATTAAAATTTTCACTTATCTATTTTTTACATAATCGTTAGATATAGAGATACCATTTTCACTTAAAACATGAACTTGACTAAGCTTTACAGAATGAAAAAATAATAGTTCATTAAAGTTAAATATTTTTGGAGAAAAACCATATTTCATTATTACCGTTTTTATTTTTTTTCTGCGGAACCGCAAAGAATTTTTCAACCAAACTTGACACAGTTACTCTACTAGACGTAACTGACTGTAGAAAAAAAAACTAAGTCATAATATTAAAGGGCATTTTTGCTTCCCTTAATCGGAAACGGCCTTTAAGCCCTATGTCATATTTTCTAGGATTAATTTGAAAAAATGATATTAGTAGTGGACGACGAGTGGTCTACGCGTCGTACACTATTTCAATATTTGGCATAGAATCGAGTCGCCGTTGAGTTGTTATAATGTGCGAAGACCTTTAAAAAAATATATTTCCCGGCCTAGGCCTCCAATTTTGTATGAAATTCCTTTACAGTTCTATCAAGTTCCGCCCGAAACGTGACTTTCAAGCCTGTTGTAACGCCTGTTATGACGAAATTTCATTGCATGTTTGAGAAAATGAAATTTCATATACATTTTTGTTACATGCAGCACCCTAAGAGGTTACTCTTAACCTCGAAGTTTGTGTCGTTTGTGACGGTGCGACACGAACTTCGTTCCTCCGTATAGTTTGTTTTTTAACCTTTTGAGCGCCACAGTCGGCTGTGGCCGTCAACAAAAAATCGTGCCCCTGACGCCACGTCGGCCACAGCCGTCCAAATTTCAATGATCAAAAACTTTGTAATTCTAACCGCTACAAGTATTTTTCAATCCCTGTTGATTTTGGGGCACATCCTTTTTCTTTTACTCTGGCGTCAGTGGCACGGTAAATTGATAGACCGCTTGGCGCTATAAGGGTTAAGCAGACTTGAACTGTATCAGGGCAGGTTAGTTCTCACTACCAATGAGTACACTTTGCGTTATGGAGAGGGGTCATGATTTCAGGAAAAAAAAATATAGCGTGATGCTGGACCGTCATTTGTTTTGTATGGGCGCGCGGCGTCATGCCAGCGTGGCGCCATCTGTTATCATAATTTAATTTGTCCTCTCATCACGCCGAAATGGCTGGACAACTTTTAAACATCCAAAGATGGTTATAGGATACTTTTTATCTATCTACGGTAAAGATAACACGACGCGGACGACGCGGTTGGCGCAGTGGTTAAGCAACTGCCTACTGAGCCGACGGTCCCGGGTTCGAATCCCGGCAAGGGCAAATATTTGTGTGATGAACACGAATATTTGTTCCTGGGTCGTGGATGTTCTATGTATTTAAGTATTTATTTATTTATTTATATAAGTATATATATCATCGCCTAGTAACCATAACACAAGCCTTCTTGAGCTTAATTTGGGACTAGGTTGATTTCTGTGAGGTTGTCTGATATTTATTATTTATTTATTTATTATAACAATACGCGGAAGAAGTTGTGGGCACCTAGTAGCCAATAAAAAAGTTATACATAACATACCACTGTGATGTATGTTTTAGTCCCACAGGTAATTAATTGACAAGTCAAGCCAATTAGGTTAGTTAAATGAATTGGCGTGTATAGGTCAGTTAAAAATATTCCTAGTGTAAAATGTTTGACCATTGTTTTTTGTCGAAACGTTTTTAGCATGCTCAACTTCGGTGAGAAAGTTTAGATGGAAATATAAAAAGGAGGTGCCTAACAAAATCCGATGGAAAAACAATTACTATTATACTGTATTTATCTCTGCACTCTGCAGTTTGCACTACCATAATGCGTTCCTGCCTGTCTAGCACAACTGTGCTTCGCGACATAACGTCGCCCGTCACTCTCTCACAGTACTGTACAGAAAGAGATAGGCAGTATTTCTCGCGCGAGAGTCGCGTGTCACGGGTGTGCTAGAGGTGCTGATACCTATATGCAACTTTTGATCTCAAAAGATCTCTGCCTTTTTTATTTATTTAGTACCATGAAAGAAAGATTAGTGTAACCATAATTGTTCGTAGTTAACAAAGGGCTAAGATAACAAAACCCATTGGATATCAGTCTTGCCTTGAAGATACTTAAATAATAATATTTACATATTTACCTATTAAGGTACTTGCGCCAAAGATAACCCTGTTCCTAAGATAACTTCGAAATTGTATAGTAAATTTCGCGCCCATGTTTAACTTAACTATGTCTTTGGTACAGGGCCATCTTTGGCGCAAGTACCTTATTTAGGCAATATTAGTAATTTAAATATAGCACTTACTTTTCTGACGGAGGGCAGCACCCAGGGTTTGCCTTCATCGTCTCGATACGCGCCGACTCCCAGGTTGACCTTCTTGGAGTTCGGGTCCTTCTTGAAGGCCTCCGAGATGCCCAGGATCACATCGGGCGGGCCCATCTTCACCTGGCTCCACCAGTGGCTAAAGGATATTCATTTTGTAAAACCCAATTTCGGTACAGACATTTTGAGCGCCAATGATGGAAAATCAACGTGAAAATTGATAACAAATAAATTTTTTGACCAGGCCTTTTCACGATATAATCAAATAAAGGAAAAAAGTCCATTTGTAAAGTTTCTAATTCTAAAAGAGCACAGTAAATCATACAGACAGACTATTACTAAGGCGGATTTAGTATGGAAATTGTACCACTGTTCATTTTGTAGGTTGCAACTGTCAATTTTCCATAAGGTGACGTCATCTAAGTGCTGATTCTTAGATGACGCTGCTTTCACCTTTTTTTTTATATTTTCAAAACTAGTTGCATAATCGAATAAAAATAATATATTTGGACTCTGTGATAATAGAGTAATTAAATGAGTTTCAACTTAAGAATAAGTATCAGAAAATTTTAAATGTTGTCAAAACCTTTGTAATTCAGACTGCGACAAGTGTTTTTCAATCCCTGTTGATTTTTGAACAATTGTTAATCCGCTTGGCGTACAAAAGGTTAATATCATGTAAAGCAGAATTTCATCAACTATGATCCACAGAGAAATGTTTTGAAAAAACCATTTTCTCATAACATTTATTAGGAACAATTATAGTTTTATATTTTTCTATGTACAATTAAAATCTAATGTTTCTAATTCACTAAATAAGTTGGGCTTTTGGATTAGATTTGTGTTTCCAGTAAACATGTAAATAGGTTTAAACCATTAATACTAAGATCAAAGCTTAAAGAAAACTTAAAAAAGGGGGTACCTGGTGGAAGAGACCGGAAATCGAACCCGGTACCCCTGGATTACCGGTCCAGCGCGTTAACCACTTCGCTAAACTAGCTCCAGGTAGAACGGTAAAAAAAATTAGATGTTTCATAAATTTGTAAATAGTTATTAGATTTGTTCCTTACTTTTTGTTATTTTAATGTGTTTTTGATTAAATAAGTAGTTTGGTTTAAAAAAGTTTTGACTACAACGTTACAGTTTGACAACCGCTGTTATAGATAATTATGTGGTGTAACATATGAGTTAATTCGTTAACCACCTGTGTGAGATAAACCAATATACCTATTAGTACAATTTGTATGACTGATAATCTGTTGTTCTGAGATTTTTGTTTATTAGGGGGTAGGTAAGGTACTTACTCAAAAGTTAAATTACCTTATTTATTGCCAAACAACAAATGGTGAAGCAATTCAACATTACCCCTGATGCTACATCTACATCACAAAAATAAAGAATAACTGTAAAATCAACAGGGTTTTAAAAATAATTTGTTGATAATTGAAAAATGAAAATTTTCAACATTGAAATTTGGGCATCATTGGAGGTTTTTACAGTTGGCAATTTGCTAAGATTGTCTTCTGATAATTTTCATAGTTATTTCAGATAATTTCCATATAGATTACACAATAAACTTATTGATATCAGTCATGGCCATGACATTATGACAAAAATATTTGTCCGAATTTCAATAATCGAACACTTTAGGTATACTTTTCTAATTTTGGTATGCCATCAGTGGCATGGTAAATTGCTTGACCGCTTGGCATTCAAAAGATATATAAATCTTTTTCTTATTTTAGGCATTATTGTCAGTAGACATCTGGTGCAATCAAGGCTGAATGCTTGGCTATCATAAATAAAAAATAAATATATCTTTAAAGATATTAAAGAAAAATATCAGTCTCTAAACACTCATACATGTAGGACAATCCTATGTATCTGAAACTCCATCCATTTGGTAAAAAATTAAACATTGTGGTGGAATCATGAATTTCAAAAGGAAAGCATGGAAAACCAATGATTACTTATCACATATTAATTTTATATCAATATTTACTAATAAGGTATGAGCGAAAGTAAACACTGTCAAAAATTAAAGGCAAATGTCTAATGTCATGCCAGAAAATACAATCCAAAAACACTTTCTTCTAAAAAGAAAAAAAAATTGAGGATGCAATTAAGGAGAAAAATTTAACCTTGACGATACTATAATGTATGTCTATGACTATTACAGCTATGTGGCATTCATTTTATTGCAGGTTCATTTTTTTTTATCATTCATAACTAATCTATAAATGACCGAGTGGGTGCCGGAAATAGAATACAATAAATAGTTCAGACTTTTCTTACACGATACTTATTTGAATAAGGATAATCTTAGACAACACATTTGTCTTGTAATTGAGTAAATATGTTATAGAGCCTTTTGCCTGATTATCCGCGTAACGTTACGTAAATAACCGGGTGTGCCGGCTGGGTGTACATTACCTGCATCTTGCCGCGACGGCGCCTATGGCTTCAACATTGTTGTTTTTAAGCACTTGAACTGATAAATTCTTTAACGTGTGAGCCATTTTTACGGCGTTCGTATGGCACGTGGACCGACACTGCAATAAATAACCTGCCAACAACAGCCACTTCGAGCCGGGCTCGAGCAGCTTTGCTTATCTTAGTGGCAAGAATAGGGTACCCGAAAAACTGCGAAAAGCTGGAAATAATATCATCTGTTTGATAGGGTGACCCGCTCCCAATGGTACAATTTCCCGAGTGATTCATAATTACATTGTAAAATGGTGTCGTTAATCCAAAACATTTTGTGTTTATTCTTATAGGTAAATAAATGGTAGAAATTTATATATGCATATCTTCATTTCTTACTTTACACGGAGCCTACATTTCCGAGCACTTAATGCTCGTAATTAATAATGCTCTAAGTACATTGTTTCTCCGTTTTGAGTTAATAAATATCTACTTAAACGTAACGGTTAAATAGAAACATGAATTTACAAAACGTATTAGAATATTTTTTTACCCGACTGTGGTTAAAATTGCTCGGTGTTGGCAACATTTTGCTTAAACGTCATATTCTGCCAGTGCGTCACAAACGTCAATGTCGTAGAAAGGTCAATTTTCAAGGTTCCGTAGTAAATATTTATTTTAGATGACCGTGGGTGGGTTTAACTATAGAGCTATAGAACTATTGACGCTGATGGTGCAGTCCAAGTTCAGCCAAATAACCACGTTTATGCATCCATCATATAATTACAGTATGAAACTTAAATACTTAACAAGTTAATGAAATTAAGTATGAATACGAAAACAAAGTTCCGCTTTGTTTTTCTTTCACGTAACAATGGTTATGTCTTTTTTCATGGAGCATATATAATAAATAGAATATAGCATACATTTTTTTTATAGTTTTACCGCGCTAAAAACTTTTCCAAACAAACTGTAGCGGATTGAACAACTGTCGGAGACGTATTTTGCGTATAATGGAACGACTAAACTATGGGTGGTATTCTCATAACCCATGATACATTTCTAACAATCTATCGAATTTATAATTAAGGCTACAGGCTTTGTGATTGTTTACAAAATATAGTTTAATACACTAAATAAACACAATTGATTTCCATAATATTGTAAACTCCATTAATTGCTATATATTTTATAACGCTATAAATTAGTTCGTTAACACTATCATTCGCTCTGAGAATATCACCCCTAAACCGGAATGTCAAAATATAATGACGTTATTCTTTCTGTATAAAGAGGTGGATAGAAATTCGTATTTATTTGCTGTTTAATATAATTTATAATGGCTGCTGAAATCAAGCCCGCACCTAGGACGCCTAACGACAGGTTTTCTACAACGAAGAAGCCGGCTCTGCTGAGTAAACTAGAGGGATGTACGGACGATGTTAACGCCGCAGTTGTTATTCCTGGCGAGGATGGAGTAATTAGCGTTTGCGACGATAAGTGAGGCTTTTGACACATTTTAATTAGCTGATATCGCTCTATGATAGTGCTGCCCAATTTTTGGATGCGCACTATTCGCCTACTTTAAGTTTCCTCATGATAAACATACCCTCATTGCTGTCAACCAATTCGATGTATATATCTGCCATCTGTTGTGTATGATCGTTATCAATTTGATCTTTACGATAGCTGGTGCAATATGACCTGCCCATAAACAAAGCATATTCTAAGAAGCAAAGTCAGTAGGTGTTATATTTCTTACTGTTATGCTAACTAACATGGTATGTCTAATAGGTATTGGCGTTATATCTTGAGTTATTTTCAAGTTTGTGAAACTTGTATAGCCCTTTAATTATTAATTGTGTTGAGTTATAGGAAGACTTAATTTCGAACATGATAGTCTTGGCTTACTAAAGTAACATCTAAGTATGATATAATAGAACTAATGTAGCCACTTCATAGTGCCTTTGAGTCCCCTTGTTCATATTAAGTGAATTACTACCAATGGGGACATAATACAAGCCTGTTGTTTTATACTGACTATGTTGTTTAAGTAAATTCAGTTTCATTGCCTATAACATTTTACTACGAAATGAACTGATATACTTTTTTGTAACTTCTTATCTCAAATTATTTTTATCTTCGTTCATGTTTGTAGAATTGAATTAAGCTCTCGTTTTAATACCTTGTGGTGTCATAACATTAAACAAATTATTTGACGCTTACTTTTAATTTAATTTGTAGTGTAAACATAGATTTAAATCTCAGACTCAAGACATGAATTTTTGAGGGTAATTTTCTTACTGTAATGTTAATTTTAATATTTTTAACATGTGTCTGTCAAGTTACCAGCTTACTGGACCCAGATTGATAAGGGATCAGTTTGGACTACTTTCAATTGCACCATGACTTAAAATTTTTTGAATAATACTTCAGTTTCCTCTCTGCCCTTAATGCCATCCTGACATTACGGCAACTTTCCAGTTACCGTTGTCAGAGGATGACTGAGAAAAACACAGCTAACTAATGGGAAAGTTGGTCAACAAGCCTCAAATAATTAATATACGCGATATAATCTTTTATATTGATTTATTTAAATAATAAGTTTTATATTTTATTACTTAATTTGACTATGTTATTTAACCGAAACTTCGTAAATTATGAAATTATTGAGAGCATATTTTTTTAATAACCTACTTTGCTTCAACATTTTAGACATAACGGGGACTCCTCTTAATCCTCTTTGCATCCTGGGTCTGTTTTCAGACTTAATATTTGAAAATAGTACAACTGAATTATAAAAAAAAGAAGACACAGCTTTTGTTTTGTCACTGTTAATAGTAACATTAGTAGTCCAACTTAGATAATTAAAATTGTATCTCATAATTATAGGACTGTACGAGTATGGCTGAAGCGGGATTCAGGCCAGTACTGGCCGAGTATTTGCCAGTATATGCCCTCAGGATGCACATCCATGTTCTACACCCCAGAGACTCGGCAGCTCTTCATTGGCCAGGAGAATGGCACTGTCTCCGAGTTCACACTAGCTACAGATTGTAATAGAATTAATCCTGTAAGTATATGTCATGCAGACACAATCTTTTCACATTTATATTGTTGCATTTCGTCAGCTCTTTTAACTACCTACCTACAGTACCTAGCTAGGTACTTAAGTATAGAGTCAGCTAGGCAGTATGATTTGGATTTCCGAATTTAGTACAGTTACTGGGTATTAAGTATTGAGCTTACTTAGGTAATACAGTTAAACACAAATAGCATGATACAACGCCATGTTGGCTGTTAAGCTACGTTTACACGCTTGGCAAGCCTCGGCAAGCCTACAGGACGCAGTTATATGTTAGAGTGAGACGGAACTACATCGTGCTCACTCTAACATATAACTGCGTCCTGTGGGCTTGCTGAGGCTTGGCAAGCGTGTAAACGTAGCATAACACATGTTATACATGGACAGTCCCAAACTAAGCAATGCTTGTACTATGGGTACTAGACGACATACATGATAATTATATGAGGATTTGTATGGAAATCCATGACCCAGGCACAAATATTCGCGTTCATCACCCAATTCAATTCAATTCCGAACCCAGGACCGCTTGCTCAGTAGGCAGCTGCACTACAAACTGTACCAACCGCGTCGTCGATTAATAGTATATTACTGCAGACGTCGGGATAAAAGGGTCTGCGGGGCGAGTAGGGATAGACGGCCGACCGTAGCGAGGCCGGATAGTGATACGAAGCCGGCGAGCCCATTTCACGGCTAAGGCATGTATAGTGCTTTTCTCAAACATATGCAATGAAATAAAAAAAAATACACCGCTCAAAAAAACACAATTCAGCTGTTCAGTCAGTTCATGACCACAGACGCCATGTTTAAAAAAAGTATTTTTAATTTAGGCCTTCAATTTTGTATGACATTCCTTTACAGCTCTCTCGAATTGTTCCGCCCGAAACTTGACACTTCGAAGCCTGTTGTAACGCACATTATGACGATATTCCATTGCATGTTTGAGAAAATACGCTTTGCATATGTATGTATGTTATTTCGTTTGTCCAGACTCGCGAGTACCTGGCGCACACGGCGCGCGTGACCGGCGTGCAGTTCTCGCTCGGCTGCGAGTGGGTGCTCTCGGTGAGTCGGGACAAGCTGTTCTCGTACCACTGCAGCGAGACGGGCCGGCGTATCGGCGGATACTCCTTCGAGGCCTGGTGCACGGCGTTGCAGTATCCTTTACTAATTAATTAAAATTAAAAAATTAAAATTAAAATTCATTTATTTCGAGCAACATAGACTCATATAAGTACAGTAAGGATAAAATGTCAGTATAAGATTATTGAGAATTACAATTTTGATCAGAATGATTAGCTGATTAATGATTAGCTGTTGGAACAGCAAGAGACAGATCGGCTTGGAAAATTTTCGGGGAGGCCTATGCTGAAAAGCAACACAGTCAATGACTGTAGACAAAGGCTTATATTATATTATTATTAACTGTTGGAAGAGTTACGAGATTAAAATAAAGGTCAATCTTTATGAATTATGTTCCCAAATAGCTGATTCGGCTTCCAATCGAAGTCTTTCGGGGTTAGGGTACATTTCGGAGTTTATACATTTTTCAATTTACGTTTTTCGCCGAAACCGGAACTTCTCTGTAGGTAAGTAAGTAATATGTAACGTAACCAGCTCTGACATATTTACGGTTTCAGAAACTTAATTATCTATTTCGATCGCGGTTCCAAGGAAAATTGTGTTTATGAGGTTTTCGTAGACGACGTCCTATTTAATTTGATTGTAACATTTGTAACGACTGTTTTTTAAAGGGCCAGATTATTGACTATAAACTGTGTGGACTTTCAGATAATTTTTTAAAAGATTATCTGGTTTCTAAAGTCGTAAGCTCCCATAAATAAGGTCCTGAACAGTATGCAGGTTCGACTCTCAGTCAAAGTACGCGTTCGTGGGCGACTACAGCGGACAGATTACAATGCTGAAATTGGATAACAATGGCGCCACGCTCGTCACCACTCTTAAAGGACACACCGGGTAAGAGACGCGAACCATGCCTAAATTGAAGGCTTTACGTGGTCTGTGCGTATCAAATAAGAACACCTAAAAACAAGATTAAAACTCGTCACTAGATAAGTACGCCAAATTCAATTGCTCAGTCTGTTGAGTCTATTGCGATAACGTAGGAATACAAGTCATCGGATAATATGGAATGTTTTTTGGTCGTATAGTAGAAATTATCTAAACTAAGCTCATCCACTTACCTGCATTTACAATGGCATTGTGTCTAATACAATCCTACCTGCTTTTGTTCTCGTAACCGCCAACCAGTTACTTACAAAAAAAGGTTAGAACTAACTACATTGCGTGGATATTGAATTTTCAACCTTATTCCTTGTTGAATAGGTTTAAAATGGTTGATGATGAGAGTTCATAGTCCTTTTTCTAGAGAATACGTTCTTCTTGAGTCGGACGGTTGTAAAATTCCAAAAAAGCTATGATCACCATTATTCTGTTAGTGTCTTTTGTAGTCTAATGTCCAAGGAAATAGAGTCGATAATCTATATTAACCTTCCAAGGGGGTTACACTCTGCTTTTACTACGAGCTCGTTATCTTAATTTGTGGTTAACCACTCAATGGTATTGAGTACTTCAGTGGATGAGCTTAGTTTAAAAAAATTGTACTATAAGAGACGACTAAAAGGATTATTTTATTTAGACTAAGCTCTTTTTCGATTGTTTACAGTTCCGTCCGTGTGTTGAACTGGGCCCCGCAGCCGCAACTATTATTCAGTGGGTCCTTCGACCAGACCATCATCGTGTGGGACATAGGCGGGCAAAAGGGCACGGCCTACGAGCTACAAGGGCACAGGTTAGATCCTACAGTGCAGCCGTGTTGAACTGGGGGCCGCAACAGCTGTTTAGCTGTTCCTTCGACCAGATCATCATCGCGTGGGACATCGGCGGTCAGAAGAGCAGGGCCTACGAGCTACAAGGGCACAGGTTAGATCCTACAGTGCAGCCGTGTTGAACTGGGGGCCGCAGCAGCTGTTTAGCTGTTCCTTCGACCAGATCATCATCGCGTGGGACATCGGCGGTCAGAAGAGCAGGGCCTACGAGCTACAAGGGCACAGGTTAGATCCTACAGTGCAGCCGTGTTGAACTGGGGGCCGCAGCAGCTGTTTAGCTGTTCCTTCGACCAGATCATCATCGCGTGGGACATCGGCGGTCAGAAGAGCAGGGCCTACGAGCTACAAGGGCACAGGTTAGATCCTACAGTGCAGCCGTGTTGAACTGGGGGCCGCAGCAGCTGTTTAGCTGTTCCTTCGACCAGATCATCATCGCGTGGGACATCGGCGGTCAGAAGAGCAGGGCCTACGAGCTACAAGGGCACAGGTTAGATCCTACAGTGCAGCCGTGTTGAACTGGGGGCCGCAGCAGCTGTTTAGCTGTTCCTTCGACCAGATCATCATCGCGTGGGACATCGGCGGTCAGAAGAGCAGGGCCTACGAGCTACAAGGGCACAGGTTAGATCCTGCAGTGCAGATGTGTTGAACTGGGCGCCGCAGCAGCTGTTTAGCGGCTCCTTCGACCAGATCATCATCGTGTGGGACATCGGTGGACAGAAGGGCACGGCCTACCAGCTACAAGGGCACAGGTTAGATCCTGCAGTGCAGATGTGTTGAACTGGGGGCCGCAGCAGCTGTTTAGTGGTTCCTTCGACCAGATCATCATCGTGTGGGACATCGGTGGACAGAAGGGCACGGCCTACCAGCTACAAGGGCACAGGTTAGATCCTGCAGTGCAGATGTGTTGAACTGGGGGCCGCAGCAGCTGTTTAGCGGCTCCTTCGACCAGATCATCATCGTGTGGGATATTGGCGGGCAGAAGGGCACGGCCTACGAGCTACAAGGGCACTGGTTAGATCCTGCAGTGCAGCTGTGTTGAACTGGGCGCCGCAGCAGCCGTTCAGCGGATCCTTCGACTAGGCCTTCATCGTGTGGGACATCGGTGGACAGAAGGGCACGGCCTACCAGCTACAAGGGCACAGGTTAGATCCTACAGTGCAGCCGTGTTGAACTGGGGGCCGCAGCAGCTGTTTAGTGGTTCCTTCGACCAGATCATCATCGTGTGGGACATCGGTGGACAGAAGGGCACGGCCTACGAGCTACAAGGGCACAGGTTAGATCCTACAGTGCAGCCGTGTTGAACTGGGGGCCGCAGCAGCTGTCAGCGGCTCCTTCGACCAGACCATCATCGTGTGGGACATCATCGGTGGACAGAAGGGCACGGCCTACCAGCTACAAGGGCACAGGTTAGATCCTACAGTGCAGCCGTGTTGAACTGGGCGTCGCAGCAGCTGTTCAGCGGCTCCTTCGACCAGATCATCATCGTGTGGGACATCGGTGGACAGAAGGGCACGGCCTACCAGCTACAAGGGCACAGGTTAGATCCTGCAGTGCAGATGTGTTGAACTGGGCGCCGCAGCAGCTGTTTAGCGGCTCCTTCGACCAGATCATCATCGTGTGGGACATCGGTGGACAGAAGGGCACGGCCTACCAGCTACAAGGGCACAGGTTAGATCCTGCAGTGCAGATGTGTTGAACTGGGGGCCGCAGCAGCTGTTTAGCGGCTCCTTCGACCAGATCATCATCGTGTGGGATATTGGCGGGCAGAAGGGCACGGCCTACGAGCTACAAGGGCACAGGTTAGATCCTGCAGTGCAGCTGTGTTGAACTGGGCGCCGCAGCAGCCGTTCAGCGGATCCTTCGACTAGGCCTTCATCGTGTGGGACATCGGTGGACAGAAGGGCACGGCCTACCAGCTACAAGGGCACAGGTTAGATCCTACAGTGCAGCCGTGTTGAACTGGGGGCCGCAGCAGCTGTCAGTGGCTCCTTCGACCAGACCATCATCGTGTGGGACATCGGTGGACAGAAGGGCACGGCCTACGAGCTACAAGGGCACAGGTTAGATCCTACAGTGCAGCCGTGTTGAACTGGGGGCCGCAGCAGCTGTCAGCGGCTCCTTCGACCAGACCATCATCGTGTGGGACATCGGTGGACAGAAGAGCACGGCCTACGAGCTACAAGGGCACAGGTTAGATCCTACAGTGCAGCCGTGTTGAACTGGGGGCCGCAGCAGCTGTCAGCGGCTCCTTCGACCAGATCATCATCGTATGGGACATCGGTGGGCAGAAGGGCACGGCCTACGAGCTACAAGGCCATATATTTTATAGGTTAACGTGTCTTACCAGGGTTCCCGGCTTTTTTTAAAATATGCTATCCTAATGATGATAATGATAACCGCGACAGATGGAAAAAGAGGGGGAGGCCTTTGCCCAGCAGTGGGACATAATAGGCTCATAATAATAAATATCCTAATGATAGGATATCTTAACCACAAAAAACCACAAGTCATAACCACATCTAAGTATACTATCTATACTAATATCAATTAGATTATGTGGTTAAGACTTTGGTCACTGTAGACTAAAAATATCGTTAACTCAATAACTGGCTACCAAACGTCATAAATTTTAAAGAACACTAATCAATATTTTTAGTTTGGCACGCCAATTGTAAATACATTGGCTTAGATAGGTTGTTGTTTGTTGCATTTATTATACGCTGGATGCGTAGCATGCGAATCATCTTGATCTCTGACATCAATGCCAAACTTTACAACTTGGTGGTAATTTTTTGCACCTATTTGTAATGTATCCACTTTATTGAATAAAATATATTTTCATTACTTGGTGGTGTAACGTTACAGCAACAAGGTGACCGGGTTGTGGTACGTGGGCGGCTGCACGCGCCTGGTGTCGGGCGGCGAGGACGGCGCGCTCGGCGTGTGGGAGATGGGGGTCAAGCGGCGGGAGACCCCTGCGTGGCGGGAGTCCGACCTGTGCCAGCTGTGCCGGGCGCCTTTCATATGGAACGTGCGCGCCATGATGGAGAAGAAACAGCTAGGTCAGTATTTGGTGTGGCTAGTATCACTGAGGACAATGCACTATGAGTGTTGGAGATGGGCGTGGAGCAGCGAATCCCTGTGTAGCGAGAGACTGATCTGTGCCAACTATGCTGTGCACCTTTCATATGGAACGTGCGCGCCATGATGGAGAAGAAGCAGTTAGGTCAGTATTAGGTGTGATTAGTCACTGAGGACAATGCACTATGCGTGTTGGAGATTGGCGTGAAGCAGCGAATCCCTGTGTAGCGAGAGACTGATCTGTGCCAACTATGCTGTGCACCTTTCATATGGAACGTGGGCGCCATGATGGAGAAGAAGCAGCTAGGTACTGACCTAGCTGCTTCTTCTGGGAGTCCGACCTGTGCCAGCTGTGCCGGGCGCCTTTCATATGGAACGTGCGCGCCATGATGGAGAACTACAACACTATGAGTGTTGGAGATGGGCGTGGAGCAGCGAATCCTTGTGTAGCGAGAGACTGATCTGTGCCAACTATGCTGTGCACCTTTCATATGGAACGTATGCGCCATGATGGAGAAGAAACAGCTAGGTCAGTATTAGGTGTGATTAGTCACTGATGACAATGCACTATGCGTGTTGGAGATTGGCGTGAAGCAGCGAATCCCTGTGTAGCGAGAGACTGATCTGTGCCAACTATGCTGTGCACCTTTCATATGGAACGTATGCGCCATGATGGAGAAGAAATAGCTAGGTTAGTAATATGTGGAGACAACAACGTCAGGCCAAAAGTCGATTTTCCGCATAGCTTCGAAGGCGCGGAGCGTCACCGTTACGCTTCTACCTACGTGGACTCAACGGACCAAAATGTCCGCAGTGCAACCTCACTTAGAACCATGCCCTAAGTAATAGCTCGACGGAGGGCCGAAGGCCGGGCGGTGAGCGTTATAAAACGTGGTGTGAAACGTCACGACTGGACTCTCCCACCTACGCGAGTCCATCAAAGCACTAACGATATCCATTCCTTCACATGTAATTATCCTTTAACTTCACGGATTAAATTCAACACTACGTACAATATATTTTTTCTTTTGTTGTATGCAGTGTATTGTGCTCGCTTTTGTTATTTTTTATTAAATGGAAAGGAGTTTTTTCACGTTGTGACTAATTTGTGTGCACGTCGAACATATAATGTGCGCAATATACCCGCACGTATCGCGGAAATTATGTTATGACTCCATCGTCGCATGCCGGTTTCACACGAGGGCAGAACAGTGATGCAGAACAATGGGACGAAACAGTTTGGAAGGGCTGTGGCGTTTAAAAATAGGACAGTCAAATCCGCGTAAAACAAGTCGGGACGTGCGTGCACTCTCTGTTCAAAGTCACTCGCTCATTCTGTCACTCTGTCCAAGTCGGGACGTGCTCTTTGCACTGCACTGCCCCGCTGTTCACACGAGTTCAGCCACAAGACAGACGAGCGAGAAAGGTGGTGGGGGAAGCAAACTGCCCCTAAATAAGTTTCTGTCAAAAATGACATTTTAGTGGCAAGCTTTTATAGCCGACTGTACTTTTCTTTAGATATCCATCAAATGCTCACTGAGACAATTCTAAAGAGCCCAAGCTCGGTAGGATTGCTTTTTCTATTATAGAGTTCCTATGGCCACCTTCCGGCTCCATCATCAGATCAGCTCCATGGTACCATATTATTGTATTGTCATCAAAGTTAAGTAAGTATGCAAAATTTTAGCTCAATCGGTTGACGATATCTGCTTCAAAATTGAGTTGCAAGATTTCACCCGAACATACCATGCAAGCTAAATAAAAGCTTGTAAAAATAGACCGACGCTATTACCTTTTCCGCCTTGGTTACTGTCAAGACGGTACTGTTCTGTGAGAAACAGTGCTGCCCACTGGTCTGCCCTCGTGTGAAATACCGGCAATCATCCAGCAGAGTTGTGTGTTGACTTGGCAGGTCTGCGGCAGCACCACTGCCGCTGGGCCTTACTGTTCTGCCTTAGTGTGAAATACCGGCAATCATCGAGCAGAGTTGTGTGTTGACGTGGCAGGTCTGCGGCAGCACCACTGCCGCTGGGCCTTACTGTTCTGCCTTAGTGTGAAATACCGGCAATCATCCAGCAGAGTTGTGTGTTGACGTGGCAGGTCTGCGGCAGCACCACTGCCGCTGGGCCTTACTGTTCTGCCTTAGTGTGAAATACCGGCAATCATCCAGCAGAGTTGTGTGTTGACGTGGCAGGTCTGCGGCAGCACCACTGCCGCTGGGCCTTACTGTTCTGCCTTAGTGTGAAATACCGGCAATCATCGAGCAGAGTTGTGTGTTGACGTGGCAGGTCTGCGGCAGCACCACTGCCGCTGGGCCTTACTGTTCTGCCTTAGTGTGAAATACCGGCAATCATCCAGCAGAGTTGTGTGTTGACGTGGCAGGTCTGCGGCAGCACCACTGCCGCTGGGCCTTACTGTTCTGCCTTAGTGTGAAATACCGGCAATCATCCAGCAGAGTTGTGTGTTGACGTGGCAGGTCTGCGGCAGCACCACTGCCGCTGGGCCTTACTGTTCTGCCTTAGTGTGAAATACCGGCAATCATCCAGCAGAGTTGTGTGTTGACGTGGCAGGTCTGCGGCAGCACCACTGCCGCTGGGCCTTACTGTTCTGCCTTAGTGTGAAATACCGGCAATCATCCAGCAGAGTTGTGTGTTGACGTGGCAGGTCTGCGGCAGCACCACTGCCGCTGGGCCTTACTGTTCTGCCTTAGTGTGAAATACCGGCAATCATCCAGCAGAGTTGTGTGTTGACGTGGCAGGTCTGCGGCAGCACCACTGCCGCTGGGCCTTACTGTTCTGCCTTAGTGTGAAATACCGGCAATCATCGAGCAGAGTTGTGTGTTGACTTGGCAGGTCTGCGGCAGCACCACTGCCGCTGGGTCTTACTGTTCTGCCTTAGTGTGAAATACCGGCAATCATCCAGCAGAGTTGTGTGTTGACGCGGCAGGTCTGCGGCAGCACCACTGCCGCTGGGCCTTACTGTTCTGCCTTAGTGTGAAATACCGGCAATCATCCAGCAGAGTTGTGTGTTGACGCGGCAGGTCTGCGGCAGCACCACTGCCGCTGGTGCGGCGCGGCGGCGTGCGCGGCGTGCTCGCCGCACCGGCTGCCGCTGCCCGTCATGGGCTTCGAGTTCCCGCAGCGCGTCTGCGCCGCCTGCTACGACACGCTGCGCCACGAGCCGTGAGTACACTACACTACTTCATAAGGGTGTCAATAAGGGGATTACTTATAGGGATAAGTTCGCCTTTGTACCTATGTGTTCCCAAGTAGCAAAATGAGCTGCAGAAGCGCTTAAACAGCCCTTATACTGCTAATTTAAGCTGAATAAAGGCTATATAAGCGCTTCTGCAGGTTGTTTGCTATTTGGGTTATTTGTAATAGATGTATTTTTAACTGTTTTTGTGTACATTAAAGTGTTTACTTACTTATTACTAACGAGGGTCTATTGGAATAGATAATGGCCTAAGTTTGCAATGTACTACCCGTGATACACACAATGTTTTTCATCACAATTGCGAGGAAATAATTACGTAAGACAAAAGACGAGATAAATATATGATAAATCATATCTACTCTCATACTTACGTACTTATAGAAAGTTACAGATAATTTATCATTTCTATATCGCCCTGTAAATGTGAGTAAATCTATAATCGACCGGCCGTATAATTCCACCGCATCTGTAATGAGAAAGGCCGTTTCCGATTAAGGGAAGAAAATATGCCCTTTCGTGATAATGGACAGATTTTTTTTTCTACAGTCAGTTACGTCTAGTAGAGTAACTGTGTCAAGTTTGGTTGAAAAATTCTTTGTGGTTCCGCAGAAAAAAAATAAAAACGGAAATAATGAAATATGGTTTTTCTCCAAAACTATTTAACTTTAATGTACTATTATTTTTTCATTCTGTAAAGCTTAGTCAAGTTCATGTTTTAAGTGAAAATGGTATCTCTATATCTAACGATTATGTAAAAAAATAGGTAAGTCAAAATTTTAATATATATATATTTTTACTTTTGTGAGAGATACCACTCTAATTGACATTTCTAAATAAGCCTTAGTTAACGTCCTGTAACACATATTAATTTGATGGATAAAATCGGAAAGCAACTGTGTCAAAATGAAATAAATAACTGGGCTGGAATTCATTACTATTTAATTAGTAAACTAATCTAACACTGCTAAATAACCAAAACATAATATCCTCTTTACAAATAAACAACATTTGACAGTTACAGTGACATTTGCTAGAAAATGTCACCTTTTTAGTTACGTAATGAAAAAAAATGCACTTATTCTAATCCTCATCGCTATCTTCATTGACAGTAACGTGAATTCCGTGATTCAAAAAAAGTCCACTTAAAGTTTCAGCAGGCCGAACGATTTTGGACAAATATTAATATCTATATATTAATATCTTGCGTACGATAAATAATAAACAATAGCAACAGTGTGTGAACAACACCCTACTGTTCGCATTCCGTTGGCACATCCACAATAATGCCGCCTTATGGATCCAACACCAATGCTGTTTGGGACATATTCGATAAAGCATCTGTAAATATTTTTTGAAATATGGCGAGATTGGACTTTCAGTTTCAGTATATTAGAATTTTCCTTCACATATTCCAAATTCAACGAACCATCTTCATTAAGTATTTCTGATAGATACGAAATCGCTACTTATATCATTGCGAGGTGATATAATGATGTAGGTTTCTTTCTTAATATTTTTTTGATTGCATTCGCTTTAGAATTCATTTTGTAAAGACGAGTTATCTTTCTAATGTCCCTGAAATGTCATGTTACATTTAAAAAACAATTCATCTCTATTACTGTCATAATATGTATTTATTTTAATTTCGGTAGAAAGAGGATTATTGCGTGGCGAAAAAAGAATAGTTTGTAATTACAATTTCAAGATAATGAAGTCATACCCGAAAAGTCTTTTAATTTCCATTTTACAGTTAGTGTCGGAACCTTTAAATTGATAATCTGGTATAATGTTAAGTAAAGCTTATATACCAAATAGCAAAAATTATTAATATATGCATAGTTTTTATGTTATTAGAAAAATAATGACATTTTCAATAGCAATAAAAGGCAAATGTCACTAACTGTCAAATCTTGTTCATTTGTAAAGAGGATGTAGGTATGCTTTGGTTCAAGGAATATAATACTTGGTTATTTGGAAGTGTTAGAATAGCTTACTAATAAAATGTCATAAAATCCAACCCAGTTATTTATTTCATTTTGACACAGTTGCTTTCCGATTTTATCCATCAAATTAATATGTGTTACAGGACGTTAACCAAGGCTTATTTAGAAATGTCAATTAGAGTGGTATCTCTCACAAAAGTAAAAAAATATATATATTAAAATTTTGACTTACCTATTTTTTACATAATCGTTAGATATAGAGATACCATTTTCACTTAAAACATGAACTTGACTAAGCTTTACAGAATGAAAAAATAATAGTACATTAAAGTTAAATAGTTTTGGAGAAAAACCATATTTCATTATTTCCGTTTTTATTTTTTTTCTGCGGAACCGCAAAGAATTTTGCAACCAAATTTGACACAGTTACTCTACTAGACGTAACTGACTGTAGAAAAAAAAACCAAGTCATAATATTAAAGGGCATTTTTGCTTCCCTTAATCGGAAACGGCCTTTCGATTTTCTGTTGCATACCAGTTGCGTCGATTAGAATTGTTCTACAGAAACATTAAAAAGCCCAGTTCACAATTCAGACTCACAGTCCAAGATAAAAAAGGGAGGGAGGATGATAAATTGATATTTCATACGTATTCCATTCCAATAATCTTGATCGTTATTTGAACATTAAACAAACTCTTTATATTCATAAATAATGACACAAAGGTAAATTAAGAAAGAAAAATTGAATGCGATCTACTACAATCGAAGCGGGGTTTGAACCCGCGACCTCTGCGTTTCCGGCGCATTGCTCTCCCAACTGAGCTATTATATTCAACTTATATTATAACTTTATATTCAACTTAGAACAACCGCTTCGTCCTCTTCCAGACGTGAATCCCTAGCGTCCTTCCACGACATGAAGCACGCAGTAGCATCCCTGTACATGGACGAGGCGACGGGCCGCATGGTGACCGCGGGCAAGGACCGCGTCATCAAGGTGTGGGACGTGTCCGCGCTGCTCGCGCCTGCGCCGCGCGCCGGCACCAGCGACCAGTAGTAGCCAGCCGCACCAGCCTAACCAGCGTAGCGACCAACGGAGTGTCCATCTTAGTAAGTGCTACGCGCCGCCTAAGGGATCATCCACATATTACGTCACGCAAAATGTCGACTTTTTGAACCAAATATGTCACGTTTGGTTTGCCCCCCCGTCTCCTTACGGTGTTACGTAATATGTGGATGATCCCTAAGGGACTAAGATCGAAGTAACTGTATATAAGCAGCACTCGAGCTGTATATAAGCAGATAAAGCCTATTAAATAAAGTTGTAATACGCATATGAAACGATAAAGTAGATCTATTGTGGTAAAACAATATATATCCATTATTACGACTAAACCGGAGTTGTAAAGATAGTAAGACTTTTATACAATCATAACATGTTTAAAACTATAGAGTTACAAAAGTCTTATACCGCATGACTTAAAAAAGATCTATATAGTTTTATAATAATTTAAACAGCCCTTAAATATTACGTCTAAAATTAACTCACAACTCATTAGGGCTTGCAGAACCGGGCAAATTTAGTTTGGTAGTACCGGGAATTCCCGGTACCGCCGTACTATACTAAAATTTCCTGGTCTGCAAGCCCTAATGAGTTGTGAGTTAATTATAGACGTTATACAACTCATATACAGCTTGAGTGTTTCTACAGTAGAATACGTACAACAGTTTTTCGTAACTGTCGGTCGAATTTGAAATTAGCAAACGCAGCGTTCGTTGTGAAGCGAAGTTGCAAAGTCGGTGCCGTTAAGGTAGGATAATCAGCATCAGAAGTTGATATGCATGCCAGTGTGCTCAAAATTATATGCACTTGGGCCTCTGTTGTCTAGAGAATAAGAGTTATACAGATTTGAGCGTGTTATTATTCTTAGCTAGGTACTTGAGATTGCTGACTGTACCTACCCCTGGCCCTGGGTGTATATCTCTTTTGAGGGAGTATAGCTAGGTATGGTCGTATACATATAAGGCACTTTTTGCCACTCTTATTTATCAAGTAAAGGACGCTTCTAAAGGTCTAATTTATTTTGTATAGTAAAATTATTACCTATAACCGTTTCATGTCTATAAAGTGCTGGCCATAGTAAAATGTACGAAGTGCAAATTTATTTTTTGCAATAGTTTTTCTTACCAAGTATTTTTTTTAATGCTAAACAAATTGATTTCAACTGCAGTTGTCGTGTTTGCCATAGAACGGTAGTGTAGCATTTACTGGCTGGTGTTTATCAGACTGATATCACTTTATACTCTTGCTTTCTTTCTTGTTGTTTCATTGAAACTTCTAAGAACGAATTATGTCAAACGATATTCGCCGAATAAAACAGCTTTATTTCTACAATATAAATGAGGGAAAAGAAAGTAATTAGAACGGGATATTAACACGGCCTGGCGCCATACTACCTTTTTTTAAATTATTTTTAGTGTAACCGTTTGAAGTGCTAAACTTACCTACTTTTCACGAATTAATATTCGTAACGTAGTGGTATTTTTTACGGAACACAAGCTGAGTTTTCCCCGTCATTTTTGACACAGATAAGGTTAAGATATGTACAGTCAAGGAAATTGAAACAGGTACTTTTTCCGCTTTGGTCTCGATAAGGGTCAAAAGGGTGCGCTTTTCAGTTTCCTTTAGTACTGTGTAGGTGTTAACAATTTTGTTATGAAAGTAACAAATGTGTGTATAAAAATGCGCTCGTAAATTGCCCCGTCTGGATACGATATTTTCAGAGGCATATATTTTTACCAAAGTTATTACAAAGGTGGTCTCTAAAGAATAACTAAATATATACAATAGGTAAATAGTCGAATATGGTCAACTGAAGTTGGTTCGCGACAGGGCGGCACCGTCGTTGAAACCCAGCCGTTTGGCCGAGGGTATGCAGTCCCGCGAAGTTTTATTATGGTAGTGGGATTTCCCGGGACTGTCATACAAGAACTCCCGGACTGTTCACCTTAGTTTGGCCGCAGGCTTGAATTGGTGGCGTGTTCCGCGTATGCGCATGCTGGTTGCACGTATACTTAATAGCCGCGCTAATTCTTGCGCGGAACCACCATAGTATTGTGTTTTATGACCGATTCACGCGGTATTCTGGATACGATTACAATTGAAGAGTGGCTTTTCAAAAGAGCTTGTTTTTGTATGAGTTTCATATAGAAAAAAGCACTTTTGAAAAGACACTCCTGAATTTTGGTGTTTATTGTCGATTCACGTCTAACAGTTTCTGATCAATGCATACTGACAATAGATACTTTTTAAAAAGCTTGTGCTTCGAAACAACCTTAGGAAACATGACTAAGTGTATATATTTATGTATCTAACATACTATGTCTATTATACAGCATGCATTTTTTGCAGCAAGATAAGTTCGGAGTTTTTTTTAAAGAAAGAAAGTGTTCGATTGCCTTATAGTTCTGTTGCTGACTGGCTATATTAGCAAATGGAGTATAAATCAAATACATAAGAGTATCTTCGCTATATACAGCGAGTATGTATCGATAATAGTGTTCCGTGCTTTCACGAGCAAAGGTTAGTAACCCCGCATTTATTATTTTCTTAAAATTCGTGCTGCTATTAATGTCATCGACATCGTATATTAAGTGGTCATAGGCAGGTGGTTAGCATGTAAAAGTTAATATGATCAGTTCATTGTTGGTATGGGCGTCTTTTTCGAACTAGTCAAGTGCGAAAGAGTCGCATGTTAAACCAAAACGCACTTTAAAGCCAGAGAAGGGATATGAAATATTCACTTTCTAGAAATTATAAATTAAATAATTATGGTATTGTCTTTAATAATCGTTATAATTTTTCAACTACGGTCCAACGAACGTTCACTGAGTTTTAAACCAGTAAATAAGACTGAAATCCTTTCAGAGTTACTTTTACCGACCATATGTTCCGATGGTCGAATGGGTGAAATTCTCCATGGGTAATTCAGATGAGTAGTTTGCGCCCAAGTTAGCGAAATTAATTCAAGTATTATTTCAAGATAGCTGTAACTGTAACTGTTTCCTTAACTCTTAATTTAAATCTCCTAAAACAGAGTTTATTTTCGAAAAACTACCAGAATCGAAACAACCATGTTTGAAAAATCCCTCATCAGTCGTCAGTTCGGGTGAGTCTCATTTTGTTCCTGGAATACGGTGTGTTTGACGAATTCTGTCTATTTCTGCGGGACAAATGGGATTTGCCCCTTAAAGGTGCTTTTCACCGCGAGCAGTCGCTTGTAATGTAAGAAAAAAAGCATGAGATGAGGCGAATGCTCGCGGTGAGAGAACACCTTTCGGAGAGCTAGTTTTTATACAAATATTAAATAGGTTTTAGAGTCAACTGATGGATCTCTAATATAAACGCCTTCATATATTTATGATCATGTAATTTCCCCCCCAAATTATAACGTGTTCTGTCGAAATGCTGCAGCCTGGCCACAGGATTTTAATACCCATGGCAGACGTGTTTAGGGCTGTCCCGTTCTCGAGAACGTTTCCCGATTCTTAAAATTTGACGACGCGGTTGGCGCAGTTTGCAGGCACCTGCCTACTGAGCCGGCGGTCCCGGGTTCGGATCCCGGCCGGGGCAAATATTTGTGTGATGAACTCGATTTGTTCTTGGGTCATGGATGTTATCTATATATGTATTTATATCGATTTGTGTATGATTGTTCCATAATATTTATTTATTTATTTATTCGCATGGGAAATGTTCTCGAGAACGCTCTTTCCCCATACTTACGAGCGCGCAACCAGTTCGCCGCGAGCGCGTCAAGAGTGTTTTTTTAAGCTTTTTAAATGACCTCACAAAGCCATTGTTTTACCCCTGTGTACTCTCACTTAACTCACGGACAAATGGAAGCAGGTAACAAAAAAACGCAAACAAATATCTTCTCGTTTCAAATCTTTTTTCTAAGTCACAAGGTTGAAATTGCAATATCCTATCTCATTGGAATAAGATACTTTGACAAGCCATAAGGGTCGAAAATGTGCCTGAGTTCCGTTTTTTTAAGAGCTTATGCTATTCTAATTTCAACCTTGTGACTTAGAAAAGATGACATAAATTTGTTGTTTTTTTTTTGTTATTTGCTTCCATTTGTCCTCGGACAAAGGCTTTCTGGGGTCATGTTGACAAGATAAGCTCTTTTTGACCAATCGGACGGCTTAAAAAATATCAACTATACGCCGCTGTACAATATGGAAACTCGCGGCGAACTCGTGGCTATCTCGCTGCGCGCTCGCTTTCATCTCGCCCGCAAATCGCCAGTGTGCTAAGACTATTTTTATTATGTATACTTTTGCCTACAAAAATACGCGTTTAACTGGCACTCTAGGCACATACACATAGCTTCTTTAACCGACGTTATGGAGTTTTTGTAGCACCACGAGCGGTAATTTAATTACTCGAGTTAATTAACATAAAATGTTGACACATTCAAGTTCAAGTCCCAAAGTTATGTAAACAAACATCTTTTCAACTCTAAACCAGAACCATATATGTACCAATATTGCGTGTCCAAACTAGGTACATGAAGCTGTAAATTGATTAAGTAAATTGCAAAAGTTGAGTTTAATAGTTATCAAGGCAGCTTGAACGATTACGTTATACTCAAGTCCGGTATACAGTATAGGTATGTATACTTTGTACCGGATTTGAGTATTCAAATCCGGTAAAATAAGGTGAAAATTATAATATAGTCGTATTTATATCAAATTATAATAATCGGAAACACATAATTTCTTTACTAATCATACGAGACCATAGGAACGATGAGAGTGACTTTTACTGCATGTTTATTTTAGGTCATTCTAGTTTTCGTAAAGAACCAATTCAACAGATAGTCTAAATGTTAACCCTTTACCGCATATAGTAAAAAAATAGTTGTTTGAATTTGAACCTTGACCTATGCCAATAAGGTCCAAGTTCATATCTGCCATATATGGCTTCGTATGCGGTAAAGGTTTAACTATCATTTTCAATTCATAAATTATGGTATGTAAAAACTAAAACTGCTACTGTTATAGTTATAATTTTTTTTTATCTCATAATGCAGTCTATTTATTTAACCTGTTTTTTTTTTATTAAAATAAATTACATAGCAGTACAGTAATAAAACTTAAAACTAGTTCGATTAAGGCGACGTAGTTGCCTGGCTCCGTTTCGTCTGACCTCAACTCAATTGACCGTCAGTGTCGGCGTTTTCCCCTACACTAGACTAGACCCTATATTACCCATGTAGCATGTATCGATGCAGTCAGTAAATACAATTTTCCTAGAGACGTGATTATTATCAAAGGGCGGACAGTGGATGCAATATGGTGACGAACGCATAAGATGGATAAGACTTTTATTACATTTCGAGTAACATTACATACATGATCAAGTGTTGACATTGACATTACTTACCATCAATACCATCCACCCGGAATTTGAGACAACCTAATTGATAAGTAAATAAATACTGGGGAATCCCACGTTGGCAAGATTGCGAAGTCATCGCGGCAAAGCGTCGGATCATACGCGTAGTTACTGACCAACCGAGATTTGAGGTGCCTAAAAACCAGTATTTCCTTATGCAGAAAAACCATTTAGGTCAAAGCATGGTTGAGTGGTTGCTTTTTTTGGTTGCTCCACTTTTGATGAAGTAAATGTAACAGAATTATTTTTACTTTTTCTGTCATAACTAATTTTATTTTCTGGTCAGAATGTTAGGAATGTAAGTGTTCGAAATTTTCAAAACGTTTTTAGGTGTTATTTATGATTTAGATTTATTTATTTTTACTTTTACTATCCAGATTTTGGTTAAGGATCAATATAGACGTATCTCATACAAATGCCGCGGGTCACCTCATAGGAAAGTAGTTTTGTACACTGGTTTACAATAGAATGGAATAGGGGGACAGATGGATACATCTCGAAAATTACCGTTGTATTTCTAAGTAAAAATAAATGAAAACTTTGGATTATTATGCGGTGAACCGTGAAGGTATCTACCACCACTTGGTCAGCGCTGGTCAAGGTAGAGCCAGTTTGTCATCTTACGCCCTATGATCGCAATTCTCAAAAGGCTTCATGAAAATGTTATTTTCCGCTCGTGCTTGCGGCCCGGACACGACTTTGGTGTTAGGGCCTTATTACACTTGCGATTTGCGAGCGAATTTTGTATGAAAGCGATCACGCAGCGAGTTCGCCGCGACGCTTATTTGCATAGGAGACTCGCTTGCAAATCGCAAGTGTGATAAGGCTCTTAGCGGCAAGCAAATGGAGCGGCAAACGCGCGCGGCGCGTCGTGACATGACTGGCGTGCTTTATATCTCGCTATGAGTTTTTTTTACCACTCGCCGCTTGCCGCTACCGCTGGTTGTGCGCATGGGCGTATCTAAGATTATTTTTGATTATTTTTCAGACGGGGCCTGGGTGGGGGCCAGGCCATCAGGTCATCAGGGGTTTCGTGCGTATTCGTGGCTGGGCTGTAAGAGTAGCCGTTAAGAGGCCTTATTCATTTTAAAATGCTGATTGTTTTAGACATTTTTCTCTATGATCAAACATGTTTCTTAACATATGCTTTATGTAACTACCTAGAACAGAGCTATTGGGATTTATTGGTATATATTTGAAACCTACAGTTTGAATTTTTCATTGATAATTTTGGTTTCAAAAACTACTCGAAATTGACAAAATTCAAGCGGAAAATTATTTATTTCAACTTATTTTCGACTGCATTCAATGAAAGCACGAAATAGCTTTGTTACTACCTAGAACTCGGGAAAAAGTGTTATTCACTTCAAAAAGTTGGTGGAAATTATCAATATATTTGCCATAATACCAAAAAAAAACTTTTAAAAGGAATAAGGCCTCTTAAGCTGGCTCTACCTTAGGGTTAGCATTGATATGAGTGACGCGAATCATGTGTTCAAATTAATGTTGGATGCAGTTACGTTTGCGTGTTGGTCAATATTTAAATGTATAAATGTTATAAATGATTGTAGGCGCTTCTATTATTTTTTTTTATATTAAATTGCAGAGATATTTAAAATTGAAGACAAATTTATTTTGAAAAGAAGCGAAGGCTCTCCTTCATTGTATTCATATTTCTTAAGTATAATTAATTATTTGTCTACTAATGACAAGCAAAATATAAATTTAAAGGGTTTCGGCCAAATAAAAAAAAAACTTAGGTACATGATTTTATTTAGTCGGTATTTTTTAATGAGTATCGTTGGTCTCATGTATGTAAGGGGCTTTGTAAGAAGTGAGCAAGTTATAGTTGTTTTGATGTATTAAATGAATCATGAAATTTCTTATATTTTACTTGTGAAAGCGTCATGAAGTCATTAACTTGTTAAAGAAGATTATGTTATATAAGTATTATTAAAAAAATCTACTAAATAATATATTTTTAAAAGTTTTGTTATCTTTAACATGAAATATGTTTAACCATTGGATGAATTTTTATTGAGTTTCTTCGGTCAGGGTCGGCAGCAAAGTTCACTTATAACTTATAGAAACCATGAAGATGGGGTGTAGAAAGATACAACGTTAATAAAATTGCGTCCGCTATTTTAAACGATATTAAATATTTTGTTAATGTGTGAGAAAGATATGCCAAAGATGTCGTTGTTTTTCAAAATTATGTTGGGTGAGTTAGGTGGGGTCAAAGGTACCTGGTACATTTTAAAACTAAAATAAGCAGTTAACAGTGGCTGTGTAATTTTGCCCCGTTGTTCCTTTCACCCCATTTGACTGTTTTATTTGACACGGTGCTGTTTTAAATTGAGACTCTGTACCTAAGTGCTGTATACTAACTGTTATTCATAAATCATATTGTCGCCATTTTAGTCAAAATTGTAGTTTTGCAAGACAAACCATTTTAACTAAAATTGGTTAGCTTATGAATAAGGAAGGTAACTCTTTGGACAATAATTCCACTTGTAGAGGCTTAGTGTCCGAAACCTGTCATCATACGTCGCGACCGAGCGGCCTTTAGGCGGACACATCAGGGAGTGTGAATACCTCCAGTTGCCATATTGTTTAGGTCAATTCACAAGAGTTAGAACGAATGGATCGATTGAATGAATGATGCGCATCACAAAATTATTGGTTCAATGAGTAACAATCGTGTTATTAGACAATTCTGTCATATTGAATTGAATGAAATCGTTTATTTCAGGCAACAGTGATCCATAAAAATAGACCTTAAAAACTAACATACATATTTAATATAAAAATATCGAAATAATTAGGTCACAGAACTGCCCATTTTGTGATGTGCCCATAAATATTGTAATTCACTCATTCGATTCATTCGTGCCTGCTCTTGTGAATCAACCTCTACAAATTGCATATTAAGTCCATCACATACAATACTTTACAAGTTGATTATTTTGTACATTATACTGATGTACCCGCTTAATACTCGCTCGGTATTCCTATGCATGACTATCCTATAATGTTAGCAGCTAAACTACTGTCGTCCTATGTAGGATAAATTGAATTAAACTTGTTAATACTCCCATTGTATATGGGATTACGTGTTCAATTGTTCATGATCATGACACATTTTAATCTGACCTTTTCAGCGCTGACGACGAAAATATCCACTCGAAAAGTCGCCAACAGATTCATCCGTGCTAATTATTTGATAGTGAAATGGCACTTGAATATAGAGGATAGATAGCAGGATGTACACGGTAGAGTAAAAAAAACTTAAGCTACGACTGCAGAGCATGAGATCTAATTTAGAGTGCAAGTGCTAAGCATTCGCGTTGAAAGCGGCGTTGAAAAGGTTAGGTAAGATATTCTTCTAAATAAACATTTCGTGTTTTGGAAATAATTTAAACATCATTATGCACTGATACTCGTTTTCGGTGTGGACCAATTGAAAGATAAATTATAATAAAATTTGTGTACAAAGTGAATAACCCATTTTTTCTGTGAAACATTCAAATGTTTTTTCATATAAATGTATAAATATTTACATTCTTATTTTTTTAGGAGAACGCGTGTCGGGGATATTGCTTATTAAATACGTAATTATACAAAATGTATAGAAATAACATGCTTTTAATGTAATATTGCCAAATAAATGTTAACAATAGTTAGCCACTAGACAGATCACAGTAAGATGATGATTGCAGTATTTCTATATCAAAGTAGTAAGACCTATAATCATGTGGCAAACTGTCATCTTACATGTGAACATGGTATACAATTACTTATTACATAATCTCAGACAATGTCAATTGTCACAACTATATGGATGTAAAAAATCATTATGATTCATATTTTATAATTTATTTTGCTCCTTATTATAAGGTTACACTGAATTGTTATAAACATTACTCGTCTTTTGTTTCTTTAAGGCCACGAAAATTATAAATGATGTAAAAAAGTGCGTTATTCTTTTAAGTCGTTTTAAAAGATTTTTATTTTTTTATTCACAGAGCTTTCATACTGTGTTTGTAAAGTCATATTGTAAGATAGTCACTGTGTAATTATCATGTATACTTAGGTCGCTTTAAAGTTTCTATGCCAATAAAAATATAGATAAATATAATCCGTTTATTATTAACCTTGTGCACGCTAAGGACTTTACACGCCATTGCTGGTTGAACACAGAAGACGTTGTGTAGGTACACGTTTCGTTCTGCAGAATAACGTGAGAGTCACCTTCACTTCTTTTATAACTATTTCAGCACACATTCGCAAGTTATCAACTATTAGGTATATATATGTACATAGTTGAATTTTTTTAACAAGTCCGAATGGTCATAAAAAGATTGTCTTGTAAACGTAACCCCAGAAAGCCATTGTCCGAGGACAAATCGAAGCAAGCAACAAAAAACGCAAACAAATTTATATCGTATTTTTCAAGTCACAAGGTTGAAATTGGAACAGGCTAGCACTTAGGAAGCCGAACTCGGGTACATTTTCGACCCTTTTTCGAAATTAATTGTGGCTCGTCACAAGGTTGAAATTGGAATAGCAGCTCTTGAAGCGGGACTCGGGTAAAATTTCAACCCTTAGAATTTTATGACTAGTGTCAAAGTATCTTATTCCAATGAGTTAGGATATTGCAATTTCATCCTTGTGACTTTAAAAAGACATTTGAAACAAGATAGTATTTGTTTGCATTTTAGGGTTCCGTACCCAAAGGGTCCGTCCGTTCGTCTGTCACCAGGCTGTATCTCAAGAACGGTGATAGCTAGACAGTTGAAATTTTCACAGATGATGTATTTCTATTGCCGCTATAACTATAACTACAAATACTAAAAATAAAATAAAATAAATATTTAAAGGGGGGCTCCCATACTACAAACTTGTTATAGATTATGGTACAGAACCCTTCATGTGCGAGTTGGACTCGCACTTGCCCAATTTTTTTGTTACCTGCTTCCATTTGTCCTAATCCTAAGTGAGCTTCTATTTCTATATAGGAGTATAACAATGGTTTTGTGGGGTCATGCATGTTTACAACATAAGGAATTCGGAAGGTTTAAAAAAATCAAGAATTCTACCTTTCCACAATCCACATGTTCAATCGGGAAGTTTTCCAGAGGTATTTAATATTCATATTTATTTGGACTATCTACAGATAGGTAATTAATTTTTATGACGTATTATTTTTTAATCACGTTTTTTTTAATTTTTGATGTGATATTTGCTCACGTTTCTCGACTCTTTATTAGCCCAACAGGGTGTTTTTCAGCACACGCCATATTGCGGATTTTTTGGTGTATTAACTTATTTTTACGTTGAAAGTCAGTGAATTTCACTGATGTAAACAAAGAGGAAACAGGGACCTAATTCGAGAATGCCATTTGAGAGATCGCAGAACGTCAAAACTCTATAAGATAACAGTGATATCGCCTTTGAACTGCCATTAAAATGCGATGAGCTTCAAGTGACATATCTCATCTCAATTTTGGAAATACGAAGGCGATAATGATTGTCAAAAATGCTATTCATGCATATGAATTTTTATTTTGAACGAAACGTAACCGACTAATTTCACGCACTACACGGTCAAGTTAAAGTAGTGCGCCTGTTATTTATGCCGTCACATACAAAGGAAACACAAATTAAGCGCGACCGGATTGACGAAGTTGCGATGTTCTAGGCATATCGCCACTTGTCAAGTAGGGACACGTCAAAAGTGACGGATGGCGATGAAATGGAGAGATCTCCATCACCTCTCTAAAATGGGTCAAATTACCCCCCAGGACTAAATATTCCGAAATATTTCAAGTAAGTTTTGCATAATACATCCAAAACTATCCGCAGTGACGAAAGTAAAGTTTTTTTAATACTATTCAATATTTATTATTGAATATAGTATGAATACCTCTGGAAGACTTAACGTTGCCACTTGCCAAGTATACGGAATTGTCATAGCGTTTAAAAGGTTAATACGAACTAGAGGTAGTTGAGCTTATTGAGTGAAAGGCCTATGCTAAATCACAGCCTTAGTCCCTTGCCTCACCGGGACGCCACAGAGACGTCGTCAGCTATTTGTATCCAAACAAATGGTATTCAAATCTGAGATTTCTGAGATTTGCAGTCATAACATGAATTCAATATTCCAATGATAAGGAATCATCTGAATGTTTGGAAGCTAACTCGCTTCGCTACTACATTTTGTATGAGATACGTAACTAGCCGGCGAAGCCACCATGGCATCTTGGTAGGGCAGGGCTTTAATAAATATCAGTCAGGTACATCTCCCTCGCTTGTAGCGCTGTCATTTTCCGCCTTAACCCGTTATCCCCTCATCCAGGGCACGTGTACTGGCTTTTCGGTACACAGACTTGTCCGTTAAACAGCTGTCCTGCGGGGCAGGTTAGGTATGTGCGTTCTCCGGAGACGCAGAAATAGTAACTCTTGCATTCCGTGCCTGGTTGGAGGAAGAACCCGTCTTTCTCGCAGCGGGAGCCCCCGTGCTCGAGGGTGCCGCGGCGGGGGGCCCCGCAGTCGTGGTGCGCGGGGTCGACGCATGCGCGGCCGTCGAAGAGCTTGCCGCCGAGACAGGTGAGGGTAGCGAGTCGGTCGCCGCCCTCGCAGTAGAAGTAGCTGGAAGATAGAAGTTTATAGGTTAAGCAAATTTATTATGAAACTTTAACACACGCTTTAAGTATTTTTATTTACACCAGGGGGGGTATTCGACCAATTTTAGAGATATAATGGAGATCTCTCATTTTCATCGCCATCCGTCACTTTTGACGTGTGCCTACTTGACAAGTGGCGATATCGCAACTTCGTCAATTCGGACGCGCAAAATTTTCGTTTCCTTTGTATATGACGGCATAAATAACAGGCGCATACTTTAAATTGACCGCATAGTACGTGAAATTGGTCCGTTACGTTTCGTTCAAAACAGAAATTTATATACATGAATAACATTTTTGACAATCATTATCGCCTTCGTATTTCCAAAATTGAGATGAGATATGTCACTTTTAAGCTCATCGCATTTAAATGACAGTTCAATGGCGATATAACTGTTATCTAATGGAGATTTGACGTTTGGAGATATCTCCAACGGCATTCTCGAATTGGGCCCCGGTATTGTAACGTTCATATGACGAGCACTGAAAGTACCTATAGGTAAAGACCTACAATGCTATATGAAGTGGCGGAGGAGCAAAATCAGTTATGTCATAATCATAAGGTTACTACTATAATTGAAGATGTTATATGAACGTTACTCATTTGTTTTTCGTTCTTCCTCCACTGGCTTACTAACCGTTAGTGCTGAGCATTTCATAGAAAAGTACCTATACAAGAAAATGTATGATGATGAAGAATACGTGTGTAGGACACTGGTTCTCAAACTTGTCTAAAGAGTAGTGGTTCTCAAGCTTTCCTATACAGCATCGGTTCTCAAACTTTCCTGTAGAGCAGCGGATCTAGAACTTTTCTATGAGCAAAGGTCCATAGACTTTACTAAAGAGAATATTCTTTATTGCACACCGCAACGGGAAATGAAGACATGCGGTTTTATCACTAGAGAGCGATCATCTCTTCCAGACAACCTTTCAAATGTAATCAAATCTTGGAAGTTAATTTTGAGCTTATTTACTTCTAGTTGCCGTATTGAATTTTCTATGTAGGTATACCAATGTAGTTTACGTGACAATAATACGTATCTACAATTATTTGGATAACTTGGAGCTGGTCTGATGAAGGAGACTCAAGGTCAAATATAGGAACACATCACAAGATCTCATTAGATTCGTACTCGTATTCACGAGCAATTAACGTTTGCTACAATGTAAGCGGGATTTGAACCCGCGACCTCTGCGTTTCCGGCGCTTTGCTCTTCCAACTGAGCTATTAGATCGCTACGTCAATCACACCCAATCTTTCACCCCTTAATTCTTTACGCTACTGGAGCGCCCTCTGCGTCATATATGTTTTTGAAATGCTTATGCGCATTAGCCATACCCTAGGATGTGCGCTTTACACGCACGATCCCCAATCCCCATTGCTTTACAGCAAGTGTGAAAACTGCGAGAGAGATGGTGCTGTTCTAAATATTTGTATAGAATCTTTTTATCGATTCATATTTTTTATTTTTATAAATATGACACAAAGGTAAATTAAGAATAAAAATCACGCCGGAAATGCAGAAGTCGCGGGTTCAAATCCCGCTTACATTGTAGTAGATCGCAATCAATTTTTCTAAAAAAATATAAATCGATAAAAAGATTCTATACAAATATTTAGAACAGCGCCATCTCTCTCGCAGTCTTCACACTTGCTGTAAAGCAATGGGGATTGGGGATCGTGCGTGTAAAACGCACATCCTAGGGTATGGCTAAATGCGCGTAAGCATTTCAAAAACATATATGACGCAGAGGGCGTTCCAGTAGCGTAAAGAATTAAGGGATGAAAGATTTGGTGTGATTGACGTAGCGATCTAATAGCTCAGTTGGAAGAGCGATGCGCCGGAAACGCAGAGGTCGCGGGTCCAAATCCCACTTACATTGTAGTAGATCGCATTCAATTTTTCTTTCTTAATTTACCTTTGTGTCATTATTTATAAAAATAAAAAATGTGGTATTACCACATAAAAAATATGAATCGATAAAAAGATTCCATAAAAATAATTAACGTTTGTGTAAGAAATAATTGAATATTCGTACCTACTACGTAGGGTAGTTATGCCAGATCGCGACAAAATGTCTGGATGGAGTACAACTCATTCGGAAATATTTGGATCGCACAGACCTTGCGATGCAATGGATAAGTACTTACCTAATACTTTAACCTGGCTACGGTAAACTAAAGCTTTGCTAAGGGAGGAGCGGACTCTGATTTGGTATAGTGGCCGACATCTTCTAGTATGCTTAAATATTACATTTTTAACCAATGGGTCCACGTTGTCGCTTGTTAATAGAGTCGTAATTTGTTTGCTTCTTCATACCCATATCCTGTCATTGCGTCCTCATGGGTTAAGCGACAAAGTGTACCCTTTGGCTGAAAACCGTTTGGATCCATACCTGTTGCAATTAGTTTCAAGATCAGCATGGTAGCCATCGGCGAGCGAGCTGCAGGAGTAGTCGTCGTTGGTGCAGCGCGCGCGCGGCGCTGGCAAGCACGTGTCGCCGTCGAAGGCGCTGCCCGCCGGGCACGCGTACGACGCCTTCTCGCCGCCCGCGCATGCGTAGTAGCCGCGGCAGCCTCCGCCGCGCGCGCGGTAGCGCCCATCCGCCCGCCCGTAGCATCCGTCCACCGCCAGGCTCGGGCAGTCCCGCCACGCCGCACCGCCTGCGCAACGCGCGCCGTCGAACACCATCCCCGGCGCGCACGACATCATCGTCCGCAACCGACCCTCGCAGTGGAAATAGCGCGTGCAGTTCGACTCCAAATCCTGGTACGTCCCGCTGGGACGCAGCTCACACTCTCCGGCCGGCGTGGGGCCCTCGCACGCGAACGCGCCGGGGGGGACGCAATTCGTCCCGTCGAAGACTAGTCCGCCGCCGCACGCGCCGCGCGACACGACGCGCTCGCGCCGGCATTCGAACCACGAGGAGCAGTCACGCCAGTCTCGATGCCGCCCGTCGGGGCGGTTGTAGCAGGGGCTCCGCGCGGGTGGCGGGCACTCCGTGCGGTCTGCTGGCAAGCAGCCGCCCGCGCTGCCGGCGCCCCCGGCGAACAGCAGGCCGGGATCGCACACCCCGCGACGTATCACTCGACGTTCTTCGCATACGAAGTATTCCCGGCAGCCGGTCGAGCGATCCGCGTACGCGCCATCTTCCGCGTGCTGGCACAGAGAGGAGCACGTCTCGTCCGAACAGAAGTCGGCGTCCCCAGCCGGGATAGGTACCGCCGCGGAGCGCGGCGGCGGACAGATGGCCATTGCATTGCATTGCCCTCCGCACGAGACGACGGAGTGAAGCTCGGCGCCGCGGCAGTGCAGCGTACGGCGGCACTCATGTGAAGAGTCGGGATAGTCACCATCGGGTAAGCCGGCACATAGAGGCTCGTAGCACGTACCGGCACCCCGCGTGCAGGCCTGGCGCTCCAGGTCGAACCACGCGCCCGAAGGGCAGGCGTGTTCGACGGCCGTGCCGTTTTCACAGCGGTAGTAGTGTCGGCAGGCGGTGTCGGGGGTTGCATATGCGAGAGTGTCGCCCGGGGCACAGACGCGGCGCACGCAGGGCAGCCGCCGGCGAGGCACGCACGCGCCCGCTACCTCGCTGAAAGCTCGCCCAGGACCGCACGCGTAGCGCCCCATGATCGCACCGCCGGCGCATCTCACGTACTCCCGGCAATCCGTTTCATAGTCGGCGTACAGCCCGTCTCTATTGCACGACACGTCTTCTCTGACTGGAACAAAGTATCATTATTTATAATACGGTCCTAATTTGTACGAGCGCGTCACGTACATAAAAGGATGTGTTATGCTTACTGTCGATTTTCGCGGCGGCCGCGACAGCCAAGATCGCGGCGAACCGGCAGACGGCTCTCGTTGCTCGCGTGCGCGCAGACATGTCGACGGCGGGTCTGCGACTGGCTGCGCCGGGCGGTCCGCGGCCCGCGCTGGGGTTCCTTGACATTCGCACGCCCCCGCGGTAACCCGATCCCTGCGACCGCGGCCCGGATGCAGCCTCCGAGTTAGGAATCTAGACACGCCTTGTTTGTCGAACGCCTCCGCTGTTCGAGTGAACTCGGCCGTGAACTTTAACTTCTTTTACGTAACAATGAGAAAAATACCAGATCAATGAAGAGTTGTATAATTTTCATTGACTCGTCGGTTTCTTTAGCGCGGAGCGGAGCAGGATGTGTACGTAGCCGCGCGATTCTCCCATACTTAATCACCGCTCGTATCTCGAGTCGGAAGATGGACAACAACCGCAGCTCCACTTTATTTATAACTATTGAATCGCACAATTACTATGCCGCGGGCGTACCCGTGGGAAACTACTATAAAAAATAAATAAAAAAGACAGATCGTGTCGAAACACAAATACGTAATGTATTTACTCGGTACCGAGGCGGAATCTCTGAGAATCTTGTGGGCATACGAATGAGGCTCCGTTGGCATGCATCGGATAATAATAACATTTATGTAAGGTAAGGTAATCGCACACTAAGGTATTTGACATTGAGGATGTTACTACGCAAAAGGATGCGCGCGTTGTTGTTTACCAACTTGCATAGAAATAGATGCTTTTGAAAATTACGCTAAGCAATTAGGAAACACGTCAATGTTCACGGTAAAAAACAGGTCATCAGTTAATTAATTTCAGTCACCAAATTCTGCGTATAGGCATCTATCGATAAAATAGTCGAAGTTCTATCGGATGACGTTACCTTGAGGACGTGCCTTGAAGAACATCCTGATCGCGCAATAAAACAGCGACCATGGCGCCAACATCAGGCCAAAGGTCTCTAACAGTTATGTAAGGAATGCGAAGTATCGATGGCACCGCCGCGGGGGGCACTCGTCTCCTCTAATTGTAATCGATTACTCGATCATTATCTCACCTCAATTATCATAATACTTATAGCCTCGAGGTTAGTTCCGCATCCACCGCTGACCGTTACGCCGACGAGGTTCATGTGAGTCGAGCTCTGCAGAGTGTGGAATCAATAGAATATTACACTCTAAGATAGTACATGTAGAGATGGAAAAAGCGTTACCTTTCAGTCATTGTGACTATTCGTTCCAGAAAAAAGGCGCTGTAGGTAAATATAACTGACTCACATCTGTTTGGTACATTACATTACGTTGAAGTTACTTAACTACTATTATATGCATATAATGTTATTATCGTGATTTCGTTTCTCGTTTTGTCTAAAGTCGTGTTTTTCGGATTGTTTAATTTAATACCTTGGCTACTTATACTATAGGTATATATTGAGTGCAGTACGGCGATTAGCTGAACAATATTGCTAAGAGGAAAGACCTCAATGATTATATAATTTATAACGTTGTTCTTGTATCTTGATAAGTCACAGAGTCACAGAGATATTGTATTTTCCGTTTACTGTGATTTCTCCGATGTGACGGTATTTACATAAATCAACCTACCTATAATAGGAATAAGAATAGCTATAAAACTAGACGGCTCTATACATTCTTAACGCACGTCTATAGCTACAGTTAACTGCACCCTCTCAGTTAACTTAGATTTTATCCTCAAATTACGCCAAAATTTCGCCCCAGTACTGTATTGACCGAGCAAAGCGTCTTGGTTTCAGGTTGGCCCAAAATTCTTTCGTATGTCCGGATGTTTCGATGTCTATATGCTTCCCGGCTGTTCTCTCCTAGAGTTTCTCAACAGATTTTCATGACATTTTGTGTGTAGATTCGTTAAGTATATAATTATATACATGTTTTTGTTTATTCAGTTCTTGACTGGATATGGGGGTTGGAAACATAAAAAATACTCGAAACAAACTCGCGAAGATTCGCGAAGTTAGAGATTCCCCAAAAGAGATCCTAATACAATCAAAGTAGACACTGATTTAGTGGTTAAAATTTTAGCCGTAAGAAAAATGGAAATACTATACAGTTCGCAGTCACTATAGTATCTAAATCAGCGATAAAAGTATCTAGTTTAGTAACCAATTTTAAAGCACATCAGTCTTAGACTAACTAAATAATATATCTAGGTACTTTTAATAGGTACCGTATTCTGCCAAAGCTGTACTGTTATTGTACACGATGATACATAGTGTGAGCTTATTGAAAGGCTGTTCTTAATTACTTTATCTCTAACGGCAGTTTAAGTCTAAGTAGGTCTCTGAACCGATTGGATGACGAACATAAATCACAGATGTGCTACTTTTTATAGCTTGTCTTGGCTTAGGTTAGGTACGCAACTTTTTTCGTCATAAAAAATAGTGACTTTATCGGTGTTATTATAATTGAATGCGAATTTTATTCTACGATTTCTAACTCTATTAGTTGGTTGGGACGTATGCGTATGACTATCGAAAAAAATCTTCTAAAAACTGTACCTAGCCTATTATTTATATATTATATCTGTAGGTAGTCTAGGTAGTATTTTTCAAATTTTCTACGGCTATAAAGTTACCTAGTTATATGACTATCTAAAACACGGGTAAACGCGCTGTGTCTTTTCGTATTCAACTAGTTTTTGTATAATTTTTATGTTCTCCATTCAGCCATAAGATGATATCACAATTTCAACTGTCTATCTGTACAGTAAAATTAAAATGGGACGTAGCCAGCTCTTCTTAGCCCTTGATGTATATAATGCAACAGTAATCACACCACGATGTGTATAAGCAAGACTGAAACACGAAAATATTTCTAATCTGCGTGTTGTTTCCGTGACACCGCGTTTATTGCACGACATTGCCTTTTGCAGCTTGGATCAAAATGTTAAAACAGGCGAACGTAGCCTTGATACAGTTAGCACATGTGTTATTGTAGGCATATACTTGTGTGTTGAAGTCAGAAAAAATCAGATTAAGCTGCATGAATGAAAATCGGTTTATTAAGCTTATCAGTCTGAAGTCTTCTCAATAGATTATTCAGAATTCTCCCTTGAATATGGTTCCCGTATGATAGTGTATATGTTTTAAGTTAACGCGAGCGAAGCTGCGGGCAAAAGCTAGTACAAATATATATATTCAGTAATTACCTCATAAAAAACTAAAGATTATCCAATTATTTGGTCGAGTGGCCAAATACACTCTTAAGCAATTTACCGTCATAATAGGGATTCCCGGAGTAGGGAAACCCATCAAATCACTTGCGATCCACGGTTTGATTAATTGAGGCGGAGCGAATTATTGAAGTTTGATTTTCTTCGATTTGTCTTATTTTTTACATCGATTTGTCTTATTTTTTACACGTAAACTAGTTAGAACACTGAATAGAAAAGTGTATTAAATACTTACGTGTAAAGCTTGAAAGCCTTCGGCCAGCTTAGAACTAAAGTGGCCTCCCGCCTTTATGGTAACTCGATTCTCTTAGAACGAGGAAAGTTTGCTTGTGGGGTAAGTAAAGCTGGAAGTCAATAAGTTTAGTACGCGTCACTTCGTATGATAAAAATAATATGTAATATTAGATTATCCAACCCATAGAAATAAGGATATCCTTTCTCTTTTTTGGTTTTTGCATTTTCATGTGTAAGTATTATTGTAAAGTTATCCTTCTTCGTATTGTACTCGTACATGTTGCTTGGTTTGTCTACCATTTACATTAGTGTTTAGCACTCATTAGTCAAAGGGTAACTGGAAGAGATCCATTAAAGGGATAAGTTCGCCTTTGTACATGGTTATTGTTTTAAAATGTATTCTTATTTTTGTGTACAATAAAGTGTTTACATACATACATACATATCCGAAGAAGAACCAAGGTAAGTAACCGATATATATAGCTCACAGGATTGCGCGGACATGTAGCCCGAAGAACGGGTGGCCATTGGGGCAGCAAAAGTCCTAGAGTGGCAACCACGTATAGAAAAGCGCAGCGTGCGATGGCCCCCGACTAGGTGGACGGATGACTTCGTGAAAGTCGTGGGGAGGCGATGGATGCGGTCTGGACCGCACTTTGTGGCGAACTATAGGGGCATATGTCCAGCAGTCGACGTCTGTGGCTGATAGACAGCTGTTGATTCGTTTTCTGCTCATTCACCTCGTTCTATTTAAATGTCACTTCGATCGAATAAACATAGAATCATATCAATTTTTTTTCTATATCGCGTTGTTTTTCCTGTAACGTCGTGGCGCGGCATTTTCCTTAAGTAAGAATGAAGATGTTAATGACCTTAAAAAAGTTACACGCTTAGATAGCTTGCTGCTTCTTTTGATCACCGCGATGTTTCTTCGAGATGCAATATGCATCTCGTGAACATGTTTTCCTGTGTTATAGAAGTAACTGCCTTCCCAGCCTTGGGTCAGCTCAGAAATCAACCTTCGGGGAAAAGCTTATATTGGCAGAAAGATTACAAGGTGGTCTGACGGGGCGGGGCAAAATACTTTTGGGAGGTATTTGATTAGCAGTGGACGTCTGTCTTACGGCTGTAAGATATGTTGATTTTTAGGGTTCCGTAGTCAACTAGGAACCCTTATAGTTTCGCCATGTCCGTCTGTCCGTCTGTCCGTCCGTCCGCGGCTTAGCTCCGTGATCATTAGTACTACAAAGCTGAAATTTGGTATGAGTATGTGTATGTATCACGCTGACAAAACGGTAAAAAAAAACTAAAAAAAAAAATATTTGTTCGTGTAGGTACCTCTCGAACACCTAAAGTGGGGGTGATTTTTTTTCGTTTTAACACTAGTGTGTGGGGTGTCGTTGAATAGGTCTTTTGAAAATAATAGGGGCCTCCAAACATTATTTTTTGGTTAAGTCAGCAGTTTTGTAAATATTCGCTCCGAAAATAAAAAAAATAGCGTCCACCCCTCTATTTTTTGAACCCAGAGTCAAAAAATTATGTAAAAATTCATGAAAATGAGGCCTCATTAAGTAATTTCAAGGAAAACTATATTGAATAAAATCGGTTGAGCTGTTTTATAGCTATCGCAAAATTTCATAATTTTCTTTAAAATGACGTAAGTGCCGCGCGGTGTCCTTATACTTCGAACGTTACACATATTTGTTGTGCCATACTGCATTAAAACATTCCACTCAATCTGGCGCGTATGATCGATAAGTTCCAGAAGGTAATAAGTAATTACAGTTACTCTGGCGCTTACGACCTTTTCAATAGAGCTTGAAATCTTTCTCGTAATTTAAAACTCGGGCTTAAAACTCGAATATTTGTTCTTGGGTCATGGATGTTACCTATATATAATTATATTACTATGTTGCGTAACCATAGCAACAAGGTACACTTAAATTAAAAGTTGATTCACCATATCGTCGTTTAGTACCAATAGTACAAGCTTTGCTTGGTTTGGGACTAGCGCGATTTGTGTAAGATTGACCCTTATATTTTTATTTATTTATTCATGGCCAAATGGCCTCCGCTGCGCTGCACTTATTAGTTACCTATACTCGCTGTGCAAGACGCGAGTATGCAAGACGTACGTACGTGTATGTGGCGTAAGAATGTGGCGCAGCAACCGGATCTGTACACGCGTGCATTTGTTATTCGCACCTGCGATAGAACAACGTCTAGTGCAATCAGCTGCAAAAAATACGTCGGCTATTCATCCAACGTATAAAATATAATGCAGCTGTTCAGGCTAGATTCGTATAAAATATAATGTTTGATAGTTTGTTTGCGTTATTTCAAATTTCAAACAAATTAAATAGTATTTTCATGTACGCCGTCTAACATACCTGTCACGTTACTAAATATCAACTATTTCGAAATACTTGGTTAATTGAATAAACTTAATTTTACAAGTAATTATTTAATACAAGTTATTTTCAAAAATTACTTACTAAAAGATGTTCAGTTTGAAAAGTGGAATCTATGTTTTAATTTAGTGGTCTTATTACACACCACACCCGGTATATTCGTAGCGTAGTGGTTTAAGCATTAGATAATATTATTGACCTTGCGAATATCGCAACCCCATGAATCATAGTGCGGCCAATAATCATTAGTTATTTAATTGCAGGCGCGATTGAGATTTGATCTAATTCGCCGATCTCCGCCATACATCATTTGCATGTGCATTGCCACATGAGTCACGACAAGCCTGTTATTCAATTTGCATTCGGAATTCTGATCAGAATGATATGTGATATTAATAATCAGTCAAGTGCAGGGCAGGGTTACCACTGCTTTTTGCAACCCTGACAATCATGTTTTTATAATTATCAGGTGGGGAAAAAGTAGCTTTATACTTACATACCTACTTATATGTCGCTTCTACTTCTAGGTACATACACCCTATAACAATGATATATTTAAAATGCGTAACATGTGTTTACATGACGGTTGCAAAGGTTAAAGTCAAGAAATGTCATGAAAAATTATATACCTAAGTATTATGAGGAAGTCCACAATATATACAATTGCTGTTCAACTTAGGCCGGCCAGGCGGCCACAAACCTACCGTTTAAGTTCTGTTGGACAAGAACAGAATATAATCAGGGTTCATCATCACAGACACGCCGGGCGCCAGTTCTATTTTAAGTAGAACAGAACAGAATCGCTAGGTCTGTGACCAGCGTTACGGGGCCCGCTAAAGCTTATAAGCTTAGTGGGCCTATGATAATCGCGTATCCTCCCTGTTGCTGAAAGAGACTATCTAGTCCTGGTACATAATACTCCTCAACATAGTGTACCTCACCTTGACCCTTACGTTTCATGCTATTTGTCATGATTTAATTTTTACTCCAACTTGAGGCTATTTCACAGACCATTAGGCTATTTCTTTGAGTGATAGTTTGGTATAGGTTTCCTAAATTATTAACAGACTCGTTAATAATTTAGGCGACAGCAGGTCGCCTTGCTGTAGTAAGAACGACAAATTCTGTAATAAATAAAGTATTGTAAGATAATGATCCCCCTATTTTGTCTGTTTGCATGCCTGGTATTAGTAAATAAATATAAAACTGGCCCGATTTTTCAGATCAGCAACGTGTAATTGGATTGGTTAGGGCGGTTTTACGAAATCATTTTTTTGAATATATTATACATCTCAGTTGTATTCCATTCGGGTCCACTTACTGGTTCCAAAAGTCAACATCCGTTCTTCGACCTATTCATCGAGCTTAATAACAATGTTTTATATACCTAATCACAGCAGCTGGCAGAATTCGTGCGTCGCTTGTTAGAGGAGCCATTACGAATCTTGTCGAAATATTACGGAACTGTCGTTTTTGCGCGCATTCCTAACTAAATATTGATGCTACGCCGTCACTACAAAGACTTGAAGAGTTGATCCGGGTCGGATCTCGACCATCTTATCGTTTTCCCAAGTTCGTATCTCAAACATATTCTCAATAGTAAATCCAACCTTCAACTGTGAGATGTACAGTTCATGTTTTAAAACAATGAATAATGGAGATATGAGGATGGCAATAAGTTGTTTATTCAAGTAAAAGCTGGTAGATTTAGCTCGCCTTGAGAAACTAATCTTATCATGTTTGACCACATACCTACCTAATATGTAATAAATGCATAGGTAGATCATTATAATTAAAAAGGTTTACCTCTTATTTTTCTTAAATATCTATAAAAAAAATTGAGACGCTTCATTCTCCTATTAAAATCGATAGACTTGTAAGTAAGTCTGACCACAGAATAGATAATAGTACAAGTCTGACTAGAAATGGATAGAAAAAGTGGATATGGTTTGTTTGAATTTGAATGTAGTCGTGCAAAAACTTATAGGTAGACAGACATGTACGAAATGAGCCAAGGCCTGTTAAGGGTCCCTTTGAGGTACAGATCAGAAACATTAATGTTAGTGGCTTTGTACTCCCACACAAAGTCCGAGTCGCTGGTAGTCAGGACTAACCAGGCCTGGTACAGTACAATTCAGGCTTAAAAAAGTAAACATTAAAAAATATCATGTTGCATTGACATTACTAATGATTTGTGGCTGCGTACTTCTGTCAGGTATAATAATTATTATCCTATGTCCTAATACTAAACATAAACGGCGCAAAAAGACAAAATACGAGTACCTAGTACTCCCAACCTACATTATAACTTTGTGTTATTTATGATCGCTATGCCACTAATGGCTGTCATTTGCAATGCACAAGTGTAAAAAACAACATTTTTCTAGTGCTAAGTACTAACCTTTTAGAGCGCCGGTTGTAGCCGGAACTTCTCGTCAAAGGACGCAGACGCAGCTCTAATATAAGGACATGTTCACAGTGAAAATTCCTAAGCAGGATTATTAGAGTAGCACTTAAATCTATGATATCTATGTATTTTGTATGAAAAATGCCACATTTTTACAACCGCAAAAGTTTTTAGAACAAAATACTAACCTGCTATTTCACTTTTAAATCAAACGCCTATTTTATATCTAGGTAACTATTATTTAAAACAATGTCGTGACCATTGTGCGTCGGTATTTTCAAGAAATATGCGTTTATTATTATTTATAATTCAGTATTATCCTACGAACATATTAATCTTAAAATTAAATTGTTTCGTTTCTTTGCCGCCACTGTAAAGAAGTTTTCGTCGAAAACTTTTTATGACAAGTGTTATGTTTCATTCTACTACTCATAGAGACGATTCTAAAGACCTCAAACTCGGTAAGATAATAATAATGATAAAAAATATACCTATTGTATTTAAGGGTTACCCTCATCTGGCAGAATAATATTGGTCAGAAATACACTTCGCATAACACGTTTCGCAGAAACACTTTCGGTCGAATGGTAACATGGCATAAAGGTATAGTTGGCATTACTACTACCTCGCATACGACACATTTTGCAGCACATTGTTTTGTAGTATATCTCTTTGGCCGACTTTGGTTTAGCATAATTTTATGTACCATAATAATCCTATAGCATACGATTACAATAGCATAATTATTTTCTACTAGCAGAAAAGTGCGTTAAGTAAACTTTACGTAGTAGAATATAAGTACCGTTAGGTACGACGACGAGCGGTTCGAGGAGCAGTGTATGGTGTTAGGTATCTTGCCGCCGCGGGGCAACTGCCACTAAATTTTTAATCACAACAATTGTAATGCATAAATTAGGTCCTGATTCCACCTTAGGGCAGGTCCGACTTGGATTAGGTTAGGTACGACGACGAGCGAAGCGAGGAGGAGTGTTAGGTTGAACTGAGACCCTAACGAGCGAGCGAGCCGCGCGGCATCGGCCTGCTACCATACCACTCCATGGACAAAATGTGTAATCACAACAATTTATAATGCATACATTAGGTACTGATTGCACCTTAGGGCGGGTCCGACTTGGATTAGGTTAGGTACGACGACGAGCGAAGCGAGGAGGAGTGTTAGGTTGAACTGAGACCCTAACGAGCGAGCGAGCCGCGTGGCATCGGCCTGCTACCATACCACTCCATGGACAAAATGTGTAATCACAACAATTTGTAATGCATAAATTAGGTACTGATTGCACCTTAGGGCAGGTCCGACTTGGATTAGGTTAGGTATTCCGCACATGTCCTGTACAACAAGATAAGACAATGAAGTCTATCTTGGAATCAAATGGTATTCGGCTTGACAACATTATGCCCCTAAAATATTATGAAAAAAAAAAAATCTGCGAAAGTACTATTCGTTTAGAAGACTGTTATGCTCATCAACATTATGCCAATATAAGATTCGGTGTTATAAAAATCTGCGAAATGATTTATGCCAAAGCATACTCTGCGTAAGATGTTTCTGCCAATCGTTACTTCTGCCAAGTATCGTTATGCAAAACAAATATATGTCAAAAAAGTTTCTACAAGATAATAGTGAACCTGTATTTAACAATAGTAAAAACTTAAAAAAATTAAATCTTTGCACAGAACAAAAATAATATATTTTTAGAAGTCGGTTATAAAGTGTTAAACCATACTCTAGTAGCTAAACATTTTCAATATTCAGGAAAAAATAAGGTTACGTATTTGAATATCGAAAATTGAAATATCGACATACAAAATATCGACGGTTAAGATATCGAAAATTAGAATATCGAAGGGTCATAACGTCGAAATTCAAAATATCGAAAGTATACATTATCGAATGGTACAATTATCGAATGCTTAAATTTCGAAAATCTGAATATCGACATATAAAATATCGAAAATTGACACTTCGAACGATTCTAAGGTCGAAATACTAAATATCGAATATCTATATTACCGATAGGTTCAAAAGTCGAACACTGAAATGTCGAAAATTTGAATATCTACAAGTGAAATATCGAAATATTATTACGTCGAATGTATGTTATATCGAAAGTATTTCGAATGCTTTTAAATTATATTTGTTCCTAAAAATACATAGTAGAGCTATCTATCACCTTACATATTATGGCAGCCTAATGGCTGAGAAAGTCCAAATCTAGGGCTCTCGCTGGTTAGGACGCGTGCCGACACAGAGCACCCTAGAGTGTTTTTGTAAAGCCGGAGGCGCGCAGGGAGTGCAGCTCGCCCGCTGTGACAAAGCTCGGGAACCGTGCGAAGCGGAGCGGCTGAGGCTGGTCGCCGAAGGCGACCAACAAGCCGAAGCTGCGGAGTGGAGTACAGGCGACCGCGCTTTGCCACGCAAGGGCGGAAGGGCCGCTCTCCCCGCAGCGCCGGAGCTAAGGCAGAGTCAGTTTTGCTCGATTTTATACTCGAGGTTGACCTAAATTTACTTAAAATTATTTAGGAAAATAATATAAATTATCAAATAATTCAACTGAAATTTGACGATAATGAATAACACTACCATAGGTTTTATAATATGTACTTCATTAAATCAAACATTGCACTGGGTCAACCTAGAGTCTTTAGGTCAACCTGGAGTCTAAATCGAGCAAAACTGACTCTGCCTTAGCTCCGGCGCTGCGGGGAGAGCAGCCCTTTTGCCCTTGCGTGGCAAATCGCGGTCGCCTGTACTCCACTCCGCAGCTTCGGCTTATTGGTCGCCTTCGGCGACCAGCCTCAGCCGCTCCGCTTCGCACGGCTCCCGAGCTTTGTCACGGCGGGCGAGAGCTGCACTCCCTCCGCGCCTCCGGCTTTACAAAAACACACTAGGGTGCTCTGTGTCGGCACGCGTCCTAACCAGCGAGAGCCCTAGATTCGGACTTTCACACACAGCTCATTATTATTTCGCATCTACCCTCCTATTTTGTCCACGTGCAATTTAATTACCGTTCCGCATTTGGGCTTTCGGAATGTCAGCCGTCGATATAATGACTATAGATATTAAGATCGTTCGCTATTTCAATTTTCGATATTTTAAACGTTGGCTTTTTGATGGTTGATATTTTGGGTTTCGATATTAACATATATCGATAATTTGACTGTAGATATTTTGAACTTTCGATATTTTAGCAATTCGGTATTTGACTTGTACGAGTAGGTATTCCAAACGTCGATATTATGATAGTAGATATTTAGATCGTTCGATATTTTAACTTTCGATATTTTGACCGTCGACTTTTTAACGTTAGATATATTAGCTTTCGATATTCAAATACGTAACCAAAAATAAACGTGGTTGGAAAAAATAAATTGGGGATAGTCATTTAAGTCTACTCGTATTATGACTACCTAAGGGTATTCAAAGGCTTCTCACGTCGATAGCCTGTATCATTTTTGATGGTTTAAGGTTTACATATAAAGTGTTTTAATGTATACATTGGTAGCTAACAAGTTTTTTATTTCATTCTCATAGAAATTACTACTTATATAGGGGTTTTAGCCGCGCTTCACGAAGCTAAAATAACATACTTTTCGACAAGGAGTAGTGTAAAAATATTTTGATGAATAAATATTGATCTAGTCCCACAGTAAGCTCTATTACAGTCTGTTTGATATTATAACAAACATTTGTCACATCACAGGACCCATATAACGTAAATCTGCGCGACACATTGAATTTCATAAAAAAAAACAAGGCATGACATAGTGGTTTTTCAAGTATCTATAAACGTTTTTCACTTTCTATTTGATACTATTGAGTTCATGTTATATTTTTTCTTATCACGGTGTTGAAGTATTTAACGATAATAAATCATTACTACAAACAGTTACGTACTACGTCTTATTTTTTCGATTCATGTGCTATTTATGTAAATTGGTAGAAATCGATAAGTTTATAACCTAAAGAAAGAACAATAAAACCAACTATTAAAACATAGAAAGCTCCAGTGAATCCGGTGGCTCGTAGCTCAAAGAAATATTGATTTACACAAAATAAACAAAAATATATTCAGGTTTGAAAAAAAGTTCGTCGATAAAATCGATTTGATCAACCATTCATAATCGTCAGGTTTGGCAAACAATATGTTTTTGCTAGGTACATCACTACAAACATCAACAGAGAACTGTCAAATGTTTGTTATAATATCAAACAGACTATAGGCTTGTGTTATGGACATAAGACGACGATAATATACTTATATAGATAAATACATACAAATAAGATCCATGACCCAGGCACAAATATTCGAGTTCATGACACAAATATTTGCCCTTGCTGGGATTCGAACCCAGGAGAAAATCTTATTAAGTATATTTAAGTCTAAACTGCGGAACTGTGTCGCAGCTTTGTGATGTCGAAATACTTGATATAAATTTGCTATTTTTTGGCCACTATGCACTGTATCAAATTACATTCACACTTCAAGCGATTTTTATTATACTCATTTAAATAATTTAATATTATTTTTAATGATAAGTGTGCGGTAATTAAAATTCTTTGTCTTTATAAATATTAGAAGTATCATATTTCTCCTGTTATTCTACGCAAATATTATACAGGAATCTCAAATGGGTTTTCCAGTGATTTTATTATAATAACTGGATTTTATTTATGCGAATTAGTGTGAGAATGATGTTGACGTATTTTAAATTATGTGGAAATATGTTTTAATTTAATACACTCGCGGTCAAATAATATCAATAATATCGATCATTAATATAAAATGTAATTTCTGCAAAACTTCTTCAAAAACATTAGTTTTTAAAGGTAATTTTAGTGTAATAAAACAAAGTAAAAAAAAACATTAATTACAGGTAAGGTTGGATAAGTGCGACGAAGTACGACGTGAGTATTCTAATATGTCTGAGACTCATGGTAGTTTTCTATGTAAAATTAGGTGGGATAAGACTAACAGTTTATTGTCTAATGGGCTAAGACTAACAGTTAGTTAGTTATTGGACTGTACTAGTTTTCTCCCGGTGATAGTCCCACCAACCCTCAACCCTCTCGTCGCATAACAACTCTTGTCATAATATCGATTGTCATAACACTTTACGCATAAAGTTTGCTGCCCATATTTTTTTTTGCATATATTGTACGAGGTCATAATTGTTCGCTGTCATAATTTCACTACGTCGTAATTGTTTCAGCCATAATATCATATGTCATACATTCGGGATCACCTCAAGTGGAATAAAAATTCTTGTCATAAATTTGATTGTCATAACTCATTTCGCATAATGGCTTTCCTCATACATGTTATTTGTCATAAATTATTATTTGCATAACATTTTATATGTCATAATTGTTGTTAGGCAGGCTTTTCATAAGCATAATTTAGTATGGCACAAAATCTAAAGTAATATTATTGAATGTCATAATAATTGATAGTACGAAGAAGAGCAACGCATAAATTATAGTTTTCATAATTAATGGCAATAGAAATTATATAGTATAAGTTATATCACATGTACCAATCATAATACTTTATAACATTTGAAATAATGATACAAAAGTTACATAAGCACTAAAACAAAAAGGGGGACGGGGGGGCGTAGCCCCCCACAAGGGGGGCTCAGGGGGCAAATCCCCCCGCATTAAGAAATCCTTCTCCACACTGACCTCTTTGTTGTAGGTTAGGTTTAGGTTAGGTTAGAATTGTGAACCTACAAATACGAACATCGGACAGAAAAGTAGGTTAGGTTAGGTTTGAAAGAACTACGACCCCCTCAGAAATGAACTGCTGCCAGAAAACCAGGCTGATGTTGAAATAAAAAATTAGGAGCTTGATATTTATGTTCTTCAGTATTATGCGCCAATGCACGATATGCATAACAACAATATGACGATTAATGATTATGATTCAGGTTGATATGCTCCAAAATTATATGACATTCCTTACTTATGCGTAAAAACATTATGGCCATAAAATGTATGCGGATCAATTAATGACTATACACCTTATGCGCAAGAACTATTATGACAAAAGTGGTTATGCACATCGACATTATGGCTTTAAAATTTATGCAACCCAATATGGAACCCATACATTCATTTACTCTTAGTATTGATAATTATAATTATTTTTAGTGATAATTGCAAATGTCGTACACGGGTAGGGGTCGGGTTGCATAAAGTTTAAAGTCATATTTTTTAAATGCATAGGTACGTGAATTCATCATACTCATCATTACGTATAACTGTAAATAGTCATACATTTATGCGCATAACGTTTTTAATCATAATGTTTAAGAACATACTGTGTAATGGGCATAATCTTGATGCGCAGAAGTATAAGGTGTGTAGTCATTAATTGATCCGCATAAATTTTATGACCATAATGTTTTATTTCAAAGAATTTATTTAATAAATAAAAGCCATGTCACATAAAAACACAATAAAAAATATCTAACTTAAGACAAGGAATGTCATATAATTAAGGGGTATATCTACCTGAATCATTATCATTAATCGCCATACTGTTCTGATGCATATCGTGCATTGGCACATAATACTGAACAACATAAATATCAAGCTCCATATTTTTTATTTCAACTGCTCTTCTGGCAGCAGTTCGTGTCTGAGGGGGTCGCGTTCTTTCAAACCTAACCTAGCCTACTTTTCCGGCCGATGTTTTTTATTTGTAAGTTCACAGTTCTAACCTAACCTAACCTACAACCAAGAGGTCAGTGTAGAGAAGGATTTCTAAATGCCCGGGCTTCTTTTTCTGCTCAAGTAAGATTTGTATCATTAATTCAAATGTTATAAGATATTATGCTTGATACATGTGATATAACTTATACTATATGATATGATGTCTTTTGCCATTAATGATGGACACCATAATTTATTCGTTGCCCGTCTTCGTACTATCAATTTATTATGACATTCAATAATATGACTTGAAATTTTGTGCCATACTTAATTATGCGTATGAAAAGCCTGCCAAGCAACAGTTATGACATGTAAAATGTTATGCGAAGAATCATTTATGACAAATAACATGTATGAGGAAAGCCATTATGCGAAATGCGTTATGACAATCAAATTTATGACAAGAATTTTTAATCCCGGAATCAGGACCTAATTTATGCATTACAATTGTTGTAATTAAAAATTTAGTGGCTGTTGCCCCGCGGCGGAAAGATACCTAACACTGCTCCTCGATTCGCTCGTCGTCGTACGCAACGGTGACTCTGGGACTATATTTCCATTTTGATAGTGAATCAAATTATGCCAAAGCAAATTTGGTGGGACTCACATTGTACTACGTAAAATTTACCTAACCCACTTTTCTACTAGTAGAAAACAATTATATGCTATTGCAATCGTATGCTATATAATTATTAGGTATGGTACATAAAATTATGCTAAACAAAAGTCGACCAAAGAGATATTCTACAAAACAATGTGCGGCAAAATGTGTCGTATGCGAGGTAGTAGTAATAGCCAACTATACCTTACTATTCGACCGAAAGTGTTTCTGCGAAACGTGTTATGCGAAGTGTATTTCTGACCAATATTAAACTACCAGATGTGGGTAATCCAGTCTTACCCCATAAGCTTACCTTAATTATTATTCATTTGAGTTTATAAAACCCAATATGCTCCCATATTGGAATTTTTTAAAAATATATTTTTGAATCGACGAATCTTTATACTTATCGAATCTAGTTAAAAATTTCTTAAGGATCTGTTGAGAAGTGCGGCCTCTAGGCGAGAGCACCCAGCAAGCATCTAGACATCCAAACATCCCTACATCCGGATATACGAAATAATTTTGAGCCAAGCTGTAACAAAGACGTTTCGCTCGCTCGGTCAGTTATTAAAAGCGAGAAGAAAAGTCAATTCATCCAAGAGCTCTGCATCATCAGATCATAATCTGATGACAATGGGACCAAATACATAAGCACGCCATTTCAAACAAAAAAAAACGAAGTTAGTCGTCTCCGAGTAATCGGCATAAATCACTAACTCTAGTGAGCTAGTGACCCGTATATATTATTTGACTGCGAGTGTACATTGACTTACAGCGTGAATTTAGTTTTGGTATTTACAATTAAAAATAATGTTTTCATGATGATGATGCAATTTTTATTCATTTCAAATATATTTACTGCTGTGTGAGTTGTAAACCCCGTCAGTTTGTTTTGAAATGATTATTTATTTTTCACGTTTTTAACTACCGCATTTGTTTTTAAGTCGGAAAATCTATAAAAATATTCCATATAATGATCGAACCAACTTACAAAATTTCATGAGGATTGCGACCTATAGGCGAGAACAGCGGGAAATCTGGACTTCCGAACATCCAAACATTCGGGCGGGCCAAGCTGAAATGTTGACACTTCGCTCGCTTCGTCAATTATAAGTATCATATTTTCCGAAGCGCTGGAGTTTTGTACAACTGCCCATCTGGCCTATTGGTAAACATAACCACTAAATATAACCAGTGGCACTAATGAATATATGAAAAAAAAACTAAATAAAGATATGGTAGACTATTGATTGACTGGTAGAGACTGCCTCATGGCATTAAGTCCCCCATTTGTACTTTTACTTTTGTATTTTGTGCAATAAAGTTTAAATAAATAAATAAATTGATTGGTACAATAAATATGCAAGATACAACATATTAAAATACAATACAAACACTGACAACCATAGCCGGGGTTTTTGTTGCACAAATAATTTGACACTAGGCGGACAGTAGGCGTCAAATCATCCGTGCACCCAAAACCACGGGATATACGCTAATAAAATAATTTTCTGTTTTATGATGATCTCCTTATCTTATCGATGGAAGGCTTTAGAAGAACCAGTAGCGCCACCTGTGTTGTCGTGCCTGCAACGACTTAACTGCACTCTAACTCATTACTCACCTCAGTTAACTAGCGGGCGAGGTTAGCTTAGCTACCTGCTAATAAGCGAAACCCATCGACTGATTTATAATTTTAACTCGATATACAGCTTAATACCACTAGGCAATAAGTGATGTAATTACTAAAAGCATTGTCCATTATTTTAAAAGAATGGTCCATCCTTGTAAAAACGTATTTAATAGACTTAATTAACATCAAGCCTTAACATCGAGTTAACAGCGTGCAGCCTTTTCGTTAAGCAGTTCCAGGATATATCAATAGATGGCAGTAAAGGATGTCGGTAAAGCAGTTTAAGGCTTTGACGCTGATATTGTTAAAGAAAATATGACTTATTGATCAGATTTCCTTTATTTTAAGGTGTCTTTCTTTTAATAGTGTTATTTTATGATGAACAATTTAAGTTTCAAGTTAAATGTTGTTGGTGAAATGGGTGCTCGCGGTGTGGATATCAAATATGGCGGCAGGCAGTGTCGGTAAAGCAGTCGCCCCGGTCCGGTGGACTGCGACACGCAAGCTCAACAGGTAGGTTAAGATATTCACGGTCTGTCGCATTTGGCTGCCCTGAGCGCTCCCGACGCGGCCCATGCGACGCGCGCAATGCCCTAGGATTAGTGACGTGACAGTGCAGTGACAAAGTGCTTGTTGTGACCCTAGTGCCGTGACATGCCTCGCAGCTAACCCGCCACTGCGGATCTTAACGGTAAATATCGACGTGACACTGTGACCTATCTGTGTTTGTGTGATCAGGTGACTGAAGCTGTACCTGCGATTATCTAACGGTATTGGGTCCGATTGATTCAAATTTCATACATGCGCACGCTCCACTTTTGAGATAATCGCGAGATTTATTTTCCACGTCGCCGGACCGAAGTGTTTACTCGGGTATTTTAACACCTAGAGCCGTTTACTCGTGACTCGCACTCCGAGTCTAAAAACTAACATTTACTTAGTAAATTACGAAGAAAGCGGTAAAATGTATCACGCTAAAACGTTTGTTAGTTGAATTTTTATGGAATTAGGCGCCGCTTTACCGTTGCGGAAGAAAGTCAAGTGACGGCAGATATGTTAAATTCTTTACGTTCTAAAATTGCTTACTGGCAAATGAGTCTTATTGGAATCGTCGAATTTTCCGTTTAATTTTATTGTTGGCTTGTTTCGTCTGGCTTGTAACCGGTTGTAAATAAAAAGTTGCTTTCGTCCATACTCGCTTAAATTTAGTAAGGTTGGCAAAATAAATATGTATAGTATAGGTACGTTGAGTTTTTAGACACGTTCCGCTGCGTCATTCAAAAAATCGAGTTAGATGAATATGTATGAGAAAGGCAGGGATAGAGAAGCTTACGTTTTGGTCGCTCTCGTTGCATCAACAATGGCTGGTTCTCATGGAAAGTAGTAAACACATGGTCTCCACGGGACCATTGTTCGAGGAAAACGCTGTGTTTGCAACTTTGCACTTCGCGCTCCCGTACGGCACATACGACAGGTACTATGAGCTGCAGAATTGCATGGCCTGCAATGCAATCGTGCAGCCCATAGTCCCTAGTTATGTGTGCAAGCACCGAATATGAAAATGAAAACAGAATGTTTTAGAATTATCCAGAAGTCTCTAACTTTAAGTAAATAATATATACTTCTTTTTCAAGTAGATATAACCTAGTCATGTTCCAATAGATAGGTAAGTACACTTTTTAGCTACATAGATGAACCGAAGTAGCTAGGAGTAGGTATAGGTACCTACTATGAGCTGAGCGCATGGCTATGTTATGGCTTAGATACGTGTAATTTCTGGTTTCTTTCTCACTCTCTCTCGAGATAAATCATTCTTCGTTATTATTATCTAATTTACTTATTTGTTCTTCAAATAGTAGTTGTTGTGCGTACTGGTTTTATTCTACTATGCATGCACTATCCCGCTAATCAACCCCCCTGCGATACAAAACGTAGTGACAGATGATTTACTATTTCTGTAGCTCACTGTTCCTATTCTTATATTGTAGTTTTTCAGAGTCTAGGTATTTCATTTCATTTTCGTTTTTCATTTTCATTAAATGGCGAACTTAGTAGGAACACTAGGGACCTCTGTTTGAAGATGAATTGGTAGGTAACATCAGAAAACGTGAGTATGTGGAGTTAGGTAATCCTATGGGAAGGACTTAGTTTATTCCTCTAAATACATATAATTATGTAGTATATTAGCTACCAGTACCATTAGATAACTAGATGCCTAGATAGATAGGTTCCTAGTTATGTTTTAATGAATTCTCAACTTAACGGTCCATACACAAGTAAACAGGTTTTTGAGCGGTATTTCATTAGGAAACGTCTAATCAGGCAATTTCTATAGTTCTAAAATATTTAGCGTTGGTTTTTATGACCAGTAATAGCTTGACTTTGTTAAATAGGTATTAGACGGAACTTGATTTGGTAATATTATAAAGAAAAAGTTCTGATATAACGCCATCGCCTACAATGTTAATGTAATTTTATTTTCGTAACCCGATAAATTTTACATTTTTTGAACAAAGATTTGCCATATTTTTAGTAAAAACAAATGAATATAATAAGACAGTAGAAAGAAGAAAAAGCTATAAATTTAACACATTTGAGAAAAATACGTTGGGGCGTATCAGAAACGTTGATCATGTTACAAAGGTTTTTAGAATTTTTGTCTGTCTATCTGATTAACAACAACTGTCCGAGACCATTAATTCTGCTAAACTCAATTACTACCAGCTTGCCAGGTTTAAATATGCCGACTTTTCTTGAAGAAAAGTACGCGTCACTGCTAAATAGCTAAAAGTAGAACCATTACATTACTTGAACTCCACACTTAGTTACCCCATGGTATAATAATAGTTATTTGTGCAACAAGAGAGCAAAGTTGTTTTTTGTTACGAGTGCTGATTTTGAGTCCCGAGCATGCGAAGGGTTGTACGTTTGAATCACGAGCGTAGCGAGTGATTCTATGTTAGAATCCTGAGTGTAGCGAGGGACTCAACAGCACGAGATGCAAAAAACTTTGCTCTCGTGTAGCACACACAACTTTTCACCTCATCAGCGAGAACATATTCGACATTTTGTGCTTTTTCTTCCAGCGTATGTTTATAGTCTTTGTTGCTGATTTCAATAATATTATTAATCAGAAAATAGATAAGTGCTGCTTAAAAAGGAATAACAATATAATTTAATTGAAATTATAATCAACCAACTAACACGGTTATTGTCATTATTTGATCAAATTGGAAGATTTAGCAGATACATGACGTGTCTATTTATAATAGTACATTACTGCAGACGCCGGGAAATAAGGGCTTGCCGGCTGAGTAGGTATAGACGGCCGACCGTAAGGGAGGCCGTCTAGTGATACGAAGCCGGCAAGCCCTTTTCACGGCTAAGGCACGTATAGTGCTTTTCTCAAACATATGCAATGAAATAAAAAAATACACCACTCTAAAAAACGCTCTGAATTAGTATTTAAGACTAAACTTCAACACGGAAACCGCCGTCTCCGGCTAATGATCTTTGCCTCCCCTCTGTGCGAACCAAATGCGGTAAAAGAAATATATGTTTTGAAGGGGCACAGTTTTACAATAAACTGCCAAAATCTATAAGGGATTGCCAAAGCTAATATGTCTTTAAACGTAAATTGAAATCGTATGTAATTACAAATATCTAAGTTCGGCCCTGGCAGTTCGTAACTAAACAACAAAAGAATCAAGAACTCCAACTGATAACGCATTTAACTGCATTCTGTTTCGCAAGTCTAATTTGTTTTGTAAGAAATTAAGTTTCTAGTTTTGTGTAAAGAAATTCGCGCAACAGTGTAAACAATGTTTTTATTTTTTCTTGGTTACATTTCCGATTTACCCACATTTAGTTTATACATTAGCCACGCAAAATATCTCATATTACCTTAAACGGGAAGTCCTGTTTTGTTTATTTAATAGTAAATTTGTATTGGGGCCATCGTAAACTTAAAATATGTGTAGGAATCGGTATGGTTTTGTATTAAAATATTCATCTATAAATTGCCTGTGTAAATTATAAGTCGCCTAGATAGTAGGTAGATATTAATAGTATGCTTTAAGTGGTTAATTTCTACATATGTGGCGTCATATTATGATGTAAGTAATTTGTCTTGTTTTTAGTGTTCTTGATGCTCACTTTTACACTATTAATACTATTATACTGTAATTTCTCATTAAGTGAAATGTTAAATTTCTTTTGAGAAAATAAAGTTCGTTAAACCCAAAACATAATTCAGCTGTTCAGCCAGTTCATGAACACAGACGCCATGTTTAAAAAAGTATTTTTAATTTTCCCTCCAATCCCTCTATATTTTTTTCTTTAATAAGTCCACGTGTGTAGTGTGCGAATATTAGGGTCATTATACACAACCTGATAATAAGAATCTTAGTTTCTATAATAAGTAAAATAAAGGCAGAGGCTTTTTAATATTGTCTATGGTCTCTGTGGTGACTTACGTATAGACGGTATTTTCAGTTCGTGTGTACTAGGCATTAACACGGATATTGTTGGTCCGATGGCTGAATGGGTAGCTACTAGAAAAAAAAAATATCAGCTGTTCATACACACAGACGCCATGTTTACATTAAAATTAAAAACAAATTACTTCCCGGCTTAGGCCTTCAATTTTGTATGAAATTCCTTTACAGTTCTCTCGAATTGTTCCGCCCGAAACTTGACACTTCGAAGCCTGTTCTAACGCATGTTACTACGATATTTCATTGCATGTTTGAGAAAATACATATTATATTACAAGATTTTGTTTATAAATTGATTAATATTTTCACTCATGAAACACCTAACAAAATAAATGCAAAAGAAAATTACAATTACAATATGAACTCGATATTTTTTAAGGTACAGTTCGAATATGCATCTATGATAAATGTTGAAATTATAAATTATTATTATATTTACAATAAGTAATAAGTTGAAAAAATCTTATTTTATTTGAGCAATGATCTAGTGTTTTATATAAAAGGCACAATAATTTTAATATTCGGTTGTTAAATAAAAATATAATAAAGAAAAAAAAATACGTTGCAATTAAAACTTTTTCGGGTGTTTTTAATGAACTTATTGGTATAACGCGTATCCGAACTGTTCTCAATCGAAGTTGGATTCGAAAATCGAATTTCAAATTGATAAGTTTCTATCCCTCTCTTTTATATACATATGAAAGAAACAGAGTGCATCGAGATTCAAATGATTAGAATTTTATAATTAACCTTTGGCTGAAGAATGACAATTCATGGTCAGATATTGAAAAAATTAAAAAGCTACTTTTTACTCACGCTCGAAACAAAATCGCATTTTTTCACTGTTATCTGACAGCAAAATCGCCATGTTTGAGCTGGTGAGGTGAAAAATAAGATATGCCACTCCAGAGTGACAGACGAGATTTTTGACGTCACCATCACGTTATGATTGGTTAGTTGGTTATGTCAATCCGTAATTCCGTATCTGTGTTGCCAGAGGTGTATTTATTTATTTAATCTTTATTGCACAAAAGAAAATCGTACAAAAGGCGGACTTAATGCCATAAGGCATTCTCTACCAGTCAACCTTCGTGTATAATACTGCCCGATTCTATTGTTACCTGTATGAATCTCATAAAATCGTGAGTGTTTAAAGTGTTTTAAATTAATTATTACGACAAAATATAACTTAGTTTGAAGTTTAAAGAACATATGCCATCGTAACGCATAAATGCATAATTATAATGTTATTTTAAAACTGGCGGCAATCAATTTTCTCCTTACAATTATTCTGTTACCATAAAGCGCAACTAATCAGACTTGACCCTTTCACACAAAGATCACACAGGAGTGCCAACACCTAATTGTCTTATACCATGGTTACCCAAACAAGTATAAGTAGACGGGAATGTCCCGCGTAGGCGCAAGCGGCGATTAGCGCGCCGCTCGCGCCATGCAGCCATCCGCGTCCATGCCTGCGCGCAACTTGTCATCATCCGCCCGCGGATCTCTATTGATTGCCGGGTACTCGTTTCCGACATCTTACAGTTTTCTTACGTGAAATTGGATCATCGAATTCCAATTCCTCGTGAAATGTTAACATTACAAAAGAGTTTTATTTTGTTTGACCGTCATCCCATACAAACTGACTCACTTGGTATGGTTTGACAGTTCATTTGCTTGGAAAAGTTAGCGTGGTTTGAGTCTAGTCCAACAGTAAACTCTAGTAGGCTTGTGTTGAACACTATACGACGATAAACGATACATAGGTACATAGAAAACATCCATTACCCAGGTACAAATATTCGAGTTCATCACACAAATATTTGCCCTTGCCGGGATTCGAACCCAGGGCCGTCGGCTCAGTAGGCAGCTGCACTACCATTGCACCAATTGATGGAATGTAAGTGATGAGCAAACTTCAGTAGGTAATACTATACTAGTATACTACCTAAGTATAACTACTTTAAAGCTCCATGAATGTGAATATGTAGGGGCTGGTATATAAGTGGTAATAACCAGCCCCTGTGTTCCCCGCCTATTAAGGATGAATTGTTATAAATAGTAGGCAAAATTCGAGGCACGCGCTGGGAACTCACTCCTAGATTTTGCCACGAATTGTTCAATAGTTACTTAGTTTTGTTATGTCATTATCTCAAAGTTTGGTACTTTACAAGGTATTTCAATGTCTAAATTTTGCTTGAGAGAAAGAGAATTGCGTGTATAATAAATATATCGTCACTAGTTACATATGTATTTAAAACACCTTTAATAGATTTATTCAAAAATAATTTTATAAAGTAGATCATAGGCATAGATCTGATTCTTATACTTCTTTGAGTGACTCAGGTAAATGAATGTACCGACTTATACAATTCCCCTAAAACACCTATGAACTAAACAAGCACTTACGAGTATTTTAGTCAAGTCATCAGATATAACTAAGTGGTTATTTTATTTTTAATAATGAAATCTGTCAATTATGTTTTTTAGTTGCGCTGTCCATACAAAAGACTTCAACGATAGCACCAAAACATTTATGTATATAGAGCTAATAAGATACCTAGTGAGGTAATATGTATATATAAACACTACATAAAACGTACAGGATACCTACTTCATGAGCAATTAATTGTAGTTAACTTTTCACTCGAGTTATATAGACTAATGAACATATCGTTCATTCGACACTTCATCAGGACTTACCTATTTGCTTATCCTTATTAAATAACCAGGGAATAAAAATTACCCATTTGGATATTATATAAGCTACGATGAAGATATTGACAAAGATTAGAGTTAAGAAGAAACCGTATTTGTGACACAATGTTAAATCGTGACAACGTTTCTATTTCATTTTGCGACGAAACGTCAAATTTTAACGCAAATGAGCGTCATTAAGTGAAAGTTGCCCTTTAAAAAAGACAAAAGAAGATGCAAACGCAGGGTCAAATGCCACAGCGTTGTTATTCTCGCTCTAAAAAAAGGGAACGTCAACTATCTATTAGCATGACAATCGTTAGGAAGACAATGATTTTACTAGTTCAGTTCCGTAGATAGAATCGAGTTATGAATGGAATGTTTTATAATTATGCTTAGATTTGTCTGTAGAATGTTCACTTCATATCTGGAAGAAATAGTTTGTGCATAGCCATCAAGTCAAATTAGTGAAGTGTCAAATTACTGTAGAAGTATAAAAATACACAATGACAAAAAATGGTTTTACTGTACGACAGTTTTTTTTTGAGAAATTAGCAATTGCAGTTATTGTTATTGTTAGCCTGTGTGTAGCTAAATGTATACAATGAGTCCATGTATCAAGATACTAACGTAAGTCATATTTGAGACCTTGTCTATCTATCTTGATTTGTAATAGCTTCAATGAAGACATCGCTTGCGGTTAAAGCTACAGTAAAATACAAATGTTTGCTAAAAACACACTTAGCGGCGAAACTCCACAAAAAAACAAAAAAATCGTGTGCAATCTATAGTCGACCGTCTCAATTTCACACACGAATGTACTAAATACCTGATGTTCAACTTTTTCCCCCATATCAGCGTGCCCTGTAGCGGCAGCCATTAACATTTGAGTCAGCTTTTTAAAGGGCACAGGAAACAAGCGCATGCGTTCGGAATTGTCCTAAAAACGCGGCGAAACTGACGCCATTGCTTGAATTATAATACACGGACACTTTCACTGGGGTCGCACGCACGCGTGCTAGGTCATGATATTAATGTTGTTTCGTGGCCACCTGTTGCCGCTTAGCGAAAATTGCGGCTATTGTTCCATAATACCTACCTTTATCTATTAAAGTAGAGTGCCTCGGGTCATCGCACTCGATTAGGGATTACTTTAATAAAAGATTAATAGTCAATTTGCTAATTATAGATAATTCTAGCGGCAATTTGCATATTTAGCTATAATTGCATGATGTGAAGGTCTCGTATTGGCTTACATGGCTACGCAAAATGTCTTCTTTCGTGACATTGTTTATAGGTATAATATTTAGTCAGTAACGTAACAGGCTAAAGAGAAATGGATCATTCTTTAGTACAATTATTGACCTATCACACCCCTATGAGGAATTAAAGTAAGTACCTAAGTATTTATGCGCTTTTACGTAAATAGTAGAATTAATAAAAACAACGGCAGAATGAAATCTGTATCCGCTATTCATCCATATGCAAAAACAAAAACACCAACTACACACATGAACGGAAACTGAAACCAAACACATTTCTTGATAATACATTTTGACCTACCTAATCTTGAGAGAAACGTATACCAACTTGTGTGCCTTTAAGAGGTAAGTACAGTTAGCAACAAAAGTGGCTAAGTATAGTAACACGCTCACAATGATCTGTCTGACCCTTATTGTCTAGACAATAGAGTCGGTGTGCATATCATTTTAAGCACGTGACTGTAACTGCATAAGCTTCGTTGCAGCAAATGCAACCTCACACAACAACAATGATTTGTCTCGAATGGAGCAAGGCATTGCACAGATGCACACGCAACTCCTCTAATAAGGTAATGAAGAGGTAGTCGAGTAGCGAAGGTCGCACTTTCTAAAATTTCTACTCCCCCAATAGAAACTTCTGAAAGGTGCAATAAAATTCGTTGCCATTTGCAACAGCGCGCGCCGCTTACATATGATAAGTTTGACACTTCCTAGGCATAATATGTCTATATTATTCCGTGTACGTGATGATGGTAAGTGATCAGTTGAACACTTACCATTAGGGTAAGGTTGCGATCATTGGACCGGCTCTTTCATTGGACCGCGTTGGTTTCTCGGAAACGAATAAATTTAAAAATCCACGATGGCGTCTAAACGCTACCTATTTGGGGTTCCCTACGCCATTTCGAAAGATTTTTTCGAAAGAAATTTGTTTGTTTCCGAGAAACCAACGCGGTCCAATGAAAGAGCCGGTCCAATGATCGCAACCTTACCCTACTCTGTTATTCTGTTAGACACTAACAGTTTAAAACTTCAGTGTCAATAATTTAGTTGTTTATATTCAACTTAGCTATAATATTGTACCTAAGTACTCACTGTTTTTAGGGTTCCGTACCCAAAGGGTAAAAATGGGACCCTATTACTGAGACTTCCGTCCGTCCGTCCGCCCGTCTGTCACCAGGCTGTATCTCAAGAACGGTGATAGCTTGATAGTTGAAATTTTCAAAGATGATGTATTTCTATTTTTCGCTATAACAACAACTACTAAAATTAAAATAAAATAAATATTTATGGGGGGCTCCCATACAACAAACTTGTTATATTGATTATGGTACGGAACCCTTCATGCGCGAGTCGGAGGCACACTTGCCCAATTTTTAACCTATTTTCAGAAATTAGCGAAATCAGAAAGAATAAATATCGATACCGACTCGGAAGTGGGCTTATGTAGCTATGCTATAGTTTGCTTGAAGAAAAGACAGCTAATCAGCCGTCGACACTTCATGAGATGGATTGACCACTGTTTAAGGTTACCTACAGGCTACAGCGGAAGCCGGTGGCTACAAAAAGTGCATGGCTGTTCGTTGTAGAATCTAGGTAAACTATTAGTTGTACTTGTACCCATGCAGTTTCACGTCTGGGTTGACTAAAATGATTCTTTTCCGACTCAAAACACACACACAAATTTGGAAATTGCTGCAAATCAAATTTATAATAGTGAATATAAACTTACTCGATTTTCAGACATTATTATAACAAAAACATTTACACCATAACTCTTAACGTCAATTGGTGACGTCATTATTTCTAAGGATCTTCTATGACAGGTGATATTTCACTTATCCCTCCCTTTATATTCAAGGATTTTTAAGACGGACGATACTTACAAGACTTTCGTTTGCTGGACTATCCAACAACATATGTATATTATAGTATTTTGTAATTGCTATATTATTATTATTCCTAATACCCGGCCTAAGCCATACACGCGGGGTCATTGCAAGAAGCCCTATTACAGCTGTGTCGATCGATGAACGAATTGCGTATTCCGCTATCCTGTTACAAAACCATCATTACATTGACTCCCTTTTCTATGGAAATTAAAAATAGAGACAACAATTAAATAGAGTTTCCTTATAAAGATCTTATATTAATTTCTGTTAATTGGTAAACCAGTGATAGGTTTTTGTATGACTGTAGGTAGGTATCTTGTGCCGCTCAATTTATTGAATTACTGGGATAAGACTTTCTAACATAGAAATTAACTGACCGACACAAATTACATTTTTCGGCGAGATTGGTTGTTTTTCACCTAATTTTAGCGTAATTTATACTGACATTTCATGTTATGAAATAAATAAATCAAACTATTACTCTCGAGACATCTTAGTCTTCGAATTTAGAGTTTTATCACTTTCATCGAACTACTTCCTTTGTCCTTACCTTTTATGAAATTTCAATCTAAACTTGAATTCTCAAACTGAATGGAAGTACACACTAAAAAAACATATCTGCATCCTTAGCGACGTTATTAGGTACCTAAGAATCTAAGGAAGGTTGCACCGCAGGTAGAACGACATTCTTCGCCGTTCGCTCCTGCCCAGTGTTGGGAGACCCCAATTTACCAGGCTAATGTGTGGGACTGACGTCGCATGGCTGTTGGATGACACGTCATACAGCCCTATTTCTATTCTATTCTATTTTTTATATAAAAAAAAAATGGCTACTGCCCATTGGGTCAATTTTGCCAGTGTCAAAGTTGACGAACGTTGTACGGTGAGTTGAGCTTTTTGTAAAGTGATAGCGATTTACAAAGAACCACGCGGTCTACCGGGCCTTGACCCAAGAAGGGCTATGTACGCTTTAAGTTGAATTCTTCATTAACTATTCACTCATACGGTAGTTCACTGCACAATAGACTATCAATACTACACATTGAACAACCAAAATGAATAAATAACGAATAACTAAACTTAAAGGCATGCGGCCATCTTAAGTCACAAACCGGAAAAACCACAGCCCTATTTGCATTGCGTCATTAGTCTGTTGACATTACTCACTAGAACTTCTGTCATTTAAGAGTTGTGGCCTTGACAACGATCAAATTGATTGTAAAACCCCATCAAAAACGTCCTCAATTCAGAATTGGTATTTTATTTTGTAAATTGTATCTTATTTGTTTATTGCTGACCCCAATAGTCCTATTTTAGTAACTTGAGGAGTGCCAGAGGCGGGATTGGTATTAATTATTCCTTAGTATTAATTTCCAATGTCATGAAAGATTCTCTCTTTGTTGTCATTACATTAATTAATGACTGAAGATCGCGATTAAATCGGAAGGCTTATTTTTGGAAAGGACAACTTGCTTTCATCATATTCTATTGGTTGTCATACGCATGTACGTCCTATAGCTATATTTTATAAGATATTTCTTCCGTTTTTTCACTGGTCAGTCCACCTTATCTAAGATCTATCACGAGATCTTCTTCCAGCTACAACCAATTTGTCCAGATTGTTATCTCTTCGTCTAGTATAAGTAAACATAGCCACATCTTTGTTTCAAATGGTGCAAATGCCTACTTGTAGGTATTTGCACCCTACTTCTTAATGCCGTGACAATCACTTTAAAGTCAGCCCAGCACGGCTCTCAACGGGTGAAGATGGTGAAGATTAGGATGGAGCACTATTCCCGACCATAGCAATTTATTCAGACTATCTTGCATTCATTAAGTCGGGTTCCTTCTCTGAAAGATAAAGCATAATTTGCATTTTTCTTTGTGCTTTTGATAAGAGGGTTCCGTTTGTGCAAGGTTGAGTTTAGCCTAGCCTAGCCTGATGAAATTAAATGAAGTTTTTTTTTTATATCGTGGCTCCACTTCGCCTGATCATAAGCAAAAAGGGGAGTCTAAGTTGCAATGGCAACTGACAAGGAATCATCGGTCTAATAGAATGTGCATATTGTAAGCGCGCCACAGCCGGGCGGTAGGATTGAATACATTTCGAAATATTGCCCTTGCTGGGATAACTCACTCCGATATTTGCCCTTACTGAGATATGAATCCTGGATCGCTAGCTACACAGGTAGCTGTAATATTACGGAGCTTTTATTATGTTTGGTATAAACATATACTACAAATTTTCTTTAAAAAATGCCAGTTACAGTAAGAAGTAGGCAATTGCGATTTTCAGTTGTACTCGTATTAGCAAGTAGCATTAGTATTATTACCTTAATGTAATTGATTAATGAGAATTGCACTGGTTTCATAGCATTAGTCAGTTATCCGAATGTTAACAATAAATCTAAAAGAAAATACAGGAGCCACTTTAGCTAACTCTATTAAATCTTATAAATTTATGAAACATGTAATGTCTCATTTTTTAAAATTAAAAACACACCACAATTTTCATATTAAACTATTGATACAAAGATATCAAAGCTCTATTAAATATTGCTTTCATAAATCTTTCTCTGAGTGAACGAGTGTTGGTATTAGAATTTGCAACGCAAATTTGTAAAATGTTGCTAAAAATATGCCGATAACTTTTGGCAAAATTGGAAAAACATGTAAATCGCGGATTTCGTATACTTTATCAATGGCACCAAATGAGTCATGGTAGGAAGTAATGTGAATAATTCTAGTTTCCGCCTTAGACTTCTTAGGTTGTATGGAATGTAATTAATATGCTACATTTCACAGACTGCACACTCGAATTTTGAAAATTAAATTGTTATAAAACAACTGTGCAGTGAAATAATTCTGACCCTGGCTCCACCACTCGCGAAGTTAACCGAAGTTAAGCGAATATGATATAAGTGTGGAGAGGCTCTTCGCTGCAGAAACTCATACTTCAGGCCCTGCGCCATAAAATGTTTCTGTTTAGCCCAATGGTTGGCTGGTAGAGACCCAACAAACAAATACGTCATATAAGTCTTGACTTGTACGACCTAAAGTTGGATAGCAGTCTTACAATGGTAATGAGATGACTACCAGGTCCTATAGATGTCTTTAATGTAACTAATTAGTCGTGCGACGAATATGTCATAGTAAACTGGTCTTAGCAACGTTGGGGAGACTAAACAATACAACGTTATATTACAGTCTTAGCTAAAACGTTTGTACGACAACGCAATAGTCATACTAACGTTATAGTCCAATAAACGTTTTGAACACACCAAATCATGTTTTTGGAAAAACTTTATACGACATTTATACAACGTGGATGTTATATAGACGTTTTCACAGTGACGTTTATATAACAATCAGTATCTTGTTTTACAGCGGTCAATTAAATACTCTTAAATGACTTGGTTGTTTATTGACGACTCAAATATAACCTTAATATTACATGATGTCCGTTTAATGTCGTGTCCTGACTTTAATCAAACTTGCAGTCGCATTTAAGTCAGGTTTTGAATTTATAATGATTAGGCGGCCACATTTACGGAAATAGCTAGCTGTCATGGCGACCATCATCATCATCGTCAGGTCGTACAGAAGTAAGTGTGCGACAAAAGCAACATGTCAGACATTTTAAGAAAAAAAAACTATTTTTGTTAATGAAAATATAATGATTATAACACAAAATTACGAGGGGGCATGAAAATCTGAATAGTATTCACATAGGTATATTATCATAAAACTTCAGTTCCCAGTCAAACTAAATAGCATGAGAGACAGATAAAGTAAGCAAGATATGAAAATTAAATAACACTCAGCTTTTTATTTCCTTGTACTTAGTATTTATTTTACACTGAAATCTTTGAACCACAAACACGTTGCCACGAACAATATGAATAAGTCTTACAGGTGTTGTCACTTGACTTAAATAAAACGTTTTAGTCACTCAATAACACCTGTATGGCCACAATACAACAAACGAGTCGTTGTAAAGTTAGGATGCGACTACTGCGCGACGAAAGTGGTTATCCCATAACATTTGTACGACTGTTGAATGACGTTAATGAAGTTGGCTCGAGAATTCTGTATGACCATTATACGACCATTTAGGTCGTATAACTGGGGCCATTTTCGCGTTTAGTAAACGTTATTATAACGTTAGTATGACTTTATTATAGCGATGTATGGTATTCAGATAACGTTTACTTAACCTTTATACGACGTTAAATTGTTACTTGGGGAATGCCTTATGGCATTAAGTCCGCCATTTATACACTTTTTGTTTTGTGCAATAAAGTTTAAATACATAAATAAATACTTCAGTCAACTTCGTGTGGAGCCGGTGAAGGGTTACTCCGATGCTCGAAAGTCGAAATTAGTATCAAACTTCGGAGTAAGTAGCCGTCTGTTGAGTGTCGAGTGTTGCTGTTATGTAAATGATATAAGTCTACTTTTTCGTATCTTGTTGATTTTTCGCGGTCTCCATAAAAGGTGACCAATTGACATGCCTATGAATTAAAAAGTTAAATATTTGCGAAATTTGATGCCGTTTTGATCAATGTATTTTACGCATGAGTGTGTATTTGAGTTACATATTTGGTAAGCTGCAGGAAGTAGAGTACGCGCCGTGATAGAATGCTGCTCGTTTCTGCACTCGTGTTGAAATGTTGTGCAGTGGCGTCAGAATTATATAGGTAGGTATGTGTATGGTGATAATTGCTACACACGATAGCAATTTTCATACATTTCTTTCCGAATTGAGAGCCGGAATTTTAAAGTTCCCGTATTTCTGGTTTTTATCCAATAACTAGATTCAGAGTAGATATATTCCAGTAGTGTCTAACTTTTGTGGATTCAAGGCGAAGTTTCTTTTTCTAGAGAAATTAGGACTCGAGGTGCTCAAATACCTTAGAATTCGATCGTCGGTGGGAATCGGCTTTTTATGAACACCTTACTGCTATATTCACATGTTTTCCGCAAACTTGCATATTCTTTTAGCATGAACTTTTAAACCAACTCTTAAGAGTGTAAGAATCATCAAAATCCACCCACGAATTTGGTCTCTACAGTACAACAAAGGTATACTCTAGATATTCACTACATACGTATTAATTCATTGGAAAATTCATCAAAGGTAATCTTAGATATTCACTACATAATATATTCATTGACCGCTAAATATATTATCCTTATTGGCGACGCGCAGTCGGGTAAATAGAAGCTATGACGAGCAGCTGACTCACAATAAAATAATCGGCCGCCATTGATGCGTGTCGCATGCGCCGACCCTTCAACTACTGCAAAATGGTGGGTCATACTGGCTACTACTTAGTAGGGCACGTACAATCGACAGCAAAAATATAAGACAATTGATCACTACAAAGGCTCTACATTATCTAGGTACATTGGATACGCGGTACGCTGCCAAGTTTATTTCATCACAATTAATGTCCTTTCCGCATTTTAATTTGAATGTAAAATCACTGTAAAATCGTACGCTAGACAGTTTGTAACATTGTAAGTATAAGAGCTTTCTAAAATAACCATCACCTCTAGCATAACTGACATACGCGACTATTTCTCGCGCGAGATAATTACCCGTCTCTTTTCGTGCAGTAATGGGAGAGAGCGACGGGTTGCGCTATGTCGCGCGACAAGAGCCATGAAGCATAAGTTGTGCTAGACGGGGAACCTCTAGCACAACTGTGACACGCGACGCGACTTTTTCTTGCTCGGAAGAGTGACGGATAATGATAGGTCGCAAGACATAATTCGCGAACCATAGTTGTGCTAGACGGGCTGGGATTCAAATTTATCAATTGACGTACATTCGATAAAAGGACACGAAGGCAATGCAGAAACTCCATTTGCAATTGACGGTACGGGTACGGGCGCGCTCCGGACGGAAGCCTTGTCATTCAGCCGCGACCGACAGGTGGAGGGTCATGTCTAACACAGGCTGCATAAACGTGTATACCGTCCTTAAACAGCTTAAATTAGAGTTTTAATTGCTGCGTTCGCTCTGATATTACAGCATGTTTGCTAACTGGGTGGCGACACCGACACCACCGCGCTGTACCTTGGAAATATGTATATGGAAATTGACAAATTCGGCGAATCCGGCGGACTATAAAATAAATACACATCATGTTACTATAGGAAAAATAGTAACAATCAAGTATACCTAATCTTGTTAAAACTCTTGTCATTTGCCGACCGTGGCCACGGTCCCTGATGAAGAACTCCAGCCTCCATATATGAGTTAGAATAGAAACATGTCGGGCCGTCCTTGTCAATTATTACGTGAGTTTTAAGCGAATATAATAATAATTATTAAAAATCAAGTTACTTTAAATCTGCATTTTCTTACAAAACCAGATTGAAATTGAAATTTATTCTCGATCGTTCGGAGCTATATTAAATGCGATTCATTTAAACTTAGAATGTTACTAGTAGCAACAGCAACTAGGAACTGGCACTTCTTAAAGTGGAGTGAACAAGTGCTAATTCTGTGGCGCCTGGTTTCCTAACCATTAGGTACTTACTTGGTCTTCTTAGCAACTTTCATAACGTTGGTTTATAAATCAAACACATCATTATGTATAGCTCTCTAAATATTTTGTTCGTAAAACAACGTTAAAATATACTCGACCCACAACATTATAAGAAATGAGTCATCAGCGCAGTTTTATGATTGTGCAATGTGAGTTATTTTAATGTTATTTTTAATTTTATGGCAAAACAATGTTGTGATGTCAAATCTCAGAGGTTAACTCAAGTCTTTCTCGAAGAGAGCAATAATAACAGGATATACCTACATACAGTGATGCAAACATAAAACAGGCAAGCAAGTTAAACAGTAGTGAGCCACTGTGTACCTATGTGTATTCGTATTTTACTTCGTTTAGACCAGCGGTAACCCCTAGGTAGGGGTCTTAATATATAATGTGGAATGAAGTTAGTACTCAATTAGGTATAAGCATTATATGTGAGTTGCAAGAATGAGTCTTGCGGGTCTCGTGCAGCTCACGGCGGCGCGCGGTTTGTCGACCGCTGGTTTAGACTAACGTTGGTTGAATTGAAACTACTTTATCAAAGCGATCTGTGAAAGGGTTAAAAACGTTTAAGTGATTTCATCACGTAGTCGAGGACAATGTACACCATTACGATAGCAGATAAGATAAGCTCGTCTAGCAGAGCATTTGTAATAAAGTCTGCTTGTTCTCCGCTTGCTTATGAGATGGCGTCAGCTATAGAGATATTTGTTTAGAAATACCATGTAAACCATGCGTGTAAATTATTCAATAAAATGGACCTTTTGTTATTAGTTCTTAATGTTCTGTTTTTTTTGTAGATCTGTTGTAACTGTCTGATCAATGGATGTCCACGTAACTCGTATTAAAGGCGCGACCTTATTTGAAGGGTTTCTTTTGTAAGCGGGCACTGAATACGGATGTATATCACCGCTTCGTCTGCTTTAAATGCCGTTGGTCGCTGAACGTTAGTTTCCTGATCTCGGCTCGATTAACTCGATGTCTCAACTCGATTAAGCCTCTTTTAAATAGGCCGTGACTTATTAGTATCCATTCAGAGAATGACTTCGAATTGATGTTGTGGAAGCGAACTTTTATCTCTGAAGGGCTACTCCGAAGATCGAAATTCTAAGTTTACACCGTGCCGTCCTTCTCCAAGATTGAGAAGGACGGCACGGTGTAAACTTAGAATTTCGATCTTCGGAGTGTCGAAAAAATATTAGAATGAGCGGAACGGCACTATACGAAGTTCAAATTTCAAACATCGGAGTAACCCTCCTGGATATTAATTCGTTGAAACAGAGAGTACCGACGTCACGTGTCAATTTCTTGGTATCAGATATATATAACAGCAAATAATGCGTTCACAAATATCTGAACGCACACACTAACGCCTTGACAATAAGAATCGTGTTTGGATATTGATATGAACGCATTATTTGCTGAGATACATCTGATGGCGACTGTACCTACATATTAAAGTAAAGTCAGGTTAAGATTCGCAAAATTTAACGAGTAACCAAGTAGCAACCGTTTTGCTCCCGTATCCATCACAGTTAAGCATATAAGTGGTTCTATACCTACATCCAGTACATCTCGCGCTTGTCGCGATGCCCGCCGTTATATAGCGGGACCTTCAGAACTCATCTGTAGAAACATACCTGACGGCAATCCATTAGGCGTGTGGGAACGATCTGAGATCATTGAATGTTTGTTTAATGCTATGACTTACGAGAAGACAATGGCCGTTTAATGTGGATTAAACCGATCCGATTATTTCGCTACGCTGACTCCATTGAGCGATTATAAACAGCTTAGATCTACATGCGTAATGCTGGATCAGGAGTCCGGATATGCTGGGTCACGCGCTTCTTGCTCCGTGCTTTGTGGAGTCTATGGTGGATTAAAGATACCTAACACCTAGAACAACCATGCATGAAGCGAGACGGGCACTGGCAACTGTGTGATTGAATCATTGCCGATGTTCGATCCCTTCCCTGTTGTATTATACAATATTTTTTTATCTAATGTAATGTTTGATATTAACACGTTTTCTGAAATTATTACAGTTTATAACCTAACCTAACGTTACGTTTTAACGTTGACGTGGTGCGGGCCCTTGATGGTATTCGTAAGGCATACTACCCTCTTAAATAATTGGGCAAGTGCTAGTCCGACTCGCGCATGAAGGGTTCCGTACCATAATCTATAACAAGTTTGTTGTATGGGAGCCGCCCTTAAATATTTATTTAATTTTATTTTTAGTATTTGTTGTTATAGCGGCAATAGAAATACATCATCTGTGAAAATTTCAACTGTCTAGCTTTCACCGTTCTTGAGATACGGCCTGGTGACAGACGGACGGACAGCGAAGTCTCAGTAATAGGGTACCCTATGTGGGACTCCCATGTTGGCTAATGAGGTCGGAGGTACGGAACCCTAAAAAATACCGACTTCAACGACAAGAAATCGTATTTCCGAGAGCAACTGAAGAAAAGTTACTTTAAAAAAATAGTAATTGCCATAGATGTGCCTTAATATTTGAGGAGGTCCTTCGATTTCTCATTGATCTCGTCACCAGACCTTTGCTTCGTTTTTTTTACACCAATTTAGTGGTGCCTCTTTAACAAAACAAGAATTTTTGAGATCTGTTATAAAATGACGGAGTTCTGAGACTAACACACATAAAAACCGAAATGAGAATCTCCTCTTTCTAGAATTCGGTTGGAAACCTTTCGAACCTGTTTAAACTACATGAGACTCTCCCATTAATAGCTACTCATCGTAAATGATCAATAATGCGCCGAATTCCGGCAGGTGTGGCGGGATGAACGGCCGCGCATAAAGCGCTTCCGTCGATCAGTTCCGCTGCGCACGCGCTGACTAGACACGATCATGCTCGCGATATGCGACAACACTTGCCCTCGCCCCTTCCAACGCACTTAAGTTACCGTTTGTATCTCATTGCTTTGAGATAAGATCTGCAAATGGTGACAAACGAGCACGATTGTACCTACTTACAACATGAATTCCTTGTTACTGGTGCAACCGTTTATCTCTCTTGAGGATTATTTATTTTTCTGGAATTCGTACAGTCAGCAGAAGTACACAAACAAATTGTTTATAATGAACTGGATACGAGCCTATTATTAAAATACTGAATCACTCGTTCACAAAAAAATACCTACTTCAACGAGAAGAAATTGTATTTCCCAGAACTGTACGAGTTAGGTACATACTGTAAGGCACTCGTTGTCGAATGACAACAGGACTGGCCACTAGTCACTCCCACAATACTATAAAACACTGAAATCCTCAAAGATGCCTATAATATTTGAGGAGTCCCCTCGATTGCTTATGGACTTCTTGATCGGATCTCCACCAAAATTTTATGGGACCAAATTGGAGATGCCTACTCTCGACTCGAGTAAAAAAATAATTTATGAAATCGGTTCATTAATGACGGATTTCTGAGCTAACAAACATAAAAAATACAACCGAATTGAGAAAGTCCTTCTTTTTTGATGCCAGATGAAAATAAGGCGTAGCGGGCGCTACATAAATTATGTAAATAAAAATAAAACCGTTTAAAAATAACGATGAGAGGTCAATTGTATTATGTAACATGATCCCTCGTCGTTATTGCAAGTCAAGGTACCTAGTTTTGGGTCAAACCCATTATATTGTTTCTTTGTTTTGAATATAACTCACCGCAAAAAGCAATTTACCATTGCCTTACTCCTTTCATTAGAACTCTAAGGGTTTGTCGTCGTAAAAAGATTACTGCCCTTTGAGCACAAGTGTGAAAAAGCGTAAAAGGGCAAGGCCTAGTCTAAAACAATGAAGCATTTAGCACCTGGAGATTTAAAATGCCTGCCGAGTGCCGAACTCTTTGTTTTTATTCCTATTTCTGGAAAGTTCGTTGTGTAAACAATATTATGGACGTTGAATAATACTCACGTTTGTGTTTTGAATCCTTTGAAACATGCTGTGTTTAAAGAGCGACTTGACTGGAGATTTCTTTAGAAAGGAGCCGTAAAGGCCGTATAGGAGGATTTATAATATCATACCTTACATAATGATTTTGTATCCTCTGATTGATCCTTTTAGATTATGACTATAACAAGAAAAGAAAGTCCTTTCTTATTACATATTTAAGTACGATCAGTCGATCACAGATCATATAATACTAGTGTACGATTTAATTTATTTGGTTTATCCCTGTGTGTACGATATTCTAAGTATTATGTTTTCTAGCGTCATTAATCCATACTAATATTATAAATGCGAAAGTGTGTCTGTCTGTCTGTTACCTCTTCACGCTTAAACCGCTGAACCGACTTAAGTAGATGAAATTTGGTATGGAGATAGTTTGAGACCCGGGAAAGGACATAGGATACTTCTTTTCATCCCGAATAAATTTAGTGTTCCCGTGGGGTGAGCGGGTAACACCGCGGGGCACAGCTAGTATTGTATAAAATGAAAAGGGCTGGTGGATTATGTAAGTGATTCTGTCAATAATATATTTTGCAGATGTTTATCTGGAACGGTGGAAATTAAGAAAAGTACCCTTTTCCATCCCATGCTAACTCATAATATAAGACATCTTATGCAGAAAATTATTCAACCTTTACACTGTAAGTAATTTCAGACTCGTTCGCACCAACCGGTCTTAAACCTGTACTCAGTTACGCAGAAAGATTTTATTACAAACTCTTTACAAACAAAACAAAACTGACAATCCGACCTTCATCTCAATAAAGCCGTAGGTACTCACCTGCGAACACTTCGTATAACTAAATAGATGTATGTGCCTTAGAAATTATATGCGTAACAGCTCTTTTGGATGAGTAGGATAGTACAATGAGAGCATCGTAACAATGGGCAAGTTGCGAAATATCGGAGAGTTCACTCCCCGTGACCGGCCGCTGATGAATGGTACCGTCCTGGCGAAAAGTCAGTATACAAAACATACCTGAGATGTGCCGATCTCGAGGCCGTTTCCCGATTTGTGTTTGTGTGGGACATATTCTCGAGAATGGCACATCTCTAGTATAACTGAAAAATTCTTGTAACCTTAGGAAGGTTCAAATAATGAATATACACCATTCAATCCATTTACATTGATTTATTTAAGCGTGTGACAATCGCAGAAACCGACGATAAAATCTTGACTATTTCCAGCACTGGAAAATTGTACAGGAAAAACCATGACACTAAGTATTGCTAATGTTATGGAATTTCAGCAAATAACATCAACACGATTTATAAATAATCATGATCAATAACTGACGACTCCGTGATGTCACTCGTCTCACGGACGGCAGACCGAGAAGAATGTTATATTTATTCTACTACTTATACACAATATGATAAACAATAGCATAAAGAAAAATACTTTGATAATATTTATACAAGTTATTCATCTGATTCACAGCTATTGAAAAATGTTTCATAGCACTTTAACGTTGTCATGTCCGTTTCATTGCAAATGAGGACAGTAATAAGCTAATCAACGTAAGTACATAGCTTATTATACTATTTGGTATGGTTGGATGTAATGGATGTACTTGTACTTCGTAATGTCATGAAAACCTGTGTTAACTTTTGGGTAATTGACATGATTTAGCTGTATGTGATATAGCTCTCACAGCCACCGTATACCAAGCTGTATACCTAACTTGAAACATGATTACGTATTGTACTAAAAGTACGACTATTCCGAGTGGGGAATAGATGAAAATGTCAAAAGCGCTTTGGATGTGCTTGAAATTTTTACTGGTGGTAGGAAAAAGCTTTCTAACCACGAGAAAAAAAGTTTCTGATTTGCGCCGGTGATATTTTAAAAGATCAAAGAGGTTTTAGTTCTGTGCCCCTGACACAGCATCGGTGGTTCAGAGTTCAGAGGTACCCAAATCTGTTAAGATAAATAAATAAAATAAATAAATATTAAGGGACAATCTTACACAAATCGACCTAGTCCCAAACTAAGCAAAGCTTGTACTAAGAGGCCTTATTCCTTTTAAAACACTGATTGTTTTAGACATTTTCTCTATGATCAAATATGTTTTTTAACATATTATTGATCTTACTACTAGTTGGTTGAAATTATCAATATATTTGTCATAATATGAAAAAAAAAGATTTTTAAAAGGAATAAGGCCTCTTAAAAGTTAAATTACGCTGTGAACCTCTTTGACAGTTTTGACAGCTCTCTTCACAAACACATACCCTAAGATTTTTTAAATTTTACGATTGGTTTCTGCCTCCGGTTTTAATTTGTTCTCTGTTTCTAGTAGGTCACCACGATTTTGTGGTAATACTCCTTTAACGCCGTTATTAATGCTATATCGTCGCTTGATGCGCCTCACAACGTAAGACGTAAAACGCCAGATCCGAAAGACGCTAGCACACGTACAGTCAACATGAAAAGTAGCTGACAACATTAGCATGCAACTTGACATAAACCAGTAATAAATTTGCCAGCCACTTATAATGCTTACCGTGCACGTACAATTCGCCACCTCACAAGTCACAAGTCACTGCCACACGTATAAGAGAGAATTTAAAACCTAGTTTGGCCTAGCTAGCCATATCAGAGCCTACAGTAGACGAAGTCCATAGTTTTTGCATAGGGTCTATCGGTACTTGTAGTATACATACTAGAAATTAATCTACCGTCTCGCTTTCAAAAACAAAATTGTGATACTCGGATACAGTGCGTGAGCTCTCCGATTCACATTCGGGTTTGAGAGAAAACTGAGAGGTTCTTATCTGAATCGCGTACGAGCCAGCGAGACAGGTATAAAGCGTGAATCGTTCACAGCTCACATATAGCAACAGCCAGTAGCACTGGAGCTTGTCTGACGCCTAGCGATCTAGATAATGTTGAACGAGGTGAAGTTTTATAAGTAAACATTACTCGCAATTAATTAGTAGGTACAGAGCGAGCATGAAACCGAGTCAATTGAGAGCAGCGCGCATGCGTGGTAGCGTGTGCCGTTAGACGCAGCGGTCTAGGCGCTAACAATTAGGAGCCAAGTGTTTTAGACGCTGACTTAAGAGGAAATACTGCTGCTTAATTTTTCATACAAATCAAGGCTTCGTTCCCGTCCGTTTCCTCCTCGAAAACTTAACCGATCTTTACAGAACTTTAGAAATTTAATGGGAAGGAACACTGAAAAAAATAGCCAGTGAATTCCACTGACATAACAGTTATGCTTACTGTTATTACAGTCAGTCAGTGGGATTCACTGTATATTTTTTTCAGTGAAATGTTCTGTGTCGCACCGTTTTGATTTTTGTACAGATTACTATAGAATTTGTTAACTAGGCATCCGTTTGCGGAGGAGTTTTGTCCGAAAACATACGCCTTACACACATTTTATAATAATAAGCGCGAAAATCGAAACGGTCCGACATAGAACATTTCCTCCCTATTCAGGTCCTAAAATATCTTAAAGATTGGTGAAGTTTTTGAAGAGGAAACAAACGAGATCGAAACCTCGATATGGAAAAATAAGCAGTGATACTCCTCTTAAGTGTTACTGTGGTGGTACTAAAACGACTGGCAACGCGTTAAGTAAAAATAGTTGGATATACCGGGTGATCAATCCAAATGGGTCAGTAGGGAGAAGTCACAAAATTTAAGATATAGGGAAATCTGTTCTTAGGAACCATGGCATCGATTTTAGATTTAATAAAAACTGCATTATTATTATTTTATAAATCTTATACATCATTTCATACATAACCCGGTCGAAACCTCTATAAATAATGTTACAATACGCCATGCGATTATTTACATAATTTTAACCACGTACAATTCCCGGTTATACCTAAGTACATGAGGTTTATAAAAAAAAATGCAGTTCGTATTAAATCTAAAATCGACTCCATGGTTTCTAAGACCAGATTTCCCTAACTCTTATTGTTTTCGTTTTCTCCCTACTGACCCATTTGGATTGATCATCCTGTATAAGCACCGTGAAGTGTCGGAATAGAGAGTATCCCAGGTAGCAAACAGGCTGTATAATAAAACTTATACATGCAACCATTATAACTCTAATTTAAGCTGTATAAAGGCTGCTTGGGATCGTGGCCGGATTACCGAAAGTTGGTATACAGGCGATGTTAAATTATCAAATTAAAATATGCGAAGAAGGTTCCTAAATATTGACAGAAGTCTCTTTCCATACTTTTTCTGTATTCTTTGGTGTTTGAACCTTCTTCAAATGGGTGACCAATAAACCACATATCTAAAAAACACCTCATTAAAATCCACCCTGTATGGCAGCTATTATGCAAGGAAAAGACAGAGGAGATTTAAAGTGTTCACACCCTCTTAACGCAAGGAAATATACTTACTTTGACGCCACAATACCAATGAAAACGTATTATCACTATCAGTTTCATAATTGTTATAATATACTATACACAAGAGCGATAAATAAATCGTTTAGCATATATTATTCACCCTGTCATACGAATCGTGAATTCGTGCATTTAAAATACGTCGATCGTAAATTAGCAACTATAAAACTTGTCCTAAATGATTGGTCATGTTCAGGTTTCGATGCAATTTTACACAATACGAGTACATGCCTCTTTCCATATCCTTGTTGTTGCTTAAAAGTTTTGATTGCGATTATTACCTCTATAAATAAACATAGTTATGTATTTAAGAATTTATTTCATCCTCTAGACCAGGGACCGGCGACCCGAAATGAATCTTGGCCTCCTATGTAATGTAAGTGTCCGCCTCTGGTCTCGTAGTGGTGCGATTTTCGCCATTCGACTCGACGGCTTGATTTGATTTAATTTAATTTTATTTTGTGTATAGTAGGGTGTTTCATTTTTGTATGGAAAAAAATTAACTGTGTATTTTTTTAAGACTTCGCTTGGGGATCGAGTCTATAATAAAATAAAATATTTGTTCCAAATTTCAAGAAAATTTGAGGACGTTTAGAGGTTGCGCCAACTAACCACTTTTACAACCAATGTTAAAATTCGTAATAGTTCTGAAGTACTGATTTTATATTTTATAAAATGTTATTCATAAATATCTCTGTTTGGAAGTAAAGAGTATTACCCGTAGAGAAGTTTAAATGTAAGTAATTAAACTATTGTTCAAGTTCTATAAAGTCAGAGCCTTCAAGAGAAACGTGTAATTTTACCATTTATAGAAAAAAGGGAAAAAATACAGCAAACGCTTTCTAGAGCAGATACTATTATTCTCTCCTAGGCCGTTTTTGGCCACGGCGACTGCTTCAACTCCGTTGTTGGCGGCGCTCGTGTGCTCTTGTGTGACTGACATACCCAATCTTGTTAATAAAGGTCTGCGCACACAATGAACACGTGAGCATACCATCAATATAATTATAACTGATTGCCACAGGTGGTCGGGCCTTCAGCTCATCCCGTCTGAGATCTAGTTCGATGCACCAACGGGATTCGAAATTGGAGGTCTCTTTTTTCACAAAGGATCTCCACTTTGTGCGGTTGGCTGCCTGCTTTTCCCACTGTATCGGGTCCATATTGCAGTTTTTCATGTGGCGCTTAAGCACATCCTTGTACCTGAGGAGTTGTCCGCCATGCTTTCGCTTGCCCTCCTCAAGTTCCGAATAAAAGATGTGTTTAGCGACAAGACCCTCTGCCATCCTCGAAACGTGTCCGCCCCAACGAAGTTGGCGTCGCTTGAGGTAGACCTCGATTCCACTTACTTTGGCCCTCCGCAAAACTTCGGTGTTCCGTACGCGATCGGACCAGCTGATCTTTAAGATTTTACGGAGGCATTTCAAGTGAAACCGATCTAGAGTGCGAATATGGCGACGATAAACGATCCACGTCTCAGAAGAGTATAGCACATTGGGCCATATAAATCGCTATCTTTGTGGCCAGCTTCAAATCATGGGAGCGAAAAACCTTGGTATCCAGCCTTCCGAAAGCCGCAGCTGCGGCTCCGATCCTACTGTTAATCTCAGCATCAAGGTCGCACATGGATGTTACCGTGCTCCCCAGGTAACGAAACCTGTCGACCTGTTTCAATACATCCTCACCGAGCTTGACAGTTAGTGTCTCACGACCACGAATGTCTAAGGACATTACTTCCGTCTTCTTATGACACTAATTTTCAGGCCAAATTTACAGCAAGACTCGTGAAATGACACCTAACCAAAGCATAACATTAGCTATTCAGCGGGGTAATGCGTCCAGCCTCCTTGGCACCCCCTCGCTTGGAACGGACCTGATGCATAATTAATTACTAATATTTATTATTGTAGTTTTTTAAAAGAAACTATATTTGAGTTTGAAAATTCTGTACAAATTGATCATACGATACCTAAGGTAAACAATTAAATCTTATCCGAAGTTCACCAAAGCCGTCATTCCGTCGTCACTTTGTAAGAGTTAAAAGGTGTTATTATTTTATTATCTCGGATTGGAAACGGGTGTCGCGCACAAGCGCACCTAGCCATTAGCGCAGTGACATAAGCGCATGCGCGGAAACAGTGGCATGCACACCGGTCACTCCACATGTAGCCGACTGCAACCATGTGAGTTTATGCAACTTGGAACCTGCAGTTAACTAATCATATTTAATGAACCACGTTTGACTCTAAACGAGTATATTATTCTGTATTCTGATGGGACGTTCCGGAGCCATATTTTTTTATCAATATGTAGGGTTAGTAGAGATAACGAGCAATAGGGACGAAGATGACCCCAAAAGCTCCCAAATAAATGATGATGTAGGGTTAGTAGAGTTACGGATGTCTATATCTGATAACATTCAAAGAACTAACCATCAGGCACCTGTTAAGTCACTCTAAAATTGCTGATTAAAAGCTAAGGTCTACCTGGCTCGTAAAATGCTTTTAAAGTGAAACGTGGTCAAGAATATCAAATGTTTTTCCCCTTGTTATATTCTTGTACAGAAATTTGATAATTTTTTCGGTGAATTTTTTACTACCTACTACTATATCACCACTACTGGCTACTGGCATATATCAAATTGCATACTAGAATTGTCAGCTACATCTTGGCTACATCTCATGCTGCCTGTACGAGTAGGTATATCTCAGAAGAATGACCTATTGATAAACAATGTGTTATTGTTTCAGATCGGGCGGTGATCACATGCCGTCGTCATGGTGATCGTTACCAGGGTAAGAAATACTTCAATTTCATTTCGGTCGGTTGTTCATATTATTTAAGCCAACACTTCGAGTTTATAGTAGCGTGAAATAGATAGTAGCCAAGAAGAAGTTGGAAGCAGATTTTATTTAATTTCTCAAACAACTGCGTATGTTTGTAAGTTTTCGTAATTATGCCCTATTAACTGTAAATTGATAATTCATAAATACTAACGTAAAAGTAAGCTTTTACTCGCTGCTTGAGCCGCGCGTGTCAACTGACAAGCGAATTATACCTTGGATCTAACCCCTTATTTTTGCATATCGCTTTGACCTGATGCATGCAGATTCAGATTCAGATTCAGATTCTTTATTGCGAAACCATTGCATTGCACGTCTAGCATAACTATGAGTGACACTCAACTCTGTCGCGCGATAAAAGCTACATGTCACTTTCTTTTTAATACTGTCCGAACAAGACAGGTGACGCTGAGTCGCGCGACAAGCGAAGTCGCGGCAAGATGTCGTAGACTTTTTGGTTGCTGCGCGAAAGGAGAACTTGTCAATAATTGCGTATTAAATAAACTGTAAACGAGTAAATAATGGTGGGATTTAAATAATGGTGGGGTTCAATTCAAAGTCAACCAATTGATAAAAAACAAAAAACCAATTGACGTTCTTCAATGTATTAAAGAAATGGCTAACAACCAATGCATTTTACAACATCGACGAATTTTACGAATTTAATAATGAAATAATATAATAATTAATAATACTAATAATGTAACTACCATTCCAATTTGTATTTAATAATTACTTAATGTTTTTTATATTAATTTGTATTTTGAAAATTAATAGAATTTTTATAATGTATTGACTTGTAAAATGTTGACATTTTATTAATAAACGACCCGCCCCGGCTTCGCACGGGTGCAATGCTGATAAATTATGCATATATTATACATATAAACCTTCCTCATGAATCACTCTATCTATTAAAAAAAACCGCATCAAAATCCGTTGCGTAAACTCTGATTTTTAATTCCGTCGAATTCGGACATCTGTCATTCATTCATCAAATTTGACGTTTTAGAGGTAAGGAACATTTTTTATACAAGCTATATTTTAAAATGCGCTGTTTTAATAATTTTGTATTATGGATTGCCTTGACATTTGTATCAGGGAATTAAATATTCTAGGATAGGTATCTAAAGCTACAAAATAAGTAATAAGTAAAGCTTTACGTTGAGTGATATATGTAAGTAAATCCACAAACTATATCGTCCATAATGAAATAACAAGTAGGAGGGCTATAATTTTCTTATGAAATAAAAATCTGAAAGGTGAAAAGGTACATTGCTAAGTATTTGAAAAAATAATTTTACAGTTAGTAAATTGGAGTGGATTTCTCCTATGGGTAATAAGTAAAAGAAGACTTATAAAAATACTATATTCATCTGTGTCATCAGAGCTACTGTTGTCACTCTATGCCAATATAAAAAAAATTACTAATATTCAAAAATATAAACTTATAATTTTGAACCAATGGTTTGTGATACATGAAACTCATCAGAGTGATACCAGCAACATTTTTTTTTTCCCCCAGAAAAGAACATTGTAATTTATTGTGTCCATACTATGCAATTTAAAATTTTGCTTTCTATGTTGTAATAGATGATATATTAAAGGTATTGTAATTTAACATATATAAAATACAGAAGCCAAGTTCTGCTTTTTATTTATTATGAAATTCTTACCACGGGCACAAGGAGTTTATTTTTGCCTGGTAATACCATGAAGCGTCAGATTTCCACGGAATTAAAACTGAGAGTTTAGTTTTAAAGATTTAAGCATACAAAGGGACATAGGGACAGAGAAAGCGACTTTGTTTTATACTATGTAGTGATGAGTATGAGTATGATACTTACGTAAATATAATTAAAATTATATAAAAAACATATATATTGAGCCGCGCTTTTATTGCCGACTGTACTTTCTTACACAAACGTTAAGTAATTTTAATGGTAAAGAATCATGAAATCTTGTGCTGTTTAGGAGTTCCTTTGTTTATATGTAGCCAAGTTTCATTTCGATATGACAAGCCGAAAAAACCTCGCGTGATTTGTGCCCTTAACCGTACTCGCGGTTACGTTAACTCTTGGTAAGGGTACAGTTTGTGTTCCTATCAACGCGTTTGGCGACACCACATTCCGTCAGCCAGCCCGAGCCCGGCCGTTCACCTGTACCAAGTGTACCAACACACTTCTATTACTATTATTAAAATTATTTTATGTCCAAATTTAATGTGTGTACCGCCTAGCAAGCGTTCAGTCTGGTCCGGGGATAGTGGCGCTACAAAGAGCTTTCATAGGGCAATAATGTGCAAACGTCATATATTTGCATTAATACACGTCCGTCACAGATTTGTCATCAACTAAATACAAAATATTGTTAACCGGAATGCTGTTCAATCCTTCGTTCTTCTTGCGAAATAAATACTGAATCTAACTAATAATAATCATCTAATCTATAATTCCTAATCATGAAATCGTTTCAGTAAAATAAAAGATAAACTGAGCTTCCTAATTAATTAAAATCTCAAAAACATCTTTTTTTGAAATACTTACTTATCGATATGAACCGGATGAAATGTATGTAAATCATTGCAGCAAGCTTTGAACTAAGCAAGCCTTGCGGTCAACGACTAGCGGTCGGGAGCGGATACTTTTCCCATAACAAACACGTAGGCTGTTTGATGACTCTAGAGTTTGCATAAAAGTGTTACAAGTCATGTTGGACCGCCATTTTTTGTATTAGTTTAGTTTTAGCGGTTAAATACTAAACAGTTAAGTTTTACGCACATAATGGGTGTTGACTGATGTTGAATTATCCAAAATACTGTAGGTATTTATGTGAATAAAATTTGCTCCATATGTTGTACCGACTTAAAAAAAATTTACATTGTTTTCGGAATCTTCATAATTTAACAAAATAATAATTGTATAACAACCATGAACTTATACGCACTTTTTCACGGTGAAAATGGCACATTATTTATTTTCTCCATACAAATTTTGGTACCCAACACACAGAATGACGGTCCCAATGTAAGTAGGTGGCCATTTGTATGGAGCGTTTTTAGCGCTCTGTAGGAATGTTGAACTTTGACGGTCATTTCTGACTTTTAGAGCAGTCTAAGTGTAGTTAGTCCTAATATATAGTCATTTAATCACAGTAAAAAACAGAATCGATTGACATCCTCAAAAAAATGTCTACACGCGGTACACGCCTATTGAAACGGTCATTGGTCTGCAATCGATTAAGATATAACCGGAACTCACTAATTAGTATTTTAAGTGTTATCTTTTTCCGGACGTTACTTAGATATTTATGATATGTTCAGTTTCAAAACATTGCATGTTTTCTATTAAAAAAAATGTTTTAAGATGGAGACGTGTACTCGTGTCTAGGTACATACTTAAATAAATTATTGTATTAAGCGGTTTACACTCACGTGAAATTGTCAGGAACAGCCCGACATATTTCGAACTCGTATTAAACCGCTTGATACAATAATTAAATACGTATCACGAAAGTTTTGAAAGATTAATAAATGAATAAAAATCGAGTAAACCCACACAACTCTATCTAAAATGAAGTCCTGAATTAACTTTGCTATAGGTACGTCCAATTGTCTTAAGTAATAAGGTAGGCGTTAAACCAGTCCAAATTTGATCACTGTTCCTTTTAAAGGTTGTTCAGTCTCAAATCAGCTGTTTTGAAACATCGCAGCAACTTATACGAAGCTCGTAGAGACTTAGTGCATTTCTATTGTGGACTAAAAGGTGGGCCATAATGGCCTGGCCAAATAAAGGCGAATCGAAACCGAAAGTGCGCAGGAGTGGGTGCGGATCTTAGGAGTGACCGGCTTTAGAGACCGCATTGTTTTACTAAATGCTTTTGGAATAATGTGTATTTTAATTCCTGAATGAATTAAACATTAAAGAGCGTATATTTTTAGTCTATTCAATCGGTCTAATTAGGGTTGAAGGAAAAATTAAAAAGAAGTGCAGCAAGGACTATTGGGAAAAAATGTAATTTAGTCGTTTCCAAAAAACTTTACTTGCCCTTATGCTCTCAAGGTTTTCGGCTACTTCTGCAAGTTCTGCGGACGCTTTCGCCAGATGTTCCGCGGAGGTAAGATGGGTCTTAAAGCACCAGTCTGTAACCAAGGAGTCAGCCTCAATCTCTCTCCCTCTGGTCTCTGAGCATACTTGTATTTTACGTTCGAATACATTCTACGTCTGTCTCAAGTCTCTTATGAGAAATGTGTACTTTCTCGTAATAAATCTGAAGTGTTCATCAATTTCATGGCTAGACCGATCGTACAAGCTATACACAATTCGAAATATGTCATGTATCTCTTTTATTTACTACAGAGTACCTAATCAGCTGAAGATACTAAAGTACAGTCCATGTATAAATATGGGTCGACTCATCCCTCTCAAAAATATGTCTCCATCGCTCTTATGTCGACGAAATAAAGTTTTGGCACATATTATCAACTAGCTAGCGTTCATCCCACGGGAACACAACGTTTTCTCGGGATCAAAAGTAGCCTGTGTTAAATCCAGGGTGTCAGCTACCTTCATACTAAAATTTATCAAAATTGGTCCAGCCGTTTGTGCGTGAAGAAGTCACAAACATACACGTAAACACACTCACAAACTTTCGCCATTATAATATTAGTGTGATTATATCTATACATATTTGCACTGGACTGTACATGCTTAAGAAACTCAGATATTCTAGCTGCAAACATGTCGCCTAAGTACTTTTATTTAGAAAGTAGGTACGAGTGGAGTTTGGGCGCAATAAGGCGCGAGCAACCGGCGCGACCGGTATCGAAAGTCCCAAAAGAACGCGGCTGGATTGGCACTCGGAATTTATAACGATAATCGTATGTCGCGATCGTGTTTAATACGCCTGTGATGAAACTGGTTGATGGCTATTAACTACCTGCCATGATTTAAGAAATTATTATAAATGTATCATTACCTACACACTACCTACACACTTTACCACTGTGGATATCTTGAACATTATCCAGCCGATCAGCATCGCAAAAATTTACACATTATAGATAGGTACCAATAAGTGACAAAGCATCCGTCACGTTTTGACAAAATGCGAGTGTGAGTGACAGATGCTTTGTCACTTATTTAACACGTGATAAACGCAACCATCTTAGGCTGTACTGTATTAAAAACTGCGAGCAAAATCGATTAAAATTACGTATGACAACCAGTAACGACCTAGCAGTAACGAGCTAGCACTTCAATAATTTTGCCCGTATTTTATGAACACTGTAAGTGCCTAGGTACTTATATTAAAATATCACAAATAACAACACACGGCAGAAGAGGTTGCGAGACTTGCATATGTTTGTTTACATGTAATGTTTTTGATGAGATCTATTAATTTCTTGAACATACCGACTGTGAAATTAGTTAGGCAGCCTAAGTCACGTCCGCAAGGGAATGTAGCCTGAAAAAAAACGTCCACCTGCATTCAATTCAAGCAAACCTCAATTGTTTTCTTATTACACCTTCTTTCAACTCTTTAACTACAAGGGTCATTCTCAAAATATTTGCACCGCCACCTGTCAACAGGTTTGTCTTAGAAGAAGTTTTTTACACCGGATTATTTTAAATATTCAATTATCAACACATATCTATAGACACTTTTTACATAGAGGCCAAATGCTTTTAATTAAAACTAAAGTATATTAATAGACAAAAAAACTATTTAAAACTAGGTTTTGTCGCTCACTTGCCGTGTCCCAACGCGAGGTACTCATGTTTCGTTGTAATAAAAACATATACATTACCGACTTAGCTTAAGTTCAGTACTCCGTTTTATTTTCATATATGATGAAGATTGAATACTACCATAACGAATAATAATACTATGCTTATGTTGCGAATTATTTGCAATTTAAGTTTGTCCAAGCCATTTTTTGTCGTACACTTGTCATGAGACAAACATTACAATTTTGTGACTACTATTTCGTTTCCCCTGCCTCCCCCGCATAAATCGAGACCTTCAGTTGCCATCTAACACTGTCCCAAGTGACACGTCGTCAGTGTGCTGCACTAAAAAAATATGATACATACACTTACGTGAGCGGGAGTTTGTAATGGGTATGTAGTCTATATTCTGCCTTCCATATTTTGGTTGACGTGTGTACTATTGCATTGATTTTAATTTATAACGCGTAAAGTATGGTCTACTTTTATGTGTATAAATATGCAGTTCATCAACGAAATACTTTATTTGTTTTGACGACATAACTGTCATTTTGTCCATCACCTGTATGTCGTTCACTTGTCTATAAAAAACCAGGTGAACGACCCATACGGCAGGCGAACGACAATTATTTAAACACTTATACAAAATTATTTAAAAACCAGGTTTTATCGGTCACTCGCCGTGTCTCAACTCATGTTTCGTTGTTACAAAAACATATATATTACCGAAATAGCTTAGTTTGAGTATTCCACTTCACTTTCTGTCTTAGGAATCCTTAGCAGGCGGCGCCCACACCAGATTTCGAAAGCATCAATCCTCTGCCTGTCAGCGGCTTTAAGCGTCCAGGTCCCAGCCCCATAAAGAAATATGGAGAAAACAAGTGCACAGACGAGGTGTTAGTCCGGTTAGGGATGTTTCTATCTTTCCATATTTTGCCGAGTTGAGTCATCGCTGTTTTGGCCATACCGATTCGTTTGCGAATCTCTGGTTTGCATGTGCCTCTATTTGTAACAATGGAGCCAAGGTACTGGAAGTGATCAACAGTTTCGAATTCTTGAAGCAGGTTAGTACTTTGTCGACTAGTAAATGGTCGACTATCATCAGCTCGGTCTTTTTTTTAATTAATATCGAGACCCAATCTTAGGCTGGTTGTTTTGAGTCATTCCAGAAGTAGGGCCACTTTTGCTTCGGGTGATACAAAATAGGCGATGTCTACCTTCTGTACCTTCAAGGGCTCCATATCTGTTAAATAGTATTGCGTATATTATGCACCCCTGTCGTACGCCTTTCCGGAACTTAAAGTTCTTGGATGTGACATCTCCTACCGTCACCATTCCGTATCCAGACTCGTAAAGGCTTTATAAAGTGTTACCAGATGTGCTGGCAGCTTCAGAAAATACCTCCCATTGCTTATCCCACCTTACGCAGCCGAAGGCTTTCTGGTAATCAGATGTGAAGGAATTCCTCGAAGATGACGAAAAGAGCAGTAGGTAACTCAGCGGGTAATAAAGAATATCTCAAAAGAGGCAGCATTAGGATGCAGAAACATTATTTAAATGATTCGCTGTTGAACCTTCATAAGAAATTTATAAAATCACGTGGGTATGCTTGAGTTTTGCATCTTTTTGCCGGTTATGACCTTTATGGATTGTACAGGCAATAAAAAAACCTCCTGAGAAATGTCGTATGAGATGAGAATTAAATGCTTATTTTCTTTATGCAAATTACTAAAATAAGGAAAAAAGAAAAAAAACAATCAAAAAAGCACTAGTAGACAGTTCAATGTAGGTTTTAATTAAAATGTCACTTACCTGCAACCGTCGTCGTTAACCTGCTAACAAATTCAGTTAAGTTGGAACATATTTGTCGCAAACCTGCACCCAATGTCGATAACTTGGTAACAAATGTCGTTTACCTGACATCGATGTCTTTCACCTGTCGACCTAAAATTTCAAACACCTATATCTTCTAAGATATGCAATTTAACTACTTCCCTCGACGTGATATCAATTGTCTAAATATATATCTAGCGATCCTATGAAAAATAAAAGAAGAAATCGCAACTTTAAAAAAAAATGCAAAATTAACGCAGCGGTGCAAATATTTTGAGAACGACCCACAAACAAACTGCATGAATGACGATAACTTGACTCGATTAAATCAATCATAGCCGACCTCGCGGGGAAACAGGTCAGTTTTACGATAACTCCTCCGACATTTCATCTTTAGTGTAATTCTTAGCTATGGCCGAGTAGCGTATCTAGTTAATTAACTCTGTGAGAAAGTTAAGTGTTAAATTATGTGTAATGGAGACCTGCTGGGCTTTTGAGGTAATTTTGCGTCGAATGGAGTTCTTTATTCGCGTGTGAATGATGGCTGGATTAAATTAATTAAGTATGTCATGTACGAGATTGTTGAAAACTTAATTTATATATAGCTGACATTTTAATATAGTTATAAGATAGTAGCTGCACCGCGCGGTGTTACCCGCTCATCCTACGAAAAGATTAAATTTTTTCGGGATAAAAAGTAGCCTATGTTGTAATTCAGAGTTTCAGCTATCTTCATACCAAAGTTTATGAAAATTGGTCTAGCCGTTTGTGCATGAAGAAGTCACAAACATATTAGTGTAATAAAATAGTTTGATGAGGTTTTTAACGATCGTGTATTTTTTAAGCAATGTGTTCATTCATATGTCTCAAACAAATACAAATACAAATTCTTTATTGGTAACACCAAGTTACATGTCAACAATTTTAAGCATAGGTAGGTAGTTACTTATTTCACGTATTAATTAATTGACTTCCGGTTCGTGACTTAAGATGGCCGCATGCGTTTAAGTTTCGTTGTTCATTATTTATTCATTTTGTGTAGTAATGTGTAGTATTGATAGCGTATTGTGCAGTGATCTAACGTAGGAGTGAATAGCTAATGAAGAATTCAACTTGAAGCGTTCATAGCCCTTCCTGGGTCAAGGTCCGATAGTCCGCGTGGTTTTTTGTAAATCGCTATCACTTTACAAAAAGCACGATTTTTTCAACTCACCGTACAACGTGGTATCAATCCTCTATCTAGTCGCCTAGTGCGATTGGCAACGAGACATTGGCAGTAATGGTCGCTTAACTGTGACCGGTTGCCATTTAAAAAAATAAAAAATAGAAAAATTCATTAATTTAATTTATGGTTATCACATTGTCTTTTCCACATTATTAATTGCGATAATAGATTCGTACGATATTATTATAATACATTTGACTAGCTGACGTGGTTATTTATAATATTTACATGTTTCTAATTCTACAAGTTATTTATAGTATTAAATTACTGAATGGGAAGCTCGTATAACTCGTCGATTGAATAAAATGTATGGTCAAGCAGCCATTTACGTAACCTCGACCTAAATACCGCCGTGGAAGTTGCATCCCTTTTAATTGTGTCCGGCAGCCTATTATAAACCGCCGGGCCCATGACGTATACAGATTTCTCTGACTTACGCAGTCTGTGTGCGGGCGTTACCAGGAGGTGGGCAAACTTGTCGCTGCGCATTGCGCGGGATGCATTAACTCCGCGCTCACGGAAAACGGCCAAGTTATTGTGTGTAAAGAGAGGCTACCTGGTAGATGAGCTCGCAGGGAAGGGGCATAATGTTTAACTCCTTAAACAAGTCTCTGCACGACACATCATCATTAACGCCTATAATGGTTCGTATCGCCCGCTTCTGCATTCTAAAGGCTCGCCCGGCGTCCGCAGCTCGTGCCCACATCTCCACACCGTAGGTAAGGAGACTGTGGACCGTCGCGAAATAACAAGACAATACTACGCTGCGCGACGCTGTGGCGGCTAAGCGGCGGAGTCCATAGCATGCGCGGCCCAGCTTGCAGCAAAGCTCGTCGATGTGGTGGTCCCAGGTAAGCACACTATCGATATGAAAGCCCAGAAGTTTCGTTGTTTGGACCATCTGCAGAACAGTTTGTTCGTCAGCAGTGACTACACAGATTGGTGGTGGGGAGGTCAACTTTAGTTGTAACTCCCGTGACGTTGGCGCGGTTACTACGGCGGCCACGTCGTCAGCGTACATATATATTTCTGCTTCATCCACGGCACCGGGCAGGTCGTTGAGCAATAAGCTGAAAAGGGTATTCGATAGGCCACGAGCCCTGTGGCACACCAATCGCAGTCGTCATTTCAGATGATTTAATCCGGCCGCTGTCACTGACAACCACCTGCGACCGATGCGACATAAAAGACGTCAGTAAGGATAAGACGGGGCCGCGTATACCGTAGAAGCGAAGTTTGTTGGTGATAAGGTTGTGGTCGGCTGTGTCGAACGCGCGCGAGAGGTCGCAGCACAGCAGCGCGACTTGCTGGCCCGCCTCGCGCGCGCTCAGCACGCGTCACACCACTTCACGCACCAGGTCGGTGGTGGCACGTCCGGTTCTGTACGCGTACTGCCTATCCGTTATAACGTTTAATTCACTAATAAAGGCTAGGAGCCTTTTATTTAGACCCACTTCGAAAATTTTACTAATAACGGGAACGAGCGATATCGGCCTATATGATTTCATATCGGATCTCGTTCTCTCGTTTACTTACTAAGTAAAGGTTGGGTTTGACCTTAGTAATTATTGTAGGTAACATCCAAGAGAAAGAAAAAAATTCATTGTTTTTTATATCTCGCTAAATCGCAAATGCAAAATACACCGTAGCATTTATCTATCCGATAATTACAATCAATTTGAAAAATTCCGACGTCTGTACCTACATGAAAATCACACGTTTACCTACACTCCATCGGCGCGCGTTATTTACATTCGTATCCACACATATAATTTGAAATTCGACATCACGGATTAACTTTCACGGGCCGATCTTAACGAACAGATGTACTGACTGATGTTTATCTGTGATTCGAGAACTTTCTATTAAATTCAAACAATTGTCTTGGAATAAGTTCCGGCCATTTGCGTGTGATAAGCGTGCGAGCACGCAACCATTTATGGGACCTACTTCGTCTGTTGACGTACCGATGTTTTTGTGAGTTGCGATGAGTTGAATGACACCTTAACATTTTGATGATGTTAATCTTGGCGATAAGCAACACGCAGTAGCAAATGTATTGAAGGATCCACACGTACAGCGTGACAGTGATAGGTCACGTTGACGTTCATGGGATCATATTGCGAAACGGACAATACGGTGTCTTAATGAACGTAGCGTAGTTAAGAATCAAATAATGTACATTACTGTTTATATGAAAAAATAAGAGTCAAATTACACTACTGTTGACATAATTGACACAATTTAAATCTTTTTTACAATGAGCTACTGTTGTTCTGTTTGTGCGCTGTGACTGTCAAGTATCCCACCGAGTGACGTCATTTTACTATTCTTACTTTTTTTAATATTTCTATATAGCTCATGGCTTAGGTTACGTTTACGTACGTATAGTGTGATGCATCTTCAGCGGTTACAGCGGTCTTACATGATAGGTTGTTAGTAATTTTATTTTATAATGACGAATTAATTAATGTAATGATTGTGTTGTGTGTAATCTAATGTGTAAGTGTTTTGGTTTTGCACTGTAAACTTGCACATTGTTTTGATAAAATAAATAAATAATAAATATGTTTTGCCTGTAGCCTGTTCTATATGATGCATAAAAAGCTGTCAGGTTATACAAATTAGCCTATCGTTATTTAAAAACAGGTGGTAATCACCCATATCAAAGCAATCAAGACCCGTTAGCTCCGATTTTAACATGTTCTGAATTAAAACTACCAGATTGAAGTCACAGGTCCGCTAGCCCCGATTTCCACGCCTTATCGAGTTCCAATCTCGTTGCAGGGTGACTACATATGGATCGAGCCGGTGTCGGGTCGCGAGTTCGACGTCGCCATCGGCGCGCGCGTGCTCGCGGCGGAGGGCCGGCGCATCCGCGTGCGCGACGACGACGGCCAGGAGCAATGGCTGCCGCCGGAGCGACGCATCAAGGCGATGCACGCCACCTCCGTGCATGGCGTCGAGGACATGATCTCGCTGGGAGATCTGCATGAAGCAGGCATACTGAGGAACCTGCTCATTCGATACAGTGAGAACCTAATTTATGTAAGTACTTTGTCAGAAGAGTTAACCCTGCTTTAGAGGCCAGGAGCAATGGCTGCCGCCGGAGTGACACATCAAGGCGATCCACGCCACCTCTGTGCATGGCGTCGAGGACATGATCTCGCTGGGAGATCTGCATGAAGCAGGCATACTGAGGAACCTGCTCATTCGATACAGTGAGAACCTAATTTATGTAAGTACTTTGTCAGAAGAGTTAACCCTGCTTTAGAGGCCAGGAGCAATGGCTGCCGCCGGAGCGACGCATCAAGGCGATGCACGCCACCTCTGTGCATGGCGTCGAGGACATGATCTCGCTGGGATCTGCATGAAGCAGGCATACTGAGGAACCTTTTCTTCAGATACAATGAGAACCTAATCTATGTAAGTACTTTGTCAGAAGAGTTACCCTGATCTCGCTTGGAGATCTACATGAGGTGGGCATACTGAGGAACCTGCTCATTAGAACTATATGAGAATATAGTTTTGAAAGTAGTTTAGAAAGCACCTGCACGAGTATAAAACCAAGGAGAAGCACGTCACCTCGGCGCATGTGGTGCAGGATATGATCTCGATGGGAGACCTGGGGGCCTATGATGGTTGAGTTTATTACGTGATAGGTAAATATGTGACAAAGCATCTGTCTTTCACACTTGCATTTTGCCAAGGCGTGAAGGATGCTTTGTCACTTATTTATCGCATGATAAAAGCCACCATCATAGGCCCTCTGTATGAGGCATACTAGAAGGAATACTAAATTGAGGATCTCGCTTTTGATACAATGTAATCTAAACGATTTAAGTACTTTTTGATTAATGTCGGAACTGTCAGCAAATTATCCATCAAACTGAATCATTTTAACTGATTGAACCTGACTCAGACGCAATTTAAAAGGAAGTAAAAAACTGTTGACGTTGCACCCAAGTTTTTAAAATAATCAAGATACAAGAAAATATCCGTTAAAAGTGAGAGTAAATTTAATTATTTTATTGTAAAACAACATTTATGGTAAAAATACCTGAACGAATTTCGAAGAATATTATTACATCGCAGTCGTTAGCTATCGCGCAATTCCAATAATGTCTTGATTAAGAAAGTGGTCGGATTGCTCCGTATGAAACTGCCCATAATGGTCAGTTACTTAAATGTCGAGTGGGTTCATTTCGATACTTTACATTTAGTACCTACCTACTGTATTAAATGTAATAAACATAAAAATAAAGCCATTTTAAACCTCATAACAAAAAGAAGAGCATTACTATATGAGTCTTATTTATAAACTAACCGGTTACTAACAAAAATCTACTTTTCAAACACTGTGTAACAAAAATCTACTACCTATTGGGTCATTGTCAGATTTAGGTGCGTGTCTTTCCGGTGGACATTTGCGATATTAAGGATTCCAGGGCCTCATTTTCTGACTAAATGCCTGTGAGAATAAAGAACGTTCCCTCTTCTATAATCCGATGTAATAGCAAGATAACCTAGATTCATACAAGCTCTTAACTTTTGACCACCGAAGGGACGAATTTTTTGAACTGACAATGACCCTATTACTTATAAAACAATAATAAATAGATTTCGTCACCAAGTAAAAAACCACCAAACCAAAAGACCTATGACCTCTTCTAGTAGTTAAAATTATACGACATTCATATAAACTCTTATACGTTTCAGAACTATAACAGCATATTTTTCACATTCCAGACATACACAGGATCAATCCTAGTAGCAGTTAACCCTTACCAAATCCTGCCTATCTACACGGCAGATCAGATCAAGCTCTACAAGGAGCGAAAGATCGGCGAGCTGCCCCCGCACATCTTCGCGATCGGCGACAATGCGTACGCGCACATGCGGCGCTACGGGCAGGACCAGTGCATCGTCATCAGCGGGGAGTCAGGCGCCGGCAAGACAGAGTCGACTAAGCTCATCCTGCAGTACCTGGCTGCTATAAGTGGGAAGCATTCTTGGATTGAACAACAGGTCTGTTCAGATACCCTAATCATTTGTTGGTTAAAGTTATATTTTAGTGCTATAACCACCAAATATCGCGTAGTGATAGCAAGATTTAACTTGAGAATACGAATATTTTTCTTGTAAAATTGTTTTAACTAAATAGCTGGGTTGATAATGCACGCTGTTGTATGGGAACCTTGCACTTTGTGACTATGCGCTGAAACTTGGCACAGTTGATCCTTAGGTGGTCTTGAGTGAATTCAGACCGGTAGACGTCGAGAACCACCGCGTGTTTAGTGGGGGGGAGGGGGGGAAGTTCGACGCTACCGCGCTTTAATTAATGCAACATTTCTCTAAAACTATACATAATATGGCATGTGATATATCATTTTCGGATAAATTAAGGATGAGGAATCTATTTTTTGGACAAAAATAATGCACTTTCTAACTAAAAAAATTTAAAAAGTAGAAAAAACTGAAAAACGTTTTATGTGTTTTTTTATATAGTTGCCAATTATTTTAAAACTATAACATGAATCTTAAAACAAAAAATATAGTCGTAAAGCTAAACTTATGTAGTTTCTAAAAATATATAGTTTATTATATATATCTGTTGATACATGGGAGATAATAAATAATATCAAGCGTAAGTCAGGGCGATCTCAATGCATGATCGTCCGTGAAGTAGGGTTTAGGTACTGTGTTAAGCAACATTTCTCTAAAACTATACATAATATGGCATGTGATTTATAATTTTCGGTTAAATGAAGGATGAGAAATCTATTTTTTTAACAAAAATAATGCACTTTTTTAACAAAAAAGGTATTAAAAAGTGGGCTAAACTGAAAAATGACATTTGTGTTTTTTACATACTTTCCAATTATTTTAAAAGTATAACAGAAATCTCAAAACAAATAATATAAACGTAAAGTTGAACTTATTTAGTTTCTAAAAATATATAGTTTATTATATATATCTGTTGATACATGGGAGATAATAAATAATATCAAGCGTAAGTCAGGGCGATCTCAATGCATGATCGTCCGTGAAGTAGGGTTTAGGTACTGTGTTAAGCAACATTTCTCTAAAACTATACATAAATGGCATGTGATTTATAATTTTCGGTTAAATGAAGGATGAGAAATCTATTTTTTTAACAAAAATAATGCTTTTTTTTAACAAAAAAGGTATTAAAAAGTGGGCTAAACTGAAAAATTACATTTGTGTTTTTAACATACTTTCCAATTATTTTAAAAGTATATCAGAAATCTCAAAACAAATAATATAAACATAAAGTTAAACTTATTTAGTTTCTAAAAATATATAGTTTATTATATAAATCTGTTGATACATGCTCCCATGTATCAACAGATGTATATAATAAATAATATTGAGCGTAGGTCAGGGTGATCTCAATGCATGATCGTCCGTGACGTAGGGTTTAGTTAATGTTTTAGACACACACAAAGTGCATATATTGTATTGTTTATGTGTCTTAGTATTTTAAATGAAACTACGCAATTGAAATTAATTTATTGCAAGTCTGTCCATGTAGGCTCCCAGTTGTTGTTGACCTTCGTCCAACCCCAAGTAGTTACCCCAAGTGCGTGATAACTGACACCCAAACGCCCACCTCTTGATAAATGCTGATACAAAGTGGCTTTGGTCGGTGGGAGGTGTTCTATCTGCTGGTCTATCTTGGTAAAAATATATAGGTATATGGGGCTCATTCACATGTCAAGGGCTCAAGTACATGAAGCTGATCTGAAATAATAAGTATGATATACAATATTCTTTTTTAAGTTTTGAGATCCTATTATTCTATTATATCAGTTTTAAAAGCAGAAAAACTGACCTATCATATGATGTTAAGACCTATTTTTCGATGAAAGCCATTACCTCCTCAATGCATCGCTTGATCAATAACTCGAAACCTACAGTAGGTCAGGAAAGGCTTCCATGCGTGAAAAGCACTTCTCTTTCGAAATCTCTTTAGTAAATTAAGAAAATACAGGTGTTTTATACAGATTTGTTTATTTACAGGGCCACAGAGAGCAAGAGTATTAAGATACCCTCTTTCACGTATTCACAGGATGTGATACGGTATCTTGGTTCAATGGTAAAGGAAAGAGAAGTGCTTTTGAAGCTTGGGAAACCTTTCCTCCATGACCTCTTTCTTCTTCGTTGGTTTCACTCTCGGCAGAGTGGTCGTGGTCATCATTTCAGATATTGGTGATAGGCTTCACAACACGCCGCCATTCTTACCTGATAGCCGCCTTCTTCGTGCATTCGTGTAGTAACGATGATGCATTTATTGCAGCTTTTATTTAGTTTGTCCATAACATAGGTGATCTTCTTCGTGGCCTGGTACCCTCAACCTTTCCGTGGACCAGAAGCGCTCAATAGCCTCCGCCCCCGGCGGCATACGTGGCCAAATAAGGTGGTACGATACTGTACTAAAGACCATGCCAAGTTTTCGAAGTATAGAATCGTTGGTACGGAATTCAGTCCATAATACTCCAAGCATTCTCGTCCAACACCACATCTCTAGGGCGTCTATCTTCTTCTCCTCAACTTCCTGCAGGGTCGACGTTTCTGCGGCGTACAGGAATATGGGGAATACAAGTGCCCGAACGAGCTGGTTTTTTGTGTCTTCGTGTTTGTTGCGATTCCTTCATATAGTACAAATATGTAATTTGTTTATTGTTAATTGTGCAATAAAAAAATCTTATCTATCTTATACATATATTCCAGACCTAACTGTAGGTTTCGAGTCAGCAATCGAGGGCCGTATTGCGGAGGTAATAGCTGTTATCAAAAAATATGTCGTAACATTATATGATAGGTCAGTTTTTCTGCCTTTGAAAATAATATAGGTAATAGGATCTCAAAACTTAAACCAGAATATTGTATATCATAATTATTATTTCAGATCAGCTTCGCGTACGTCAGTGAATGAGTGCCGTATAGCCCACTTTTAATATCTTTTTTGTTAAAAAAGTGCATTATTTTTGTTGAAAAAATAGATTCATCATCCTTCATTTAACCGAAAATTATAAATCACATCCCTATTATGTATAGTTTTAGAGAAATGTTGCTTAACACAGTACCTAAACCCTACTTCACGGACGATCATGCATTGAGATCGCCCTGACTTACGCTTGATATTATTTATTATCTCCCATGTATCAACAGATATATATAATAAACTATATATTTTTAGAAACTAAATAAGTTCAACTTTACGTTTATATTATTTGTTTTGAGATTTCTGTTATACTTTTAAAATAATTGGAAAGTATGTAAAAAACACAAATGTCATTTTTCAGTTTAGCCCACTTTTTAATACCTTTTTTGTTAAAAAAGTGCATTATTTTTGTTAAAAAAATAGATTTCTCATCCTTCATTTAACCGAAAATTATAAATCACATGCCATATTATGTATAGTTTTAGAGAAATGTTGCTTAACACAGTACCTAAACCCTACTTCACGGACGATCATGCATTGAGATCGCCCTTACTTACGCTTGATATTATTTATTATCTCCCATGTATCAACAGATATATATAATAAACTATATATTTTTAGAAACTACATAAGTTTAGCTTTACGACTATATTTTTTGTTTTGAGATTACTGTTATAGTTTTAAAATAATTGGCAACTATATAAAAAAACACATAAAACGTTTTTCAGTTTTTTCTACTTTTTAAATATTTTTAGTTAGAAAGTGCATTAGTTTTGTCCAAAAAATAGATTTCTCATCCTTAATTTATCCGAAAATGATATATTACATGCCATATTATGTATAGTTTTAGAGAAATGTTGCATTAATTAAAGCGCGGCAGCGTCGAACTTCCCCCCCTCCCCCCCACTAAACGCGTGGTGTCTATCGACGTCTACCGGTCTGAATTCACTCAAGACCACCTAAGGATCAACTGTGCCAAGTTTCAGCGCATAGTCACAAAGTGCAAGGTGTCGTGCACTAACACCCCAGCTAAAACCTGTATTCCTTACTTTCTCTTTAATAATCGGGCGTAAAAATTTCTTAAGTAATTAATTATACTTAACTTGACGCATAAGGCGATCACGGGTATAGTAACGGACATGTAAGGATTAGCGAATCGGAGTAATTTATCCTTAATTAGTAGTCGCGTACCTACCTATATGGTTTCAAGTACATAACTGTGTAAATATTTCAACATTGTTGTAATAGTATTTTTTCTTTTCAATCTTTTTCCAGATCTTAGAAGCTAACCCAATTCTTGAAGCATTCGGTAACGCAAAAACTGTCAGGAATGACAACTCATCTCGTTTCGGGAAATACATTGACATCCATTTCAACAGTGGCGGAGTCATAGAAGGCGCGAAGATAGAACAATATCTATTGGAGAAGTCGAGGATAGTCTCCCAGGGAACTGACGAGAGAAACTACCACGTATTCTACTGTTTACTAGCTGGTCTGTCTAAGGATGAGAAGAAAAAATTAGAACTGGGCGAACCAAGGGAATACAGATACTTATCTGGGGTAAGTAGTTTGTGATTAACTCGTTTTAAGTGTCCTCAGGTGACTTATTATACTAGATGCTAATTATTATGATTTGTCTCTTGTTTCAGGGTGGAAGTTTCACATGTGAAGGCAGAGATGATGCAGCAGAATTCGCTGATATACGGTCAGCTATGAAGGTGTTGCTCTTCACTGAACCAGAAATATGGGAAATTTTAAAACTACTAGCTGCTGTGCTTCACTGTGGAAATATAAAATATGAAGCGACAGTAGTAGATAATTTAGATGCAACAGAAATTATTGAGCAAGCAAATGTGAGGAGAGTTGCTACTCTTTTAGGAGTACCCACACAGTCGTTAATTAAGGCCCTTACGAGAAAAACGTTGTTTGCACACGGAGAAACCGTTGTTTCTACTTTAAGCAAAACCCAGTCTGTGGATATCAGAGATGCGTTTGTAAAAGGAATCTATGGAAGACTGTTCGTGACGATTGTAAAGAAAATTAACGCGGCTATATATAAACCTAAGGCCACAACTAGAACTGCTATAGGTGTATTAGATATATTTGGTTTTGAGAACTTCGACCAAAACAGTTTCGAACAATTTTGCATTAATTTTGCAAATGAAAACCTGCAGCAGTTCTTTGTACGGCACATCTTCAAATTAGAACAGGAGGAGTACAATCACGAGGGAATCAATTGGCAGCATATAGAATTCGTCGACAACCAAGATGCGTTAGATCTAATAGCTCTTAAGCAATTGAACATTATGGCTTTAATAGACGAGGAATCTAAATTCCCGAAAGGCACGGATCAAACTATGTTAGCCAAATTGCATAAAACGCACGGATTACATAGGAACTACTTGAAACCAAAGTCAGATATTAATACAAGTTTCGGTCTGAACCACTTCGCTGGTGTAGTCTTTTATGACACTAGAGGATTCTTAGAGAAAAATCGGGACACGTTCAGTGCCGACCTGTTACAACTAATTCATGTATCGACCAACAAATTCTTGCAGACAATTTTCCAGGATGATATAGTAATGGGATCGGAGACCAGGAAGCGAACGCCTACGTTGTCAACGCAGTTCAAGAAGTCGTTGGACCTACTGATGAGAACGTTAGGGACGTGTCAACCATTCTTTATCCGGTGTATTAAGCCAAACGAATTTAAAAAGCCAATGTTGTTCGATCGAGGGCTATGTTGCAGGCAGCTGAGATATTCCGGGATGATGGAGACGATAAGAATCCGAAGAGCCGGATATCCGATCCGACACAGCTTCAAAGAGTTTGTGGAAAGATACCGATTTTTGATATCTGGTGTTCCGCCCGCGCACAAAACTGACTGCCGAGCGGCAACGTCGAAGATCTGCGCGACTGTACTCGGCAAGTCTGATTATCAACTAGGCCACACCAAAGTGTTTTTGAAAGACGCCCACGACTTGTTCCTCGAACAAGAGAGGGACAGAGTACTGACTCGAAAGATCCTAATTTTACAGAGGTCTATACGTGGTTGGGTATACCGACGACGCTTCCTAAAGATGAGGGCGGCAGCCATATTAATCCAGCGTCACTGGCGAGGCAAGCTACAAAGACTGCGGTACAATAAGATGAAAGTAGGGTACGCCAGGCTGCAAGCGTTGATTCGTGCCAGGGTGTTGGCTCACAGGTTCAGGCATCTACGTGGCCACATTGTATCTTTACAGGTTCGTCTAAATTTATAATATTATCAATATCACTATACTTACACAGTTTTGCTTGATAGCTTTTCCTCGAGTACCACTAATCCTAAAGGAATACTTAATACGAAGGCGAAGCTCTTCTTAACAAGCTATGCGAAATTGAATTAATTATAAGCCCACAACGGGTCAAATTCCATAAATATTGTTTTTGGTGTCTAAACGAAGTCTGTTCTTGAAAACACTGCAACAAACAAAATTCCAGGCGGCAGCCCGCGGCTACTTAGTCCGCCGTTCCTACGGGCACAAGATGTGGGCGATCGTGAAGATCCAGAGCCACGTGCGGCGGCTGATCGCCATGCGGCGGTACAACCGGCTGCGCAAGGATGCGCGCGAGCACACTGAGGCTTTGCGTCTGCGCCGGGTCGAGGAGCAGCGGCTGCAGCACCAGGGCAACACCCGCGCCAAGGAGATCGCTGAGCAGAATTATCGGGTGAGTGTCTATTAGTATAACAGAACGCCCGTTAAGAAAGACAGGAGCAGTTTGTTGCAGTGAAAATAACTTTCTGTTGTGCACGTCAGAAAATTACTTTTGTCTCTCTGTTTAGGTCTCAGCACTGAGCTCTGAATGATACGAGACGCCTTTTGTAGTAAGATTAGTATCAAAAGTCGCTGACAATTCTACTACTGACTTATGTCAAATTATACACAAAAATTGTTAGTTGATTACAGTACCAAGATTTACATGCCAAAATGCTTCGTCTGGGAATCGAACCGACTTAAATGTGAAAAAAGAAAATCACCTTTATTTTTATGATGCCAATCGAAAGAATGGACAAAAAATAATAATTCTTTCTAAGTAACATAGTATCTTAAAAGAAAGGAACAACGTAAAATGTTTGAGTCAAATTTCAAGAAAATTATTTATTGCCGACGACGAATAATTAAGCAAGTAATTCTAAAAAGATCTTTAAATGCAGAATTACTAACTTTTAAAAATAACATAAAGACTTCTTTCAGCAAAATATCCTATCTACGATATTTAAGGTACTTTCCCTTGATGTCCCATACTCTTGGGACACCCGGTCTAATTATTAATTATCATGATGTAATTTAATACGAGGAGCTCAGGTTGAATCAGATTGAATCCGAGGTCAGTAATCGGTAACAGTCTGCACTCGTGTAATATGTTAGAACTCTTAAGAACGTGGAAAGTCGCCAAAGTCGGTAGGGGTTCAATTAGAAAATTAATAAATGTGAAGTAGATGGTGTCAGGTCTATACCTACGGTTGCTTTTAGTTTTAATCCTTCTATATATTTACAAAAATGTCTACTAATCTAATGGTTTAAGTGGGTAAATTAACAAGATTAAGTGAAAAAATTATAAGTATTATAACATAATGACTTTACTTAATCGGTGCAGATTTTTCTAGTTATTTGCTAATCCAATCATTATACAATCAATAATAAGGATTACCGTATTGGGATTTATTTTGATAACATAAAGTGCCGTGATAAGTTTGACAATGACGAAACGTTTTTCTTAAAATTTTGTAGGTACCTACTGACTAGAATATGCATGAGCGTAGACAATGGCGATTTCCAAATAATGCTGTATCGCTGCTAACAGTAGCTTTTTACAAAATTTATTGGCGATAGAAATTGTACAAGTACTAGTACAAGTACTTGGAGGTACCTAAAGATCTATAGACAATAATTGACTGCGTCAAATTGCAATCAATCGTATTAAAATTATGTTTTTTCCGTACAATGTGCATTATCAGCTTATCGCGTTTAATTTCGACTTCGTGGCGTAGGCAGCTAATGAACGCTCAGGCTTGATAGTGTCTAAAACGTTGGTCAAAGTGCAGTTTTGTCGCATTCAAAAGATAAAAGTTCTTGGGGGCATTTTATTCATTACCTAAGCTAATAAATAAAGCGGGTATACAATCTTCTACCACTACGAGCACTAACAACCTCTTGTTTGCGTGTTTGTGAATGTGATCGGTCCATTTCACTCCATTCCACACATCTCCGTTCCACTCCAGTGGCCAGGCAGCCTTAGAGCCCTATTCCCAGAAATAGTTTCTGAATGAACACAGGTCGTAAAAATTGGTGTATCCCAATTCGTGAAAACATGCTTGAATTCGTGAAGACATCTGTTTATAACTGACATATTAAATTATTGAAACAATTTGTTAAATACAATTGTTTAAATCATACGCAATGATCTTTGATGGCAATTGTTCAGTATGTGTTATGGCATTATTAAACTTCATTATTCAAATCTTAAGTACCTACCTACTTGACGACTGGGCATTTTTGCTGGTTTTCCAAGATGAAATTTTTATAAATATTAGGTATTGTTTCAGGTTATATGTTTAATGCATTAATAAAAACTTTGCTAACTATTGTATTCATAAAAACTGCTTATTTTTATAAGTAAAAACTCTTTGTTGAAATAAAAAAACTTGCCAAGTGCAAGAAAATTTCAACTGTGTAGCTATCACGGTTCACGAGATAAATACAGCCTGGTGACAGACAGACAGACAGATTTTAATAACAAATACTAAAATGGAAAGTGTTTGTATGGAACCCTCAGTTCGCGAGTCCGATTCGCGCTTGGAAGGTTTTTACCCTTCGGGTACGGAACCCTAAAAACTGTAAAGTAAAGACACTAACGCGACAAAGAAAAGTGAAAAGCACGCGTGTTTTATAGGATATACTTTGCGGCCATAAAAATAGTCTAATAAGCTACTTTACGAGCAAGTGTGTTGAAAGATACTAAAACTGGACTAAAATAGGTGCTAAAAGATAAACATCTCCGATATGTTATCAGATGAACGTCCACAAATCGTAATCATTCACACTTATTTGTTTGGTGTATTTTGAAACCTTTTTATCCACAATCTATAGGTATGGTTCTCCATTAGCGCCTATCATAGAACTTCCTACTTTCTTAATTAAATTATTATGTTCTTTTTATTTCATCGATAGATAATATAATATTAGCTACATGTAGTGGTATTAGTTGGTTAGATAATATATGTTTGATAAAAAAAATTGAATTTGTACTATGTATACGATATTTATTAGATTCACTTATTTTAATCAAGTCAGATGACAAAATAAAACTAACAAGATTTACCGAAGAGTACCATTTACCGGATTACCACTGACAAAGTACCTAATCAAAAAGTAGCCGAAAAACCTCACATGATTTGTGCACAAGCCCAAAATAGTCGAGCATTGCTTTCTCAAGGAAGAACAGAGTGATTAGATCAGCATATCTATCATACGTATGTACACACTTACATAACTTACTCAAATAGAGTTAAAAAATATTGAAATGTTAATCAACAAGGAAACTCGGGCGTTTAAGTATACAAATATATAGATTAAAATTTCAGTACTTATATTTGATACCTACCACTAAATTATTATCGACACTGATTGAAATATTAATCAGGAAAGAAAGATAGTTAATATAAACAAAAATGCCGCGATTTCTTATCTTCCGAGATAATCAAAAGTGCCAAATTACAGAACATTTCAACGGGCTCATACATTCAGTAGCTCCTGGCAACAAATGATGTGTTTCAGTGAATTGCTTTTGAATAATTGTTACTCAATCGGATTACCTACATATAATTCCAGGTAATAAAATATTTTTTTATCACAGGTTATATACTGCATATGATATAGATGTCTAAATAATTTTCAATATTTTCCGACTTCACAAAATCACACAGACACGCCCAGCTATTTAGTTTTAGAACGTGTAAGGATATTAATGACATTGGCGATATATGAAGCAAAATGTCTGGTTTACACGTATCAGTAACTCCGAATGCGTAACATGATAAGTAGTAGTAACTAAAGTGTGTGCAGAACCGTAACGACTAACGTTACACAGCCACTCGTCAATTATACCAGTTTATGGTCAAATATTCGCCCAGCGGACAGCGGCGCTCGATCAGCCATACAGTTGTGTAATTATCACACACGGCCCACGTTGTATAACACGGTCCGGTTGAACCACGTATGTAACCCGAGCCGGTCGGCCGGGAGCAAACGATAAGGTACATTACTAGATGCTGGTCGTGTGCGATTTCAAACTCGCGAAATTCGAAAATCGATTATGATTACCTGTTTTAAACGATCGCGCGACGACTTCCGGGAACTGCACTATGTTAGTGTTTTATTTTTTATAAATAAATAATCACGACTACTCTAATGATGCAAGAAACCGGTGATAATTATTGCAGCTACATGAGCGGTTGTAAGATTGGATATAAATGTGTACTAATTGCGATTCATTCCACGATTTTTCTAAATAGAACGCAGTCGCGGTCTCGGAGATAGGACGTAAAATAATAGCCTCCACCATGTGTGAGGTAGGATATAGAAGCTTGCCTAACTTTACGTCAACTGTTCTCCAGGAACGCATGTACGAGTTGGAGCGGCGGGATGCTGAATTAGCCCTAGAAGAGAAGCGTCAGTTGGAAGCGAAGCGGGCGCTGGTACAGGAGGCGACGAGGAAACAGGACGAACCGGTGGACGACAGCAAGCTGGTGGAAGCCATGTTCGACTTCCTGCCCGACTCCAGCAGTGAGGCGCCCGCGCCGAAAGACACCTCCGTGTTCAGCGACCTTCCGCAGCAGAGGGCCGACCAGCAAGAGGTAAGCGGTGCATTTTGCAATCTATAGATAGGTTTTCCCATGGTGAAACAAAAATGGATCCGAACGAAGAGAGAACATAGTTACGTATATGAGAAGACAAGGCATAGGTACTATTATGTATTTATCCTACGATTGGGTATTGTTTTATCAAAATATGTTCAAATAAGATTACTTTCAGAAACTAAAGGAAAATATAAATTATACAAATATTGCATAGTCAATGTCAAAGACACGTTACCTATTTCTAATCATATCATTACAGACGGTGACACCAATGCAAATGACATCAGAAGACGAGGAGGATCTCTCCGAATTCAAATTCCAGAAGTTTGCAGCTACTTATTTCCAGGGAAATGTCACACATCAGTATTCAAGGAAACCCTTGAAGCATCCATTATTACCGCTACATACGCAGGGAGATCAGCTGGTAAGTAATATTGATATTACACAAGAAATGAACCAAATGCAACAATTAAAGGTCACAATTAACCACAGTCTACCTTATTCCAGGCTGCCCAAGCGTTATGGATAACCATTCTGCGCTTTACCGGCGATCTTCCGGAACCAAGATACCAAACAATGGACAGAGACAACACATCAGTGATGTCCAAAGTCACCGCGACGCTCGGTAGGAACTTTATCAGGTCCAAAGAGTTCCAGGAAGCGCAGATGATGGGCGTTGACCCTGACGCTTATCTGAACAAACAGAAGCCAAGGTCCATCAGGCACAAGCTAGTATCGCTCACGCTAAAACGGAAAAACAAACTTGGGGAGGATGTCAGACGAAAGCTACAGGTGAGGTGAAATTAATCTCAAGATTCGAAAATCGATTCTAGTGGAAAGCACAAATTAAATAATTATTTATATTATTTCAGGATGAAGAGTATACAGCGGACAGTTACCAGTCATGGCTGGAATCGCGTCCCACGTCGAATTTAGAAAAACTCCACTTCATCATTGGACACGGAATCCTTCGCGCTGAACTGAGAGATGAAATTTATTGCCAAATATGTAAACAACTGACCAACAATCCGTCAAAATCTTCCCACGCAAGAGGTTGGATTCTACTGTCCTTGTGCGTAGGATGCTTCGCTCCAAGTGAGAAATTCGTGAATTATCTAAGAGCTTTTATCAGAGAAGGACCTCCCGGATACGCACCTTATTGTGAAGATCGCCTCAAGAGGACCTTCAACAATGGCACAAGAAACCAACCGCCTTCGTGGCTAGAGCTTCAAGCTACAAAATCTAAAAAACCTATAATGTTGCCTATTACGTTTATGGATGGTAACACTAAAACACTGCTAGCTGACTCCGCAACAACGGCCAGAGAGCTATGTAATCAGTTATCTGATAAAATTGCGTTGAAAGATCAATTCGGTTTTTCCTTGTACATTGCTCTATTTGACAAAGTTAGTTCGCTGGGCAGTGGTGGTGATCACGTGATGGATGCAATTTCACAATGTGAGCAATACGCGAAAGAACAAGGCGCGCAAGAAAGAAATGCGCCGTGGAGGTTGTTCTTTAGGAAAGAAATCTTCGCGCCCTGGCATGACCCTACGGAGGACCAAGTGGCTACGAATCTCATTTACCAACAAGTTGTCAGAGGCGTTAAATTTGGTGAATACAGATGTGATAAAGAAGAAGATTTAGCTATGATAGCAGCTCAGCAGTACTACATCGAGTACGGCCAAGATATGAACACCGAGCGGTTATACACCCTGTTACCCAACTACATACCGGATTACTGTCTAACAGGAGTAGAAAAGGCAGTAGACCGATGGGGTGCTTTAGTGGTGCAAGCTTACAAGAAAAGTTATTATGTGAAAGAGAAAGTTCCTACGTACAGAGTAAAAGAAGATGTTGTCAGTTACGCAAAGTTCAAGTGGCCTCTGTTGTTTTCTAGATTTTACGAGGCATATAGAAATTCTGGTCCAAATTTACCTAAAAATGATGTCATTATTGCTGTGAATTGGACAGGCGTGTATGTTGTGGACGATCAAGAACAAGTGTTATTAGAATTATCCTTCCCAGAAATTACTACTGTTGCGAGTCAAAAGACTAATAAAGTGTTCACGCAGACCTTCAGTTTATCCACGGTCCGAGGTGAAGAATTCACATTTCAGAGCCCAAATGCCGAAGATATTCGGGACTTAGTTGTTTACTTCTTAGAAGGGTTAAAGAAGAGATCTAAATTTGTGATCGCGTTACAAGACTATAAAGCTCCTGGCGAAGGTTCCAGTTTCTTGACATTCCAAAAAGGAGATCTGATAATTCTAGAAGAAGATAGTACCGGCGAATCTGTGCTGAATAATGGTTGGTGTATTGGCCGCTGCGAAAGGACTGTGGAGCGAGGCGACTTCCCGGCAGAAACTGTGTATGTGCTGCCAGCTCTGACTAAACCTCCACCTGACATACTGGCTCTGTTCTGTTTAGAGGGCGCTTCACATGGTCGAAGAGTGCCGACGGCAACACTAAATGGAACTGAAACTAGAGACAAACCGCATACGTTAATAGAATACGCTATGGATCACTTCAGATTGCCACCGAAACGCACAGTATCCAAAGCTCTGACGCTATCAACAGCTAAAAGGGGAGGCACAGAAGAATTGTGGCGGCATTCGAGAGAGCCCATCAAACAGCCATTGCTTAAGAAACTTCAGGCTAAGGAGGAGCTTGCCGAAGAGGCTTGCTTCGCATTTACCGCAATTCTAAAGTACATGGGAGACCTACCTTCAAAACGGCCTCGAATTGGCAACGAATATACTGACCACATCTTTGATGGCCCCTTGAAGCATGAGATATTGCGAGATGAAATATACTGCCAAATAATGAGACAATTGACTGACAATAGGAACAGAATGTCCGAAGAAAGAGGTTGGGAACTGATGTGGCTTGCAACGGGCTTGTTCGCGTGCAGCCAAGGTCTACTCAGAGAGTTGACACTGTTTCTTAGGACTAGAAGGTATCCAATTGCTCAAGACTCACTCCAAAGACTTCAAAAGACTTTAAGAAATGGACAAAGAAAGTATCCTCCGCACCAAGTAGAAGTAGAAGCCATTCAACATAAGACTACTCAAATATTCCATAAAGTTTATTTCCCCGACGATACAGATGAGGCCTTTGAAGTGGACTCGTCAACGCGGGCGAAAGATTTCTGTCAGAATATCGCGCAGAGACTGAATCTCAGATCTAGTGAGGGCTTTAGTTTGTTCGTTAAGATAGCTGATAAGGTGATCTCGGTGCCGGAGGGCGACTTCTTCTTCGACTTCGTGCGGCACCTCACGGACTGGATCAAGAAGGCGCGCCCGACGCGCGACGGTATCACCCCGCAGTTCACTTATCAGGTACGTAATTGCAGCAAATGACGTATCCAAGTCCTATTACTTATCTGCATGGAGATAACATAGTGTATTCCGAACTAATACGTGCATATCCGTAACCACCTAACTCTTACGTTGCTTATTAATAAAATTGATAAGTATCATAATTCTTATCTTATGAGTTCGGGGAAGTAGATATTGCCACAACATTATGTAGCATTACCTTTGTTTTGTACTGGAAGTAGAACTTAATAAGTACAATTGAATAAGCAATAAATAGTTAACTTAGTAGTTAGTAGGATGGCAATGGACGATCGATTAATAGTTTGGATATAGAAACAGAGTCAACTTTTATGCATGCCTCTGTTCCCGTTATAACTAGACCTTAGATGAAACTAATTTGCAAAAAACCGTTGCGGCGTAACTTGAAGAAAACCAATACCTTTACGGTATCTCCTCAGGTGTTCTTCATGAAGAAGCTATGGACGAACACGGTGCCGGGCAAGGACCGCGCGGCGGACGTGATCTTCCACTTCCACCAGGAGCTGCCGAAGCTGCTGCGAGGGTACCACCGCTGCGGGCGCGAGGAGGCCGCCCGGCTGGCCGCGCTGGCGTACCGCGCGCGCTTCGGGGAGAACAAGCAGGAACTGCAGGCGATACCGTAAGTGTAATCGTCGCTGTGCTCTTCCAGGTGCCTCGCGCCATCGTAAAAGTACAACAATCCAAGAAAAACTATTTTTTCACCTCACTAGCTCGGAAAGCCCAGTTTGTTTGTTTGATATCTATGGAGAAAATCGCTTTTTATCCACATGTGGAGAAAGAGTTTTGACGTTTCAACGCAGCTAAAGTAAAATTTGAAATGAGCTTATTTTCTGAAAAATCCCGTTTAAAATACCTAGGTACATGAAAGCTATAATTAGACCTTAGTTTTAATAAATGGCAAATTGGTTGATTATTGCAGAAATTTTTCTAAGATATGGTACAAACCCTTATATTCTTTTTTCCTCGCTGTAGTGAGGTGAAAAGTTTTGTGTTATACACGGGCGAAAAGTTATTTTACGTCTCGTGTATTGAAACACTCGCTACGCTCAGGATTCTATTTTGAACCACTCGCTTCGCTCGTGGTCAATCATAGGATCCTTTCGCTAGCTCGTGTTTCAAATAAACACTCGCGGGTAAAATACAACTTTCCCCCCTTGTATAACAAATAACTATTCTCAAACATGCAATGAAATGTCGTCATAACGTGCGGTATAACAGGCTTCGAAGTATCTCGTTTCGGGCGGAACAAATCGAGAGAAATGAAAGGCCTAAGCCGGGAAGTAAATGTTTTAAACATGGTGTCTAGGTTCATAAACAGGCTCAACACCTGCATTATATTTTCTGTGTAGTGTATTTTATTATTTCCCTGCATATGTTTGAGAAAAGCACTATATTCTGCGGACAGCATTGAGCAGGCGCTCATCCTAAGGGATGAATTGGTGGCGCTCATGGCCTCCGGTGGCTATGAACTCAGGAAGTGGCTGTCAAACTGCCCAGAGGTGCTGGCAGGACTACCAGCTGAGCACCAACAAGACCCGCATTTGTTTGAGGACTCGGATAATCCTCATGCGTTGGCAATTTTGGGGGTCCAGTACCGACCGACTCAGGATGTCTTCACATACAATTGTGAGGCCGAATTGCTGTCGAAGACCTGGACCAAGCGATCAGTCCTTTCGACTATCGCACGAACGTTTGATCCAAACGGTTGGATCTCTCCGGTCACGTTCATGGCAAAGTTCTTCATGCAGAAGCTTTGGTTGGCCCAACTAGGCTGGGATGAGCAGCTCACGGACGAGCTGCTGCACGAGTGGACGGCATTCGTGACCACACTGCCGCATATTAAAGAAATTGAGATCCCGCGCAAACTGCTCCCTCAGCCGGGAGCCAGGGTGACCCTGCATGGGTTCTGCGATGCGTCTGAGAAAGGGTACGCGGCCGCGGTCTACCTGAGAACAGGTGAGACTGCTGGCGAGGGTGTTGTACGCTTGGTCATGGCCAAGAGCAAGGTTGCGCCTGTTCGGACCCGGTGGACGATTCCGAAGATGGAATTGGCGGGTGCCGCGCTCCTGACCCGTCTCCTGAACCATGTAGCGCAGAACTTGCGTGGCACGGTGGATCTGAATGACACGGTTTACGCATGGACGGACAGCCAGATCGTGTTGTGCTGGCTGCAGACTTCGGTCCATACGCTTGAGGTATTTGTGGCCAACCGAGTGTCACAGATAAATAACTCGGAGACTCCTCTGGTCTGGAGACATGTTCCAGGTGAAGTTAACCCGGCAGACTGCTCGAGTCGCGGCTGCCCGGCGCCTGCTCTGGTTGAGCATTCTCTCTGGTGGGGGCCTCAATAGCTGGAACGGCCACATACGGAGTGGCCTTTCAATGACTGCGGACGCCAGCCACTACCCCCTGACCAGGGTCTGAGAGTCAATGTGACTACAGTGGAGTCTGTGGCAGTGGACCACACTCTTTTGGAACGGTATAGCTCACTAGGGAAGCTACTTCGAGTCACGGGATGGATAATGCGGTTTTTCCATAATTGTCGAAGCCCTGCTGCTCAGCGCAACCTGTCACCTGTAATGGGACCTGAGGAGCAGCAAAAGGCTCTCTCACGTTGGGTGAAGGTCGTACAGGGAAAGGAGTTCCAGGATGAACTTAGGATCTTGCGGACTGGCGTGGGCAGAATGAAGAAGAGCCTTGTCCGCCTCAACCCGTTTATTGATGAGCACGGAATGCTCCGGGTGGGAGGCCGACTACGGAATGCCGAATTGCCCTATTCAGCGCGGCATCCTTTAATTCTTCCCAAAAAGGGAGCTCTGGTGGAGCTGTTGGTTTGGGACCGTCACATCAGAAACTCACATGCAGGCTGCAACACTCTGCTGGGCATTTTGCAGCGGGAGTTCTGGATTTTGTCGGCACGGAGAGTGATACGGAGCGTTGTGTTTCGTTGCTTGCCTTGTTACCGGCTCAAGGCAGCCACAATGCAGCCACAAATGGGAGATCTCCCGCCCGACCGAGTTACGGAAGCTCGGCCGTTTGCTGGTGTGGGGACAGACTTCGCGGGGCCTTTCATGGTCAAGACATCACGCCTTCGCAATGCGAAGTCGGTTAAGGCATATTTGTGCGTCTTCGTGTGTCTGGCGACCAAGGCCGTTCATTTGGAAATGGTAGCTGATCTCTCTACGGAGGCCTTTTTGGCAGCGCTGGACCGATTCGTTTCTCGACGGGGGATACCGGCCTTGATACGATCGGATTGTGGTACCAACTTCAAGGGCGCCGATCGTTGTTTAAAGGAAATTGTATTATTTTTAAGTCAAAATGAGCGAGAGATCGGCACGGCCATCGCCAGTCGGGGCATTTCGTGGTATTTCAGTCCACCTGGATGCCCCCACTGGGGTGGAATATTTGAGGCAGTGGTTCAGTCTGCCAAGACTCATTTGTATCGGGTCATCGGCTCAACGATCCTCTCTTTCGAGGAATTGTCAACGGTGTTTTGCAAAATTGAGGCAGTTTTAAATTCGCGCCCCTTGTGTCCGTTGAGCGCTGACCCGAATGACCTGGAGGCCATTACCCCAGGTCATTTTTTGATTGGCCAACCACTTAACGCCTTGCCGGAGTATCCGTATACAGATGTTAAGCTGTATAGGTTGTCACGGTATCAGATGCTGCAGAAAATGACTCAAAATTTTTGGAAGCGATGGTCGCTTGAGTATTTGCACATTCTTCAGCAACGCGTTAAGTGGACGGACAGGACGACCCCACCGTGCGTTGGAGACCTCGTACTGGTTAAGGATGCTAACCTATCACCGTTGTGCTGGCGACGGGGGCGCATCGTTAACTTGATAGCGGGCAAGGATGGGTCTCCACGGATCGCAGATGTACAAGTGAGGGACTCGATCCTTAGACGGGCGGTTTCAACGTTATCCCGACTACCGGGAGTTTGAGCGGACCGACGACGGGTCGGTCCGTGGCGGGTGATTGTTGAGAACCGATAGTTTTATCCACTGGCCACACAACCAGTTAGTTCACTTTTATTCCGTGGCGCTTCGAGCGCACGGGCTGTCGCGCAGACGCGTGCCGGCGCCATTGTTGCTGCATGTTGTTATCAACGTAACGGGTCTTGAACATTAAAACCTCCGTGGTTTCGGGCGATTTTTGGAAGTCTTACACTTTAACGGAAAGTGTTGAGATACGGCACGGTTCCTTGTACGGTGGGCTGCTTCGGGCGCCCCAAGGATAGTTATTTAGAGTGATATAAGGACTGCTACTGTGTGAACTGTTATTCGGTGTGGTGTTCGGTGTTTTTGCGGATGAGATCGGAGCGGCGGCGGCGCAGACCGGCACGTCGTTTATTGCCGCAAGTAACATAAGTACATACACTTTTACACAAAACAGAAACACATACTTGCGGCCGGGAAGAGATTCGGCTGAAATCCAGGTTAGCAACATAGATTAAGTTAGGTTAAGTACATAGGGCGCGTATCGCGTTCCATTGTTTCGCGCTAGGCAAGATTGCTTTGATAGTTTCCCATCACATGGGCCCGTGGGAGGTTCAATTTGTGTCTGGCGGAAACAAATTTTGGTAGCAGAGCGTGGTTCCGATCCACGGACCTCTGGGTTATGGGCCCAGCACGCTTCCACTGCGCCACTCTGCTACCAAAATTTGTTTCCGCCAGACACAAATTTAACCTCCCACGGGCCCATGTGATGGGAAACTATCAAAGCAATCTTGCCTAGCGCGAAACAATGGAACGCGCTACGCGCCCTATGTACTTAACCTAACTTAATCTATGTTGCTAACCTGGATTTCAGCCGAATCTCTTCCCGGCCGCAAGTATGTGTTTCTGTTTTGTGTAAAGTGTAGTATGTGTGTTACTTGCGGCAATAAACGACGTCCCGGTCTTCGCCGCCGCCGCTCTGATCTCGTCAGCAAAACACCAAACACAGTTCACACTGTAGTAGTCCTTATATCACTCTAAATAACAATCCTTGGGGCGCCCGAAGCAGCCCACCGTACAAGGAATTGTGCCGTATCTCAACACTTTCCGTTAAAGCGTAAAACTTCCAAAATCACCCGAAAACCACGGAGGTTATAATGTTCAAGACCCGTCACGTTATAGCAATGTGCAGCAACAATGGCGCCGGCACGCGTCTGCCGGCGACAGCGCGCGCGCTCGAAGCGCCACGGAATAAAAGTGAACTAACTGGTTGTGTGGCCAGTGGATAAAAACTATCGGTTCTCAACAATCACCCGCCCCGGACCGACCCGTCGTCGGTCCGCTCAAACTCCCGGTAGTCGGGATAACGTTGAAACCGCCCGTCTAAGGATCGAGTCCCTCACTTGTACATCTGCGATCCGTGGAGACCCATCCTTGCCCGCTATCAAGTTAACGATGCGCCCCCGTCGCCAGCACAACGGTGATAGGTTAGCATCCTTAACCAGTACGAGGTCTCCAACGCACGGTGGGGGTCGTCCTGTCCGTCACTTAACGCGTTGCTGAAGAATGTGCAAATACTCAAGCGACCATCGCTTCCAAAAATTTTGAGTCATTTGCTGCAGCATCTGATACCGTGACAACCTATACAACTTAACATCCGTATACGGATACTCGGCAAGGCGTTGAGTGGTTGGCCAATCAAAAAATGACCTGGGGTAATGGCCTCCAGGTCATTCGGGTCAGCGCTCAACGGACACAAGGGGCGCGAATTTAAAACTGCCTCAATTTTGCAAAACACCGTTGACAACTCCTCGAAAGAGAGGATCGTTGAGCCGATGACCCGATACAAATGAGTCTTGGCAGACTTAACCACTGCCTCAAATATTCCACCCCAGTGGGGGCATCCAGGTGGACTGAAATACCACGAAATGCCCCGACTGGCGATGGCCGTGCCGATCTCTCGCTCATTTTGACTTAAAAAGAATACAATTTCCTTTAAACAACGATCGGCGCCCTTGAAGTTGGTACCACAATCCGATCGTATCAAGGCCGGTATCCCCCGTCGAGAAACGAATCGGTCCAGCGCTGCCAAAAAGGCCTCCGTAGAGAGATCAGCTACCATTTCCAAATGAACGGCCTTGGTCGCCAGACACACGAAGACGCACAAATATGCCTTAACCGACCTCGCATTGCGAAGGCGTGATGTCTTGACCATGAAAGGCCCCGCGAAGTCTGTCCCCACACCAGCAAACGGCCGAGCTTCCGTAACTCGGTCGGGCGGGAGATCTCCCATTTGTGGCTGCATTGTGGCTGCCTTGAGCCGGTAACAAGGCAAGCAACGAAACACAACGCTCCGTATCACTCTCCGTGCCGACAAAATCCAGAACTCCCGCTGCAAAATGCCCAGCAGAGTGTTGCAGCCTGCATGTGAGTTTCTGATGTGACGGTCCCAAACCAACAGCTCCACCAGAGCTCCCTTTTTGGGAAGAATTAAAGGATGCCGCGCTGAATAGGGCAATTCGGCATTCCGTAGTCGGCCTCCTTGTTTCCGCCAGACACAAATTGAACCTCCCACGGGCCCATGTGATGGGAAACTATCAAAGCAATCTTGCCTAGCGCGAAACAATGGAACGCGATACGCGCCCTATGTACTTAACCTAACTTAATCTATGTTGCTAACCTGGAGTTCAGCCGAATCTCTTCCCGGCTGCAAGGTTGTGTCTCTGTTTTGTGTAAAAGTGTATGTCTGTTACTTGCAACCATAAACGACGTCCAGGTCTGCGCCGCCGTCGCTCCGATCTCGTCCGCAAACACACCGAACACCACACCGAATAACAGTTCACACAGTAGCCGTCCTTATATCACTCTAAATAACTATCCTTGGGGCGCCCGAAGCAGCCCACCGTACAAGGATTTGTGCCGTATCTCAACACTTTCCGTTAAAGTGTAAGACTTCCAAAAATCGCCCGAAAACCCCGGAGGTTATAATGTTCAAGACCCGTTACGTTGATAGCAACATGCAGCAACAATGGCGCCGGCACGCGTCTGCGCGACAGCCCGTGCGCTCGAAGCGCCACGGAATAAAAGTGAACTAACTGGTTGTGTGGCCAGTGGATAAAACTATCGGTTCTCAACAATTACCCTCCCGGTAGTCGGGATAACGTTGAAACCGCCCGTCTAAGGATCGAGTCCCTCACTTGTACATCTGCGATCCGTGGAGACCCATCCTTGCCCGCTATCAAGTTAACGATGCGCCCCCGTCGCCAGCACAACGGTGATAGGTTAGCATCCTTAACCAGTACGAGGTCTCCAACGCACGGTGGGGTCGTCCTGTCCGTCCACTTAACGCGTTGCTGAAGAATGTGCAAATACTCAAGCGACCATCGCTTCCAAAAATTTTGAGTCATTTGCTGCAGCATCTGATACCGTGACAACCTATACAGCTTAACATCTGTATACGGATACTCCGGCAAGGCGTTAAGTGGTTGGCCAATCAAAAAATGACCTGGGGTAATGGCCTCCAGGTCATTCGGGTCAGCGCTCAACGGACACAAGGGGCGCGAATTTAAAACTGCCTCAATTTTGCAAAACACCGTTGACAATTCCTCGAAAGAGAGGATCGTTGAGCCGATGACCCGATACAAATGAGTCTTGGCAGACTTAACCACTGCCTCAAATATTCCACCCCAGTGGGGGCATCCAGGTGGACTGAAATACCACGAAATGCCCCGACTGGCGATGGCCGTGCCGATCTCTCGCTCATTTTGACTTAAAAATAATACAATTTCCTTTAAACAACGATCGGCGCCCTTGAAGTTGGTACCACAATCCGATCGTATCAAGGCCGGTATCCCCCGTCGAGAAACGAATCGGTCCAGCGCTGCCAAAAAGGCCTCCGTAGAGAGATCAGCTACCATTTCCAAATGAACGGCCTTGGTCGCCAGACACACGAAGACGCACAAATATGCCTTAACCGACTTCGCATTGCGAAGGCGTGATGTCTTGACCATGAAAGGCCCCGCGAAGTCTGTCCCCACACCAGCAAACGGCCGAGCTTCCGTAACTCGGTCGGGCGGGAGATCTCCCATTTGTGGCTGCATTGTGGCTGCCTTGAGCCGGTAACAAGGCAAGCAACGAAACACAACGCTCCGTATCACTCTCCGTGCCGACAAAATCCAGAACTCCCGCTGCAAAATGCCCAGCAGAGTGTTGCAGCCTGCATGTGAGTTTCTGATGTGACGGTCCCAAACCAACAGCTCCACCAGAGCTCCCTTTTTGGGAAGAATTAAAGGATGCCGCGCTGAATAGGGCAATTCGGCATTCCGTAGTCGGCCTCCCACCCGGAGAATTCCGTGCTCATCAATAAACGGGTTGAGGCGGACAAGGCTCTTCTTCATTCTGCCCACGCCAGTCCGCAAAATCCTAAGTTCATCCTGGAACTCCTTTCCCTGTACGACCTTCACCCAACGTGAGAGAGCCTTTTGCTGCTCCTCAGGTCCCATTACAGGTGACAGGTTGCGCTGAGCAGCAGGGCTTCGACAATTATGGAAAAACCGCATTATCCATCCCGTGACTCGAAGTAGCTTCCCTAGTGAGCTATACCGTTCCAAAAGAGTGTGGTCCACTGCCACAGACTCCACTGTAGTCACATTGACTCTCAGACCCTGGTCAGGGGGTAGTGGCTGGCGTCCGCAGTCATTGAAAGGCCACTCCGTATGTGGCCGCTCCAGCCATTGAGGCCCCCACCAGAGAGAATGCTCAACCAGAGCAGGCGCCGGGCAGCCGCGACTCGAGCAGTCTGCCGGGTTAACTTCACCTGGAACATGTCTCCAGACCAGAGGAGTCTCCGAGTTATTTATCTGTGACACTCGGTTGGCCACAAATACCTCAAGCGTATGGACCGAAGCCTGCAGCCAGCACAACACGATCTGGCTGTCCGTCCATGCGTAAACCGTGTCATTCAGATCCACCGTGCCACGCAAGTTCTGCGCCACATGGTTCAGGAGGCGGGTCAGGAGCGCGGCACCCGCCAATTCCATCTTCGGAATCGTCCACCGGGTCCGAACAGGCGCAACCTTGCTCTTGGCCATGACCAAGCGTACAACACCCTCGCCAGCAGTCTCACCTGTTCTCAGGTAGACCGCGGCCGCGTACCCTTTCTCAGACGCATCGCAGAACCCATGCAGGGTCACCCTGGCTCCCGGCTGAGGGAGCAGTTTGCGCGGGATCTCAATTTCTTTAATATGCGGCAGTGTGGTCACGAATGCCGTCCACTCGTGCAGCAGCTCGTCCGTGAGCTGCTCATCCCAGCCTAGTTGGGCCAACCAAAGCTTCTGCATGAAGAACTTTGCCATGAACGTGACCGGAGAGATCCAACCGTTTGGATCAAACGTTCGTGCGATAGTCGAAAGGACTGATCGCTTGGTCCAGGTCTTCGACAGCAATTCGGCCTCACAATTGTATGTGAAGACATCCTGAGTCGGTCGGTACTGGACCCCCAAAATTGCCAACGCATGAGGATTATCCGAGTCCTCAAACAAATGCGGGTCTTGTTGGTGCTCAACTGGTAGTCCTGCCAGCACCTCTGGGCAGTTTGACAGCCACTTCCTGAGTTCATAGCCACCGGAGGCCATGAGCGCCACCAATTCATCCCTTAGGATGAGCGCCTGCTCAATGCTGTCCGTGCCCGTACAAATGTCATCCACGTAGACATCCCGGTCGATGACTGCAGCTGCGCGAGGGAAGCGCAGCCGTTCCTGGTCAGCCAGCTCTCGTAGCGTCCGCATCGCTACATACGGGCTGGGCTTTAATCCGTACGTGTTCGTGTTCAGCTCATACGTGATCATCGGTTCTTCTGGGCTCTCTCGCCACAATATCAGCTGGAACCGACGGTCATCCGCATGGATCTCCGTTTGGCGAAACATCATCCTCACATCCGTAACGAAGACAACTTGGTGTCTCCTGAAGTCCGTTAGAATGTCTGCAATGTCTCTGGTCAACTTAGGACCAGTGTGCAGGCATTGATTCAGAGACACCCCGTTAGATGTCGCCGCGCTCCCGTCGAACACGACCCTGATCTTGGAGTCAGGTGTCTTCAGGACTGCATGATGAGGCAATACGTAGTGCTCCTCACGACGCCAGTCTACCCTAGATACCGACATGTGACCCAAAGCCAAATATTCACGCATGAACTCAACATACTTTCGCCGAAAGTTGGAGTCCCGTTTCATGCGCCTTTCCATGGCCATCATCCGTTTCTCAGCCAGGCCCCTGGAGCTCCCCAGCGGAGGTCGCGTCGATAGAAATGGCAGCCGTGTCATAAATCTGCCCGAAGGGAGGCGCACCGTGTTGCACTGATAAAATGTCTCGCACTCCTCGTCCAGTGGGCTTGTCCTGGGAGCTGTGGGTGGCTCTTCTGTTGCCCAGAACCTTTGCAGGACCTCCGATAACACGCTGCCGTAGTATATGTTGCTATAATCCGTTGCGTCCTGTGGTCCCCGTACTGGGCCCAATAATGCGTACCCACCTGCGGTACACACGGCCACCAACCCGTTTGGTTGCAGCTCCCGCTTACCGCTCCGCAGCAGCTTCCCGAGGACGTCAGTTCCAAGTAAGACGTCCACCCGTCCGGGAATCGCGAAGTGAGGGTCGGCCAACTCCAATCCCTTGGTCAGCTTCGTTACCGCCGGCGGTAACCGTACCGAAGGAAGAACCCCGACCACTTCATCCAAAACAATAGCCGTGGCCTTCACCCGCGTGATCGATGCCGAGTCACCCATCTCAAACAGGAGGTCCGTCTGACCCCTGATGTGAGGCACCTGATTGCCACCTATACCTATTGCGCCATCCCGTGATGGCTCCAACCTGAGGCCCAGCCTGGCCACTAGGCGGCTGGACACGATACAACCTTGTGCCCCCGAATCCAGTAGTGCCCTCACTGGCACTGGCTGTCCATCCGTGCCCCTGACGGTAATCACGGCCGTCGGTAATAATACCGTCACTGGCGGGGTGGGCACGACGGATGAACAGACTGCTAATTGCTAGCAGGGGGCACCTCCCTCCCCTTCTGCTGGAGGGGGAGAGGGCCCCTGGCCCAGGTATGGGTCCCACCCCGGGTAGTACACCCCTCGACCCATCGGTGCCATGCGCGCCGGCTGGTAATAACCCATCGGCATCCGTCCCATCTGCGGCGGACGCGCCATCAAACGTGGGCGCTCTGCGAGGGGTGGGGAGAAGCGATTACTCGGGGGCGGCAACCTGCCCCCCAGCGCGGCCGAGTAAGTCGCGTAGCCCGACTCCCCATGGGTCATCTCCGGGCACCCGCCCGTATCTCGGCGCCGATCCCCCCCCCGCGGAGGAGACTGCGGCATCCGGCGGTACTCCGGAGTCCCCGGTGACCCCCCACCCCGGGAGGGCGGCGACCGCTGGTCTCTGGGTGACCCCCCTCCCCGGTGGGGGGGCGACCGTCCACCCAAGGCTGGCTTAGGAGAGGGGGGATGACCTCCCGATGAGGCCCCGTACCGCTCCCCACTCTCAGCCAGGCAGAGAAGTTCATGATGGGCTCCTCCGCATACTCGGCAGTTGGTGGTCTTACTGCATTCACGCACATAGTGTGCGCCTAGGCAGCGGAAGCACAAGTTTCGCTGCTTGACCACCCCCCTGCGCCTCTGCACCCGCTGTGCTCCAAAATCCGCGCACGCGGTGATCGCGTGTCCCCCCTTCCGGCAGAAGGGGCACACCTCCGATTGGAGGGCGTTGTACCGCTGTCCTCCCCGACGGGGCTCCACCGGTTTGGGCCCAACCGTACGCCGGGGTGACGGGGGGGGTTGCGGCGTGGTTGCCCCTTGGCAATCCGCCCGCCTGCACTCACCCTCCAGGAACGCCCTCAATTCGTCAAATGTTGGGAGGTGACTCGACGAATCACCCCCATGTGACTGCTCAAACCGCGCCACCACCTCACTAGGTAACTTGCGCAAAACCCGGTTCACTATAATATACTTGTTATCCCCTAGTGACAACTTGAGTCGCTCCAGCGTATTCACCGCCACCGTGACGGGATTAAGGATTTTCGACCTTATTTCATGTGCATTAGTGACCTTCGATATACTAAATATTTTTTCGATGAGCCCATCAATAATTAATCGCCGGTTATCATATCGGTCAATTAATAGGCCCCATGCCGTCTCGTAACTGGAATCCGTAATCTCCAAATGAGTCAAAATATCATGAGGCTCACCGCGTAATCTCCCCATCAACTGCGCCATTTTATACGCGGGGGTCAAATCCGTGCGCGAGTGCACCACGCTGTTAAAAATGTCGCGAAACCTCGGCCAGTCGGCATATTCACCACAAAATTCCGGGACATTCACCGGTGGCAACGGCGCCATTAGTGCCACACCACTGGGTGCACGCCTTACCCCAACATCCCCTTTTCGGGCGCGCTCGATATCCGCTGCCGCTTGGATGATACTCATCACCATATCACCGCACTGGTCTACATTGCGTTGCACCACTTCAACAGCCTGGGTCCGACTTTCCCCAGTCTCCTCTTCGTCAATACGGGCCAAATATTCGGCATGCAATTTCAATACCGCGTCATATCTTTCATCTACCTGTCGCGCGCGTGACAATAATGCGTCCTCGCGATCCGTACGACCAATTAACGTAACGACTAATGAAAACCATCTTAATTCCGATTCGACCCTTGACGCGATCGTTTTAACTACTGAGGGAGCCATGGTACCAACCTCAATAACACGGATCAATAATAATATAACCCGAAAACAAATTAATTAATTTGGGTGAATAATTTTGTCCGTGGAACCCCGATTTTCGACAATAACAATCCGTTTTTAGGGTTCCGTAGCCAAATGGCAAAAAACGGAACCCTTATAGATTCGTCATGTCTGTCTGTCTGTCTGTCTGTCCGTCTGTCCGTCTGTCCGTCTGTCCGTCCGTATGTCACAGCCATTTTTTTCCGAAACTATAAGAGCTATACTGTTGAAACTTGGTAGGTAGATGTATTCTGTGAACCGCATTAACATTTTGATTCAAAAATAAAAAAATAATAATAAATATTGGGGGCTCCCCATACTTAGAACTGAAACTCAAAATTTTTTTTTTCATCAAACACATACGTGTGGGGTATCTATGGATAGGTCTTCAAAAATGATATCGAGGTTTCTAAAATATTTTTTTTTCTAAACCGAATAGTTTCCGTGACAGACGCTTCCAAAGTGGAAAAAAGTTGGTCCCCCCCCCTCTAACTTCTAAAATAAGAAAATGAAAAATCAAAAAAAAACATATGATGTACATTACTATAAAAACTACCAACGAAAATTGTTTTGAACGAGATCTAGTAGGTAGTTTTTTTTTTAATACCAAATACCTAACTTTGCACCTAATTTATATGGGGCGCTATACATACCAGGTGCAAACTTAACTTAAACACTTAGGGATGGAAAGTGTTTGTACGGAACCCTCGGTGCGCGAGTCCGACTCGCACTTGGCCGGTTTTCTTTTTCGTACCAAACGCGACAACTTCAAAGTTATTCACCCAACACCAATATATTACGCAAAGGAAAACAACACTAAATGTATTTAAATTAAATGTATTTTGAGTGAATAATAGTTCAGCGGAACCCCAATTATTAATTACTTATTAATACGTTTCTCCGTATCGAAACGCAACTATATTTACTTTATTCACTCAACTAACATTTAATTGAAAGTAATAACTAATATTCTTATAATTTAGTTACTCTTAATTACGCAAATACAACTTAACGTTAATAGATTGGAATGCGAAACAAGCGCAATCCACCGTCAAATTTCAATTATGATTTCGATGCAACTAAATTACTTTATTTCTACGTAAATGAATCGAATATCTTTTCTGTGGATATGAACCACGCTCTGCTACCAAAATTTGTTTCCGCCAGACACAAATTGAACCTCCCACGGGCCCATGTGATGGGAAACTATCAAAGCAATCTTGCCTAGCGCGAAACAATGGAACGCGATACGCGCCCTATGTACTTAACCTAACTTAATCTATGTTGCTAACCTGGAGTTCAGCCGAATCTCTTCCCGGCTGCAAGGTTGTGTCTCTGTTTTGTGTAAAAGTGTATGTCTGTTACTTGCAACCATAAACGACGTCCAGGTCTGCGCCGCCGTCGCTCCGATCTCGTCCGCAAACACACCGAACACCACACCGAATAACAGTTCACACAGTAGCCGTCCTTATATCACTCTAAATAACTATCCTTGGGGCGCCCGAAGCAGCCCACCGTACAAGGATTTGTGCCGTATCTCAACACTTTCCGTTAAAGTGTAAGACTTCCAAAAATCGCCCGAAAACCCCGGAGGTTATAATGTTCAAGACCCGTTACGTTGATAGCAACATGCAGCAACAATGGCGCCGGCACGCGTCTGCGCGACAGCCCGTGCGCTCGAAGCGCCACGGAATAAAAGTGAACTAACTGGTTGTGTGGCCAGTGGATAAAACTATCGGTTCTCAACACATGCCTTTTGTCGCATAGGTTCTCTCTTGTCCTCGAAACGAAGCAAAATAAAAATAATAACGTTTTGGTATCTACGGATAGGTAGTTAATTTCATATACCAAGGCCCGATTCCATCGAATTCCAATGGTGAGGCCAGTTTAGACTAAGTGATGAAGGTAAAAGAACTATATTAACCACACTTTACGGTACTAGTATAAGTATTTATTAGAGAATAAATATAATAGTTACATATTTATGCACTTGACTGTACTGTTATTTATGTAGGTAGGTTTACCACTTATCTTACCTCACTGTAAATTGTATATGCCCGACCTCTATTGTTTGTCACTAGAAACGACATCTATTTCCAGACAAATGCTCCGGGAGCTGATACCAGCGGATTTGATAAAGCTACAAAGTTCTGCCGACTGGAAACGAGCCATCGTGGCTTCCTACAACCAGGACGCCGGCATGACACCAGAGGACGCCAAGATCACCTTCCTCAAGGTCATCTACCGGTGGCCGACTTTCGGCTCCGCGTTCTTTGAGGTCAAGCAGACGACTGAGCCCAACTATCCGGAGCTATTGCTTATTGCCATCAACAAGCACGGAGTCAGTCTCATCCACCCGCAGTCCAAGGTAACCGCAACATTTCTATCTCTGATGGTCAATCGATTGATTGTTACTTAATTACTCTATTAAGGAAAGGCTCAAAGGTTTAATTGATTTTGACTTTTCTTTGTTTGCAATATTAATTACGTTTTAATGACATGTTATGTAGATAGATAATTCAGTTGGAACAATTGTAAATATCACCTATTTGTTTATGATTACGGAATCATAATCGAGTATGTGATCGTAATCTTCGATCGATTCAAATCTACAAAATGGTAACGCGACGATCTTTACTTTTCAGGATATTCTCGTCACACATCCATTCACCAGGATATCTAACTGGTCATCCGGCAACACATATTTCCACATGACGATAGGCAACCTGGTCCGCGGCTCCAAACTCCTGTGCGAGACTTCGCTGGGCTACAAGATGGATGACCTGCTCACGTCTTACATCTCGCTCATGCTTACCAACATGAACAAGCAGCGGTCTATGCGCGTCAAGTGAACCTGCGCTCCACAGATTGTGCAATCGCGGAACTGAACTGCTTACTTTATAAAATTAAAGTCTAGTGAACGAATGGTTGTCTATGCTTAGAATACGCGCGAATATAAGTATTTAACTTTGCAGTTAATAAACTTATGTACTTCAACTATATTGTTTAAGGTGCGCTTATATATTGAAATGGATTTACTATGCTTATAAATATGGTGTATGTCGGTACCTATAGGAACTCATTTTGCATTGATAATTGTACATCACAGTCCCTTTGTGTAGTATGATTATGAATTGTTTAATGTAATGTAGGGTAGGCGGTACTTGTAACCGGAAAATAGATGCACAAAGTTAAATAACTATTCAATTCAATAAGTACGAGTATAAATAGAAAATTAAACATGATTGATAAGAGTAGGTACTCTTAAAGATCGTTAGGAGGATTGTAATTAAGTTGTATCCGTCCATAATTTATTAGTATTTTTAACGGTAACTGCTTTTAGAAGGCCTGGGATTCTCTAACAAAAAGCGTTTAATTTCAATAAGCTAATATCAAATAATAGACTAGAATGTGCGATGCATGACGTTAACTATGCGATACCTATTCAATAAAACAGAGATCGGTGTCTTTCCCAAAGTTATTTCTTTCCTATTTATTATAGTATAGTTCTCGACATACAATGAGTATACTATACATATAAATTATACTTATATTTGAACACGGTGTAAAAAATATCGATAAATAAATTTACACTTTCCATATTACGATCGGGAGAATGTATGTTAGTGTTTTACAGCTACAAGTAGTAGCTTGTAGATTTGAATATAAAGATCTGTTATATCGTATTTATATAAGTAATTGGTTACTTAGTAGGTTATTTTAATTAAATTAATAAATAATCATCCATATCATATATTATGTTTGTTAATCAAATGCCTTGCTTGACGTAGCTGAGAAATACCGATAGCTATTTTAGTTATACCTATATATTTTCTTAAATAATTCAATTATTTTATATAGATATATTCGGAATTATTATTTGTAGGCAAAGTAGTAAATCGAGTTAGGTGTCTAAAGATTACGTCGAGCTAAGTATTGTGTTAAATTGTCAATATAATGCCATGAGTCCGGAGACATTTCTTCTGTTTGTTTATTCGCTTTAGTCAAAAACGTTGCATTTGTGAGTGGTATAAACATGAGTCACAATCACGTACTTTGGTTTTATTTTACTACACAACTTTGTCTGCGTAAAACCCTTTTTTATCATAGTCAGGTAAAGAGTAGGTATCCTATAACCATCTTTGGATGTCCAGTTATCCCTGTCCCTGTTGGTTAAAATTTGTCCAGCTGTTTCGACGTGATAATAAATAAAAATAAATAAATATTAAGGGACAATCATACACAAATCGACCTAGTCCCAAACTAAGCAAAGCTTGTACTATGGGTACTAGACGACGATGACCCAAGAACAAATATGTGATGAGAGGACAAATGCCTAAATTATGACCAATTGATGGTGCCAGACTGGATAATAAGATTTTTCCTGAAATCATGACCCCTCTATATAGGAAACTAATTATGAATACAAATCTAGTAGGTATTTTATAATAGTATCTTCTTTAGATAACTGATGTAAGTTATGAGAATTCTGTCGTATCAACAATCAATGGATTATGTTAGCCATGAACAAAACACTAACGCGTGTCAATGTTTAGTTTGCAGTATTTAAATATATCCTTGCATAGTGTGTACGTACAGTCAAAGAAATTAAACACGTACCTTTTTCGTCATAAGGGGTCAAAAAGCTACACGTTTTAGTTTCCATTACTGTGCCTAGGTACAAACTCCAGGTGTTTAGTAAACGAAGAATACATTCTTACATGAGAGTATCTATCTCTTTCGCTTATTGTTGTCACTTTTGGTAGTCATTTATCTTAATTTATATAAAATATTCTACCCTAGCTGATCTTATATCTTCCCATCTGTGGTTAATCGCTGGCATAAAATTGATCGGCATAACGTATTGTCTAGATTAAAGTCGTTAGCCATAATTCTAAAATTATTAACTTTACAAGAGTTTTGAGAATATAGGTTTGTTTTATAATTTTAAGTACCGTATGTGCCTCTATGCTTGATATAGTTACGTCGTTTTTTCCTTAGAGCAAAACAAAATACGATTTTTAAGAAGGTATAGCTACTATAAGTATCTATGCAATATTACTATTGATACTTACTCCAGCGTATCGGGGCCCGAGTACACAATGTGGTTAGGTAAGTTGGAATCGAGGGTACAAGTTGTTATTATACGGAGCGATTGCATGTTTCGTGTCCACAAAAAGTATAAAATTACCGCAAATTAGGTAGGTACAGCGGCACAAAGCATGTGCCGTGATTACTGTTTAACAGTCCACTTTTACAACTGGTCATTATATTATTTAGACTGAGGACCCGCTTTGAATGTTTTTGAAGGTGTGTTTAGTTTGGATTGTTGTGGGGACTTAATTATACGTTTGAGCCTAAAATAAATATATAAAGATCTAACGATTTTTTTCATAACCGTTTGTACGTACCTAGATCTATTATGTTCCTGAAGATGTTTTAATACGGTGCTACTTACGTGCCTTCCTAGTATTTTAATATTATAGTTACGCACCCAATAGCAAACATAAATATTATATATGTTTCCAGACAAAGAGATATGTAAAATAAAAAATACATTCTGAGATGAATGCGAGGTCTGATGGAGTAACTTGTCATTTGATGCTTTTCAAAGGGTAGGTAGTGCTGGATACCAGTGACGTGGCGTTCATAGAACTCGATTCCCACCGGCTTTAGGTTGTTTTGGCACTTGTACTTATTGATTACTTCAATATCGAGGTCAGCTCCGGCTTGCCTAAGAATACTTTTTTGACTACGGCGCATCTGGCAGGGTACCTAACCTGGCTGAATTTGACAAATTCAAGTCCCAGAATCAAGTCTCAATCATAACTTAACAGACGTGAAAGAAATGGACAATCCAGAAGGAACGGTGTCATATTCGAACGTAACAAACACAAATTATCATTACGTATATTATTTAGAGCTTAGAATTGGTCGACTTGGTTGAACAAGCCGAGGTATAAGCAACTACAAACAGCAAGAGGTACTGGTATAACAAGCGGTAGCCCACATTCTAACAATTAAAGAAAAAGCAGGCTATTAGAAAAACTGTTAATTGGAACAAAAAAATATATATATCCGTAATAAAGTCGTGGGATTTTCTCACGGCACTGCCTATTCTGGCAGAGCGGGGAATAATGACGACGCATTGTGAAGCAGGAAGTCATTTATCTACCATCAAGAATATGAGTGTTTACAGCAATTTCGTGTCTGATTTCTCATCCTAAAGTGCGCAATTTTGGGTGACGGAGTCCACCCGAAAGGCGGTGACTAACGTTTCTATTGTCTTTGGTGGTAGAGCGGGGGTTTTAAACTTTTTCTTGTACGAGTAGGTAGCCATTTAATATAAAAAACTATCTTATAATTTGTTTACTAAGCCAAGCCATCAAGTATTGGTATGTTATTTTATCGTTATAACGATGAAGGCTAATGACGGGCAGAGTTACCTATTTTACAACATGTATTGTATGTAAGTATGTAAACTCTTTATTGTACATTAATAAAATATATATATACATAGCAAGGACATTAAACCAATAATATGTACAAAGGCGAACTTATCCCTGTAAGGGATTTCTTCGAGTTAACCTTTACATGTATCATAATATAAAGCGACTATAATTAACCACGTAGCTATGTCATACGTAGGTATATTATACCTACCTACCTAACAGGTAGTCTCAAATATCTACCCTAGCCAAAAATATTAAAATTTTAGATGAACTACCAAAAACGGATAATCTTAAAAACTTATGACCTTTTATAAATGAAATAGGATTGGATTGCATATTGCGAAATAATACAATAGGAATTTGCTTGATAAGTATTTAAGAAATGATATGAAATAGAACATCAGCGTCCTGAATGGTCAAATTACTTCCTTTTATTCAGTTTTTGCTTCACATCATATTTAAAACTTTAAGGTTGACTAATTTATGTTGACATCAGGAAATTACCCTATTGAAAAGCTTTCTCTGTGTCCCTGTCGTATACATGATCAATTGAGAATAGATACTGGTATACGTTATTAATTAGTTACGCTGCTGGTAAGGTAGGTGGTAAGTGGTCATTGATGATGCCGTAGGCTGCTACGGCATCATCAATAAGGTCAAATTTCAACACGTTTTGTCATTTTTAATGGCTGCTTTACCATAACTAGAGGCATCACACTTGTCGCGACGTGACAATAGGGTAGTTTGGAGAGTTAATGGAATGGTATTATTTAATTAATCGAATTAAATTCGAAAACCGAAAAAAAGTAAGTAGTTCAACCTAATAAAATGTATTATTAAGCATTCGTTATAATAATTAAAACCATCTAGTCAATTGAAACGATGTTTAAGTGTTTACAATAATTTGTCACATGATCGCGAAAAGAGTGCGTCTCTAACCATAACGTCAGCATGGTGCTAAGCTGTTAGAGGCACACTGAGAGTTATAGATTAAATTAAAAACTACTCCAGATATCAAATTATTATAGAATATCTTTATCACATTAAAATATGATTACTTTATTAAAAAATATAATTTCGAATAAAATACCAAAATTCTGAAAATTTGCAAACAAGCCTTTATAATAATAAATACCCTTAGTTTGGATTCCTGTGAGAAAAAAAAGTACTTTATCTATTTGGAATAACTATAGAAATCATTATTTTTCTCAAACATGCAATGAAATGTCATTATTAACTTTTAAGGATATAGATAATGCTTGTTGTTTAATTTTAAGTTAAGATCTGTAACGCCTTGGCAGTTAGCTGTAAGTTGCAGGTATGTAATTATTATAAAATAAAATAAAAAATAAATAAATAAATAAAATCACAACGTGCGTTATAACAGGCTTCGAAGTATCACGATTCGGGCGGAACAACTCGAGAGAACTGTAAAGGAATTTCATACAAAATTGAAGGCCTAGGCCGCCAATACCTACTCACCCGGCAAGCCTTTCTTTTCCGGCGTCTGCAGTAATGTACTATATTATGTGTTTACAATGAAGCGAAAAATTTTAATGGTTCAGACAGGATTCGAACCTGCGTTTCCAACGGCTTTCCGGGCCAACACAGGCGTCCTACCAACTGGACCACCGAACCAGATGTCAGAGCCATTAAATCTTTCAACCAGTTGCTTCAACATGCCTTGGGGTGGCATCGTAGCGCCATCTACCGTAAAGATTTTGACTTTATAGTCGGCACCATCGTCTCAAATTTGGTGAGAATCGATAGTAGCGATGTGCTACACCCAAATTAATTATTTTTATTAAAGCAGTATCGTCTGCTAACGAAAACCAAACATTCATTCAAGCTTCATTGTAAACATTTGGTTTACGTTAGCAGACGATACTGCTTTAATAAAAATTACTATATTATGCTTAGATAGGTAGACTAAGGCATCTGTAAAAAATTTGCAAAGAAACTGATTGTTGCAAGAGTTTTTTACGTTAGGTATTTAAGTAGCACCTGAGCTAAGTAACTTTAATGATTTCATTACTTCACAGACTTCCTGGAAAGTTGAAATTGTAACTGTAGTTAAGCTGGCATTCAATCTTGACCAAAGCCTTCGTGTTTTTAATTAAAAATCTTCATAGATATTCCTTCTAAGCGAACAATGGCATACCAAGCCCCAGTAATCAAAGAGTCATTATAGAAATTGCCTTCCTGCTTACAGCGCTAAAATTAGAAAGATAAATGACACATAATACTTTAACTGTATAACAGTCACCTCTACAACTACTGGCATTGTAGCCGTGTCTACTTTATGGAATTAATTCGTAACTTCTTTGTAAATTGACTTGAAAAATCTGGAGACCGCGACTTTTAGAGGAACATTTGTTTGTAAATCGGGATGTACTCATTTTTAACCGACTTCATTAGGTTTCTTGAGGTATCTTTGTTTCAATGTTTGTTCTTTTTTTAATACCTACTCTGTCCTAAAATCCAACCTGACACTGAAGTAATGCTTCTGATGCCTCAAAAACTCCCAAAAAAAATAGCGCTTTAGTATATACGGTAGGTTTTGGAGTAGGTACGTCCTCGCTAAACCACAAAAACGTTCTCGAATATGCTACAACTCCACTACAGACATTAGAATGTTGTTTTTCCTGCGACCATAAGTGTTGTTTCCATACACGTCATGTAGTACGGTCAGCATCAAATAGCTGTCAATTTTACTACTGCCTTATGTCAAATTGCATACTAAAACTGCCAGCTACTTATGATATGATACTGAGTGGTGGTTGTACTTGGGACACGCACAATACATTATATAGATGCTACTACAAGGATAGCTATTCATTCACATATAATTTGAATCGAGCATACCCAATGGATATTGAAGTGACGTCAAAATTCCGAACAGGAAAGCAAGACTGGTACTGCCAATGAGTCTCTTTAAATGTGTTATCTATGCCATGGTATATTTTCAGAGGCTGAAAATGCGGGTTGCATGCAAAGCATAACGGTCTGATGAGTCCGTCTCTGTGATCACGATCATCGCGTCAGGATGTCTAGGTATAGGTATGTATTAAATATACTCGGAGACGTAACATTTCGAAACTGGATATCTGACAGTTTGCGCGTAATGCCTGTAAACAGCACCAAATTTAGTAATAATTAACTACTTCCTGCGGTCAATTTTAACTATAATTGTACGCTATTCAATCAGGTCATCGGGTGTCATGCGGGGTGCTCTGATTTGTCCTAACATCTGCGTATTATGTGGACGTCACAACACTTGACCATAATTATCTGAAGCAAGGAAAAATACGGTTCATGTTCATATATCAAGCATAGCAGGTACAATATCTTGACACCATTAATTGCTTCCTCCCATAAGCCCGCAGACTCCCGCTTCCGACAGACATGATCTAACGCCGCAACACAATAGATTACCTAGCCGCCTAGCTCGCATCGTGAGTGAGATGTAATTGCTGATATAACAATGATTTCTTATTCAAGTCTAAAGGAAATAACGGCAATCAACACTAATCTTCCCTTCACGGAAAAATCACTCGACATTTACGGATTAGCATTTTTTTTAAACTATGTGGTCATCTCATTGTGACTTACGATAATCTAGGATTAACTCAAATCCGCAGTGCAGGGCCTAGGGGCCCAGCTAGTCTAGGGGCCCTAGTTTCAGAAGCAGGACTTGCACCATACTTTATGTCCTCCATATTTATCGCTTCATCATCATCATCATCACCATTTCAGCCATAGGACGTCCACTGCAGGACACAGGCCTCCTCAATAGACTTCCACATGGGCCGGATAGCAGCGACCCGCATCTAGCGAGTCCCCGCAACTCTAACCAGGTCGTCCGACCACCTTACGGGTGGCCGTCCTACACTGCGCTTGCCGGTACGTGGTCTCCACTCGAGAACCATGTCGCTTAATACTATTTAATTTGCTGAAACCCGTTTCGGGATAGGGGAGGGGGCCCCAAATACCAAGTGCCTAGGAGCCCTGGCTCTCTAAGTCCGGGCTTGCAAATCAGGAGATGTGTAGGTGTATACACCCCCTTGAATGGTTTTCCATTTTCCAAGAATGTACAATAGACTACTTGTTTTGCCTGCACGTAGGTAACTTACTTACCTATGTGTTCAGCCTTTACAAGCACAAAAATACCAAACGAGAAAATTGAAAAATAAATAAAGAAACCAATACTACCGTCAGCCCATCTCGATTTACCCAATCCTACCATATTTTGATTACCTACCCACCCGTCTGCTCACACCGCATCTTATCGCTGGCAATCAAAGCACATCTAATCTAACTTTTGAAACAAACGAATATAAAATATTTTAATTGCTAATTTGATGTTGGGTGCTTCCTGCCGGCGCTCCCACGGTCGGAGATGACATGTTGGAAAACACGAGCAGCTCGCGGTTCCCACACTCTGCATATCTTGGCTCCATAGATCAACCTGGCAGAATGTAAAAAGCACAGACAATGATTCAATTGTGTACACATTGCTCGGCTTTCTCACAGCCCCCACCATGTAACACGTTTAATTAGTGGGGTAAATGACCAATATTCTGTTCCGGGACTGAGATTCGGTTAAGGGTGTCAGATTCGTTACCCGCTTTGAGGTCTTTCCTCGTAATTTTTGCTCCTTCATACTAAAAATCGCTGTAAATACATCAGTATATTTTTCCAGAGTTAAAAGGTTTTTAGAATCCTTAGACACATCCTGGTATCTCCATTCGTGAGATGGAAATTGCTAGTTTTCCCCGATAATTACGTAGCAGGATGCGTTTTTTTTCTTCAGATTATGAATGAATGGTTACGTGCTTATTCTAGCGTCATGATTTCTTGCACGTCATTGATGACAATAATGGCTGCAGTCACGGCATGAGAGGTTAACTGCAATTAAAATGAGAGCATGCATGCAGCCGGCTCGTTACGGTGGATCCCAGGAGGTTCATGTAAGAACAGCATCGAATGTTTTGCACTTTAACAGACATGGAAAAAACATGAGTAAGTACATACTTACAATTCGTGAGATATCTCGTACGTAACCTGTGGGCAAAATCTAATTTACAGTAATAATGAAAAATATTATTTGCCAGTCGTTGAATTTAAATGTTACAGAAGTACACCTAAATACTACATATAAATACTTAGGTACTTACCTAAGATTACCATTAAAGTAATCGTGTAATGAGATGTGGAAAATTTAACAAGTATGTACTTATAAATAATATAGTAGTATTTACATACCATTGGTTATGGGACGTCTGTCAAGTCATCACAGTACATTTTAATCGAAATTACATTATAAAATGAACTGGGATGACGGATGTCGCACATAGAATTTTCCCACACAGAAAATTTGGCTATGTGTACGACTGCAGCGCCGCCTAGCGTCTGTAACTAGAGGATTGTTAAATAATGAAATAGTGAAAAATCACAACACAAACTCAATTGTAACCAAACCATCGCCTACTGTTGTACCTTTTGCACTTAACCAATAGTTATAATTATAGATTATTTTTGAAATTACCTAGATAAATTGTCGCAACGGCGTCAGGTAGGGGTGTGTCACGTGTAGGGCACAGGTAAGTAGGTACAGTTTGGTAGTTCTTCAAAAAAATCTCGTTATTCAAATATCCTGCTATGTAAATAGCAGGAACGTCCGCGGAAATAAGTTTCTGATTAAGAAATTATGGAGAAGTACCATACGCAACAATTTAATAGGGTTTGTACCTTATCCCTTCCCGGAATATACGTACCTACTGGGATTTTCAGGAATCTCTATAGGACCAATAGGACTAACATTTCCGGGGTCTGCAAACTCTACCATTTAGGTTCTAAGTTGTGAGGATGAATATTGAATATACTGTCGGCGACGAGCGCTGTAGCCATGAGGAACATGTCAAACAGTTCAGCCAGAGATGTGAAGTAAGTATCATAGTGGGATCGTTGTTATTTGTATGAGGATGTACGTACTTTTGATTGTATTTGAATTTGAACTTGTGACTCTAGTTGTCGAGGAAAGATTTGAGTTCGCGGTGTTCAATCATCCATTAAACCAACATTTCAAAGGCTTCTGCAAATAATGCGTTACATAGCAGAATAAAAGGCACAATCCATAAAATATTTAGCAAAGTATGATTACGACGAATTCACTAAAAAAATAACTCGAATTAACCATCAGGTACCTAACCCACAAACAAGTTGCACATTGTGGGAGAACAGGAGAAACACGTCTTAGGAAAGAGAAAACTCGGGATATTCCTAATTTTGCTACACGTTACACAGACAGAGTGAAATCTGAGAACGAAACAGTTGATGAGAAACATATCTAATAATACCACTGTTATACATGATAACATGGCACAAAGATGGACGATCGCAAACCGGACATTATCAAGTCATAAAAGGTTTAAGACGTTTGTTATCTCAGACAATTACAGTGAGGAAATGATTAATTATGTAGCAGGATACGGGAAAGCCCGACATTAACAGTTATTAACTGATAATGAACGATCTGTGTGAGATCACGGTTTTTGCGCGGATTTCTTTCTTATAATGATCGATTATGTCCACGCATCTCTAGTGTGACGTCACCTGGCGTCACTAGTTGCATGGAGATAACGACTACTAGGAAATGCGACGGAATCGCCATGGGGATTGCTATGTGGAGATAATTGGCACCTGGTCAGTTGTTGCTTTGAAATATGAAGCAAGGGTCAGTCCAACAAAATGGATTTACGATCTGGGGCATGGTTGTCGTTAGATGATAGATAATTACAGAAAGTTGGGACATTGTAATGTCTTTAGAGGATTTAAATTCTGAGGAATAAACTTGAACATCACAGGGCTTTCTCGGGTTTGAAATGATGATGATTACGAGATTTCGCTTAATTATTACGTTTCTAAGTATACCATGGCTGACTATCCAATGACGCGGAGAAAACTAACCCATCAGGTTGCGTCTTTATGAAGTCCAAAATTAGGGCATTTGAATCTTAGTAATGTGATTGGTATTTTTTACACAGCTCTGCTCTGCTCCAGTGGCAGGCAGATTTAGTCGGACTCTCGCGTCGAGACCAAAATCCATGATGATATGATAGTCAGTGATGAATCCATGTGTCTAAATTATTGTATGGACAGACTATTTAGATATCTATATTTGAGCCGAATAATATTCCGACGTTTTTGAGTAAATCCAACGAACGCTGAAGGCTGATAATCAGGAGCGTTTCAACCGCTACCTCAGCTTTCATTACGATTACCGTCCAAATTTGCGTTCGTTGGGTTATTTAACGCCGTTAAAGGCCACGAAGTTTGCGCAAAACAATAGTTTTAAATTCTTGTAAGTGAGTATATAAATATACACATACTGTAACGATGGCGAACGCAACATTCTTCACACGGTTAAGACAAATATTATTACCTCTTTTTGCTTTTCCATCGTCTCATTAAAAGTAAACTGATTCATAATTATCTTGTGGATGCCCAGCTAACCCAACCATGCATAGTCTGAAATAGGTTCCTCACTTTTGGACTCTACGTGTTGGTGTTATGGTTCAAAAGTGATGAACACGAACAGTTTCATTCCCCGACTGTATCAAAATATTCAAAATCTGCTCAACCATTTTGAAATATTTTTCCAAATTGAAACAAACTTTAAAAATTAATAATAGAAAATAAAAACAAGCTAATTAACCTCCTCTTTTTTAAATCATAATAGAAAATAAAAACAAGCTAATTAACCGCCTCTTTTTTAAATCTGGACACGCTGTCTTTTTTTAAATATTTTTGGGGTCCAGGAGCGCTGGGAAATACTTTAATATTTACCTAATTATTTAAAACTACAGTCATCCGCTAAAAGGCAACTGGCTACTATAAGTAGGTATAGTTATTATAAGCATGTTCATGGGTATCAACGATGATTAAAAATATGTTTTCCTGAAATCCTGAAATATTCTATTAGATATGCGCTTATAAAATATTTACTCCAATATTTTTTTCAGCTACAATGTAACGGTTCACTACAGCATAAGTAATTCGCCCCCTTCGCCTTCAAGCTATTTAGCTGCCTAACGAACCCCGGAAACAAGCATTCTTATAAAATGTTCTTATAAATATTAGCGTCCATGTTACTCTGAATCTCAGCCACGAACAATGGCAAATGGGTATAAACTTATGATAATTATCAGAGGTCACCAGCGGCGAAGCGGAACGGTATGTAGGGGAAGACGCGTATTATCATGTGAAGAGGTTTTTTAAGACGTTCCCACAGAAACACTGATTCCTCGATCAACTGATTCATAATTATGCTTGACCTCAGCGCTTTAATTAGACAATAGGAATTAATTTAGTGCTTTACACTGGCGTGGGAATTTCAAAAACTAAAATGCGGGATCTAGGATCCGCGTATAGGTCTGATGAAAGTTTTGCACTCTTGGCCACTTTCTTGATATTTCATAAGTCGGTTTTTAAATCTGTTTTTTTTAAGGAATTGAACAGTTTTTGGCGTTATTAGATACTGACGTTTTTTCGGACTTGATGATATGAACGTTTTGCAACAGATTTTATCACGAAAATCATCTTCCGATTTCCATCGCACGAAGCAGAGATTTAAGAGGCCTTATTCTTAAAAAAAAAAAGTATTTCATACTATGACAAATACACATATTGATAATTTCAACTAACTTCTTGAAGTGAATATTACTTTTCCCTGAGTTCTAGATAGTAATATAGCAATTTCATGCTTTCATTGCGTGCAGTCGAAAATAAGTTAAAAACTAATTCTCCGCGTCAATTTTGTCGATTTCGAGTAGTTTTTGAAACAAAAATTATCAATGAAAAATTCGAACTGTAGGTTTCACATAATACCAATAAATCCCAATAGCCCTGTTCTAGGTAGTAACATCAATAATATGTTAAGAAACATGTTTGAACGTAGAGAAAATGTCTAAAACAATCAGAATTTTATGTTTGTCAGATATGATCAAAAGGAACATAAGGATGTAACTAGGCGTTCGAAAGTGGGCCGGTAAACATAGGTGCACGCCCCCTATTCACCAGTCGCCCGACTGTCTAAAGCCGCGGCCCATATTAATTTTGTTTCTTCTGTGCTCATTATCTTTCCCTTGTGTTTTCAGGTAAGGCGTTAAATAAAAAATAATATATAAATTTAAATTCATTTTTATTAAAAATATCATATTTAAAATCCACCGCTCTTTCCAATATCTCCGATTCTTAGAGGGTACTTATTATACAAGAGCAGTTCGTTCAAACACGATTTTTTAAATATATAATTACCAAATGTAAAATGATAAAAACTCAGCAGTAAACAGCTTTTTAAAAAGACAAAATCTCGATTATATCATACAATTGACGACATAATTACTGTATTATTTATTTATACCAATCTCTAACACTAACGTATTTGTAATACTGCAACTTGACCAATTCCATAAAATTATCTTGTCAATCAAACTTTGTGCTACAAAAATATTGTTATTTTTTGTACTTCAATATTACACTTTCCGTATGGAATGTTTGAAATCACACTTTTGCTTAATAATACACATCGAATCAAAACTTTTCAAACCACAAAACTTCTTACAAAATTAGATTGGATTAAAATAAATATAATTTCATTTTGTGTTTTTTAAAACATTACGAACCTGTACTATGTACTAAAGCTAGCTTATCTATATTTGTTCTTTAAAGTCCGGTTATTATACATTGCGCCCTATCCGCTCAGTCGAGCCAGTGGATTGTGCAAATAATTTAACGAACGGATTACAATTAAAATCTAATATAAGTATTCTTAGAGCATTGTTACATAACAGAGGTCGCCATGAAATGAGTTAATCAGTGCAGTAATGAAAAATATTGCAAACACCGGCTTTGAGGTTACGTTACAACCTGTATTAAAGCATCTTAGTACTAGCTATAAAGTTGCTTTGAAATATATTGTGCAGAAAGACAATATTAACTACCTAACTCAACTTATTTGGCTTCGCACAACTGATTTGCAAAAAGCGTGCACGTTTAAAATCCCATCACATCTCAACATAATTGTTAAAATTACGTAATACACTAATCAAAATCGTTACAAAATACACACTGAATGACTTGTCATGGATTATAGCTATTTGGCCCCGAAGAAACAAATCTAAGAGCAGAGAGATCTCCTTTCATTCGATACGATACGAACAATCCTAATTTTATATTGGCAAATATTAAATGCCAGTGTAGGAACTAACTTCCTGATGCAAAGCCACTATTTCATTGGTATAATATAAGCAATGGACTACGGAATAACAGCATACATCTTTTGAAACGTCTTAATGTGTGATACAGATTCGCTTACGCCGAGACTTGGCGGAGTACTGTCAGCCTAAGTGAGGTACGTACTGCTATACAATCACGTATGGCTTTTATCTGGTAACTGTACCAGCCCACAAGGAACGGAGCCAGCGAGAATCAATTACAGGCGACAATTGGCACGATCTTCGCTGCGCGGACGCCAAACGTTTTTATTTTTAACGAGCTACTGTAATTGCTGTCGTTAACTCCGTACTTGAACGTAAGGATTCAAAATGGCTAGCACAACTGGCCATACACTCCTAAGATTCGTTCGCATCACAGGCCACGCATAAAAGCACCTCTAGCATAACTGTCATACGCGATTATTTGTCGCGAGAGATAATGACCCGTCTCTTTCTGTGCAGTAATGTGAGAGAGTGACGGGTAGCGCTATGTCACGCGACAAGAGTCGTTGTCGCGAAGCATAGTTGTGCTAGGCGGGCTGGAGTGTAGACCGGCGCGACTTCGCTTGTTATTACGTTACAGATTTGTGCTGATCTCGACAACGTGTCGTAGAAGAAATATTCCCAATCGAACGTTCTCGAAAAAAGCACAACTCTACACTTTACTCGCCATTACATGTTCTTATCGCACTGTCAAATATATGCGATAAGTATTAGGCCGGTCGTGCTAGTCCTGTCCTATTTTATTTCACAACACAACCCGGTCACACACGTTTCCTTAACATATATCGTTTTGGTGTAATAATCTCGAGAACGTACAACTCGGTCACTTTCCACAGCGTGGCACTCCGTATCTTAATAAAGCTTTCTAGGCACTATCGAAACTACACTCACCGACGGTTCTCCGCGATAGAGACAGTTCTTTGGTTACTGCAGGTCGGGCCCGCAGTCCATGGGCTATTGGAGCGCGTGCGTGGCGTGCGTGGCGTGCGGGGCGTGCGGGGCGTGCGGCTCGTGGTGCCACGCCGTGGCGGCGGTCTCGGGCCGCATGACATCGTCCACGGGCGCGCAGGCCGGCCGCGGCCCGGGCTCCGGGGTGTAAGTGAACGTCAGCCCCGTGGCGTAGATGATGCCGTCGTTGCGCACGAGGGACACTGGCACCTGAAGCGGGGGAAGGGGTTTGTTGAGCTAGAAACATGACGCCCCGATGAGTTGTTGCTAGTCCGCGATCAGATCGGCAACGGATCAGATTCTATTACTTGGTATGTGTTTGTATATGCTGTGGCATTAGTACCATTATCTCTCGAAACTCTCAATACCGCTCTGACGAAAACTGCTTCTTATTTTTTATTAAAGCAGTAACGTCTGCTAACGTAAAAGCCGTTGGAAACGCAGGTTCGAATCCTGTCCGAATCATTAATTTTTCAATTTTCGCTTCATTTGTAATAACTGCTTCTGTTAACAAAATGTATACCTAAGTATAACTTGCCAATTTTTTATGTGATTTCATTTTCAAGCTTACTTAAAATACTCTCATACGCAATACAACTTATTGGCTTAGGTAAGGCCAGTTTTTGGAAACGGTAGTAGTAACTAGTAACTCATAAAACAAAACATTTCGGAAAACACTGTCGCGCTTCTAATAGATACAATTATATATTATTCTTAATATTATGTTTAGTCATCTAGGTTTATTAGTGCAATCATTTTGATTATACTTTTTTGGCGACACACGCGGACGAGCGTGCGAACTGGTACAAGACGCGTTTGAATTTCTATCCTATCCCACATTTGCAAAGCGAATTGAATAAAACAAATGCAAAGATTGACATGCGGAAACACAAATATTGCTTGCAGCGTTTCTGTGCTGTAGGTCTGTGATTTAACTTGGGCCGGCATGTGCTTGGTTTTTAGATGAATCTTCTTGTAAAAAGAGGGTTCAGCGACTTAGTGGAATGTTAACCAGAGTTAGAACACTTAGAAAAATGTGGGATAAGTAAGAAATTCAAACATGTCTTGTACCAGTTCGCACGCTCGTCGCATTAGCCAGAATTTGAGCCATTGGGCATATATGAACGGCTCGCTGTACTCGATCACAGGACTAGCAGTAAGCACTACTTATGCCTTGAAGGAACCCTAAAATTAAAAGAACTTAAGTAAATGAGTCACACCTCGCCTTCCAGCTTCATTGACGTTAACGAGCTGTCGACCATGGCGTTTTTGCGCAGAGTTCAATTACTTATTTACGTTATTTCAGTGAGCGAGTCACGCAGAATCAAATCACCTGTACCACGCTATTTAGCGTCACGCCCCGCCCGCATGACTTAGAAGATGAAGAAGGTAGGATAAATAAGTATCGATTTGGTCATACAATATCTAAGATATATTAGATTTTGAGACAGTGGGACAGTGTTGGTTTCAAACCAACACTTTCAAAATCATATTTGTCGGAAAGAGACACCAATAGAGAGAAAATATGATTTTGAAAGTGACGGATACTTTATCATTTATTTATCGTGTGATAAACGCTACCATCATAGGATCGCTCTGGACATAATCCTGTATCGCGTTGTAGATCGATTTTAGTAAAAACTAGAAGGCGCCCGCGATCTTCGTCCGCGTGGATGTAAGTCTTAATCCCTTGTTTGCTTCTCCGTTGTTGGGTAAAAAGTATCCTATATCATACCAAGTTTTATTGCAATCGGTCCAGCCGTTTTGGCGCGATGAAAGTACAAAAAAATATTTTTAACCATTTTACAATATTATAGATAAACTAGACGGTTGTACGCGTAATTTTTTTAAACCGTAGTCGGGTAAAAAATATCCTACGACCATCTTTGGATGTCCAGCTATTTCTGTACCGAAATTGGTTAAACTCCGTCCAGCCGTTTCTGCGTGACAAGAGGACAAAGGAAATTATGCCCCAGGGCTATGCCGGCTGAAATGGCGCCGCGCGCCCATACAAAACAAAAGACGATCCAACATCACGCTATTAAGATTTTTCCTGAAATCATAACCCGTCTCGATAGAAAGCTGATTTTCATTACATGTCTAGTCTTTTATAATAGTATAGACAACAATAATATCTGTACCAATAAAATAAATAACATACTGATACGAAAGTCAAAGCAGCGGGCGTGTACACTGTATCGTATAACCGACAGCCCTTCCCGCGGCTATTAGCGCTAATACTCAGTACCCTTACCATGAGTTCACGAGACCGTACTCGCTAGCGAGAACGTAAACTATTGTATGGAGAATAGCACATGTGCATAGTGCCCCTATAGCGGTTACTTTGTAGAACTACGCTTCTCCATACAAACTCAGAGCTAAGGAACAATCCGTAGATCCACGGAGCCCTTGTGCCCAGACCTACGGAAATTATTGGTGAACGGAATTTCAGACTACTTTTATTTATCACCAATGTATGACGTAAACGAAATGGAATGTACTTTTTCTGCGAATAATACCTATAAATTGTAATTAATTTCATTTTCTTACTAGCTCAAAGCGATGAATAGACTACGGACAAGGTGTGCCATAATATTTGATTATTATTGCTTTTCCACCTACATTTTTGCAGAAGTTACTAACATTTAATAAGATTTTTAAGCTTCAGTATAGTCAAATGAACCATTGAAAAAAGTCTCTAGAACTAAGGATTTTTCAAGCGTCGATCTACGGAATTTTACAGATTTTTTCGTCTCACTCTACAGATTTTCTTAAATGTCATCTGGCAACACTGCCTTTACACTGCGGCCGAGTGCGGCCACCGTAAACTCATGGTAAGGGTATTGTTTACCGCCGTAACTTGTCGACGTCACGGGCGCGGGTTCCCACGTGACGACATCATAACCGGGACGGACGACTTGACAGCTTCACGCTGATTATATAATAGTTATGCTTCTGGACATGTACATTCAAATAATTTATTGATATGTCGTTGAAGTTATGTTGCTGTGTCAAAGCAGGTTATTATCAACCGCAGTGCGGTTAAAATTTTGTCACATGTAGTTAACTAGTTATCAATCAATTAATAACAAATAAAAAAATGTACTTGAACTAGTGTGTAGCGATTTAATGACGTGTCGTTATATGTCGTTTTAAGCTATGCTATTTGAGTCTTTTTTTAAATACATGTACCTACATAGTTAAATGCTTAATAAAAACAAAATTACGATCGCTTATTTTGTGTGACGAAAGTTACTCATACAAAATATATGGGTAACTATCGTAACACAATGGAATCAATTAAGTTTTGTTTTAATTAAAGCCCTTAACTACGTACATGTATTTTGAAAATGACTCATTTAAGACGTAAAAGTTTATAAAACCTTTGTCTTGAGAGAAAAAAACAAAAGCAAACGCTTTTTTTGTGTCTAAAACATACGAACAAATGCAATTTGAATGATAAACATCATATATAAAAATTGGGCAAGTGCGAGTCCGACTCGCGCATGAAAAGTTCCGTACCATAATCTATAACAAGTTTAATGTATGGGAGCCCCCCTTAAATATTTATTTTATTTTATTTTTAGTATTTGTTGTTATAGCGGCAATAGAAATACATCATCGGTGAAAATTTCAACTGTCACCTAGCTAGCTAGCTATCACCGTTCTTGAGATACAGCCTGGTGACGGACGGACGGACGGACGGACGGACGGACAGCGAAGTCTCAGTAATAGGGTCCCGTTTTTACCCTTTGGGTACGGAACCCTAAAAAGTAAGCGTCATAACAATACTGGTTCTAGGGCTCGTTACACAGCACAAAGTTTAATAAGGTGCTTTGGGATAAAGTCTAAAATGGGGATAAGTCGAAAATCACACATTTCTACTAAACTGGGAACAAATTCTACGCTTGCAACGCTTGTCAAAACGCCATGTTTATCTCCTCCCCCCCGCTTCAGTTCACTTCGCATCGCTAGTCGTGAGGGCACGTGTGTTGCAGTCGATTAAATAAAAGCAGTGCGATTTTTGGATCTTTGCGGGGGTAAATTAGAACTAAAAAGAAATATGATTCTTAAACTCATATTGCATAAAAACCAGCTTCGAAATCACCCCACTTGCTTTCGAAATTACCCACTCCTTAAGAAATAGTATTCAAAATTTTTTTTTTTTTATTCTAATTTGTTTCCAAATTCAAGCAACGTATTGAAACGCTGTTTTCACAAAGCGTTGATGAATATATCCAATTTCGTAAAGATCTCATCACTTGGAAGGAATACTTCTTAGGTTCTGACTTACGAGCCCAAACCCTAACATACTCTACACTCGCCTAAAAATATGTCGAATTTACCCCAAAGCACCTTACTAAACTAGCAGCGCCCCGCGGTGATCCCGCTCATCCTACGGGAACACTACATTATTTCAGGATAAAAAGTAGCCTATGTGTTAATTCAGGGTTCACTACCTCCATACCAAATTGTATCAATATTGGTCCAGGCGTTTGAGTGTGAAGAAGTAACAAACACACTCACAAATTTTCGCCTTTATAATATTAGTTTGATTAGGTTCAAATCATTTTGAAGTTTCTTGATATATTTTAATCCAAAAACGAACATTCCTGGGCAATTTTTTATTTTGTTGTCGATTTCTTTGTTTTCTCAGATTTCAATAAAATTTGGTGAGTTGGTAAAGTTGCTTCTTCTGACCATGGTAAGCCCCTTTTCACGATATGTCCTACATTTTTTTTTCCGTTGAGTTACACAAAACGAATTACAGAAATTGGCCCATGGGTCAATTTTTATTTTGCTGTCGAATTATTTATTTTTCATTTCGAGTTCTTAATTTATTACTTACTAAATTTTAGTACAAAATACGAAATTTAGTTAAAAAAAGTCCATACATTCTTGTAACTCAATGGAAAAATTTGGAGGACATATCGTGAAATTGGGCTTACCTTGTTCAGAATAAGCAACTTTACTAACCCGCCAAATTTTATTGAAATCTGAGAAAAAAACAAAATCGACAACAAAATAAAAATTTGCTCTCCTAGCTAATAAGTATACATGTATTAGTATACCTAGCCGCATCTCCGCTTTCAGCGTCACCTAATTATAAAGCAATCATTCGTTTCCGACACGTATACACGAGTGCGGGAATGACGAATGTTTTGTCATTCATAATCATAATACGGATATACGATACGGTGTACACGCCCGCTACTTAGACTGTTACTTTATAGTCTTAAATGCAACTGGAAAGCTCAGAAAATCAAAAAATTGCGAGCCCGACTTGCGCATGAAGGGTTCCGTACCATAAAACAAGTTTGTTATATGGGAGCCCCCTTAAATATTTATTTTATTTTATTTTTAGTATTTGTTGTTATAGCGGCAATAGAAATACATCATCTGTGAAAATTTCAACTGTCTAGCTATCACCGCTCTTGAGATACAGCCTGGGGACAGACGGACGGACAGCGAAGTCTCAGTAATAGGGTCCCGTTTTTACCCTTTGGGTACGGAACCCTAAAAAGAAGGTCCCGAAGGGTCATCTAATATATTATTATAAATTGTCGCATTTTTGGCAATTGGGTTAGGAAATGTTAAATCTAAAATGTATACTATATTATAGTTAACATTTAGCACTTAACATTATCAAGTGTAACATACATGGTCTTTGGTCGCGTCCACGTCACCGAACCACACTAGAACCTTCTGTGTATCTTACCTGTGTGGGCTGTCGCACCCACAGCCACTGCCCCCGGAACTGCGATATGTCGGGCACCACGCACAGCATGGACTCGGCGCAGCGGTACATGGGTTCGTCCACGTCAGCGAACCACACTAAAACCTTCTGTGTATCTTACCTGTGTGGGCTGTCGCACCCACAGCCACTGCCCCCGGAACTGCGATATGTCGGGCACCACGCACAGCATGGACTCGGCGCAGCGGTACATGGTCTCGGCCACGTCACCCAACCACACTAGAACCTTCGGTGTATCTTACCTGTGTGGGCTGTCGCACCCACAGCCACTGCCCCCGGAACTGCGATATGTCGGGCACCACGCACAGCATGGACTCGGCTCAGCGGTACATGGTCTCGTCCACGTCGCCGAACCACACTAGAACCTTCTGTGTATCTTACCTGTGTGGGCTGTCGCACCCACAGCCACTGCCCCCGGAACTGCGATATGTCGGGCACCACGCACAGCATGGACTCGGCGCAGCGGTACATGGTCTCGGCCTCCACGTCACCGAACCACACTTGGAGCGAGGGCGTGAAGTTGTCCCCCGCGAGCTCCAGCATGGCGACATCACCACCGCCGTTTAGGTTGAGCGAGTGGACGAGCGGCACCGGCGTCACTGGGGACCTGGGGAGAAAGGCAATGTCTTAGATTACAAGGGTTAGATTTTGCAGTTAGATGACGCAGAGATGGCGTTAGGACTGCTCTTGGGCAAGGCGGAGCACATTTGAACATTCATTCTTAACTTGTAAGAATTGCGGCAAAAAGGAAAATCTTGCTACATTGAAATGTTTACAATGTAAAACTTTGATAACTATCACTCGCGCTATCATTGGGAAACGTAAGTATACGATTTTTTTCCCACACTTTGTTTTTGTATGTTACGTAACTGCATGTTTTCGCTGCATTTTCGTGCTACTAAGTGCATCTCAATGTAGAATCAATCGTGTATTTAAAACAAATTAGAAACAAAACAGAAATTATCTAAACGAGGAAGTAGGAATGGAAGCAATGGAAGTAACTATATTAACATCTCTTTGTTTACGTTTTCGGTTAATAACTGCCGCTTCTGAATAAATTATAATATTACAAGTATATCATGGAAAAAGTGCAGCTTGTCAGCAAAGTAACTGATGAAGTGATGACTATACAGTTACTGCAAAAAATATGACATCTGTGTAGCTTGTAATATAAAGATTCCACGATTTTATGATTATAAAAGATAAGATAATTATAGAGGATAAAACTACTCCTGCCATTTCACGTTTACCAAATATAAGGCATATTTTTGGGACATTGTCCGTCATTTAAAAATACGCGTTTTTTTAATCATAGGTACTATTTTCGAAGTACCAAATATAATAGTACCTAACTACACTACTAAAATACATATTATGTAAATACAATTGTGGCAATTGTCATTTAGATCATATCCTTGGATCCCTTTAATCTAAACGTAAAAACGTTTGAATATTACTGGCACAACATTTCTTGCCGCATCGAACGCAAACTCCATGTTATCAAAATGATTATTTACATACCGATACAGTTCCGTATGCGATTCAGGATCGTAACTATCCGGAGCGTGGGAGCGATGTTTTCGTAATTAGACATGCTGGGAACGGGGCACATGTGGCGGGTGCCAGTCTGTAGGGACAGGGACAAAGCGCGTGCGATTAGGAAGCAGAGATGCATTTAAAACGAATTGATGCGTTGATAATGTTGCGAACGCAATCAACATTATATGTGAAAATTACGATCTGCATTTTTAATTTGGCATGCTCTTTTTTAAGCGTCGATTTTCTTTTTAAGTATTCTTGAGTCATTTGCATGTTCATCTTTTGGTCTTGGGATTTAGAAGTTTGGACAAACTAAAATAGTACTTATAAGTATTTAAAAACCTAAAACTGAACCTTGTCCGTTTGCCTGTCAAAAAGCGTTTGTTGGAAAAAACTTGTACATAGATTAGATAGGTCTTAAACGATCGAAAAAATATTTTTGTGGGGTCCCTAATCATGGAGTGCCCAGAGGCCCAGCATGCTTTAAGATGGAATCGGATTAAGCGGGAGAAAAAAATATTTATGTCAGTGCAATCAAAGAGTGTGAAGATGAGGTCATTCGGTTCGGCTTGCATCAGACAACGCGGCGCGACGGCGGCCATCATTGTTCAGTCTTATAAAAAGGCGTTGATCGGCCCTGTTGGACTTGGGTTTGGCGTGGCCTGGAACTGCATGAAACTGGAACCAAACTCACCTGACGGGCCCCATGCCCTCGTAGAACTGGTACTCGGCCTTGTCCGTGGATATGATCGTCCAGCAGGCGCCGTCGTTGATCATCTCCTTGTTGGGCTCCTTAGGGCACGGCGTGGCCTGGAACTGGATGATCCTCTCCTGAGACAGGCAAAGGTACATCCGCTCGGTGTCCTTCATGTAGAACGCGCACTTGTGCAGCTGGGAGACCGGGTCGTCAGCCTCGAGGAGGGCCATCTGCTTGTCCACCTAAAGGACAAAATGTGAGTGTTGATATTTGTGGTAGACGAAGATTGTGTTACCCTCTGCGAAAGAGGGGTGTTAAGTGTAACTAGAGACCCGTTGCGGCGTCGAACCGCCGCTAGAATATGGAAATCCGGTAGTGTTACAGAAAATAACTACTTTATCGATAAGAAGTTTTTGGGGAATGAAGAATAAATTAATACTGTAAAAAAACACATTAAAATTATGTTTTAAAAACGTTAAAACATGCCAGGCTAGAGGCAGGCCTGATAGCCAACTGCCAGCTTCATCGTGACAATTTATTCAACTCTTTTGTAAAAATAACTTGTGCATGACATGTGATCTGCTGATCTGTTTCACAAATAAAATGCATATTATTCGATTTATGGAAAAATATATTCATGACAATAGTCCCATATCTTAAAAATATAATTGACATATTTTCATAGGACCGAACATAAGATTGGTAGAATTTTAATTTGTTGTTCTTTCTTCAGGACATAAATTTATCGATTTGATCGATTTCTATCAATTTCCAGAAATAGCACATGAATCGAAACGACAGATTTGAGGAAACAGGAAATCATGGAGTGCGTAACTGTTTATGTATTCATTTATAATCGTAAATATTTCACAATATTAATAATAAAAAATGTTACAAAAACTCAATTGTATGAAATAGAGAGTAAAAAACGTTTATAGATACACGAAAAACCACTATTATCAATGCTTGTTTTTTTTTATGAAATTCATTAGATCGTGCAAGTTTTCTTAATATGGGTGCTGCCATGTCATCATCATCAATCATTTATTCAATAACAATTACACATTGTGTTTGAAATTCTTACGCTAGTTATACTTAATCAAACCCTACTTACTAATCTAAATAAATTACTGACCAACAATACTCCACCATAAAAAAAAGAATGTGTCAAATATGTGTAATAAGAAAAAACAATATATAAAACAGCTAAACATGTTTGAAAAAAGAATAATTCAAACTTTCGTGTCTTTCCTCTCATTGAAATTGTGTCTGACAGAAGAGTGAGGGAGATGCTAAAGACTCTCAAGCCTATAATATAAACCTAATTTTAGGGTTCCTTACCATATTCGGTAAAAACGGAAACCTTATAAAATCAATTTGTTTTGTTGACCGCAGAATTTGTCAATTTTTATTTTGAATGAGAATAAGAATGATCAGCCAGACGTCATTAATTCAAATATGATTTATTCTTGAGCGCGTCGATTTTTTGAAATTTGCATCATATGTAGGTTATTTCTCCATCAAGTTTCGCATGTTAGCGTAACATGTTAATTATTCCACATTGCCAACTCGTCCACAATGTCAGCTCGTCTATATTCCCATCTGGGTCACAATGCCAACTTGTCCATACACCCAACACGTCTACATTGCCAACTCGTTCATACACCCAACTCATCTGCATTGCAAACTCGTCTATATTACCAATTCGTCTCCATTGGCAACTCGTCCATATTCCCAATTCGTCCATAATGCCACCTCGTCCATATTACCAACTCGTCCACAATTCCAACGCGTCCATATTGCTTACTCGTCCACAATGCCAACTCGTCCACAAATACAACTCGTCCACATTCTCAACTCGTACACAATGCCAAATCGTTCATATTGCCCACTCGCCCATACACCCAACTCATCTACATTGCCAACTCGTTCATACCCAACAAACAAAATGACCTTATAAAATTAAATTTATAAGGACTAAAGTCTCATAGTTGTTTTAAAATGGCATTCATTACAACAACGTACCTTTTAACGGCTTTTTATAAGACAATTTGGCTAAAATTGCCTTTATTCTTATAATTTGGTTATGTTAACGTTAATAAAACCAATTAATATGGCCACAATAAGGGTTAATTTTTTTATATTCTTATAGAAGCTAGCTACATTGCGTTTTAGCTGTATAATATTGAAAGCCTAGTAAAGGCGTTTTATATGGCCAATCATTCTTATAAAAGTAATGCACAAGGTACCTATAAAGCTTTTCGGCTTATAGGAGCTTTTTATAAGATGTTTACCCAACGAATGAATTATAGCATTTTATATAGTCTTAATAAGAATTAAAGCAATCCTTATTCACTTATATAATACTAATAAGGGCTATGTTCTCTATAGTGTTATATTAAAAGGTTTTATATGGTTACGCCTAATACTTCTGTAAATCTACAAAATGACCAATCTGGTACCGAGGTAGCAGCCGGTGGTTCCGTAGAAGATTATTTTATGGAACATGAGAGTGAGCAGGAAAGCACTGAGGAATACATTTGTAGCGGCAGTGACAGTGATACAGACAATTCGTCAAATGAGGAATTGAAAAAACTTCGAAATAAACTAGTAATTAATAAAAAAATGGCGGGGTTATTTGTAAACCGCGCTTGACATCTACTACTGCGCATGTGCAAAAGCATTTTTTTAATATTCGTCTTATATCAAAATGGCACAAGCGCGTGTACATTCAGCCAAATGTATTTAATGAATAACGATTTTAAGTTCGTTTATTAATCAAATTTTATATCTAATGTAATTAATGACGTGTTAAATGAATGAATTAATGAAGTATTTGGTTTTATTGTACTTTTATATGTAATAATAATCGGTATTTGACTAATTTATCAAACTTTTTTAAATATTAAATTTATACTTACTCGTCCGATTAATAATAAGTGTCAATGTTTATTTAGAAATATTGTTACTATTTAAATTACGGATTACAATATTCGCATTCATCTGCAATAAAATGGTCGTATATCAAATACGCTTTACAATTTTGACAGAAAATGAAAGTGAATTGTTGCAAAACTTCTATTATATTCACGACGTAACATTTCTTACTTAGTTACTTAGTAGATAAGGGACTTCACTTGTGAGAAAGGAACCCTAACGACATATAAAATGGCGAATCATAAGCAACACCTATTGCTAATGATAGATTTTTAATCTCATAGTGTATTTGTAGATGATGTGCAAATTTCTTTCGCTCTTATAATGGCCTTTTATAAAACATGACTAAATAATTAACTACATTTTCAGTACAAAACCGCAATAATACAAAGGCGCGTTGATAACACTTCATGTTTTATACCATAATCTATCACAAATTTAAATTCCCACACAGTTTTCACTATAGATTCGGGTACTCTAACATAGAATAAAAAAATAACTTAGGTACCGTTTACTATTAATCATGAAGATGTTGACTAATTATTTTTCGTCAAACTATTACAAAAAAGATAATAAACTTATTGCGCAGTCATAAACATACAGTTATAAGAGCCAAATACCTTATTAGGGGCATTTGTTTTGCCGTTATGAATTTTACGCCCTTAAATCGGACCATAACTAAACGCGTATAAGGACGATCGCCCTTATAAACGCTTTAAATATAGTTCTTATAAGTATATTAACCTTTTTAGTGCATTTTCCATGCCATTAGAAGTTTGACTACCTTGTTGCTTGTCACAATAAAGCACTTACAAGATAAATAAAGCAAATAATAAAGCAACTATAAGTTGAGTATAAGGTTATTGTATTTATAATTTGTGCCCAAATCCACCCTTATTAGCGATAATATGGCCTTTACAAGAATAATATTTTTGGCTATATAAGCCACTACAAGAGGATTTTTTGTTTGTTGGGTATTACCAACTCGTCTTTATTGCCAACTCATCTATATTCCCAACTCGTCCACAATGCCAACTCATCCATATTGCTAACTCGTCCACATTTCCAACTCGTCCATACACCCAACTCGTCTACAATACCAACTCGTCCTTATTATTAACTCATCTTTATTGCCAATCTCGTCCATATTATTAACTCGTCCGTATTAGCAACTCGTCTTCATTGCCAACTCGTTTATATTCCCAACTCATCCACAATGCCAACGCGTCCATATTACTTGCTCGTCCACAATGCCAACTCGTCCACAAATACAACTCGTCCACATTTCCAACTCGTCCATATTCCCACCTCGTCCACAATTCCAAGTCGTCCACATTGCCAACTCATCCACATTTCTAACTCGTCCATATTCCCAACTCGATGATACACCCAACTCGTCTACAATACAAACTCGTCCTTATTATCAGCTCGTCTTTATTGCCAACTCGTCCATATTCCCAACTTGTTCATTTTGCCAACTCATCCACATTTCCAACTCGTCCATATTCTTAACTTGTCCACGTTGACAACTCGTCCGTATTACCAAGTCGTCTTCATTGCCCACTCGTCCGTGTTCCCAACTTGTTCATGCCAACTCATCCACATTCCCAACTCGTCCATATTCACAACTCGTCCATAATACCAACTTGTCCGTATTACCAACTCGTCTTCATTGCCAACTCGTCCATAATACGAACTCGTCCACATTGCCCCCTTGTCCATGTTCTCAACTTGTCAATTTTACCAACTCATTCATATTGCCAATTCATCCCCATTTCCAACTCGTCCATATTCCCAACTCGACGATACACCCAACTCGTCTACAATACCAACTTGTCCTTTTTATCAGCTCGTCTTTATTGCGAAATCTTCCATATCTACAACTCGTCCGTATTACCAAGTCGTCTTCATTGCCAACTCGTCCATATTCTCAACTCGTCCACATTGCCCACTCGTCCGTGTTCCCAACTTGTTTATTTTGCCAACTCATCCACATTTCCAACTCGTCCACATTGCCCACTCGTCCGTATTCCCAACTTGTTTACTTTGCCCACTCATCCACATTCCCAACTCGTCCATATTCCCAACTCGTCCATATTCCCAACTCGTCCACATTTCCAACTCGTCCATTTTACCAACTCATCCATATTACCAATGAAGATACATTCCCAACTTATCTACATTGTCAAGTCGTCCATATTCTCAACTCGGCCACATTTCCCATCCCGTCGACATGCAAGCGGAAGGACTAAGTTTCTTCTTGTAAAATACCATTTAATTTACCATAACTCATGCCATTTTCCTTGGAATTATTTTTTTGATGGACTTATATATTCATATTTATAATAATCTACCATAAATTTACATATTTGAATGACGTTTAAATTAGTTTTACTATTTTTTTTCTGCTTTGATTTAGATTTAGTAAAACTCGCCTATAGAAATAATCTATTCTTGAATGACGGTCAGTTTTTCTAGTCTTTCGAGCACCAGTCCAACTCACACTTGACCGGCTTTTTTCTCCACATTTTTAACAGGTATGCGAAATAAGTTTCCATATCAACATTTAAAAAAAAAAAACAACCTGGCAATTTAGAGCATTGACATAATAGCCCCCAATAAAAAAGACATTAAAAGTTGTCAGAATATGGCTACTGTCATTCATTGTCAACAAACTGTAAAATTATTTTTGCATATTTGTACATGTTTTAAGTGTTGCGGATATTATGTTGCCGACTCAAAAATAATATTTCATCATGCTGAACAACTTACTACAGGTTTGTGAGCAAATCATGCTTATTATTATTTGGTCATCTTATGTCAAAATAGGGATCACAGGTCACGTGGTCAAAGTCACGTGGTTAGCGCACAGTAGTTTTTTCAAATCCATTTTTCAGTACCTTTTCAGGAAAAAATTAAAATTCCAAGAGTTTTATGCACCTCTCCAGCATGAGACGAATCTAATGACATATCATTTATCAAAATCGGACCATAACTGTAGATCTGATGGGATGTACAAAAATCGGCCTCGCGTAATATATATATAGATGTGTGTATCTGTGAGTCTGTTTGGGGAACCCTAGCTTTTAAGCAAAGACTTGCTTGCTTGTTTAATAAAGAAGAATAGTTTCCTTCTCACAAAAAAAAATACGATTTCATTATTCATTATTCAAACAACGCACAGTATGGCATTATCAATATCACTGATCTGGGCGACCACAAGTCAATTTTTAAAAACTGATTGTGAGTAGATTAATGAGATGGGTTCAGAAAGTCTACTTATAGACGCACTATAATCTGTCAATGTATTCGACCGTATCGCTAAACTATGCTCGTAAGCTGGTTGCATTGCAATCTAAATATATAAAAAATAAAATTAAAAATTTAAAAAAGCCCCCGACATTACAACCTATATAAAAAGAAAGAAGTAAAATCTACGAAATGTGCCTTTACAATAAAAAGTAGAAAAAGAATCCAAGCTTCGTTGCGTCGGGGGACCGCTACGTAACTAAATGAAATGAAATATATTTTTCAACGCATAATTGCATGTATGCATTTGGGCTTCCCTCTTTACGATTTTCAGTTACATTGCATTTCATTTACTTAGCGGTCCCCCGACGCAACGAAGCTTGGATTCTTTTTCTACTTTTTATTGTAAAGGCACATTTCGTAGATTTTATTTCTTTCTTTTTATATAGGTTGTCAGTTGTCATGTCGGGGGTTTTTTTAAATATTAAATTTTATTTTTATTTCATATTTTTTAAACAAACAGAAGTTTCGTCCTGGAATTTTCTTCTTTTAACACTATTTTTGTTTTACAGTGCTTAAGGTCCAGGGTTTCCAGTCTTTCGTCGAGCTTGATCCTTGACTATAATTATGTAGGTACAACGGGATTCCAAGCCAGTGACAACGGAAGCCGCCTTCTCTAAGATTGAAAATAGGATGAATTAGGCTATTAAAATGCCTTAAGCAACATTCTGGGAAAAAATCGTTAAAGTCAAACTAGTTATTGCTTATAAATCTTATAATGACAAAATGTCGAAGTTAGCCAAGATAATCCAAATATATACTTTAAATGCACTGAAAGAGTCAAAAGAACCAGCTACTTATGTCCTAAACAGAACCAGGTTTTCCAGGATCCAAATAGTACGGGTGGCTTACTTAGCTCCATAAAAATTGCAGTTGGTGCTAGATAACTTAACTAAGTTTTGATGATGATGATTTCCTCCATGGCGTATCCGTCAACGGCGACACCCTGTCAATTGTTTCCGGCGAGTGCGCGCACGTGGCTCGTGAATCCCAGTTCGTTCACGAGCACACGATCACAAGAGAGACAGTTGCGGTGGTGTGTCTTGTGCGCATGGATTCCATTAAGCTGCCCAAAACCTTGTTCTACTCAGAACGTGGAAAGCGCAAGCCTGGAGGGCAGTATCTGCGCTACTAGGACGTCTTGAAACGCCATCTTATTGGATGAGGATACCGTGTGGTTCGTGGGAGGAGCTTGCGACGCATAGGCCGGAATGGCAGAAGGCTGTGAAGACGGCGTGGAAGACTATGAATGCCTACGCCTTAAAGATCTCGACGCGAAACGCCAGCTTCAAAAGGCACGACCAAGGCCTTCCTACAGCTACACGTACAACGCTGAGGGATAGCTTTACTGTCCCTCTTAGTTTTGAAAGACCTAATCATCGATACCCCACACCATGGGATAAACCGATAAAAAAATTACATCCAATGTACATAAAAAAGTTTTATAAAATGTATTCTACCACTATGTCTCTGAGCTAAGCTGTGGACACACGGACAGACGGACGGACGGACATGGTGAAACTAAAAGGGTTCCTTGTTGACTACAGAATCCTAAAAAGCTGTTATTCACTTAGGTAATAGTACTTTTGCTAATGCTTACGTGTCCTTTAGTCGCGTTAAAATCTTGCACGGTGTTGCTATTTGTGACCTCAATTAAAAGAACCTGTTCAATACATAGTCCTAAAATTCATCTTTAGCAGAATTGCGAAACTTAGAAACAGTGACCCAGTCCAGTACTGTCACAGAATTTATAATATGGGTTTTGTCAAAAAAGTTTTTCTGATACTCGGTTTTATTATGGACTGTACTTTCTTACAAAAACGTTAATTGCTCATCAAGAACAATCAGACGAGCCCAAACACCATGGGCTTATCTTGTGTGTTTAGGAGTTCCTACGGCCATCTTCAGCTCCAAGGTACCAAATTATTGTACTGTCGAAATTTTATTATTAAGTTGTTGATTACGCTTATTAGCGTAACTTCTATCTATCTATCTAGCTAACTTAACATTTAACCAACATTTGAAATTCTTGGCTTAGATCCTTTCACGACTCGATGGTTCTCATGAGATCTTCATTTAGTGATGATATGGAAAATGCTAATAAAACTTAACATTTAATCAAAACTTAGGAATCCTTGGCTTCAATATTGGCTGAGATCCATTAACAACTAGCTGGTCATCATGAGACCTTCATTTAGTAAGTGATATAGTAAATGCTAATAATACTTAACATTTAACCAAAATTTGGAATCCTTGGCTTCAATATTGGCTGAGATCCATTAACAACTACGCTGGTCATCATGAGACCTTCATTTAGTAAGTGATATAGTAAATGCTAATAATACTTAACATTTAACCAAAGTTGGAACCCTTATCTTGAATATTGGCTGAGATCCATTAACAACTACCTGGTCATCATGAGACCTTCATTTAGTAAGTGATATAGTAAATGCTAATAATACTTAACATTTAACCAAAATTTGGAATCCTTGGCTTCAATATTGGCTGAGATCCATTAACAACTACGCTGGTCATCATGAGACCTTAAGAGGACGCCGAGCGTTTGCGACTGAACCATAGAGCGCGGGGAATGCGTATTTAAATCGGCGCGCGGCCGCCATAGTAAAAATGTATGGAGAATTAAAAGCACTTTTTGATAAATCTGGACCTTTAACACCAAACAATAATTGAAATATTTGATGCGGACAAATTGTAATGTAAACATTCATCTTTTTTTTGAACTGAAAATCAGAATAGATTTCCATTGTTAAAGTATAAAAAAACACTTAACGCCTGCTTAAGATTTTACAATTTTCATCCAACTTTACTTAGTTCTCTAGGTTAAAATATTAATAATCTTATAATTTTTCCACGGAGAAGTTGTTAACACTTTCTTCGAAATGCTAAATATATAGTTTAGAAATGGATTAAACAATTAGTGTTGACGTTATCTACTTAACGGCAACTGCCTATTTTTTCACATTTCGCTCGGTGCAGTCTTAATTTAGTAAGTGATATAGAAAATCCTAATAATACTTAACATTTAACCAAAATTTGGGATCCTTAGCTTCAATATTCGCTGAGATCTTGTCACTTGTTCCAATTAAAGCTGCATATCTTGGAAACTACTGGTCATATTTCCACCAAACATAGCTAAGAACCATATCGACGGAAAAGTCTTTCGATTAAAAAAAAAACCGGCCAAGTGCGAGTCGGACTCGCGCACCGAGGGTTCCGTACAAACACTTTCCATCCCTAAGTGGTTAAGTTAAGTTTGCACCTGGTATGTATAGCGCCCCATATAAATTAGGTGCAAAGTTAGGTATTAAAAAAAAAATTATGGTTTTCGTAATTTTTCCTTTATCTATGCTATAAGACGTTGCTTCGTACCAAATTTCAAGATTCTGAGTTCACGGGAAGCACCCTGTAGGTTTTGATTCCCTTGCAAGTGTCGAAAATTTGCGGCATAAACGGCTGTATCTTTTGATTGCGTTTGGCTTAGAAGTTTGATTTTTTCACAGCTTCAAGGGACAGTAGACCTGAGTAATTGATATAAATTTCAGCTTCATACCTCCACGCGTTCCTGAGAAAAAGGGTCTTGACAGACGGACGGACGGACGGACAGACGGACAACAAAGTGATCCTATAAGGGTTCCGTTTTTTCCTTTTGAGGTACGGAACCCTAAAAACCGCACTCCAATTGGTCCATCCGCTTGGGCGCTACGATGCCACAGATAGACACACAGATACATAGATACACAGATACACATGTTAAACTTATAACACCCCTCTTTTTTCGTCGGGGGTTAAAAAGAAGAAACTGACTGACTGACTGCCTGACATATCAACGCACAGCCCAAACCGCTGGTTCTAGAGAGTTCAAGTTTGGCATGTAGGTTCCTTATAAGGTGTAGGGGTGCACTAAGAAAGGATTTTTCAAAACTCACCCCCTAAAGGGGTGAAATGGGGTTCCAAAGTTTGTATGGGGAAACAAGATTAGTTAGACTATTTTATTCGAAACTTCACAGGAGTATTTCTAACGATAAATGAAGAAACACGTGTTTCAGGTTTTTTGAAAACTCAACCCTCATAAGGGAGAAATGTGGTGACAAAGTCTGAAAACCAACATGGGTATTATTTTTATGGGTCGCTGATTACGAAAACCGCAACGATTTTAAAATCCAACGTGGCGGACGTGAGTTACCACATCCCCTGTTGGGGTGAAATGGGGTTGAAATGTCTAAATACTAAACCGCTGGTTCTAGAGAGTTCAAATTTGGCACGTAGGTTCCTTATAAGGTGTAGGGGTGCACTAAGAAAGGATTTTTCTAAACTCACCCCCTAAAGGGGTGAAATGGGGTTCCAAAATTTGTATGGAGAAACAAGATTAGTTAAACTATTTTATTCGAAACTTCAAAGGAATATTTCTTACGTTAAATGAGTAAACATGTGTTTTGGGTTTTTTGAAAATTCAACCCCTAAAACAGAGAAATGTGGTGACAAAGTCTGAAAACCAACATGGGTATTATTTTTATGGTTTATCGGGTCGTTGATTACGAAAACCGCAACGATTTTAAAATCCAACGTGGCGGACTTAAATTAAAATCTCCCCTGTTGGGGTTGAAATGTCTAAATGCTAAACCGTTGGTTCTAGAGAGTCCAATTTGGCACGTAGGTTCCTTATAAGGTGTAGGGGTGCACTAAGAGAGAATTTTTCAAAACTCACCTCCCAAAGGGGCGAAATGGGGGTCCAAAGTTTGTATGGGGAAACAAGGTTAGTTAGACTATTTTATTCGAAACTTCACAGGAGTATTTCTAACGATAAATGAAAAAATGAGTTTCAGGTTTTTTTAAATTCAACCCCTAAAAGGGAGAAATGTGGTGACAAAGTCTGAAAATCAACATTGGTAATGCTTTTATAGTTTAACGGGTCGCTGATTACGAAAAACGCAACGATTTTAAAATCCAACGTGGCGGACGTGGGGTGAAATGGGGTTGAAATGTCTAACTACTAAACCGCTGGTTCTAGAGAGTCCATATTTGGAACCTACGTGTCCTTATAAAGTCTAGGGGTGCAATAAAAGAAGCTTTTGTCAAAAGTCACCCCCAAAGGGGTGAAATGGGGGTCGTAAGTTTGTATGAGGAAAAAAGATTAGTTAGACTATTTTATTGAAAACTTCCAAGGAGTATTTCTAACGATAAATGATTAACGCACGTGTTTCATGTTTTTTGAGAATTCAACCCCTAAAGGAGAAGAATATATATGGTGACAAAGTCTGAAAATCAACAAGGGTAATGTTTCTATGGTTTATCGGGTCGCTGATTACCAAAACAACAACGATTTTAAAAACAAACGTGGTGGACGTGAAATACCGTCTTGCCTGTTGGGGTGCGATGGGGTTGAAATGACTAAATATGAGTATGGGTGTAATTTTTATGGTTTCTTGGGACGTTAATTACGAAAATGCCACCGACTTTGAAATTTTATATTGTGGACATGAAAATTCTTGAAAGCAGTTGCGCCAAATTGCAATTGGAACCTACGTGTCCTTATAAAGTCTAGGGGTGCAATAAAAGAAGCTTTTGTCAAAAGTCACCCCCAAAGGGGTGAAATGGGGGTCGTAAGTTTGTATGAGGAAAAAAGATTAGTTAGACTATTTTATTGAAAACTTCCAAGGAGTATTTCTAACGATAAATGATTAACGCACGTGTTTCATGTTTTTTGAGAATTCAACCCCTAAAGGAGAAGAATATATATGGTGACAAAGTCTGAAAATCAACAAGGGTAATGTTTCTATGGTTTATCGGGTCGCTGATTACCAAAACAACAACGATTTTAAAAACAAACGTGGTGGACGTGAAATACCGTCTTGCCTGTTGGGGTGCGATGGGGTTGAAATGACTAAATATGAGTATGGGTGTAATTTTTATGGTTTCTTGGGACGTTAATTACGAAAATGCCACCGACTTTGAAATTTTATATTGTGGACATGAAAATTCTTGAAAGCAGTTGCGCCAAATTGCAATTTAATCGGTCCAGTAGTTTTGCAGCAAATCGGTTGTAACAGACGGACTGACAGACAGCTACACGTGATCCTATAAGGGGGTTCTATTTTTTCTTTTGAGGTATGGATAGAGGCCGCGTTATCCTAATAGATTAAAAAAATAGTATTTGGTGGCATCTCGATCGTCGTCAATCGGTACCTAGGCGGGCGGCGCATTGGGACGGGAGGAGTAATGATCGGGAAACTTCCTGCATACATTCAAGCTTTTCAATAATTATGTTAAGTCATTTCAGAATTCTGAATTACGTTTATCTGGCTCAGAATAATAAATTTTTCATTCATCAACGAAGAGAACCTTAATATCTTACAATAGAACATGACGTAACTTAGAACATGGCTTAAAATCATTAAACCAATCTCGAATATCCCAAATCGATAAGCGGAGGCTCGGGACATTATAAAAGCTTTATACAAATAAAATGCACACAATATGCCGGTGTCTTAGCTTCACTCCGAGTTATGAATTATGAAGTGAACTTTATTTGGATACAGTAAAAGCTGAGATCGCTTGATTTGAGTGCCTGATTTTTCGGTTTGATTTGTTAAAGTGGAGTTGTGATAACATAAAAAGTATTTCCCAGTACCTAATATTAGAAAAGCGAAAGTCTGTGTATGTTTGTTACTTCTTCACGCTATAAAACGGCTGGACGGATATGCATGAGGAAAATGCAGATTGCAGATTATACCCTAACATAACAAATAACCTACTTTTAATCCTAAAAAAAAGCATTGTTCCCGGAGGATGATGTATATAGGCACGCGAGCGAAGCCGCGTGTTAATGCTAGTATTAAGTTATTTGAAGTGCACATATTTTCTCAAACGACACATCGGGGTGACTTTTAATAGTGAATTTGTATGTTTTTGGTAGAATATATAATAAGTTATGATGGCAAGTAAGAATGTTTCGTTTGTATATGTTTTTAATAGGATTGTTTATGTTATGACGATATGGTAGTCATTCAAAAGTACACCCTTTTAACGCTCTCGTTTTGCTTGTATTTTGACTTATCGGAAACATTTAGTAAGTAAGTAAGTAAACACTTTATTGTACACCAAAACAGTCAAAAAAAATACATCTATTACAAATAACATATAGGTACAAAGGCGAACTTATCCCTATAGGGGATCTCTTCCAGTTAATCTTTGAGCAATTGAGTGAGTACCAGAAGAAGAGTTATCATAGTCATTTAGTTGTAGTCCCCGAGGTGTCCCGGCAGAAATAGCACATGTAGCACATACCTCATTTATTCTAGTTTACGATTTAGGTTTGATTTTCCACGGAAACACTCCGGAAAATGGAAAATTAGGCATCCAAACGTTATATGGTCAAAATGTATGATTTTATGAATTTGTTATTTTTTGGTAATTTTGATTTTTTATTGTTTCCAGGGCCACCTAATGTTAAATTAATAACTCTATCTAAGTTATTCGAGTTGATGCAGCAAACGAAATTGCCAAATTTAAAAAGTAAACTGGACTATCGAAAATGTTTTGCTTGGTAGGGAAAACTTTAATGATGAACAAATAAGGGAAATCAAGCATAATTTTAGTCGGTTCATTCAGGATGCCTTGTTGCCTATCGGGCAATTGTCCGAAGAGGCTGCAGAAGCACGAAACAGACATTTTCGTCTATACCGTCAAAACATTTCCCGGAAGTTTTCGAGAGTTTCATGCAATAGGGATGTACTTAACAGATTACTCGTGACTTCGGATCCTCTAATAACTAACAGGTATGAGACCAACACCGCGTAAAAGACAAAGCCATTCGCAACAGAAACTCTCGAGATGCTGCTTCCCATGGAGCCTCATACAGATGAAATGGTGTCTGATGAAATATCGACAGAGCAGTCTTCGTCTGATCAAAGTGACACGATTTGTGACTGATTTTTCTTACTTTTGTATATACTTTGTACATATATTATTATACCTACTTTGAGCTAATATTGAAAAATCCCTATTTTTTTGTAATTTCACCATAATTATCTTACCGTATAGATAAAAAATGAAATATTAGCTTAACATACTGTAACTACCAATATAACATCAAAAATAATATTGGCCGCCCAGATCAGTAAAATACCACACTAACGATATTCTACAGAAATCGACTAAGCTCTTTGGTTCTTAATATCGCTATATTATAATGATGACGATGATGATGGAATTTACAGTATTATATGATATGATAGTATAGCTTGACTTTACTGCCGATAGTTAATACTTGGACTTAGTGAATATTTTAGGGTCGCGGACATAGCCGTCACTTGTCCCACAAAGTTTGGTGAAACGCCCCAATGGTTTTCGAACGCCTGAAAGATTACTCATAGTGCGAATAGGTATATGTACATAATATCACTCTACGGGGTATATCCTTCTGAAGTATAATAATTAATGGCAAGGCCGTCTCAGCGCATGGCGAGACTCTCACATATTTGTGGCCTCTGGGGTACTCAATAATGGGGTGAGGGGCCTACGTTATCATAGTCATTTGGTATTAACTGTCCAACGCAGTAAAAAAACCGGCCCAGTGCAAGTCTTTTTTGTTTTTTGTGTGTGAAAATTTCAACTGTCGAACTATCACGGTTAATGAGATACAGCCTGGTGACAGACGGACAGACAGACAGACAGACAGACGGACGGACGGAAGGACGGACGCGGAGTCTTAGTACGAAACCCTAAAAACGTCATCTATAGTTTTTCGGGGCCCCCGTGATATAGGTTGAAGAGAATTTTAAAATGGTTTATGGTTATACAATACACAGTCTCCTGGCCGCCGTAGCTGATAGGTGGGACAGTGGCCTGTTGAAACACTGCACTACCCTACATTTAAGTTTTCGTACTAACATAGTTATATAAGTTTTATTTTGTTACTAACAATCTATGGATCGTTTGTTGTCTGAAATAAATACATTTTATTTTTTTATTTTAATACTCTGAAGTAGCTAGCAAATAAATTATTTTACTGGTGGTAATATACATGAATCCAAGTCTGACAGTACTGCTAACGTGGAAGATAAGAAGGTGGTCTCCGAAGCAGACTGTACATATGTAGGTACCTACTTATCACCGAATATTTAATTTGATTATCTTTTTTTCTTCTTTTTTAGGGTTCCGTACCCAAAGCGTAAAAACGGGACCATATTACTGAGACTTCGCTATCCGTCCGTCCGTCCGCCCGTCTGTCACCAGGCTGTATCTCAAGAACGGTGATAGCTAGACAGTTGAAATTTTCACAGATGATGTATTTCTATTGCCGCTATAACTAAAAATACTAGAAATAAAATAAGTAAAATAAGTATTTAAGGGGGCTCCCATACAACAAACTTGTTATAGATTATGGTACGGAACCCATCATGCGCGAGTCGGACTCGCACTTGCCCAATTTTATTGGTAATCCAAAAATTTACAATATTTTTTATAGCAGAGATCACTCAAAGTAATAGAGTAGTAACTTAGTAATGCATTCTATCCATAACGACGACGACGACGCGGTTGGCGCAGTGGTTAAGCAACTGCCTACTGAGCCGACGGTCCCGGGTTCGAATCCCGGCAAGGACAAATATTTGTGTGAAGAACACGAATATTTGTGCCTGGGTCATGGATGTTCTATGTATTTAAGTATGTATTTATCTATATAAGTATGTATATCGTCGCCTAGTACCCATAACACAAGCCTTCTTGAGCTTAATTTGGGACTAGGTTGATTTGTGTGAGGTTGTCTGATATTTATTTATTATTATTTATAATAAAGTTACAGCCACTGAAAATGTCTTGAGTGGCTTTGAGAAACCAATGGTATTTCTGTAAGTACGACTCGGCCTTTAGGCTCATTTTTAGAGCTCTCTGCCCTAAAACCTAATACTGTAAAAAATATCGGCCAAGTGCGAGTGGGACTCGCGCACGAAGGGTTCCGTACCAGTATCTGTAAGTTTGTTGTATGGGAGCCCCCCTTAAATATTTATTTTATTTTATTATTAGTATTTTTATAGCGGCAATAGAAATACATCATCTGTGAAAATTTAAACTGTCTAGCTATCACCGTTCTTGAGATACAGCCTGGTGACAGACGGACGGACGGACGGACGGACAACGAAGTCTCAGTAAAAGGGTCCCGTTTTTACCCTTTGGGTACGGAACCCTAAAAACGTATAAGTTAAAAATGATAGTTTGCCGAGATTTATACCCCAGTTTTTCTCGGGACACAAATTTTGTATTCCAAGTTGTTGGAATACCGATTGAGCTGAAATCTTGCAAAAGCATGTAAATTGGATGGTAGTGCGATATAAAATGAAGTTGATCTCATGATGGAGCCTTGGTTTTTAAGTTATTTCGAGGCCATGGGTGTCACGAACAAGATACATTCAAAACTTCGAGGTAAAAATAAATCGACGATTATAATGTGTGGAAATGTGTAATTTTTAACCGACTTCAAAAAAGGAGGGGGTTCTCAGTTCGGTTGTATGTTTTTTTTTTTTAATGTTTGTTACCTCAGAACTCCGTCATTTATGAGTCGATTTGGAAAATTCTTTTTAGGTTCATGATTAGACATCTCAAGGTTGGTCCCATAAAATTTTGGTGAAGATCGGATGACGAGATCCATGAGGAATCGAAGGAATTCCCGAAATTTTATAGGCACTTATAATATTTTTCATATATTTTATAAAATTATTTAAGTATTTGCATATGGTAGTCATCAATTCATCATCTTCCAATGCTGAACTGATGATGGAATGTACAACTCCTTAACGGTTAGGAGATAATTCAAACAAGATGCATGCCTTCAAGTCTTCCCTGATCACCCCGCCATAAGTATTTTATATGAATCACTAAAAAGCGAAAAAAAAAAATTATAAAACTATTTAAGTATTTGCATATGGTAGTCATCATCTTCCAATGCTGAACTGATGATGGAATGTACAACTCCTTAACGGTTAGGAGTTAGGAGATAATTCAAACAAGATGCATGCCTTCAAGTCTTCCCTGATCACCTCGCCATAAGTATTTTATATGAATCACTAAAAAGCGAAAAAAAAAAAAATTTTAACAAAAAAAGAACCGACTTCAGTGAAACTAAAAAGCCAAAAATAACCCGTTCAAGTACAGATTACATTTGACTCACCCTTTGAAGTCGGTGCCAAACCTCACGTAAACTTTAATATATAAATATAATAACTGAGTGGTTTGGGATCGATTTCAAAGGGTGAGTCAAATGTAATCTGTACTTGAACGGGTTATTTTTGGCTTTTTAGTTTCACTGAAGTCGGTTCTTTTTTTGTTATTTTTTTTTAAATAAATTGATCTGTATGTGTTAATAATTGCTAAATGTGAGGCCCTCTCTCCCACTGGGCACGTGCCCAGGGCTCCCAATCTCACGAGAGTGCTTAAAAGCCCTGCAATGCACTAAAACGGCCTTGCTTACTGTTGCATGAAAACTCGACGCAAGATTTATTAATTAGGTATGTTTGCGGATCTTATCAGGAGAGCAATTGAATCTCTAATAGCTCTTAGTGTCGGTAAAGGTTGATAGATAACTTTTACATTACATTTGGTATATTTAGAAAAACTAGTTTTACTTAGGTTTTTGTGTCTCGGCAAAATAAGACAAAAAGACATACCAAATAGGTACGGTACCTACTAGGTACGTATATATTACTTCTACTCTAAAAAAACTATCATATTCGAACATTTCAACTTTCAAACTAATATGATGCAAGGATACGATCCGAATGTAATATGCCAGAAATCTCAACCTTTAGTACCAGCCGATTCGAAACATGTGTCCCAAGGAGAACGGAGATAAAAAATTGTGGCAAACTATAATTTTTCAAACATATTCATACAGTATAATAAATTTACAGTACCCACTCCAGGGTTTGGCAATACCCAGCTGAGCCGAACTTACAGCCATACCATAGTATTCCATACCAAGGTACTTTCAGCCCCGCTGTAACTTTGCTATTGTCTTCTTGTCTTATTTATTTTTTTGTACTGTTTGATGTTTTGAGTTTTGAGCTTGAGAGTTCTTTAAGCGTAAATATCATATATATCTAAAATGCATTAAATGTAACTCCATTGACATTTATTTTTAATGATCTTTATCATACTAAAAAAAACAACCAATATTTGTATTACTAGGTGACCAGTTTCAAATTGTTTTCAGTCTGCTGCAAGCATGACCCCTGCCATAGACTTCTAGCACTATTGTCAGACTTCAACGAGATAAATGTATAATTATAGTAACTTTCAGAGTATTTTATAAACATAAATCTTTTTAACATCCCTTTCAGTCTATGACTAACTCACAGATTGGGTATTCCATACAAGAGGTATGTCACCCTGTCTACAGGATTGATTTTGTTTTGGTTCACTGTTTTTATGTACGTATTAAGTTCTTTTAACGGCAGAATTCAGTGTGGATAGATTTTATTTATATATTATGTATTTATATATCATTATCTAGTACCCATAGTACAAGCTTTGCTTAGTTTGGGAGTAGGTTGATTTGTGTATGATTGTCCCTTAATATTTATCATTTATTTATTATTTTATTTGAGGTGGAAAGTATGATATACCATAACTACAATTTACTACTACTTCTTTAATTTTTGGTTTATCATTTTCTGATGTTACTGAATTGTCAGCTTTGTTATGTCTATGCTGTGTTGTATGTCAATACAAATAAAATTTAATGATTAACAAACTTACCTTCCTAATTATTAGCCTAGGCAAAGCCATTCCTGTAACAGAGCAGACCAGCTTCACAGTGGACCCGTAATGGACATATCCGTCTCGCACTGCAAACTCCTCTGACTCACTCTCATTGTCATCCAGGAGGTGAATCGTGAACGCTCCCCACTGAGTTGATGATGCATGGAAATTGCCATTCTCCACATGCAGGTATCTAGTTGATACGGTTTGAGATCGCAATCGATTGAATAAAGCTACTTTTGTGCCACTTGCAATACATAAGTCTGCATTCTTCAAGGACTGTTTCTTCTTAGATGGTTTCGATATAACTTTAATTCTCTTACTATTAAATATACCAATGTCATGTCCATTTCCATAGAACATCTTAACTGATAACATAAAGTGTTTGCGTTTATCAGAATCTGATATGTACAGGGTCTTAGCTGCGCAATACTGCTTGCCATTGTTAAGGTCGAGCTGCTGCATATCCTGGTCTGAGTTTCCGATACCGATGAAGGCACAGAGCTGGGCCGCCTGCTCCGTTTCACCCTCGCGCAGCATGCGCTCGCGTCGCAGCCGCCAGCCATCACCGAACAGGTATATACAAGGAGGCGGGCAGAAAAAACGTTTCTCGTTTCCATAGGATTTCTGAGCGACTTTAGCGTGCAGTATGACGACAACCATGTCGGCGCGGTCGCGGAGGTATCGTTCCATGGCCTCGCGCGTGAGGCGGCGCTCCTCGGGGCGGTAGGCGCCGGCGCCGGGCCCCGCCGCGCTGGCGTACCGCGGGAACAGCGCTCCGTGCTGCGGCGGCGGCGAGCCGCCTCCCGCCGCGCCCACCGCGCCCAGGCCACCCGCGCCAAACTGGTGCGGCATCCTCGCCACGGCGCCACCTCACCGGGCTCCCGCGGTCATCACTTCGCGTTCGCTAGGGAGCATGTGTATGGCTCCGCTGCCGGACTACCTGGACCCCTCGGCCGCCGACTGCGACCAGCTCATCTCGTAGACGATTTCCTCGGAGACCGAGTGGCGTCCCTCTTTATATCTATTAGTTGTTTACGTCCGACCGCCGATGTACTGGATAGTACGTCCTTCCAAAATAACTGGCGGCCTCCCGATCCGTCTCACGCGGATCGATACACTTTTTTATTATTCACGACACTAAAAATTAATAACGATGGGAACTGCAACACATTTCTTTCAAAAACACCTGTTCCGAGTAAGAATTTTCGGACAGTACAGCCAACATTCCACGAATCATAAATTAATAATTCCACTGAATGAGCAGATTTTGAATCGTTACGATCTTTTTCTAATGAATATCCTGATAATATTAAGTAAAAAAAGTTATAAAAGCTTGTGTTTATCTCGTGATAAATTCGACAACGCCAAAATTGTGAACATTGTGAATGTGAACTGTCAAATGACCATAGACTAAACGATGCGGAGTGCAAGCGTGTTGTCGGTGTCGACTGCACGCGCACGGACGAATCGCCGGAATGATAGCAAGGCCGGCCGAATCGCGGACTGCGGAGCACCGACTGAACTGACAGCCGGTCGGTCGGTCATAGGATGTGGGGTTACGCATGGGGCGTGAGAAAATAAAGTGTGGGAAAGAGTGGGCGTCTCGACGTAGTAAAACATTTGATACGTTGTAGTGAACCAAACACATATATTTATGAACGTGATGCGCCAGTAGCTACATTTCAATTGCAACTGTGTGTGTGATAAATACACGGAGTTCACGGAGCGAAAAGGTTGCGATGTGTGAGGAAGAGACCGACGATTGACCGGAGATCTCGTGGGAATCGACCTATGTTATGTACTAATACAAATGCAGTTTATTAGTTTGGGCATGTTTATTAAACAAAAAATCAGTTGTAGAGTTTAATCGCGTGCGATGGGAGTCACCGGATTGTGGCGGCTGGTGGAGCCCGCCGGCAAGCCTGTGCCCGTCGAGACTTTGGAGAACAAAGTGCTGGCTGTCGGTACGATGACTTTGTATACTCATAATATACACAAATCTTTACCAAATTTAAGGTATTTTAATGCATTCTTTGATAACTGCTGTCATTTAATCATTTTCATGTTAGTGAATCAGGAATGTTAGGGAGACAGTTGCTTATTATTTATTGAACATTATATACATTTTTAAAAGTTGCTGAATGGATGAGATTAATACGATGACACAATTTTCCCACAGATATTTCAATATGGCTGCACCAAGTTGTGAAAGGTTATCAAGATGCCAAGGGAGCCCCTCTACCAAATGCCCATCTCATAGGTCTCTTTCAGAGGCTGTGTAAATTACTTTACTTTAGAATTAAGCCCATCTTTGTTTTTGATGGTGGTTTCCCAGATTTAAAAAAAGAAACTATTGTAAGTCGAAATTAAGTGCAATTTATCATATCTACTATTATATTTAGTCTAACTAACATTTATTTATAGTTATAAATACTATTTTATTTTAGGCAAAAAGGCATGACAGTAAAAACAAGTATCATTCGGAATCAGAGCGCTTAAAAAGAGAGCTAGCTGTGTTACTAAGTAAGAAAACAGCTTTGGGTAGCTTGTTGGGAAAGCAGATCTCCCCGACAAAGAAAACAAACAATACTGCTGATAGCAATGATGATATGTTCAAGTTGCCAGCCCTGCCTCAAAGAGAACAATCTGAGTCAGAGTATGTAACACATTATTATCTATCATTATCTTTTTTACACAAATTTGAAGTAATGGACTTGAACTTTGTAGAAAGGTCAGCATTTAAATTGTAATTTGTTAGGTCATCAGATGAGGAAGACACCTCAAGTGGGTCGATTGTTGATTTACATTCTGTGGATCTTCAGTCGGAGAACTTCAAAAACTTGCCAGCTAAAGAAAAGTATGACATACTTCTCGAGTTAAAGGAAACAAGGAAAATGAACTCATGGGGTAAACTTCACACGCTGCCAAAGAAAAGTGACAACTTCTCAGATTTTCAAGTAAGTACAATTATTAAAACTCGCTTATAAATCTAAATTTATATGAATGCCTTCTCTGAGAAATAAATTAGAAATTTTAAAAGGGGCTTCGTCACTAAGCAACCACATCACCACCACAAAACACGGACACGTCAAGCGGATGGCGCTCGCGCTCGCACTGGTCTGAACTGGTCCGAGATATCGTGTCCGTGAGCAATGTGTATGTGTGCGTTAGCTCGAGCGCGCTTGTATGTAGATTGATTTCTGTACCTATCTGTTTTGTGTCACCGTGTAAAATAAATTTACAAACAATATACAAAAAGCAAACTAATAAATGTTGTGTAATGACTGATTTACTTTTCTTTTAGATGCAGAGGTTACTAAAGAGAAGAAAGGTACAAGAGTGTATAGAGGAAACAGAAAAAGAAATGGGAGATCTAGGTATGTCAATGAAAGATTTGGAATCATTGCTCAATGAAGAAGGCATTGACACAAAGATAGACAGTTTACCCACTCGACGCATTGCATCCAATAATAACACTAGATATTTACTCATTAGCAATGTTAAAGAAGCTTTAGCAAAAGCCAAGGAGAGGGAATCAGGAAATAAACCACAGACTAGCACTAGTGTGGAGAGCACAGAATCTAACCTCACAGAAAAAGAACCACCAGCAAAAAACGATGAATTAGAAGATGATCTACAGAGAGCTATACAAATGTCGTTAGAATGTGTTGATGATCCTGATACTAGTGCCTGTCAATCTAAGACTGATGATTCCTGGACATCAGTTTTAACAGACACTGAGTATTCAGAAGCAAGTGATTCTGAAGGTGAATTAGAACAGCCAGATGTATCTACAGCAAAGGCTTACATCCTGCAATATAGTGATTACACTCATAAAGCCATTGAAAAAATTATTGCCCCTCGACTTAAACCCGGAAAAACGAAATCTAAAACCCTTGAAGTAGGTCAAGTATTAGAAGAACTTGACAAGGAAAAGTCTGTCATTATTGACAATGTAGCACTGTCTTCTGATGATGAAGAATTACCAATAAAAACTATCAATTCTGATAATAGAAATACACCAATTGCTGAAGACGAAAAGCAAATAGAAAATCTACAGGATGAAATAATGGATGATAATGTAGAGGCTACTCAAGCATCAGTTATGTTAATTGAAAATAATGAACTCGATGTAATCTCATTAGATTCTAGTTTTGAAGAACCTACAGATAAAAAGGAAGTAATAACTACTCTGGAGGAAAATATTGATGTTAAAGATTCAGAATCTAGTAATAGTGATGATGAATTTGAAGAAGTACCTGAACTAGAAGTTAAGACCTGTAAACCTATAGTGGAACTAATGCTAAAAATGGATGATGTTTCCAATTTGGAAGATGATATTTTTGCAGATGTTTTCTCACCAGTTGCTAATTCCAACAGTATGAAGAAGAGCAATATTGAAAATATTGCCGACACAAAAAATGTGTTTAAGAATATTTTACCAAAAAAAGAACCTGATGAAGATTTAAATGAAACACAGAATATGCTAATGACAGATCAAAACACCGCGCAAAAGAAGGAACAAACTCCGCACGGACATTCAACTAACTCTGAGAATAATGATTACGCGGCTCACGTTTGTAACGCTAAAGAGTTGGCACCAGAACTTGAAAAACAACCTTCAACAATGAAACCACCGACAAAAGAAGACCATGTCACTATGGATACAGTGGTTAATACGGTTGGCATAAGCAGTAATTCAAATACTAGTATTACTACTAACATTGAACCAAATATTGAGCCTGCAGATAGCAATCCATCAATAGAACCAAATAAAAAGCCACAGGAGCCTTTCACCAATGAAAAGCTGAACTCAATGGTAGAAGTAATTCAAAATGAAGAACAAGACTTGATTCAAGAAAAAAGTAGGCTGGATCGCATAGGGAGGAATATTACAGAACAGATGACAAAAGAGGCTCAAGAATTGCTTCAAATTTTCGGAATTCCTTATATTGTCGCACCAATGGAAGCAGAAGCTCAGTGCGCCTTTCTGGAGAGTGTCAAGCTGACCGATGGGACCATTACTGATGACAGCGATATTTGGCTATTTGGAGGTCAGACAGTTTATAAGAACTTCTTCAATCAGAAGAAACATGTCTTGCAGTATGTATCGGAAAGGATTGAGAGATCTTTTAGTAAGTATTGGAATTTCGCCTGTTTTGTACACAAGTTAGGGAACCTTTCTCATCTTACATTACATAGTACATTACATACCTAGGGCGGTGAATTCGTGAATGTCCTAGATCGTAGGTTTTTGTGGCCCGTGCGATCTGGAGCTTAACTAATTACCGCCCGTGGTTTGTCTAAAGTTTTACATCTTGCCTTGGCCAGGACGTGAGATTTTCTGCCCGCAGAAAATCCCTCCTACGGCCTAGGGTGACGTAAATATAATAGTTCTCCAGATAATAGGCATTTCGCTCGTATATCGAGATAAGTACATTACATGACCTAGAGTGGTGCTGGTGAATGTCCCAGATCGCAGGTGTTGAGGCCCGAACCTGGCCGAAGGTTGTCTGACTTTTTGCATATTTAGGTATATTTGTTATGTTATGAATAAGAACTTATAAAAAATAATTGACATAACCAAAGCCTGACATTACAGATCTAACTCGGGAGCAGTTAATATTACTGGCTCTCTTGGTGGGCAGCGACTATACAACCGGGGTAGCTGGAGTGGGCCCAGTAACTGCCATGGAAATATTGGCCTCTTTTCCTTTCAACAAAAAGCAAGCGTTAGCAGAAACGTCCAAACAAGTTCGGTACGCCAAGCTTCTGGATGGCCTGAAGGAATTTAAACTGTGGGTCAGAGCCGGAAAAAGAACTGACAATACAAGTTTGAAGAAAAAATTAAGAAATGTTACTTTATCAGACGATTTCCCTAGTATGAGAGTAAGTATACACGGATATCACGACATTTTAATGTATCCAAATATTTACAGTTCTAATGTGTAGCCTCTTAAGTGTCCCTTTACCGCATCTGTGCTCGATCGACGTCGCAGCTAAAGTGCTAGCCCTGCATTTTGCATATCAATGAGGATGTGTTACAATATATTTGGCCTTTAGACTGCTTCTAAATATATATGGTGCGGACTGTACCAACAATACTAATTATAAAAACGGTATAAAAAAATTGTCAAATGAGTTCGAAACATGTCGGGCCGTTCCTGACAATTTTTTACGTGAGTTTATACCGTTTTTATAATGAGTAAAGATGTCTCACGATAGTTTTAATTACATTATTGTATCAACAATAGTTGAAATCAGTCGAGCCGTTTGTAGATAATGGACAAAGACAAACAAAGACGAGCAACAAAGTCCGTCTAGCATAACTACATTAACTACGCTTTGCTACTCTTGTCGCGCGACATAGCGCTACCCATCACTCTTTCACATTACTGCACAGAAAGATACTTACAGGTAATTAACTCGCGCGAGAAATAGTCGCGTGGGACAAGTTGTGCTAGAAGTGCTGGTGCAATCATCAGGTGTTGCCCACGGAAACAAAGTCCATCGATTTTTTTTTATATCTAGTCTTGAAGCTAGTTTTAGAATTGTAATAAAAATAACTTAGTGAAAAAGTATGTATTGTTAATTATTTCAGGTAGTGCAGGCGTATTTGGAGCCAAATGTTGAGAAAAGCGAGGACAAATTCACTTGGGGGGAACCAGACATAACAGTACTAAGAGACTATGCTAAAAGTAAATTTGGATGGTCTCAGCACAAATTCGATGAAATAATTAAACCAGTACTTGCTAGAATGAAAGATCGAAAGAGTCAGAAGACTGTTGATGATTATTTCAAAAGGAAAGTAGAGCTTCAAGCTTTGGAGGATCAAATGAGTAAGAGAGTGAAGGCGGCTGTTCAGAAATTGGCTCCGGGAGGAACAGGAGCCGAGGAAAATCCAATTGAAGCTGAAAATGAGAAAACTGTTAAAAAACGAAAAAAAGTTGTTAAAAATACTACAGAAAATGAAGCAGGCCCTTCCAAACCAAAAAGAAAGAAAATAGTTGAAGGAACTCAAAATGTCAAAGTAATTTCGGAAGTTAAAGATGGCAAATCAAGCATTGAAATTAACATAACAAAAACTGATAGATTCCAAGAGCTTATTCCACAAAGAGAGAAAGATAAACAACATTTGCTAGAAAATAAGATGAAAGCTATTGAAATATTTAGAAAGACTCGAATAGATCGTAAGCGTAAACCTAAGAAGAGACGACCCAACTTACCGAAAGATAAGGCAGACCTCTCCGAGAGTAGTAGCAGTGATTGATTCTTCTATTTGTTCGTTAAGCGTTTAAAAAAAACCCGAATCCCTGTTCAGAACTTGATGTTTTTGCGTTCATCCTGCTCAGAATCGATAGCATTTTCATTTCAATATAAAGAATCCCAAAATTTGTATGGGAATTTTACTTTCCACTACGTAACGCTCGTGCAAATAAAAAAAAGTTCATAGTAATGGAACTGATAAATTTAGGACACATTTTTTTTCTTTACTTTAAAAATACTATCAATTCTGAGTAAGATAAACCCAAAAACGTCAAGTTCTGGAAGAAACAGCGATTCAGGTTTCTTTTTTTGGAAAATGCCCCGCTATTTATTTATTTTATGCCGAATGTACTTCTTTTTTTTAATAAAAGTTAAAATAAAAGTTTTTTTTATAAAATAGTCAATTTTATTGTTTACATCAACTTTTCGGTTAACTATACATAATTTTTAAAACATAATTGATTAATTACATTTAATGATGATATTCATAAACACACAGATGTGAAATAACCCGACATAGATAAAATAAAAATCACTAAATACCTAGTGTGATCCAAATTTCATGTTTATGATTTTTTTGTTTTATTTATTGCCGACTATATTGAAGTGTTAGACTACGCAGCTAGATAATTTTTTCCAGACATCTGTTACAGTTTAGATATGCTATAAGTACTTATTTATATTATATTTATTTCTATCTATCCCTCATTGCCTGTTTACACACGAATCGTAGAACCATTGTGCTACTGAGAGCGCGACCTTCGAGCAATAAATAAAACCATATCATTTAGCGTAACCACACGCAATGCTGAAATTACGCGAGCGTAGTTGGGTATGTCTTTGTTAAATAATCGACATATTTTGGGCCCATAACGCCATCCCGTTTAGCACAACTACGATTCGCAACTCTTGCCGCGCGACAGCATCACCCGTCACTATCTCACAGTACAGCGAAGAATGAGATAAGTAATATTTCTCGCGCAAGAAAGAGTCGCGTGTCACAGTTGTGAAAAGGTCGTATCTTTATACGGATGTCATAGTAATATACGTCTTTTTACCGTAGCATGGCATCATATTGCGTAGGCATTTTAACGGATGTGGCTATCGTACTGGCCATCCTACAAGAATAAAGCGCCTTAGCCGTGCCATATCAACCATAAAACCTGCCGCTGATCTTTGGTCGCGTAATTTCAGTATAGTGTATGAATACAAGTTACAATAAACTATTAGCAGGATCTTAATTAATGACAAAGACGTCGAGCATGCTTTAAAAAGCTTATCAATCTTTTTAAATAGAACATATTAATACATACATTTTTTTTAATAGCATGTTTGTAGTAAATCGACCAGTAAGATTAAACTCGTACATACTATCAAGGCAAATACATTCTGCCGCTTAAATAAAGGACGTTTAGACGGCAACGGAAGCTGATCATTTTAATACAGTCAGCTGCAGTATCCAAGTCAGCAAGCTATACAAAACAGTTCAACACGAAACTCATTGAGGCAGTGTAGTTATTTCAAAGTCAAAAACATTCAGGTTCTCTTTGGACTTTAGCATGCTCCCGAAAACATACCGTAGGTATTCAAGTACTAACACTGAACATTTTCTGAAGTAGCTTCTTCTTGTTTTCTTGTAAAATAACCGAATATAAGAAACGGCACTGAAATGTGCAAATATTTAGTTTCATTTTAAAATTCATAGCGACGACAATGTAATACAGCCACAGTTTAAAATCTATGTAACCAAATTTGGAACACGATCTTAATTACACTATAAATGTATACGCATTTTTTCGTAATTTCCAACTTGGCTTTATAAAATTAATTATAATCAATAGAGAACATTAGAAGCAGGTCGCGCGGACTTAGAATTGACACAGATTGCATTCAATATGGCAACTCTCGTTCATTCAATTTTATTATACGAATGTAAAATTCTTCAAAAATTGTCTGAATGAACAGCGATAGTATAATGGCACAAATATCCACGCGAAACTCCCAAGAGAATACACACAAGCCCTTACATTTCTGTGAAGTAGTAATATTTTTCTAGTAGCTAGTAAATCATTTTATTTAAGCTCTTGGTCCGAATAGATATTTCTGCTACTATACATTCCAAAGTTCGAAACTGATTGACTTCATTCATAAATAATGGTATGAATCTTACCAGAATTACATGCGACAAGTGATACATCTATATACTATGATACATTACATTTTTCAAAATAGGTACGCCACTAAGGGCATAAGTGTAAATAATTATCTTATGTGTGGACGGTTATCAAGAATCTCCACAATCATTCTAATTTCAATTTAATTTAATAAATAAAATAAAAAACTCATATTCACCACATTGCTACACTCCACATGCGTGATACAGACTAGAAAAAAAATAAGAACTTAAATTGCAACCAAAAAATCTACAACTTCCGATGCAGTTATTATTATGAGCTGTATTAAAATGTGATGATCTCATGTATTTTATAATTAGGGTCAAGAAAGATAAATTAGATCGTAACCTTGTAGGACCGAAGAAAGTTTGATATCCGTCGACACATGATTTAGATAAATACATATGGTTAGTATTAAGCTGCTGTTGGGACATCCATGTATACACACAACACCCAGAAGACAATGCAAACAGTTAGTTCGATTTAGGTACGGATAATTGGTAGCACAAGTTAAATTTCCCAAAAATGTAGGATCAGAAATTTATTCTTAATACCTCATCCATCACTCTTTGATTAAGCATGAAACCAGAAACACTAAAAATTAAAAAAATAGACTGGTTTCATGCAGTACTGGGTACCATTCTGTGACGAGCACGTTTATTCCTAGCGTAAAATCCTTTTAGTACATCGCTCTACTTTACGGTTTGTGTACCAAGTATACCACTAAAAAGTACACTATACCATGACCAATCACGCTATTCATGATGGCAAAACTGTTATTCGTCAAAACTTGGATTTATTCAGTGTACAATCGCTTAATTTTGAGATCCAGCAAATAAATCCATAATAAGGACGTTGTTAGCGTCGTACTTTAATAAATATGTTTATAACACAAGCCGCGATCGAAATGCACACTAAAACGTCCCCAATGCATAAAACGCAATCACACAAGTGTTACGCGATAACGAATCGGTAGACGAAGACATTGAGCGTCACGACACGCGCCGTGAACGTAAGTCCGCACTACACTAGTCTAATCTACCTTGACGACACTGTAAATCTTCCGCACGAACCAGAAGCAAGCCATGAAGCCGATGGTGCCCGTGAGAAGGAAGAACAGGAATACCATGATCAGAGTGTAGCCAAAGTACAGGAAGGTGGAGGCGGCGTCTTCTATGTTGAGTTTGGTGACGAAGTAGTGGCAGCAGTATACGAACAGGTAGCCGGCGGTGGAGCCCGAGGACAGGAAGGCGCGCCACCACCAGTGGTAGTCCTCGGCGCACAGGTGGAAGTAGCAGAGCAGGATCGTGGTCTCCGAGCACGTGATCACCAGGATCACGAACACCAGGAACAGGAAACCAAACATGTAATACATCTGGAATACAATATTCGTCTTTTGAAACCTCGTCACTATAGTTACGGGGAAAACTTTGACAAAATCCCGCTTTGCGTTGTGTTTAGTTTAGGTGTTTTGCGGGCCTATGGTTGTTTTTATTACGCGATAAATAAGTGACGAATCAGTCACGTTTTGACAAAATGCGAGAGTGAGTGACGGATGCTTTGTCATTTATTTATCACGCGATAAAAGCAACCATCACAGGTTTAATTTGGACATTCACAGTATCGTTCTAACCTAAATTAATCTGTGACTTACAAACAGACTTAGGACACTTTCTTGATCACATACATAGAATATAAGATTTTAGCGCGCATCTACTCCTATAATGTATAATAAACTTATTTTGGAGAGTATATTTAGCCGAGCTAAAAACTAGCTATTCTCTCTCTGAATCATTTCGCAAAGTTATGGAAAAATAAACCATTTAAGCAATGGCGACAAACACACTTTCGCAGTAAAGGCTTAATTTACTATAAGGCAAAATAAACCCCGGCGTAGGGCGGCTAGATATTGTAAGGAACTTATTGGTCGGTGACAGACGAATTAGCAGGTAATATTTTATATTAGAAAATTCGAATTATAGCCGTCTCTGTCACTCACCAAAAGAGCCGGGCATTCGGGAATAAGCTATGAGCTAGTAATGAGTTGTATTTAAATCCCAATATGGGTGGATCAACTTTTCTTGTTGTTATTCTGTCCCGTCACCCAGGAGACATGATGATTAAACATCTTAAAATATTGTTGATAATGTACAATATTGGTATTTTCAAGAGATATTCTAAATAAGAATGGGCGTATAACTGCTGCAATTACAACATTTTTGTTGAATATTCCCGCCGAAAATCGTAGTATCGAGAATCGTAAGTAAGAGTAGGTAACCCAGGGGACCATGGCAAACAGAAAAAATTTGATTGAACCATATATAGAAAGTCCACGTCCATTTATTTGACTCCCACTGAGCTGCACCCCTGCTACAATATAGGCCCAGCTAATTAATAGTGACAAATATATACTGACAACTAGGAGTGGGTACTGCAAGGACAAAGCCGGCTAAAACGGCTAATCCTCAGAGAAAAGAGGTTCTCAATCGTTTCCCTGGATTTCATATGCCATAATCTATCACTTGCCATAATATTAATTTGCCATAAATCTATTTTTCTCTGTAAGCTAAAACTTTAACCTAACCTAACGATTTCTCCATGAATAGTATTAAAGAAATCCCGAAGACTATGATTTATGAAATAAAAAGTTTATGGCAAATGAAAATTGCGGCAAGTGATACATTTATGACAAATGAAATTCGGGGCAGTGAAGTTGCTCCCATTGGCGTATAAAGGGGAGTGGCCGGGTAGGCCGTGCCCACCCCAGTATGGTCTAGTGCCCACACCAGGAGTTTGGGTAATCCATAGCAATTCATAACTTCATCTCATAGGCCATGGCCAGCCCCCCCTGCCCCCCCCCAAATAATGTTAGATACGCCAATGGTTGCTCCCGATAGGACAACGTACCTGGCTGGACCACAGCGAGTTGAGGTTCCGAAACTGCTAATCCCCTGAGAAAATATGGGACAACGTACCTGGCTGGACCACAGCGAGTTGAGGCTCTGAAACTGCTAATCCCCTGAGAAAAGATGGGACAACGTACCTGGCTGGACCACAGCGAGTTGAGGCTCTGAAACTGCTAATCCCCTGAGAAAAGATGGGACAACGTACCTGGCTGGACCACAGCGAGTTGAGGCTCTGAAACTGCTAATCCCCTGAGAAAAGATGGGACAACGTACCTGGCTGGACCACAGCGAGTTGAGGCTCTGAAACTGCTAATCCCCTGAGAAAAGATGGGACAACGTACCTGGCTGGACCACAGCGAGTTGAGGCTCTGAAACTGCTAATCCCCTGAGAAAAGATGGGACAACGTACCTGGCTGGACCACAGCGAGTTGAGGCTCTGAAACTGCTAATCCCCTGAGAAAAGATGGGACAACGTACCTGGCTGGACCACAGCGAGTTGAGGCTCTGAAACTGCTAATCCCCTGAGAAAAGATGGGATAACGTACCTGGCTGGACCACAGCGAGTTGAGGCTCTGAAACTGCTAATCCCCTGAGAAAAGATGGGACAACGTACCTGGCTGGACCACAGCGAGTTGAGGCTCTGAAACTGCTAATCCCCTGAGAAAAGATGGGACAACGTACCTGGCTGGACCACAGCGAGTTGAGGCTCTGAAACTGCTAATCCCCTGAGAAAAGATGGGACAACGTACCTGGCTGGACCACAGCGAGTTGAGGCTCTGAAACTGCTAATCCCCTGAGAAAAGATGGGATAACGTACCTGGCTGGACCACAGCGAGTTGAGGCTCTGAAACTGCTAATCCCCTGAGAAAAGATGGGATAACGTACCTGGCTGGACCACAGCGAGTTGAGGCTCTGAAACTGCTAATCCCCTGAGAAAAGATGGGACAACGTACCTGGCTGGACCACAGCGAGTTGAGGCTCTGAAACTGCTAATCCCCTGAGAAAAGATGGGACAACGTACCTGGCTGGACCACAGCGAGTTGAGGATGAAGAACAGCTGTATGAAGATGCAGCCGAAGGGCAGCACGCCGCCCATCACGACGCCGGGCACGGCCTGCGTGTACAGCGACTGCTCCGGGATCTGCCGCGGGATCTGGTTCGTGCGCACCGGGTGCTCCAGGATCTGGAGACATGGGTGATCGGTCAGTCGTGGCAAGTAAGAGTTATTGATGTGTATATATATATATAGTTACCCTTTGAGCGCCAAGCGGCAAAGCAATTTACCGTGCCACTGACGCCAAACCAAAAAAAAAAAGTTCTCCAAAATCAACAGAGATTGAAAAACACAGATAGTGGTTTGAATCAGCATGTTTTTGACCATTGAAATTTTTGACGTCAATAGGCGTCGTTGGCGTCAGTGGCACGAATTCCCGATGACGTGATTTGCCGTCTTTGGCGGTCAAAGGGTTAATAGCAGTCGAAGTGGCCAAATATATCGTGGCACATCCTTACAGATCCTTAAAGATCTGTGCCGCTACGTTACAATAGTTTGGCTACTTTGTTTGCTACTACTTATTTGCTGCTGGCTGTAAACTATTTTTGTTTATTTTATTGATTGTTAAATTCAGTGGAAAATGTTATTTATTTTAATGAAAATAATCACAATTAAGTGCAATTGGAATGTAATTATGAAATATAATTGACTTTACTAATTGACTATTGAAGTAAGTATTTAATGCTTTAACGAAAGGCGTAGATTACTATTCACTATACTGCAAACTAACAAGCGCCGTAGGGATAACAGGCTGTAGTTAACCTTCAAGAACAGACCATTTAGAAAGGATCCTCAGATGTGGTCTACTCAGTGTATAAGCACTAACCCGTGAAACCCTGCGCTTCGGTCTCAGGCGTTAGATATTTTATTTACACAGTTCAACCGTAATAAAAATCGCCCCATATTATAATTCCATAATGTAACTAAAATCGAACATACGCGTAATATGCACAGGTAGCTGCAGTAAACCATATCTTTTGACGTAACCTCTAGATCTTACAAATGTTTGGCGCCTTATGGCCCGGCCACGACTTAAGTCTATGGCGGCAGGGCCGAGCGGCAGCCATAGGAGTGAGCGGGACACCACGCTCGGATCTTCCGCTCCCACCTATACCAACCGCTCGCTGTTGCCGCCTTACACTGAAGTCGTAGCTGGGTGTTAGAAATGTATAGCACCGATTTTACAATAACAATGCACTGAGAATACTTTTAAAAGTCTCACCCTCTTCCTAAAGCCGAAGTAAGCGCCGATGAAGGTGAGCGGCACGGAGACCCCGAACCAGAGCGCCAGGAGCGCGAGCAATGTCGAGAACGGAATAGCAGCGGAAGACCCCTTGCCCCAGAGCACCAGGTTCATTATGAAGAACAGCGAGAACACCACACTGAAATAAAATATTTTTTATTCGTTTGCGAATTAGCAAAGCGGTCTAGGGAATGTGCACGTACTTTAAGTGGCAGCACTGTGAATGTCCATTTTCAGTAATGGTTTCGCGATCAGATTGCGGCACCAGCTGGTAGCACCTTCGTTGTGAAAGAGAACATTTTCTTTACATACTATAACGGTGGCATGCGGCCCGCCTAATGTTAAGCAGTTACCGCCACCTATACACGCCAGGAGCATCATACGCGCGTTGCTGGCCTTTTAAGAACCTATTTACTCCCCTCTTGAAGAACCGCAGACTGTAGCCCCCGGGGAAAACCTCGGCAGGGAGCTCATTCCACATGCGAAGCGTTCACGATAGGAAATTCCTCTGGAACCGGACAGTTCTCGACCATTTAGGCTCCAGTGTGTGAGGTTGAACACCCCGCCGATGGCGAGCAGTGCGATGGTAGAAAGTAGCCGTGGGCATCATGTCAATAAATCCTCAGAACAAATCCCTTTATACAGACAGTAGAACAAACACAAGGAGGCAAAGTCTCTCCTCAGACTTAAGAGGCTCGATTCCGTCTGTGAGTTTAGGACATGCAGGAACTATGTCAAAAAATTGGTGGCACCAGTTGGCACACACTTGATGAATCGGTGATATCCCTGGGAAGAATGATGGAACCACGCACGGTGATGGGAGTAGGCCGGTCCTTTGGCTCCTCTCATTAAGTGTAGTTCCCTTGTATGTGGGAGGACCTATAGAGGCTATACAGGGAAAGACAATCCAAATGCGACAGTAGGGAGAAAACGATATAAGGGATAGGGAAATCTAATCTTAGGAACCATGGCGTCGATATTAGATTTAATAAAAACTACATCCATTTTTGTTATAAATCTTATACTTAACCGGGAAATGAACCAGGTTAAAATTCTGTAAGTAATCGCATGCCGTATTGTAACATTCTTTACAGCGATTTTGACGATTATGTATGAAATCGATACCTTAGAGCACAATCGTACAAACTTTTCGGAAAAAGTCGTTGCAATTAGGACGTTGGTGCACAACTCTATGTGGGATTGGTACTGGTAGAGTATAAGGAGCTGGCTGATAGACGATTAATGCTTGTTCGAACAGAATGAAATAAGGAATGTGTTAGATTTGACGTATGACGGAGTGTCAGACGATAGAATGATTTTGTAGAAGGAAGACGAAGATTTATATTATAGTTGTAAATATGTAAATAAACGACGTGAAGACTATCTTGTGCGTTTTCCCTGCCCCATTCCCACATCTATGTGGTTCAAATTTAAGTGTGAACTAATGTATCGAAATTTTGTATAAGATTTAAAAAATAATAATAATACAGTTTTTATCAAATCAAAAATCAAAATCGTCATGGTTCATAAGAACAGATGTCCCTAACTGATCTTATAATTTCTGGCTTCTCCCTACTGACCCATTTGGATTGATCACCCGGTAGTGTAGTATACTGACCCGGGGCACACCATCGAAGTGAGCAGGATGTTGCTCTTCCACCGCCGGCCGCCGAAGCTCTTGTAGATGCGCGCGCTGACGTAGCCCGCGGCCGCGCCCAGCAGCACCCAGGCCACGAGCGCGCACGTCATCAGCGCGCCGCGGTTCGCCGGCGACAGGAAGCCCAGGCACGCGAACGCGAGCGTCACCAGCGTCATGCCGAACACCTGCAATATAACACAAGAATGAGTCTTCTTTTTTTTTTTTCCTATCCTTGGCAGTCGGAAGCCTAATCTGGCTGCATCCGAGAGTCTCTAGATGGCTGGGGGCGGGGCTAGCCCGCTTCGCCTGCCCGGTTTGAGTGTGTGTGTGAGTGGGACAAGAATGAGTCGCTGTCACGCTGTGTTAAAACGCGCCGTATACGATCTCGAGACGAGTTGATTTGTTAGGGTGGAGCCAGACGAGTGTATTTTTTTGCGTTCTGAGTCGTGTAATCTCGGTTGCACCATACATCATGTCACGTGATCACGTCACACACGATCACGCCACGTTGTACAACGCGACATCGTGCCACGATGCGACGTCGTGTCGTGGAAATGCATAAATCCAAAATCAACTTTATCTTCACGTGACAAGATGCAAAACTAAAATTCATATTACAATCTCACGACGTCGCATCGTGGCACGATGTCGCGCGTACGACGATGCGATGTCGTGTCTTGTATTTGTGTTGTCGCCCTAAGTATGGCACGACCGCAATGACGCGACCCAAAACTGAAAAAATTACGCCAGTCTGGCTTCACCCTTATACGTACAGAGGTATGTCAAGCCAAGTTTGATTTATCACATCGTGGATCCGGCGAATGACACTTGCTATTTTAAAGGGTAAAGCCAGGCGAGCGATTTTTTTCGAGTGGTGACTGGTGAGTCGCGGTTGGGTACCTGATGTATGGCGCGACCGAAATTACACGACTCACAATTAATAAAAATACGCTTGTCTGTCGTCACATACGAGCGTAATTTGAGCCGTCACCCTAACGGCTCGGTCATGACTTCAAGCGACCAGCGGAGCATCGAGCGGCGGCCATAGGTGCGAGCGGAAGGTCCGAGCGCGGCATCTCACTCACTCCTATGGCCGCAGCTCACCGCTCCGCTGGTCGCGTGAAGTCGTGGCCGGGCTGTTACAGCTTTTACAAGGGTGTATAACAGTTCATTCATATGACGCTGATAAACACTGCCAATAGCAATCACTTAGTATTCTTTAGTAGGTTAACATAATTTATTATCATTAACTCTTTTTAGGTTGCGTACCCTAAGGGTACCAACCAAAAAAAAGGGATTTATTGGTATAGTCTGTCCAATCTCTAAGATCAAATGAAGTCACTTTGGCACAAGGTGCAAACAACCGTATACATGTAAATTTAACCCTTTGAGCGCCGAGCGGCAAAGCAATTCACCGTGCCACTGACGCCAAACAAAAAAAAAAAGTGCTCCAAAATCAACAGAGGTTGAAAAACACAGATAGTGGTTTGAATTAGCATGTTTTTGACCACTGAAATTTTGACGTCAATAGACGTGGTTGGCGTCAGTGGCACGAATTCCCGATGACGTGATTTGCCGTCTTTGGCGGTCAAAGGGTTAAGGTCCTTTTGCACTTGTGCCAGTTTTACATAATTTGATCTTAGTATTCCGGATAGACTATATATATTTGAAACCTAGGTACAGTTTGAATTATTCATTGATATTTTTTGTTTCAAAAACTACTCGAAATTGCGGAATATTATTTTTTTCAGCTTATTTTCGAATACACGCAATCAAAGCATGAAATATCTATGTTACTACCTAGAACTCAGGGGAAAATATTAGGTATTCGCTTCAAAAAGTTGGTTGGAATTATCAATATATTTGTCATAATATGAAAAAAAAAATTTCGTTAAAGGAATAAGGCCTCTTAATCAAACGACGCTATTTGCATATCCATAATGTTTAATTGCGTATAACTAATTTAATACTTTTAGCTTATTTGCGATTACGAGTATCACATTTGTTAGGCTACGGAAAATTGAAAAAAGTCGCTTAGGACATTGTTTCCGTAAACATACGATATGGGTTTCATACCGTTATCGCAATCCGACCGCCAATTAAAGGGCGATAAAATCTCGCCGCAGTGGGTCAACCGTGTGGTAAAAACTGTACGTAGTTTAACAGTTACGAGCAAATTCACATTTTCCGAACAGTTAGGAGTAAAGTCACATTTTCTACAATCCCAAATACTTTAAGTTAGGCTAGAACACGCCACAAATGAAAGCGTACAATTTTGGCCTTAGTGTGTGGTTTCTTGTTTTATTTTTTCATTTACTTTTAATCAAATGTGTACACAGCGTTTATTACAATTAAATTTTCGCCAAACTGCATGACAGTTTGTTGGCGAATAACTAGTGTAGTGAATAGTTGGTTTTTAGGGTTCCGTACCCAAAGGGTAAAAAAACGGGACCCTATTACTAAGACTCCGCTGTCCGTCCGTCCGTCTGTCTGTCTGTCCATCTGCCTGTCTGTACTAAAAAACAGAATAACATAAATTTATGTGGGGCTCCCATAGCGGGCTGGCTTAGCCCTTAGGCAGCGTAGACGTGCGCAGTAAAGATCGTTCACGTATTAAAATAAAACAATTTAAACAGAATATATCGCGTATATTAATTATTTGAGCCTCCCTGACGTTTCGCCGCTGACAAAGGTAGACTGAGAAAAACAATATTTTTCTCTGTCAAAGTTACATTTGTGCAAACTACCATGATATGAAAATGAATTTAAAATAAAGGTACATACACGCCAGATGGGCGTTTAAATTGTTTTATTTAAATGTGTGACTAGGGTTTGCAATCCGGATATTCGGATATTCAAATTATCCGAATATCCGCCATAAATATTATCCGAATAATGCAACACGATTTATTCGAATATCCGGATATTTTAGGTACTACTAAAAACTAGAATGTTATTACTGTTACTGTTATAAAAACATTAGGAATATTTTAAAATACAGATGTATGTTAGCCAACACTTAGTGTTCCGACGTTTTATAGAAAAAATAAAGCACAATAACTTGATATATTTTCTCTTTTTACCCTTTTGCGGCTAAACCGAAAGAAATGGTTTGTTAGGTCGTGGTCGGGGTTGGGACCAAGGTTTTTTTACATGCTGTATAATTAATATTACCTTTTTAGGGCACTGCTAATCCCTTGACGGTCAATCAGTCGGTACTTAGCAGTTCTGGGAGATAGTTATTATTGTTTTTATTGAATGTGGCATGCCGTGCGTAAAGTGAAATAGTGGTGTTTAACAAAAAGCGTGTTCATTTCGATAGGCTTCTACAACTCGCCCAGATATCGTAAGTAAATCGAACTTTGTATTTTAATCTAATACCATACCATAGCAAGCGGATACGTTACGTGCAACATGAAAAATTTGATAGGTACTAGCATAATTTTGTGATACTACATCATTTACTAACAGTTGTATGTGAATGAATCACATGATATATTGGAAAGTATTCTGCCCGAAAACGTTAATTACAAATTTACAATAATTACAACTTTTTGTTGCAAACAATATATTCAGTCTTACTAACACTAACACATTGTATTTGTATAATCTTATTGTATTGAACCTATCCATAACACAAAAAATATGAAATAGGTACTTACATTTTGTACAAGCTCCGTAAAAATATTAACAACTTTTTTTTCTTTGTCAGATCAACTTCGTAGGTATGTTGAGCAAGAAAAAAATGTATTTAAAATGGATAGTGAGTTTACCGAATATAAAACTGCTAATGAAGAAACAAACTCCGCATGGAAACTTTTTTCAACAAGCCTGGATGAATGGACTTCATCTCTTCAAAATACTAGGTATTTGAACATTAAATAATATACATTATTCGCGGCTGACACCAAACGGCTTTAAAAACCTGGGACTGGGACTGAAGAAAATTTAAAATAAAGGGACAGCTAAAAAATTTCAAAGAATGCTTGAAGAAAAGTGATCTGGCTCTAAATGATAAGTATTATTTGTATTACAACCGATGCAGCCTCCGTCATGTGTGCATTGGGGCGACGCACCACAGCCTTTAAACAATTGTGTTACGCACATGATATCCAACTCGCTGTTCTCGGTGTTATACATAAAAAAAAGAGGGCACCTGCAACAGCTTCAGCCACAGAGACATATTCCGATTTGGACGTAGATAGCGACTTAGATCAAGACAACGTAGAGCTTGAACACGAATTAGGTTTGTGCATTGAACCGTCAAGACCGACACCATTGCGACTCGCTGATGATTACAAGGATCTTGTAAAAAAAGTTAGAACTGTAGTCAAGCTTTTCAAAAAATCACCGACCAAATTTTTATAATTTTTTCCTTGTACAACGAGAAATAACCATCGAATAGTGTAGTTAATTAGTGTATTTCATGTATCATGTGTGGTATTATGACACAGGATTAATTTTAATTTAAGGGTTACAAGTTAAATTCGATATTATATTTTTGATTACAAGACTTTAAATTGGATTTTAGTTTTATTTCCTCATATATTCAAATTATCCGAAATATCCGGATATCCGGATATTGAAAATGAACTATTCAAATTATCCGGATACTTAATTTGGGACGGATATTGCAAACCCTATGTGTGACATTCGCGGAAACCGAAGAAAACATTATGAACGTCACGTATCTTTTTCGGGGCCTACGTGCCAGGTGGAAGGAGGAGGCGGGGCTCTTACCTGTGCGCCGGATCCGAGGAACACGGCCAGCATCATGCCGCGCCGCGGCGGCCGGAACACGTCGCCGTGCACGAGCTTCCAACCGAACTCCTCCTGCAGATAACAGCAGATATGTAATATGGATCAATCAACTTTTTTCTGTCACTCGTTGCCATTGCCACGGCGATGTCCCCTGGGCACAGACCAGCCCCACTAGACGGAGCATGTAAGGCACATGTAAGGCGACCCGCACCAACGATATGGTACGGCAAAACATTAAAGTACCAACACGGCGGCCACCGTTTAGTTGCGTCCATGTTTATGAGGTCTCTCTACACCACTTAACACTACAATTTACCATGTTATTTATTTAATTTCTTTTTTCGTTGACGTATGCATGGATCATAAACAAGGACGCAACTAAACGGTGCGCGCGGGTCGCCTTACATGCTCCGTCTAGTGGGGGTTGTCTGTGCCCCTGGGTCACTTTTTAAAGATACGATTTTCCGTGGTTATATTTGGCAAAATCTTTGTAATTTAAGCAGTCATAAGACCATTCTTATCTTGTAGACTATCGCTTGAGAATATGTATCAGTAATATAAATTATCAACACTTTTCTGAGAACTTTAATCACTATTCTCCCCTGGGTCACGGGACAGAATAACAGCAGGAAAAAGTTGATCCACCCATATCTATAATATTTATGTTTGCTATTAGGTGCGTAATTATAATCACACTAAGATTATAAAGGCGAAAGTTTGTGAGTGTGCTTATGGTTTGTTACTTCTTCACACTCAAGCGGCTGGGCCAAATTTGATACATTTTGGTGTGACGGTAGCTGATATCCTGGATTAACACATAGGCCACTTTTTGCCCCGAAAAAATGTAGTGTTCCCGTGGGATGAGCGGGTAACACCGCGCGGCGCAGCTAGTATTGCATTTATTCCTTGTATAATGCCAAGGGTTGATGATGTATATCTTGTTATTTACATAGTCCTTGAATCTTGTTCGAAAGTAATTTTATTTCATATCTTGTAACTTTTAATAGAAACCTAATTATACGTCAGTCGGCGGAAGGATAATGATCCCTAAGCCAAATAAAAAAAATGATAATGTGTTTTATATTTTTATCAGGCTTACAAAATGTTGATGTGACATCGACACAATTACAAGGTGAATTTTTCAAATTTCAAATGTTTTGTCCCAGCGATCATGATTCATCATTCGCCAACTGGGTATAATTTAAGTATAATGTGTTGAAACTACTTTCAACAAGGCTAAGATTTTTTCATCAGCACAACTAAAGTTGTGGGCGCTATCTTGTTTAATATAAGAGTCATTTTCAAAAAAACATGTATATAGTTAAGGGCTTTAATTAAAACAAAACTTAATTGATTCCTTTGTATGAGTAACTTTCGTAACACAAAAGATGCGATCGTAATCTTGATTTTATTATGCCTTTAACTATATACTTACGTCACAGATTAATATAATAGTTCTTCGAACAGATACCCATGTCTGAATAAAAAGGCAAATACCTACTGCTTTTCATGCCTACTCAATTTAACAATGGAGCGACCTTGAACGCGCGGGTCGTTGGCCGCACGTGCCGGCAAAACGAGGCTAGGGTTGACACCGCTTAGAAACAATTTTATAAAAAGTCAAAATTAATTTAAATACGATCGATTTATTTAAATTTATTAGTCAAATTTAATTATCATTAGGTACCTACTAGAAATAGGTATTCACATGCGCTGCGGCACACCATCAAAATCGTTTAAATTTCCGAGTAGGTATATCGGAATCTTACCTACCTATTCTATCTGAACATACCAGAAACCTGAAACAAATACAACTCTCTGTGTAGGTACCTACCTAAGTAACCTAAATATATCCCGATGACAGTAGGTACTTACTAAATAAAGTTTGGTAGGTGCCTATATTATAATGTGTTACATATTGTATAATACTAGCATTACAAGCTTCGAAACAGTCACTAGGTACAAGTTGTTTTATAATAATCTGATCACGCGTTTTATCTTTGCGAATGCATTCCTTGCAAAAGGTCTTAAGTGTCAAGAACAACGCCGACGTTTACGCCCTTTTTAGGCCGTGCAATGCACTCTCCCGCCACACTGAACTGATTTGGTAAATCTTAGTGAGTAAATTATTGTCACTTGTTGATATAGGTAGTGGATGTTTTCTATGAATTTAAGTATATTAAGTAGGAAGGTTTATTTATTCAACATTACATGTATCTATTATAACAGTGTATGCAATGAGTTTCTAGGTAGGTGCTTATTAAGTTCTAAGAATTTTTAGTAACATTTCATCGTCTGTCGGCAAAGAAAAAAAGGATAAATGTCTGTTGCTTTTATGTTTTTACACCCCGCAACACTGCACCGCGTTGGTCTCATTCGCGACGAAGCCATTTTTTTGGTGATTTTATAGCGCGATCGGCGGCGTCCGGCCGTGAGCGCGTGTGGCAACCGATTGGCTAAGCGTGTCGGCCCCGACAGGCGAGGTGTAGGTATCGTTCTGGGTTCCCACGGTACAGATGGGGGGCACTGCTTACGTGTTTTTTGAAAATGAGTCATAAATAACTTATTAATTACCTGAGCATCTTCTCCGCACTCCATCTGGTTGTATCTCGCAATATCCTTGTGTAGGGTCCTCAACAGTATCATAGCAACCATACCGCTGAGGAACAGCACTATCACCAGCGAGTTCAATATCGAGAACCACTGTATGTTCGTGTGGGGCATCGATTCGAGGATGTAGTCCCATCGGGAGGACCACTTTATGGTGTTGTTCCGGTGGAATGTCACCCGGTAACTGTAGGTTATTGTTAGGGTTTCGTCCCCGGTTAATGTGCTGGGGATTTCGAGAGGAGTCCGAGTGTTGCAGTCGAGCTTGTCTGGGCTCGCGTGCCGGATGCTGGCTGGTTTGATCTGTGACACACATATTTCATTTTACAATAGACAATTCTGCCCTCAGAAAGCACCTCAGTCGAACAAATTGACAAAGTATGAAATATATGCCCTCGAATAATTCGTGTTATTACCTTTTTTAATTACGCTAATGTCTGATGCATAATGTTTTAAGCTAATATTATAAATAACTCAATAGTGACTTTTTTAGATACCGCCATTTGCTTTGAGAGGCTAGAATTTATACTTTATACTCTACGTTCTGAAACACAGACATCTCAAAATTAAATTTAGAGGTGCATGTTTTCAGGATTTATACACAGTATAAATTCTAGCCTCTCAAAGCAAGACTCACTTATAAGACGGTCAATGTTTACGCTAAAGACTGCTAGACGCTGCTAGTAGCTGATGAAATCCATAGCATAAAAAAATTACCTTAGCGGAAATGATCCTGCCCCCATTTTCACCGAAGCCGACCCCCCACTCCTCTTCCGCGCCGCTGTGGTACGTGATCTCAATGTCCACGTGGTTGAACAGGAAGTAAGCGCCCACTTGGTTCTGAGTCGTGCTCACGATTGGCGTGCATGTGTCCTGGGTAGATCAATTATTATGAACATGTCATTTGCATCTAGCGAAGATAAAACATTCGTTTTATTGATTTCTGATACTTTCTTAAAGGTGAATAGGGGAAGGGGAGGCATAACGGGGCTACCTATAATTACAAGTAGTTATTTGAACAGGCCTTTGCGAATTCGCAAACGGACATACGAAAGTGGAGAAAAACAAAAATGTATATGTATATACTAGGAACTAAGAAACACTGTAATTTATATTTTTATGTTGACTATTATTATACTTGTACACACACTAGACTTGTGTTGTTGGCGTTAATACTCGTATGTGGTCATTTTGAATCAGTAGTGTGACTGCGCCTCGTTTTTTTTACGCCAAAAACTGTTCATTATCATTATTTAATCAAATTTAATAATAAATAGCAAAATATAGGTAATAAGGTATGAGTTTTGACTACCACTTTAGTTTTTTTTATTTGAGATCATTTGAACAATAACAATAATTGAAAAATATTGTAAAATCAAAATTATTTTATATCATTATTATAATGGCTAAACTATTTCATTTAACATACAAATACTATAAGTGTTTATTGAGCATTTTGAAACAGAATAAATTCAAAGATGTGTATTAATATTTAAAGGCGTAAAATAATTATTGTAATAATAATAACAGTAAACGGTGTTTCGCGACAGAAATTCTATATAATCTGCCTCCTGAATACCATGGGAATAAAATATGTCGATGTAATTGACACCAGGTCGTTGTACTGACAGCACATTCTTGTGCCTCGCAACTGTTATGAAAATATACTGGAGGAATGATCTGTTCATTTGATAACAATTAAGAGTTTTTTGAGACACACTTTTACTGCAGACTGTACTTTAATACAAAATCAACTGACTCCATATACAACAGGTTTATCTTGCACTGCTTAGGAGTTTCTATGGCCACCTTCCGTCTTCGTGATCAGATCAGTTCCTCTCTCTCTTCCTGACTATGTGCCTTAAATGATGGTGTCAGCCTTCTTTATTTTCCTCCTGATGCTCCGTATCCTTGACATTGTCTTTGGAAACATTGCATCCACTTATGTCCCCCAATCCCCAGCAAGACGTCAGTGATCAAATCGGCTCCAAGACACACAACTAATGTGTTGTCACGTTAACTACATTTACATGCGTTTCACTTCGATATGACAATTAGAAGTTCTGTGGACAGCATAAAACAGGCCAACCACACTTAATTGGTGCATTTGGTTGCCTGATAGCTTTGTAGAGGTTGCGTTGAGCCAGGGGTGGAGCCAGTGCGGGTGTTGTGAAAATATGGAAGATAATTGTATTAGTTAATATGTAACCTAGGTGTTCTAATTGCTTTTAAAAATATCTCGACCATACTTTTGTGGTTCCTTCACATCCTCATTATGCCCTCCTTCCCCTAGTATACATATACTATTCTGTATACATATGTATAAGCAAAATTCAAGTGAGAAAATAAGGATTGAATGTGTGAAGTGTTCATTTTGATGTTATATTTTCAGGTTAAGAGGTCATTTTATGTCATTTGGGGTTTACAAATTAAAAGATAATAGTTCTAAGGTAACTTGTCGCGTTTTTTTTAAAAGAGAGTTGATAAAAGGTGTAATCTCCAAAATTTTCAGAATTTTTAACCTGTTTATGATCAAAGGCCATCAAAAAGTGACAGAAAAAGACCCAAAAGGATTGTAAAAAAATCCATTCTATACTGTATATGTAAACATACATGTGTATATGTATACATCAAACTGATGTTCAATTATACAACATACCATATGAATCAAATAGCTCAATATGACAAAAAAGGGCTTTGAAATATGTGACTTCAAAGGGACGCAAGATTTAAGATTTTTTAAAAGTCCAAAAACATATTTCAAGTTGTTATCAGAAACCTTATAATAGAACAAAACAATAATTGTATGACAACAGTGTACATAAATTCACTTTTTTCGGTCAAAATCGAAACTTGGAGTGCTTTTCAGTGCCCCATAGGAGTGTCAAACTTGAACTGTAATTTCTGACTCTTAGAGCACTCTAAATGTATTGAGTCCCATATAGACATTTTAGCCAATAAACAATAGGGTTGATTGACATCTTAAAAAAAATGGTCTACACACCTCATGGGTTAGTTTTTGTTTTTACGTTTGAAATGAAAATGAATTTAAAATAAACCTTAACTTCAATTGCATAAAATTGCTTACCAAATCTCTCCTGACTTGGCAGCCCATGGGGAAGCCAGTGCTGCAATAGGTCTTCTCCTTGTCCACCAAGTAGCACCAGGTGACCGGCATATTGTCCAGGATCCAGTGGTGTTGATAATACAATGCCATACCCATCTTTAGTAGGTTAAGCTTTTTCAGGGACTCCGCATTTGACGCTGTGTATTTCTTTGAGCAAACAGCAGCGCAATCCACATTTTCCATAAAGTTCAACTTGTAAGGACTGGGCCTAATTCGTTCCCCGAATACCACTTGACCGAGATTCTCAACAGGAGATTGGGTTTCATCTGTTGTACAAAAATCAAAGTGGTGGTACTCAAATGGTATTACTGATTCTTCTGTGTTTAATCTGTTCACGTATAATGGGATTTCATTCTGTAAAAAATAGATATAATATTTTGAGAATTATCATACCTTTTTTACAATGTTACAATGTGTATACAAATTAGATCAATGATTTAAAATTAGATTTGTGATTGATTAATGCCATTTTAAAACAATAATATAGCACTTTCATGAATCTTTTATCATGAACTTCACGGTGCGAGGTAACAAATTGCAGCAAGGAATTATTGTCAACTCGTGCAGTGACGGCTGAACCCAGAGGTATTCTTCCGAATTCGTAATGTAAGCTAATGTACTCACTTTGCAAGTGTTAGCATTATCTTCGCCGGTTTTACTGCAATAATTTACCGGGGCTAAGCCGGGTAAATAAAACGTTTTTACAGTTGTCAAAAGCGATAATGCGCAAACGAATAACGACAGCGTAGACATGACGAGATGTTATTCCTTCACGGACACATTAAATAACGAACTAATTTGTGATATTATACGTTAATACGCTCCACATAATCGACCTGTATATTTAGAACTTAAAATATTTCTAAAAATGTATTAAGTTCTTGCTTTTTCCGTCAGTTTTTCAGAATTTTTTACCCGAGGGACGACAACGGCACGGAAAACGTCACCACAGTGAGTGTGGCAAGTCGTAAAAATAATAATGTCATAACATTTTTCCGTTTCACTCATAGAACGTTTTAAGACAATCTTTCCAACAACAAAAACTTACGAAAACTTGGAAAAACCAACGCCAGTTTGACATATCTTGCTTTTAAATTATGGAGAGGAGAAGCAGCATCTTTCATAGAAGAATAAGTGTCCAGCAGTAAGCAGTAAATAATAGTTCCGAAGGGCCTTATAACACTTGCTATTTGCGAGCGAATTTTGTATGAAGGCGATTACCTTGCGATTACGCAGCGAGTTCGCCGCGACGCTGATTTGTATAGAAAACTCGCTCGCAAATCGCAAGTGTGATGTGTGATAAGGCTCAAAAGGCTCCACAAGCGACGCCGAAGTAGCTGGAGCATGGAGCTATTATGTAAGACAACAGCAATGTGCACTGAGAATAAGTGTGCACACAAAATTAATCGTATAGCCGTTCTACACCTTCCGATCCGATCCTAATTATCGGATCGGAAATCAGAAATCGGATAATGTGTAGTGTAATAGATCCTAACACACTACACTATTATCGGATTTCATCCGATAATTTATACCCGGCCCGGGGAACCTTGATCACTATGACAGTCAGCCTTGAACACTATCAGCTGTTGTCACACGAGTCAGAAGAATATTATACACGTTCTGGTGTCAGCCAGGGGAGAACGCTCGGACCACTTCTTTTTCTTCTTATGATTAACGACCTTCCTCAGGTGCTGTCAACATCGAATTGTCTCATGTTTGCTGACGATTTAAAATTGTTCCATTCAGTCTCGGATGCCAGTGATTGTCAAACTTTACAAGATGACATTACAGCAGTTGCTAAATGGAGTAAAGCGAATAAGTTGCCTTTCAACACCTCTAAATGTCATGTGATCACATTCTCTAGGTCGTCGGAGCCAGTCACGGCAATCTATACCCTTAATGGTATTAATCTTGCAAGAGTTGACAGCGTCAAGGATCTAGGCTTGGAGCTTGATACCAGGCTCGATTTCCATAAACATATTATGACAACCTGTAAGAGTGCAAGTAAAACTATGGGCTTCATAATACGAGTAGCCTCACAATTTAAAAATCCTGGCGTTGTTGTCGGACTATACAATGCCTACGTACGCTCTAAATTGGAATACAATTCGGTTGTCTGGGATCCCTGGCAAACAAGGTACATAGTTATGCTTGAGAGGGTGCAGAGGCAGTTCTGTAGATTTCTCTACAGGAAAGTGTACGGATATTACCCTCTGCTGTATCCATCTAAATTTGTCTTGGGCATGGTGGGATGTAATATACTAGAGTATAGACGTAAGCGAAATCTTCTTATTCTGTATAGTAAGATCCTAAAGAATGAGATAGATATTCCAGTGGTACTTGGATCTATGCGTCTTTTTGTGCCAATGAATTATATGCGTATAGGTGTCCGGCGCCGGCTTCAGTTATTTGTGCTTCCGGAAGGCACGCGCACGCGCCACGCCCGCAACTCTCCTACACCTCGAGCACTCGGTTTGCTCAATACTCTTTTGAAAGAAATCCAGGATGCCGATGTGCTCACTGACAAATGGTCCATATTAATAAAATATTTTGAAATTTTTTTAAATAATTATTTGCTGTAATTTGTGTGATGTAGGTACCTATACTTAGTTGACTTGTATCTATTTTTTATTTATTTATTAAGGATCGCAATCTTCGTAAATTTTTATTTTAATTCTAATTGTGTATGTATGCGTATTATTTTGCTGAATGTATGTGACTTATTTGTGTAACTAACATTGTGGGTGCTTTGGATATACTGTAAACCCACAATGTACTGTATTATAAATAAACAAATGACACTGACAGTAATTCCCACGACACAACCTTGTAGTGGCGTCACCGTTACATTAGAATCGAATTGGAGACGTCTAAAAATTATATTTATTTATTTTAGGTAGATATATGCCATTACAATGATATTCCGTTGGAATTATAACAATTCTTAACATTTACAAGAAATTATCTCAATCAGACTTTACGTTTTCGTCCTGCAAAACTTACTTCGTTGGGAAGATATCGAATAGTGCGGAAAAGTATCGATAAACAAATGTCGATAATGGAAACAAGTGCGTAGTTCTAGCGAACATAAGCCCTGTAGGTACGTTCGTCCGGTTTTTTGAAGCTCGCGTGGAAGCGCGTACGGCCGAAACGACCTCAGTTTTAAATAACGGTGTAAAAACGAATTTCCCCAATTCTTATTTATTTAGGTACAATATGCAAACGAAGACACGGTTAACTATACACCCACAGGCCTTATCACATTGCAATAAGGTTTAAATTCGTTTACAAATGTACAATTAGGTATTAGGGTCTTCGATAGTATCAACAATCAACAATACACAATGATGTAATTGGCGTGTTTTAGACTTATTTTATTTATTGGACCTTTATATCACAAAAACAAAATAACCTATAGTACAAAAGGCGGATTATTTTTTTATTATTGTTTAATGCCTAGAGGTATTCTCTACCAGTCAACATTAAGGCAAAGCAGAAAACTAATAGAGTGACAACTTAGAGTGACAATGAATTTACAGTCAACCTTTAAGTAAGGCAAAGCAGAAAAATTGTAGGCGGTGCAACTAACTTTCACATAAGTAACAAAATATAATACCTATTTTAATTTTTATACAGTAGGTACCTAATTTTTATCAGTATTGTAACATTCATAACGGGTACAGAAAGTATAGGTTGATCATTTTTATTAACGTTTTCAAGTCATTTGTTTTGCTGTTTCGTCTCGTTCTTCCTCCACAGGGTTAGAACCGTTCTAGTAACCGTTAGTACTGTAATAAAAAGTAGTGCGTAGTCTTGCTTCGGTAATACAGAGCTACCTATACAAATAATAATCCATAAAGTAACGGTAGTCACAATCTTACCTACTTACCTAATTAATTTATGGTAGACTACATAACCACTTATTTTTTTATTATTCTTTTTAAATCATCATGCATGTGTTCATTTCCACGTACATTAGTATCAGATATGTTTTTTTTAGGTTGAAAAATTACTAAAATACTTAGTCTCTTAGTTAACAATTACGAGTTTGGTGCGTTCTGTTAACATAAAGGAGGCCAAAAGTGTGTTTTGCTGACATAATTCTGGCTAACATTCACTAAGTAGGTATATTTATTGATGGGTACAACCAAACTTAAAATAAACTCTCGCTATAGTGCCAGCCAAACACATTTTTATACTTATAACAAAACGGAGTAAGGATGAGTCCCACTTTGTTGCTAAATATTTGGTTACCCCAGTAGAGTGGGACAAACGTACTACTTGGTGGCTATTTCTCTTGGATCGTTGAAACACTTGAATCGTAGCAACACTCAGTCCAGGTGTATCCTAGGTCCATGCCGTCTATACAGACCATGCTAATATAAGTAGAACTAAAAGGAAAAACAAATATTAAACAAGTGCGATTCCGACTCGCGCATGAAGGGTTCCGTACCATAATCTATAACAAGTTTGTTGTATGGGAGCCCCCCTTAAATATTTATTTTATTTTTAGTATTTGTTGTTATAGCGGCAATAGAAATACATCATCTGTGAAAATTTCAACTGTCTATGTCTAACTATCACCGTTCTTGAGATACAGCCTGGTGACAGCGAAGTCTCAGTAATAGGGTCCCGTTTTTACCCTTTGGGTACGGAACCCTAACAAACTGACAGTACATAAAAAACTTAAACACTAGGTAAGTATACTAACTACTTCCTATGTACATAAAAGCTAAAATAAAATAAGCTAAAACAAATTCAAAAAATTGCTGCTCTGGCTTGGTCTGGCTCTGTGCGAGGAAGCTGCCAGCTCTTAGAACTTATTATCGTCGTCATCTCTAGGAATGTAAAAAAAAATGAATGTTTATGTATTTTGTACTATTTTTATTAATTTCAAGGCTTACAATACAAACAATACGCTATGGAAGACTAAAAGCACAATCAGTATTTCTACTGTATCGGCAGCTGGCGACGTCGCGGCTTGTTTTTTTCAACGTCGACGAGACTGCCGGTGTCCTCGTCGAGGGTCACGCCGCGGGCGAAGGCCGAGATGAGCCCCAGCGCCGGTGCCGGCTTGTCCGCCGGGACCATGTGGCCTGCGCCTAGGATCATCACTTCGGTCAGGTTGCCTGCCGTTTTGAAGTAACTGAAAATATAATACACTTAAGTAATAACAATAGCACAGTATAACTTAAGATAACTCAGTGATAAAACTTCGGCGGCGACGACGCCTAAGGATGCGACTGATGTTGTAGTTATATGAATAAAATAAGTTTCTGTCAAAAAAATCATTTTAGTGACAAGCTTTTATAGCTGACTGCACTTTTGTTTGAATATCCATCAAATGCTTACTGAGACGATTCTAAAGAGCCCAAACTCCGTAGGTTTCCTTTTTTTATTATAGAGTTCCTATGGCCACATTCCGGCTCCATCATCAGATTAGCCCCATGGTACCATATTATTGTATTGTCATCAAAGTTAAGTAAGTATGCAAAATTTCAGCTCAATCGGTTAACGATATCTGCTTCAAAATTGAGTTGAAAGATTTCACCCGAACCAACATACTTAGATACATACATACATTGTAAGTTAAATAAAAGCTTTTAATTAGCTCAATAAGTCACGAAAAAAATAAAAAATAAAAACTAAATAACATTTTTTTAAATAAGTGGCTTAAGGTACACAGATAGATGACGTCATTATGTAGGTAGGCCATTTGTATGGAGCGTTTTTAGTGTTCTGTAGGAATGCTGTAGGAATGTTGAACTTTAACGGACATTTCTGGCTTTTAGAGCAGTAATGTGTAGATAGTCCCATACAGACTTTTGATCCCAATAAAAAATAGAATCGATAGATATCCTAAAAATTAATTGTCGGCACGCCTATTGTGCGAGTTGAATTTGAAGAGTTGACCTTTTTCTCGAAGTGGGATTTATACAACTTCGAGTGTAGCGTCAATTGAATAGATACCTATATATTTATAGGTGAAGTTATAAGTATTTCTTATTCACCTATAGTCCTATCACTTTTTATACATACCCAGCTAGATGATCGTTGTGGTACCAGGGCTTGCGTTTCGCAGTCTTGAAATCTTTAGCGCCCGAGAAAGTGAGCGAGTTGTATGTGTTCACTGACGGATGGTACGCCACAATGATGTCAAGATGTCCACTGAAACGAGAACCAAATATACCCAAGTAAATTTAAAATACATACGAAACGGGGTAGAAGTCGAATATCACTCGACATGTTTCGAATCGGTACACGATTCATCATCAGGAGCCACGATCAGTTGCGGCGGCGGCCAATCGTAGACTCCCCGTCTCGTTTCCCGTTTAGTATGTATTTTAATCACGGGAGTTTTCTATATAGGTAAAGTGAATTTAAGATTATCTTGTATATAAAAAAATACTTGATTACAATTCCTTTCAAGAGGTATTAATTAGAGATTTTAATTTGAGTATAAGACGCTTGTCGTTAAACTTATTCGTAGGAAATCACTACCCGGATGTGACTTTTTACTAAAATTGAAAATCTGAATAGCAATTGGGGTTCTGTAGACTCCTCATCGCTAGTCAGCAATGTTTTTTTTATTTATCCAGAAAAGATAGTGAAGTGTTCTCTAAAGATGAGTCCGAGCTTGTGGGCATTTAATACTTAAATTTATTGCCCCAGTTCAGAAGAGAAGAGTCGTAGATTCGGGAGTAATCGGGCAACACACAACACATCCAAGCAATCAATTTATAATAAGTTACCTTAAGGTACTTAACTCACTTATAAAGCATAACCCTGTAATTTTCCAGCAGTTCCTCAAGCCACACCTTCGCGCTGTTCATGAAATCTGGCACCAGCTTTCTGTAGACCACGCCCACCGACGTGAAGTTGGTGTCTCCGACGTGCAGGGCGCGGCGCACCTATGGTGAGCAGATAGAAATTTTAAGAATTGATGTCCAAAATCCCAAAGTTTTCTCGCATTGGCGAACTTCATCGCAAATGTTATTTATAGCTTTTTGAAAAAAATAAATTCATTAATTAGGTATGTGGTTATGTTGGCAATGGATAAAAATTAAAAAAAAACTTGATTTCGTTTAAATAGATAGTAATAAATCCCATCATTATGATAAAAAAGTTATGAATTTTTCTGTGATTTCAAATAAAAATAAAAATAAACTCCCGTCCCGAGTACGGGTCTGGGACGGTACGGTAAGATCAAAATAGTTATAAAGTCAAGAATGGCTATTAAAGTACCCCGTCCTACCCGTACAGGGACGGCATTGGCGGGAAAAACATTTTTATCTTTTTTTATCTGTGTGTCTTCACCTCGCTCCGCTGGATGTACTCCAAGTGCGGCCCGCCAAGTCCCACGTCAGTTTGGAGGAAGTTGTACAAGTTGTCCAGCTTCGATTCACGAAGGAATGTGGTTAGGAGGTAGTTGTAGTACTGGAAAAATAAATTTTGTTTAAAAAAAAACAACGTCTACAGACACATTTCAGTCACATTTGGTATTGCACATTGCGATTGTGGGTGAAACCAGATGAGCGTAATTTGAGTCGCGTAATTTCGGTCGCGCCATAGTTAGTGTGACGTGATCACGTGACATTATGTATGGCGCGACCGAAATTACGCGACTCAAATTACGCTAGTCTGGCTTCACCCTAAGGCTCCAAATTTTCCTCGTGAGAATTGCGAGAATGCTTCTGAAACGAACCATTTCTGAAGCACCAGATATTAATTAGTCCATTAGAGGATATAAACGTTAGGTGTAGGTACTATTCACAATATGAAGTTCGGTAAATTTCTTCATTCGGTCTCTTTATGAACCGCATACAGTAGACCATCGTTATTGTTGATGAATTACGTCACTATCAACTCCAGAACCTATTTTTGTCCTGATCTTGACAAAGTAGGTTGCCACATTCGTTGACGAAGCAAGCTTACCGCATAGGCTTTCACCATCTCGCCGTTGTTGATGAACTGAGTGACGGCTTGTTCTAGATGCCGCATGGAGTCTGCCACGTTGTCGTCCACCAGGCCGATCTCGCGGACGAAGTAGCTATAACGCTGAAGTGATAGTGGGTCGATGAAGCCGTTGCCGATTGCGAGGCCCTGATGACATAAAATAAACAAAGATTTTTAATACCTAAGGCACCAACTGCTGAAAGCTCTTTAGTAACGACTTCCCTTGACAAGCAAAGTACATCGCATTATCGCATCATATCATCATTATATGCCTTAAATGTATGATAAGTACTATATATATATATATATACTTTTATGATCATCATCTAGGATATCGAAAACAATTAGGCCTACACCTACCTGTTTATAACAAAAAATAACCAGAATAGATAGCAAAGTAGAAATTGATTGCACTCATATACCTACTCTACTTAACTGATGTTTTAATACTAAAGAAATTTACAGTAAGTACGTTTTCCTTGTCTGAAGGTTAATGGGCCATTTAGAATACAATACCAGAAATACGATACAGATGACTTCTTCTGTAATGTAGTAATTATATTAATTTTGAAACTTTTGTACTGACTGCGTTGTGCCCATAACACCAGATTCTAACCGACTTACTTTTGAGCGTTAAATTATCTTGTACTTAAAAAAGTGGCCAAGTTTGCTCCAATACCGATTTTTTCGGCACCCCACTGATAGGACATTAGCTACCCATGAAGTAATTGGGATTTGGTGAAACGTTGGCTATCATTGGCTATCATCAAGCCCTACTTTTAAGCATGATACAATTGAGGAAACACACCTGACGCCAGATCCTAACGATGCCGATACTTTGTCAAACCACCTACGATGCGGAACTTAAGATGCAGAATCTCTTGAGTAAGTACTGTATGTACCTGAAGATTGATCGGCTGGTCTTGGTCCTTCTCCTTATTCCATAAAATCTGGATCCCGACTGATGGGATATGTTTTCCGGCGTACGACTCGCCGGCGATGGTCAGCGGCGCCTTCCTCAACTCGGGGAAGATAGTGAGGAACTGCTGCAAGGCTGTATATAGGTTCTCCCCAATCTGTATAATAATTTCAAGATTGATTACTAACTCAAACGTTGTAATGGCATATTAGACCCAAGTACTTAATAATGTCTTGGTGGGTGTAAAGTTTGTAAGTATATCCCGTAGGCCGTAACGAAACTAAATATTTAGCAGAGTAACCATGCAGTGTCACTAGAAGTTGACTCTAAACTTAGTATTTTCCGAATGATTTGTCGTGTAGAAATATTATGGTTGATGAAAATGATGAGTAAACCTAGTCAGATCCCGTATGTTAACTACGACTAAAAATTAAGTACATATACAGAAAGCAGAAGGCACATTTTACGTATCCAATTATGTTATAGATTCCAAAGAATATTACCTGAGTCTGGTTCTTGGCGTATCCTCGATCGTCGGAAGTGAAACTGAAGCCCGTCCCGACGGGGTTGTCTATGAAGAGCAACGAGTGATTCTTACCCCAGGAATACTTCATTTCTGAAACGAAATGCATAACTTATAGATAAATAATTTATTAAATTTGTTCCGACGTAGTATGTTGCCTTAATAAAATCGAAGAGCCTAAGTCGCTTGTCGTTAGAGTACAGTTTCCGCTGTGAAAACCAAGCAAAATAAACGTTTGAACTAAGCAAGGTAGGAACCTAAGTAGAAAGCAAGGCATCGACGCCCCAGTTCGAAATGCAAAGTTTAACGCTCTACCTCTCTCGCGTTTGTGTTATTAGCAAAAGCACGAAGAAAAATTGAAATATATCCTGTCTATAGGATCCCTGGTAATGTGGACTAATATTTCCACTCATAATAGATCCCTTGATTGGCAATATGTGTCAGAACTGACTGGGCACTGGGAATCATTAGCTGCACAGACAACCAAAAAGTGTTGTTTCCTACCTTCCAAATTGTTATCATCATTGACGACAAAGGGGCCAATCTCAGTGAACAGTCCGTATAGCGACGACACTCCAGGACCGCCCTGCAGCCAGATTACCCAGGGAGTCTCCTCCACCTTCTGGTCGGTCACCGGGAAGTACCAGAACCAAAGGTTCGCGTTGTACTCTTTGTTCACCTGTAAGTAAATTATTAGAAAAGGAGTGTAACATTACTATGGAAACTAAAGCTGTTGATGAATGTATGTACGAGTATTAGAGTACTCTGCACACACTTAAAGCATCTCTGTTTGGCCCTATATTTGACTGGTCGAGAATGCCATTAAGCATTAAGTTTGCCATTTGTAATGACTTGTTTTATGCAATAAAGTTTAAATAAATAAACTATAGGCGTAGGCGTGACGTTTTTCGTGGCTTCGTTGTTGAAAGCTGCACGTGATGGCTTCATATCATGTTCATACCCCACGATTTCTAGATTTAAGGTGTTATACTTATTAATTAAGTGGGAGATGGCAATTTCGTGCAAGTCGCGCATGGGCTAACAATATTAAATACGTATCTTTGGAAAAGAAGCAAATCCTGTAATTGGGACTAAGGATCATTCTCGGTACACTTTGTGCATCCACTTATTGACATTTTGCACCCCCTTACAGCTTGCTTCTCCCAACTCCAACATTACATTGCATAATCATATCAAAACTTACCGTCAAATACCCCGCGTAGCTGTCCATATCAGGCAGTATATAATCCGAGTTCACTTTGGCCGCTTCCCTGGCCTCTTCTAGCTTGTTCTGTTCGATGAACGGGGTGAGGAGCAGGGGCTCACCAGCCTCATGACCCGATTTGGCTCGGCCGGTCAGGTACATATCCTCCATGAACTTCAGAATGGGGTCTGGAGCCTCGCCAGGAGGCAGCTCTGGTAGGGAGAACCGCTCGGAACATCTTATCTGTTCCGCACAGCTAAAATAAAATAAAATAAAAAGATTGTAATGAGGGAAAAACTGGGTTCTTTATCATAGTTTTGATAACAAAACACAGTTGGATATAAGTAAAAGCAAAACATTTGTTTTTAGCAATCAACCTCGTATCCCCTAGTTTCTTAATAAAACAATGCCATTGAGTAAACCAATTTCTCAAAATGTCCTTAAAATCTATTTTAAAATACTCACACAATAGTTAGTAACCAAAGTAATAACATTTTTCTACTAGCAGAAAGTATTAATTCAGTCCGTTTCTTCTGTGCAGTTTGGCTGTCTGGTGTGGAATTCTTCAAGAAGGAAAGACCGCAAGTATACAAGTGGCAGCACTACAGCAGTCACTTGTTTCTTTAATAGCTTCAAACCGGGAGTCTTCAGTGGGCAGTGTTTAAGGGCCCTTCAGTTATCACTCTTCTATTAACGCAATGGCCGGTGTAGGCGTGTCAGTGCCGCCCGCCAAGCTCAACGGCTGCTGAAGGCTGTTAAAGGCTGATGTTCCTGGCTGCTGGCTCAGGCTGTGATGCGCTCGTCCTACTACTCCGCGGCGGAATGGGAGCGCGGTCCTAGCGGGTGGAATCTTGTACCCGGCAGGACCCGCGGTGCGCCTTGAACTTGGATTTTTATCTCGTTTCGATGTACAGGCTGATGTCGAAAACTTGTTTATGATCGATTATATATTGATTTTGTATATTTCAAATTTTTGCATATTTCATAGTTGGTTTTCATTTGTATCTTCATGTTTTTGAAGAAATAATGTGATTGTGGAAAACATTATTTGCGTTATTTACTACTATTTCAAGTTGATTTTGTTTTTAGTGATTCATCTGAAAAGTTCCTAGTACTGACAAAGTCTGTTAATCTATTATTGTGTGACAATAGGATTTAAACTAGGTTAATTATTAGTTTAATTATTAGAGAAATAAAATTTTGTTGCCAAAGTGAATTAGTAAGGGTTATTAGAAATAGCTGACCTAACCATAAAGTTCAAAAAGCTTACAAACCAACAACGTTCCGAATTCGAGAGGCAAGGTCCCGGTTTTCCAAATTTAACAATATTTCGGCTTTACTAGTTACTAGGTACGGCATTTACATTAGACATAGATACCTATACATTAAGGCTGCCTCTCTACAGAAGCGTGACGAAGAAATTGAACTAATAAGTGTTGCGTCTTTGTGAAGGCCAAAAGAAGTACATTTAAATCTGAGGAACGTGATTGGTCCACTGGACACTTCTCCGCTCAGTTCCGCTCCGATGGACTGGCAGCCTAATAGTACGCTGCCGTTTAGTGTCAAACGTCATATTTCGGCATAACTCCGTTACTATCCTCGGTCATTCGCTGTCTTCATACATTTTCACATACTTATAGTTGGGCACTTGGGCATCATTTCCACGGCACCTAAGTATTTTTCCTATACCTTACCTACCCTCAAGACCTCAATTAACGATGCCATCCCGCAGCCCAGCACGTGTAGCGTAACTTTGACACGCGACTCATGTCGCGCGAGATAGCATCATCCGTCACTATCTCATAGTACTGTACAGATAGTATACATACAGATACAGACAGGTAGTATATCCCGCGCAAGAAAGAGTCGCGTGTCAAAGTTATGCTAGCCGTGCAGGATAGTATAGAATAGAGTAAGGACTAAGGTGAAGCAAAATAGTCCACGAATCAAATGTTATTCAGAGAGGCCACGACCCTCAGCATTGAGGATATCGACTAAAGGAGGAGGACCTTACCTACGTACTCTATGTATGATTTCTAGACTTTCCGGCAGGGATGAAGTACTAGAGTCGGAGTCGGCGACGTAAGTTGTATGCCATTAAACATTTACCCATGCGTCGCCAAGTAAGTTCATTCCGATTTGATTTTTTTGGACATAACAGCTGGCGACATCGCTTTGCGTCAACGTGAGGGGGTGAGCTTGAGCTTAAGAGGAAAACCAGATCAAAATTAGCATATTCTCAAATTGCGGCTCCATACGTAGTGTGTATGGCGAAGTTGACCGAAGTTGGCCGAAGTTGGCCGAAGTTGGCCGAAGCATGGGTTTCCGCAGCGAAGTCTCTCTACACTATCATATTCATCCAACTTCAGTCAAATTCCGAGGAGTGTAGCGCTAGGGTAACGTTTTCTACATTTTGTGATTCTCTCTATCTATATTAACAGGAGCACATAAATCCCGTCTAGCACAACTATACTTTGCGACTCTTGTCGCGCGACTTAGCGTCACCCGTCACTCTCTTACAGTACGGTACAGAAAAAGATAGGTATATATCTCGCGCGAGAAAGAGTCGCGTGTCTCAGCTATGCTGGAGGTGCAGGGCACTCTCGGATCAGGCTGTATAAGCGCGATGAACAGGTACGCGCGCAGGGTACCAACGACCTGCTTAGCATAACGCCGCTCCCACGCTCGCTCGCGAATCTCGATAGATTCTTGCACGTTGTGATTTGCTCTATATTTAGGATGCTACGAGTAGTAAACGTCGATGTTACACCGGGCTAAATTCGACGTTTTAATGGCACCTATCCGAAATATCACCACTATATACCTAATTATGTCTAGTTTATTACATTGCTACATTTATCTTTAGTCTAACGCGTTCACGGACACAGCACTATTTTGAAAATTGCATGCTGCGGCATAGATAAAACTCATACAAAAATTTCTAGCCAAAAACGGCACAACCATATAAAAACTATGAGAATATGTTCGGCTGCTACGCTCGCTCGGGTCGCGCACTATGGTCACAGTTCTAAACGAATCTTTCTAACCTAATTTACTGGTAGCATCTCCGAGCTCAGTTCTGGCACTCGCGCGTCCCAGTTCTATCCTAACCTAACTCACTTTTATAGTAGCAGTTCGGTTCTGGCGCTTCGCTGACCGCTACCGCGGCAGGCGCGGCATGCTCGCTTACGCTCGCTCGGCTCGCGCCCCATTGTAGTTGCAGTTCTAACCTACTTTACTAGAAGTTCGATTCTGTTCTATTGTGCTTGAAAAATAAAGTAAGTATTTTATAAACGTCAATTCTATCAAGCTATTGTTATTATAAATTACTTTCTAGGTACTAATTGTGCTTTTACGAAATACCTAATATGAGAAATGTTCTAAGAAATGTTGTTACACAATTTGAAAATTCTACCAAACGTATGTCGGTCAATATGAAAATATGTCAATTGCTTTTCTAAAATTGATATGGAGACGGTAGGTACATGAGATCAATGTGAATGGAATAAAATCCTAGCGATCGGATTCGAATCGACGAACCTTTACCATATCTACTATTGAGCAATTTCTCAGCGTTATAAAATAATGGACAAACTACTGATACTGCTTTAAGTGACAATAGTGACATTGACAAACTGATATTTTAAAGAAGATATGGCTCTACATATTATAATACCTATATATATACATATATAGCCAATTTATTATACATCTCTCGCATCTGTCATTCCACTTTAGCTATGTGGCTACCTATTTTGAATTTTACATCTTAATAACCAAGAAAATAACAAAATACAGGTAAACATCAGTTAGAACATATTGCAAAAGTATAGACATTGGTGGCGAGTTCTCGGACAACTGACATTACATACGTCGAATCTAGATACTGGGGCTAAAATCTTCACTCATTCCGTATTCATCCCATGCGCGAAAACCAGAGCTCTCACAATCGAAGCAATTGTATGACCACTGGGACTCTGGAGACGTAAAAACCTTAGGTATTACGTTAATAATGACACAATGAAGAGCACATTATGTTCCCACGATCGTTATGCTGTGGAATTAGCCGTTGGCAATAAATTACGAAATTTTATGTACCCGCAATAAGTACATATAAGATATAAGTATCAGAGTTTAGTTACCTTTGTAAGATTATTAACTAAGAAGATGTCACTGTAAATAGGCGGACATAAATTTTATTATTCTATGGCTTAAAGATTGCAATAAAAATAGCAACAAAGTACATACTATATAAAAACCGGTCCATAAGAGCCTTTACACCACCACCAGGGTTCCGTTCCGTAAACATGACGAACGTTAAAACCACGTTTTCCGCCTTTAAACTTGTATTTTACTTCAACAAAAAGTGAAAGGCGACGGTTACATGCTTTTGAACAAAGTACATTCGGCATTTAGGTACCTACTCAAACACAACTTTTATTTTTATCTTTTTCTGACAAATAATTGTGTTCTTCTTAAAAAACCGCGCAATGCAGCCGGACACAAGATTCAGTTTTAAATAGCCGGATATTTTTAACTTTATTAACCGACCGAGCAAAGCGTCCCCATTTCAGCTTGGGCGGCTTACAATAATTTTTGGATGTCGAGGTGTTTTCTGGCTGTTCTCGCCTAGAGGTCGTATTTCTCAACCGATTCTCATGAGATCTTGTAAGAAGATTCAACAAGTTTATAGCTTTTTGTCGATATATATTTTTTCGAAAATTTTCAAAATGGTAGGGGAGATACGTTTCAAATTTCAGCCATTTCGAAACAATCTCGCAAGGGCTACAGCTCACAGACCCATTACGTATTTTTATTTTTACTATTTGTTATAAATTGAAAGATCGGATTAAATCATTGTTATTATAACCATTGTTAATATTTTATTATTTGTTATTTAGTAACAAGGTTCCGTGGGTAGGTATCGGTTGGTTGGTTCTCCTTGTTCATGATATGATAAGGTTTTGACGTAGAGGCGTAAAGTTTTTATGCTACGATATCCGAGTGTCGAAAAAGTAAACCATTCATATATTTAAAATTTCTCACATTCAAGCATGCAAGGCTGGAAATAATGTTAGTTTATATACATCGTAGTGTGTTTACAAAATACGTATTACGTTCAGGCATAGAATTTGACAGTCTGCCTTCCTAGGTTCATAGAATAATTTGGCAGCCTCTTTGTACAGGGTTTATGTAGAGAAAGGGGAGGTATTTATTTTTTCTGAGCCCCTTATTCATGCAAACTGAAGTTCAAGATCTCCTACTGGTCTTCAGGTACTTTCTTACTTAACGAGTACATATCGGTCAGAGCGGAAATTGTTTGAGACATAATAAACCGAGTGAGCGAAGTGAGCAAATGACAAGAAGTGTTCGTTTCAGCTTGGCCCAAAATTCTTAACTTTCTGTTTTTTGATTATCAACCAAGTCCCATATTAAGCTCAAGAAGTCTTGTGTTATGGGTACTGTACTGTACTAGGCGACGATATACATACTATATAGATAAATCCATGACCCAGCCACAAATGTTCGTGTTCGTCACACAAATATTTGCTCTTGCCGGGATTCGAACCCAGGACCGCCGGCTCAGTAGGCAGCTATTTTGCCACTGCGCCAACCGCGTCGTCTTTCGTTTCGTATGTTTGGACGTGGACGCTTTCCGACTGTACTCGCCTAGAGGTCACATTTCTCAACGGATTCTCACGAAATTAAGTGAATAGGTAATATAAGTAAGTATATATAAAATTTTATTGTCAATTCTAATCTTTTTTTTTTTAATAGCTAAGATATAAATAAATAATTATAAATATAAATAAATATCGGAAAACCTCATACAAATCAATCTAGTCCCAAATTAAGCTCAAGAAGGCTTGTGTTATGGGTACTAGACGACGATATACGTACTTATATAAATATATACTTAAATACATAGAACAACCGTGACCCAAGCACAAATATTCGAGTTCATCACACAAATATTTGCCCTAGCCGGGATTCGAACCCGGGACCGCCGGCTCAGTAGGCAGGTGTCTACAAACCGAGCCAAACGCGTCGTCATGGCAGTTTCGAACGTAAAAAAAAATCAATTTTCTAGAGCTCACAGAACCACAAGTATTTAAATATACGAGTAAGAGGAATTCTAACTAAAATGAAGATACAAAACTAAAATGCTAAAATTTATTGACAACTGAACAAGCTAAATGTGAATTGAAATATGTACAATAAACTAATCATAATTACTCTTTGACATGAACAGTCATTGTATAAAAACCTGAACCAGTACCTACAGTACCCACAGTGTAGTGTAGGTACTGGTTGTATTCTATTATACTGCTCAACATTACGTTACCAAAGTATGAAGTTAAACTGGTTTCTATCTCAAAGCTTATTCCTTTGGATAGGGTAAGTACCTAATTGTTTTTCTGATAAGAATCTTTCCCACTGGGCACGTGCCCCGGGCCTGACGAGAGCCTCCAATGTCACGTGGGGGGTCCCAACAACTCCCGAAAAAACATATCTAGATGACGTTTATTGAAACCCCTAATTATGGAATGTGCTTTACGAGCCCTGGGCACTCCATATTTAGGGATCTCAAAGGCCGTCGTAAGAAATTTCCTGCGTTGGAAGATAGTGATCTCACAGGTTGACCACGTCAGTCATATCACACGTTCTTGAATGGCTATTCCTTACTTTACTTCATGTCAGAAAACGACCGAAAGATTACGAAGTTATAGGGGTGAACGGGCCCCACAGAGAGCAACTTTCACTATGGCATCAGTAACAAAATCTGTTTTTTTTTTATCATCATTTGATCTAACGATACGAAATATTGAATGGAACGGCTGTCATTTGTTTTGCGATTTTGTGGTTGACCCCATCACCCTTAATAACTCCTGAATCAACCTGTAAAAGTAGTGAAAACCATATATAGGTACTAACCAACAAAAAGTGCTGCCGTATCTTGTTTATCTGAAGCTAAAGCCTACGGCCGAGACCCTAAAAACCTGGTCTCCACTTTCCTTGGTAATATGCCGATACCATCAAATTTCTGGGTCATTCAATATTTATTAAAATTTTCTAATAAAATCATTGTGATAGTTTACGCGGTTTATATCTAACAAGTGCGAAATGGTCCTATTAATTAATTGACACTTGCAGATTAGAATTAAAGTTAACTTATGCATCGAAGAAATTACAGTCAACTGACGCAGCAGAAGATGTACCCTACTCGAGGAGCAAGTATAAAGTGGACCCCCAAATATTTCACGGAGTGGAGAGTTACGCAGGTTTCATCCCCATCAGCGAGGAGTATGACTCGAGTATTTTCTTCTGGTATTTCCCGACCCCCGGTGCGGCCCAGCACACACCCTGGATAATATGGCTACAGGGAGGACCTGGCATCTCTTCACTCGCTGGGATATTCGAAATAAACGGACCGTTTATAATAAAAGATGATAAAGGTAACTTACTTAATGCGATTCTTTAGCGATCCTCGGTCGAACCTCGCGATTATGTTTCGAAATGACTAAAATGCGACTTTTTTACGTTCTCAATCGATATCTCGGCACTTTACAAAAAAATTATAAAAATACTCAACAAAAAATTCTATATAATTATTGTACCTACATGCTCAGAATTTCACGAGAATCGGTTGAAAAATGCGACCTGTAGGCGAGTACAGCTGGAAATCCGGACATATGAAAGATTTTTTGGCCAAGCTGAAACGGAGACGCTCTCGCTTCGCTTGCTCGGTCAATAATTCATTAAACATTAATTTAACTCTATAAATAGTATCTTCAGTGCACACCATCAGCTTATTTTACAGTTTTAAGTGCGACCGATCGTTTATTCATGCTCATGCCATTGATGGAATAGAACAGTAGCACAAAGTAATAAGTTACTTTAATTACTTAAATACGTAGATGAGTTCAAGTCTTTTGCCATACGCCTTGATTTGAACTTAAGAAAAGCCACCTATGGTCCCACTGGAAGATCAGCGCTGGCTCTCGAGCTAGCATCATGCTGATGTGGGACCTTTTCGTGCGTGGCACAGCCATATATTATAGTTGCCTATTGTAAGTAATAAGGGGACACCAGCACATGTAAAATAATGTACATCTTAGGAAAGAAATAAATCATTTTTCATTTTTCATTTTCATTTAATTGTTTTATATTATTTTGTCATTTCTGTCTTGTATAATACAAGACATTTATGCTTATGCAGTAATTATGCTAGCTATCACCGTTCTTGAGATACAGCCTGGTGACAGACGGACGGACGGACGGACGGACAGCGAAGTCTCAGTAATAGGGTCCCGTTTTTACCCTTTGGGTACGGAACCCTAAAAAAGGCTGTTACTGAAAATACTGAATCAGTGGGTTACATTTCCCTCCTCTTAATCCGTTACCGGTATTTGACTGCTGTTTTTTCAATGTCGGAAAATTGTTTATTGGTCAAATAGGATGATGTAATATAATATTGACTAATATGATGTATATAATATTGACTAATATTATGTTTACAGTGCATTTACGGAACACATCGTGGACGAATGAGTATTCCATGCTGTATATTGACAATCCGGTTGGTGCTGGATTTAGTTACACACGGGACGATAGAGGATACACGACCAGAGAAGATGAAGTAAGTGACTAACTGCACGAGCCTTTAGACTAGATTCTAAAATACAAAAGTTAAAGTCAGCATAGTCTAGAGTCACCATGCCCAACCAAACAAAACATTTAAAGTCACTGGTTAACCCTACCCGTAACAAAATAAAAAACCGGCCAAGTGCGAGTCGGACTCGCGCACCGAGGGTTCCGTACAAACACTTTCCATCCCTAAGTGGTTAAGTTAAGTTTGCACCTGGTATGTATAGCGCCCCATATAAATTAGGTGCAAAGTTAGGTATTAAAAAAAAAAATTATGGTTTTCGTAATTATTCCTTTATCTATGCTATAAGAAGTTGCTTCGTACCAAATTTCAAGATTCTGAGTTCACGGGAAGCACCCTGTAGGTTTTGATTCCCTTGCAAGTGTCGAAAATTTGCAAATTAGGTGCAAAGTTAGGTATTAAAAAAAAAAATATGGTTTTCGTAATTATTCCTTTATCTATGCTATAAGACGTTGCTTCGTACCAAATTTCAAGATTCTGAGTTCACGGGAAGCACCCTGTAGGTTTTGATTCCCTTGCAAGTGTCGAAAATTTGCGGCATAAACGGCTGTATCTTTTGATTGCGTTGGCTTAGAAGTTTGATTTTTTCACAGCTTCAAGGGACAGTAGACCTGAGTAATTGATATAAATTTCAGCTTCATACGTCCACGCGTTCCTGAGAAAAAGGGTCTTGACAGACGGACGGACAGACGGACAACAAAGTGATCCTATAAGGGTTCCGTTTTTTCCTTTTGAGGTACGGAACCCTAAAAAGAAATCCTGGTTCAAACCTCGGTGTCGTTTCGTCGTTAGTCTTATAAATTCCATTTAAATAGTAAATACAAAAAGTTGGTCAGAAAATTGACGTAACTATATCTGGCTATACACCGTGAAATTAAGGGTTGTACTTAGGTACAAATAGGTACTTAGCATTCGCTGTACTAGTTGGCTTGGTAAATTGAAAGTTAAGAGTAAGTATGTCATCTTAAGTAACTCGTTACTTTTAAATTATTTTAGGTAGTTTGGTTTACTTTTTCTTCAAGAGCAATAATAATCAATAATCAATAAATAGGGAAAACGAGAAAGGCGTTCAAACACTGGGAGTGATGTTCGTTCATTATTGTAGGTAGGGGAACAGCTGTTGGAATTCCTGCGGCGATTCTTACATGTGTTCCCAGAGCTGCGCACCTCGCCACTGTTTGTGGCCGGCGAGTCTTATGCAGGGAAGTACGTCCCTACCCTGAGTTGGCATCTTCATAGGCACAAATCTGAACCGGCATATCACGTCAACCTAAAGGTAATTTTTGAAACTGCTGATTTCATTAAAGCCTCTACCCCTCTCCCCATTCACCCTGATCTCCAGACAAGTATGGCTAGATATGACTTTAGTCGTCTATTCGTTGATAGATTCGGGTGGCAATTGACTACGGGTCCAGTTCGGCTAATTCCTTAGCCTTCTATTTACCTCAAGAAAAAGCTTTGTCCAGTCTTGTATCTATCTTCATCTTCAATATATATATAAAAGAAAGTCGTGTTAGTTACACTATTTATAACTCAAGAACGGCTGAACTGATTTGGCTGAAAATTGGTGGGGAGGTAGCTTAGAACCAGGATAAGGACATAGGGTACTTTTTATCATGTTCCCGTGGGATTAATAGTAAAAACTATCTCTACATTTATCGAATTTCAGGCGGTACAAAATTCGCCGGGTCAGCTAGTTCATAATAAATAATTAAGTACCTACCTAACTATCTATTTGACATAATTACATATATATCATCGTGAAGACGTGAACTTAATAGATTCCGTTAAATGTTTTTTATCTAGGGTCTCCTAATAGGCAACGGGTTGGTGGATCCCCGCACCATGATGCACTATACAGAGCTGTGCCAAGTCCTCGGCATTTTAGACGACGAGGAGTCTGAGACGTTGCGGAAGGTGGAGGCAGATGCCGTAAAACTGCTCGACGCGGGGAAGATGGTCGACGCTGCAAATGTAAGAGCTGTGTGAAATTATACTTACACTCTACTCGTAAGCTACCAATAAGGCCCCTCTTTCCCATTCTCACGAGGGCCCCAGATCTCACGTGGGGTCCTAACCCCAACAACTCCCGAAACATATACCTAGATGACTTTTTTGAGGCCCCTAGTTAGGGAGTGCCCAGGGTCCTGGCATTATGCTTTAAGATGGTCTTGCTTCTAACTCACCAGTTCACCACCTAAACTACGTAAATGTTGCTACAAGTACCTAATATGGACTGCAACACAGCATGGCCAGTTAATGAATAAATTCAAATGAATGAAATAAACTGGCCATGCAAATCTGTAGCTCATAGAAGACATAACCTAGTTTAGCACTATCTTAATTTTTTTTATGACGATTTCATATCATTTTATGCATGCTTACAAACTCTCAACTATAAACAGATTTATTAATCTAAAATAACGATAATTTATGCTGCATACTGCATGCATCCTACCATTCAAAAATCATGCCATTTCATCATGCCATTTCTATTGAAATGGCATGATTTTTGAATGGTAGGATGCATGCAGTATGCAGCATAACTTATCGTTATTTTAGTTTTCTTTTGTATTTAAGTACAAGCAGTGGTATTTACCTACCGAAATCTTCCTTCCAGAAATTCAACGAAACAATAGAATACATTAAAAAACACAGTTCCATCAATATCCTGAACTTCAACGAAGACGGGCCTTTCAAGTTTTCATTCCTCGACTTTCTGGAGCGGGCCGATGTCCGGGACGCCTTACACGTTGGAGACGCCTCGTTTGACGTCAACAACCAACTTGTCTACGCGAATATGCTACCAGATATCATGAATACTACAAAACCGCTCGTTGAAGAATTACTAGAGCATTACGGAGTTCTGTGTTTTAGGTAGTTATTGTTAAGATCATCTTATATTTTGAAGCTTTCTCTTTTATTTTAATGCTTATAGTTACATAATATAATTGAGTATTAAGAATAGAAAAGGAAGAAGCAACTGACTATCCCCTTAGCGCCCTCCACTTAGTTTTATTGTCATCATTATCAGTCTTGATTTTACCGCTCGAGTCAGCTTTGTCGGTATCCCGGAATGATGGACTGCAGACCCACCGATTTGGTCCAATGGAATTGAATTCATTGACTCAGTGAGAACATGTTTATTGGTCTTTCGATTCCTTGATAGTCATTTTATTAATACAAAATTACTAAATTTTAGATTAATTGGTCCTTCGGACCGGATTTGTTTGACTACGTTTCTATGTCCGTTGCAGTGGGCAGTTAGATGTTATAGTACCGTACGCCGGGTCGAAGCACTTGTATTCGTCACTGCAGTGGTCAGGACGACAGGATTACCAGAACGCCGTCAGGCAAAGTATGAAGCTGAATGGGACGGGCCCCGTGGTTGGGTAAGTTCTCATGTTCTTGGTGGGCAGTTACATGTGATAGTCGAAGCATTTTACACTCGGCAATGCAGAGGTCAAGACTACAAGACTACAAGAACGCTGTCAGGCAAAGTATGAAGCTGAATGCTACTGGTTCCGTGGTGGGGTAAGTTCCCATATTCTCGGTGGTAGATGTGATAGTCAAAGCATTTATACTCGGCACGGCAGTGGTCAGAAAAATTATGAAGCTGAAATTGCTACGATTGCTACGGGTTCCGAGGTCTTCAGTGTCATGCGTCATGTCTTCAGTGGGCAGTTAGACTTGAGAAAGTACCGTACGCCGGATCAAAGCACTTTGTACTCGGCACTGCAGTAGTCAGGACAACAGGACTACCAGAATTCCAACCGGTAAAAGATTAAGTTGAATGCCACGGGCCCCGTGGTTGGATGAGTTGTAAGGAAGATTTGACTCGCTTCCGATAGAATAGGTAGAAATTGTATATGTGTACAAAACTTTGATGAAAATAAAATACTATGCCACAGAGCTCATCTAATGATGGAGGCGGATAGTGGTCATACGAACTCTGTTTTAAAATAACGCAATCCTACAGTACCTATACACAGTACAGTAATGAAACAGCTCAATCAATGCGTGAGAGCTTTTGTACTACCACACATTAATATAACCACGTTTTTTTGCTGCAGATACCGAAAAAGCGGCGGCAACTTTACAGATGTCGTGATCAGGAGAGCGGGACACATGGCGGCCAGGGACCAGCCTGACGCGGTCCTACACATGCTTAACGACTTTATACAAGAGTACAGCAGATGTTAATCTAACTAACAATTATAGCGGAACGACTCAAACTGGAGTGGGTACCGTGGGTTTATCGCGGGATAAATAGTGACACTTGATCAAGTATGCGAATGCGACTACGAAAGGAACAGATGCATACTATATTATTTATATTTTATAACGTGCCTGTGGTCATTGCTATCAATAATCGTAACCTCTGGCATCCGACACCAGTCCATGTCTTGCTTTACGATTTTCATTTGGTTTCATTGAAAATCATATGATAAGTACGAGTACCTTTGTTACCTGCGAAGGCTGCGAACAGTGCCATATTCTTCCAAGCGCATTTCGCTGCTGTTATACCTAGAAAATTACAACTATATGCACTGAAATGTGTCAATGCGAACCCTGTTTCTTTTTACTTAAAGACACATTTCCTGCTGTATAAGGTGTCTGCACTTAAGTATTATGATTGTGTTTATTAATTTTACGGGATATAACTCTGCGAATTAACGAAGAATAAAAATAATAGCATTGTTTGCAGGTAACAATTAAAGATAAGTAGATTTAGACTCCAAATACTATACTTACTAAGTATATTTTATTGCGCTACTTACAATTTTATGTTTAATTAATCTCAGTGCCTTTTTATTGTGTTCAATACAATATCTTATCAATTGTCTGCCCCGATTCGGAAAAGTCGTAGATCCGGGGTTACCTACTTACTTGTACTAAAGGAACTTGATGAAAGAAAAGGTCTACATTTGAAAAGACATAAGATTTTTACTTTTATTAAGTACACTTAACGAGAACTCTGAATAGAATAATAGTGTAAGTACCTACCTTAGAAACTAAATAGTTAAGTAAATTAAGTTACTTGAACTCTTTCTTATTGTTTTATTATTATTATTTGTTAATCCGAGCTAACTTGACAGATTATAAAACCTATGGTGAAAACAGACAGAGTTCACGCAGGCGGCATCTCTTGGTGGCTCCGCGCCGACGACTGGCGAAAGCGCGCGGGACGCTCAGCGTCATCGGTCCCAACCTTTACAACTGTGTGCCTGATGACATAAAAAACGCTCCTAGCGATGCTATATTTGCGGGAAAACTTAAGGACGTGCTCATTAAATTAGCTTGCTATAATATCAACGAGTTTCTTGAAAGAGATCGTTGACCCAATTACCTTATTGTTGTAGCAATAATTTTTAAACTTGTGATCAATACTACCTAAAATTGTTTATATAATATGAATGTGTGTAAAATGAATGACGTGTAATGAATTTTTATCTTTACCAAATAAAAATATGAATATGAATATGAATATATAAATCATCATCAATATTATCAAGTAAAAGCATAACATTGTTTATAAACTGAAAACTGAGTCACTTAAATATAAATGCACCAGGAAGAAGAAACTATTTCTTGAATCACAGCATGTTCATGGTATATAACTCTTACTGTAAGAGTAAGTGGGTTATCTATTTATATTATACTTAGTTATAGATAATACAAACAATCACATTTATGTTCTCATTGTTAGCATCTAGCTAAAACTATAATAATATTTTTTATGCGCTTACAAGCAGCTAGACAGATAAATGATATTATGTACTTAACTATAGGTACATGATATTATGTACTTAACTACAAAAACTAAACTATCGCCTCCATTACCGAACTACACATTTACGATTACGGTCCAGTCGCGCAACCAGCGGCAGCGATGAGCGGCAAACGGTAAAAACAAAATCATAGCGATATTATGAAGCACGCCAGTAGCCGCCGCGCGCGGTTGCCGCTCTATTTGTCCCCGCCCGCCGCTAAGACCGTAGTGTAGTCTTGCCTGGACCGTTATGTTATAGATTTATCGCTAGAGTATCGCGCGATGCATGCGACCATCACAATCACCGAGTTGTCAAGTTAAGCATAGTTGTTAAGTCACGTACCTACTCACCTACCTACTAACCAGTTAAGTCATTAACTTATGACTAGTTATGACAAAATTGTACGTGTATATGTACAAGGCCTATGTTCAGCAGTGGACGTCCTATGGGTGAGATGATGATGATGATGATGATGATATGTACAAGTAATTATGTGTTAAGTTTTTTAAGTGTACAATAAAGAATAAATATTTTTAAGTGCATTAGGTACTTACGTACATTTATAAAATACCTACTTTTTACGTATATCTATTGTTATCAAAATTAAATTATAAGTTCTTGACCTGACCACGACTATGTGACCCCCTCCTGGCGCCAAAGCTGGATCCGCCCTTGGACAAAAACGTGCTATAAGTAGTATCACAACAACAACAACAAATAATTACTTACAACATAATCAAATGCCTTCTATCTAAATAATAGGGAATTTAGTTTCCGTGACTACTCGTGTCCACAATTTATAGGTACACTAAATAATTGCTTGTGCCCAATGTACAAGATAGGTCCATCTTGCAACACAGAGATCGATTTGTGACAATGACAACTTAAAAATATATCAGAACATTTTCGAACCCTATTAACTTGTCCGGAACTTAATAGGGCTTTTACACGGTTCATATTTTGCAGCAATTTGTGGCCGGCAACTATGGCAGTTCTTCTCTGATACGCAACGCTAGAGCAAGATGCAAGTAATGGCCGGGCCACAAATTGCAGCAAAACAAGGCCCGTTTAGAAGCCCCACTAACACAATGAATGAATGAATGAATCGTTAATTTACTAAAACATAATTAAGTATGGTTAAGTACATTAAGATCTTACATTCTATATGATAATTATTCGCATGATATATTCAACACGATTTTTTGTTCACAATTGACAAATGACCTCACTACTATAAATGCATAAGTTTGAGATAAGTACCTAATTCGCTCTTCGGGTAAACTATACCTAATCTGATGTCAAGAGAGGGCTATAATACACTCTATCAGTGCCATTCTGTTTCTGTCGCATCTTCAAGTAGTAAACCAACCCCACAAACAAACTAAACGCTAATATCACATTTAAAATAATACTGGTCGCTAACATACCGTCAATTTTCAAACCATCATCATAGCGTGGCGTGTCATCATATAGATAGGTAATTATCGGTGTATGATCAGGTTTCTGGGGATAGTCAGAAAATGCGAAGTCTTGGTTGATGAAGGAGCTGATAAGTAGACTGGCCTGCGCGGGAGTGTCTCTCGGGACCAAGTGCCCTGAAGCTCGGACTAAGACCTCCGCCAGACCACCACCTCGCTTGATGTAGCTGAAAATATGTTAATTAAAAGATAAATAAATAAACAAGTATCGGACAACCTCACACAAATCGATCTAGTCCCAAATTAAGCTCAAGAAGGCTTGTGTTATGTTATGGGTACTAGACGACGATATACATACTTATATAGATAAATATATAATTAAATACATAGAACAACCATGGCGCAAACACAAATATTCGAGTTCATCACACAAATATTTGCCCTGACCGGGATTCGAACCCGGAACCGCCGGCTCAGTAGGTGCTCTACAAACTGCGCCAAATGCGTGGGTTCTAATTATTTAATACGTAGCTTAAATAATTAGATAATTATTAAAAAAAGATAAATAATATAAGAGGAACCAAAATATAATATGTCAAGCCGCGTCAAACTGGTACAAGTGAAACAGGTACCCACAGTGCGTGAGCTGTAAGAATGCGATTCGCGTTTTATACCTGTCTCATTCGCTCTTCCGCGATCCAGATAAGAGTCTCTCAGTTTTTACTCCAACCCGAATCGCAATCTGAGAGCTCCACTGTATGGTCGTTTACAACGATCATAAATGGCGCCAAACCTACACAATTTGAGTTCCGGTCAGACCAGACTGTGTGTAATTTAAATTTAGAAAAATAAAACCTTAGTTCTGATCCGCAGTTTTATAGTCCGAGTCTCAGTTTATTGATTGGACTGCAATTAAAAATAAGTCTATTCTATCATCGTATGTATTCAATGTACCTAATGTAAAGGTGATGTAATGGATTTCAACTGTAGGCCACTTGTGTAAATAGGTGCGTAAAGGCTGCTCCTTTATGTAACATATTGATTTATATGGCGATTACGATTGGTTTGATTTAAGGTCATTATAATGAAACAACAAAAATGAATTGAACATTATAATAAATTCATAATATTTTGCAGCAGCAACAATAATCACATCTTCATATTTTTTGGCAATACTAATCAAAAATAGTAATACTAATTATAATAAACAACAATAACAAATATAAAATGGCACCGTCACGTCATAGTTAAAATGCCATCAGATATGGAGTCTTCTACAGTACTATAAAAGAAAGCTTCACTTTTTCTTTTATAGCGTAAGTAGAAGAAAATTCCGCCTACGATACACAAAATTAACAGTACATTTAGCACAACGGACACTATTAAAGGCGTGTCGTTGCTCTCGTTTCTCGGCGTAGGGTCAGGCTTGTCATCGACAAACGGGGGGGTGTATTCTGGTTTGTCTACGTAGTCCCCGTGTGGTAGAGTCTCGCCGGAGACAAAGTGTGCGAGCATCCTGCGCGCCGCTGCCGGGGTGTCCAGGGGGACCAGGTGCCCCGCCCCGCGGATCAGAACTTCGGTTAGACCACCACCTTCTTTCAGGTAACTGAAACGAAAGGGTCGGCGTCACAACGTGCTGTTTTATCATCTCCATGGGTCAGACGGGTCCGTTTTCACCTATCCTTTTTAGGTTAAGTTTAGGTTTTCTAGGTTCTAGTCGTTAGGTGGACGCAATCAGGTAGCAAACTGTTCATATCTCAATAAATTTTCAAGTTCATACAATGTCTATATCATCGTAAGACCTTTGTCTTGATATAAATAATTTATTAGAATTAAGTTAAAAACTCTTGGGAATACCTAAAATGTGGGGGATATAAATTAGAATAGTGCAGTTTACGTGAAAAGACCCAGGATACAAATTAGCAGTTTATTATTAATCAAGTTGTTTACAACACGTACTGTTCAAAGAGTATTTTAGAACTGACATTGTAGTCAACACAAACAAACGTTGCTAATACAAATTTAAACTAGCAACCTGTTCTAGATTTACTTTGACAAAGTTCTAGGCCAGTATATCATACACAATAGGTTTTATGCCCAATATCACAATTAATAATTTCAATATAAAAAGTTTCAACCTTAAACTCCAAAAATCAGTCGGACGTTATAAACGAATTATCATGTATGTACTTATTTCAGTTTTGGATTTTGTAGATAAAATAAAATCTCTTAAATTTAGTAAACCGGCCAGTTGGCGGTTGGTAAGGAGTTGGACTTGCGCAGGAAGGGTTCCGTACCATGAAATAAAATAACTGGCCGGGTAAAGTTTGCGCCTGGTATGTATGGCGCCGGATACAAATGTGGTGCGTTAACGCAATAAAACTGTTTCATCGCAACCAGTTGCGTACAAAGAATATTTAGTATTTTATCGCAGCTAGTTGCGAAACATCCCTCCGGCCCGGAGGGAACCGATCACGTTTGTCGTATGGGAGCCCTAGGTACTTAAATATTTATTTAATTCTGTTTTTGGGGTTCCGTACCCAAAGGGTAAAACGGGACCCTATTACTGAGACTTCGCTGTCCGTCCGTCCGTCTGTCACCAGGTTGTATCTCAAGAACGGTGATAACTAGACAGTTGAAATTTTCACAGATGATGTATTTCTATTGCCGCTATAACAACAAATACTAAAAATAAAATAAAATAAATATTTAAGGGGGGCTCCCATACAACAAACGAAATTGGTTGCGTTAACTTTGCACCTCATTTGTATTGAGCGCTATTCATACCTGGTGCAAACTTAACTTAACCACTTAAGGATGGAAAGTGTTTGTACGGAACCCTCGGTGCGCGAGTCCGACTCGCACTTGACCGGTTTTTTAGTATTTTTTGTTATAGCGGCAACAGAAATACATCATCTGAGAAAATTTCAACTGTCAGGCAGACGCGACGGAGAGTGGAGTCATAGGGAGTCGTAATAGGGTCCCTTTTTTACCCTTTGGAAACGGAACTCCGTGATAATAAGAATGAGAATGAGAATAGGAATGAGAATGAGAATGAGAATGAAAATGAGAATGAGAATGAAAATGAAAATGTTGATTTGTCAAAAGTGGGTAGGTATATATAAATAAGCAAAATACCTACCCAGCTATAGTTCCGTCGTAGATCCACGGCCGCCGCGCAGCCTTCAGGAATTGATCCCGGTGGCTCCAGTGCCAGCGCCGGCGCCGCGAGTCTGCGCCCAACTCGCACGGAGCCGTCAGGTCCAGCTGCCCGCTGGAACAGGCATAGCCCGATATATTCCAAGTTCGTGCTTCGATAGATCAATTGGTAAATCCTTACATCACTGACGGCAGAAATGTGGGTTCGAATCTTACTCAAAACACAATATTAAACTTTTTGCTTTAGATAGTACAAGTAACATGTTGGAAATGCACACTGGACAAGTGGACACACTGGAGCCTATATGGTCGATAACTGTGCCGTTCATACCGCGAACGCTACGCTCCGTGGAATGAGTTCCTGCCGAGGTTTACCCCGGGGGCTACAGTATGCGGTTCTTCAAGAGGGGAGTAAATAGGTATTTAAAGGGTTTGCAATGCGCATGTGATGCTCCTGGCGACGCAAGCGTCCACTAGGCGGCGGTAACTGCTTAACATCAGTAGGGACGCATGCTTGTTTGCCACCGACGTAGTATAAACAAAAAATCAGAAGAAATCTAATATGTATGATGAAAATAGGAATAAGTATGGACGACGAGTGTAAATCTATACAGTGCTTAAGAAAATATAACAGTAGGAAAGAAATTCCACAAGATACTACAATCGGTAAAAACTGGACAAATAGGCGACAAGTCCGAAACTGCTTTAGAAAATATAACGGTAGGATTAAACGTGGATTAAACCCTACAAGAAAAGGCGCTTTCTTAATACACTGCATAACATAACTTAAGCGCCCTGTCCAAAGTTTGGACTGGGCTCACTTACCAGTAAATCATTATTTTGTAGTGTTCTAGAAGTTTCTCGATCTTAGGTCGAATAGGCCCCAGAAAGTCCTTCATCAGAGCTGCGTCCACCGAGCCATTGTTGAACGTGAACTGGATGCTGCCCACATGCATCGCCTCCTTGATGGCAGGCTGAGCGATGAACGTCTCAAACTCTTTCAAGCTATAGGGCTCCTTTAGCAGGTTATAGTGATTTTGTTGCTGAGATATCTCCAATAAAAGATCCAATAATTTGTCTCGGAGCTGTGAAATTAAATAAAAAATATTTCGTTGTGTGTTATTCATACAAACTAAGTATGTTTAAACCGGTCGGGTTATTTTACAGAGATTGAGCCTCTGATTGGTAAATGTGAAGAACCATATTAGTAATGTGTCATATTATTTACATATGATAACGATCAAAGACCCAGTCTACATTTAAGTACTTCTAATAGATTTTCTTTTCTAATGGAGCAATTAGACTAAGTGAGTTACCTAATAGGTATGTGATAGAAAAGAGTGCAAAAAGTGACTGAATTAATTAATAACAAGTTCAATAATTCAGAGTATTGCTTACTTGCATAAATGTTACTCGTAACTTTTAAGGGATCTTTATACTAAGTTTAGGTGTAAAATGTTAATTTCTTTCTAAAGAAATTTATTTACAAGAAAACATTAAAAAAACAAAATAAACCCTTATACTAAAAGGTGGCTAAAACTATTATAAATGAATTATAAAAATATGGTCCTTTCGGCAGCGTGCCCATCACACAGGCAGCATTCCCGCGTTGTATTGCGATGGCAATTCTTTGCGCAAGAAAGCTGCCTGCGCGAGGGTCACCCGTTGCCTCCCTTCAGGCGTTTGCTTAGCGCCTTGTGGAGCCCACGCGCAGCCCTACCCCACGGACCTAGTGTCTCGACGCCAAAAGGGATAAACTCGTAGATTTCTTTCTAGTTTTATGGTGTCTAGAAAGTAGTAGAAACAAGCCCATAGATCGTGTACGTAAATAAATGATGTGCGATATATATTCAATCAGTGCACGAGAACCCGTGATGTGCAGAACATACACAACCATAAAGCACGTCAAATTTTTTGTCTATTAATGTAATGAAGATGGGCGGCGACGCCAAGGAAGACCGAGACGGAGATGGCGGGACGATTTAGATACATTCCTAGACAACTGGCCGGAAGCAGCAGCCAATAGGGAGTTGTGGAAATATAACAGAGAGGCCTTTGCCCAGCAGTGGGACACTCAAACAGGCTAAATAAAAAAAAAATGTAAATAGTTCAAAATATAACAGTAGGAAAGAATGATTTTGTGTTTCGTGTGATGTATTAGTTTTATTTTTATTTCTGTTTATTTATGTAACTATTGTATGCCATGCAAATGATTTGGTATTATTCACTGTTAATTTGCATGTAATTAATGAACAAATAAATAAAATAAAATAAAACAAACCTGGTCTGTCTGTAAAACAATAAAAATAACAAATTAGTCTTGTCACAATATTACTACCTACTTACAGTTATGTATTAGTTAAATTAGTTTACAAGCAGTGTAGCTTCATAACACAAATATTAACAATGAAAACGGTGTCGGACCAAACTGCATCTAATCTATCTAATAAGTATTTTACCTACCTAAGTGGCAAGTAGTAAAAAAAATATTATTACAGTGGATTCAGAAACTTACTGCTCTAATTGCTGGGTGTCAACGAACAAACGAATCCATTTTGGGCGCGTTTATCACTCTCCCATATACTAATATCAGAATTCAGGGATGATGCTTATCATAAAATTCTGGATTTGTATTGGGAATCAGTTTTCTATGGAGAGGTCATGATTTAAGGAACAATCTTAGTAGCGCGATGCAGGCTGCGCCATACCAGTCTGCCGCCATCATCATCATCATCATCATCTCAGCCATAGGACGTCCACTGCCCAACATAGGCCTCCCCTTTGGACTTCCATATATACCGGTTGGAAGTGACCTGCATCCAGCGCCTTCCGGCGACCTTTATAAGGTCATCTGTCCATCTTGTAGGTGGACGCCCTACGCTGCGCTTGCTGGTCCAAGGCCGGCGAGGAGGTGGTGCCGCCATCAGTTGGTCAAAATTTATTTGTCCTCTCTTCACGCCAAAACGACTGGACGGATTTCAGCCAATTTGGGTACGGGGATAGCTGGCCAACGATGTTTCAGGTACCTACTAGTTTATTATCGTTATCGATCGATTACCGTGCTCTATTAGAAACAGTCAACTCACATTCCAAGCATCATTAAGGTTGTTCTCCACCACGGCCTGGGTGTAATTGTCCTGTAGAGGCTTGGCGGCGAGCAGGCCCTGCGAGTCTATGAGCCCCCAATGGTAGTACACCGACGACAGGTTTGCCACGTCGATGCGGTCGATCACAGGGTTGCCCATCATTAAGCCCTGCGAGATGAAGATGAAGATAATATACAATACAATACAATACAAGTACCTACCTACCTACTCTTTATTGCACACCTCATAAAATATACAGGAGAAATACAATGCAAGACATTACAATTAGAGGTAAACAACAGGCGGTCTTATCGCTAAAGAGCGATCTCTTCCAGACAACCTTTGGGTAGTGGACAACTTGATAAAATAAGATTTTGTTATTAGGCAGTGCAAAAATCGGAAAATAATAATAAAAATATATACATGAAAAACAAATAAATACATAAATATAATAAACAATAAATACATACATACATTCAGCCAACAGATAATAGGACCATTTGAATATGATTTGAATAAAATACGAATTATGAAAGGGATAGATAGTGTAAAAATACCCTCTTTATCAACTAAAAGTTCAAAGTATGTATGTAAACCTCATTAACTTCTAGCGTATATACAATATGGTAAATGGCTTAATTATGGCTATTCCGAAAAAAAATGCGCCATCTCTCTCGCTGTTTTACTTACTGCCCGTGTAGCATAACTATGCTTCACGACTCTTGTCGCGCGAGACAGCGCTATCCGTCACTCACTCACATTACTGCGCAGAAAGAGACGGGTAATTATCTCGCGCGAGAAATAGTCGCGTATGACAGTTATGCTAGAGGTACTGGAGAAGCAATAGGGATTTAGGGATAGGGATGTTGTGTAAACGCACGTTCTAGAAGTATGGTGAATGCGCTTAGCGTTGAAAAACAAAAAGTGATACGAAGGGCGCTTTGCAGGAATATAATGCTTATAATTTTACGCGATGTGCGTAACGACGCGGTAGCTCGGGGGTCAGAGCACTGCTCGAGATAAGCTCAGGTCCACTTACAATGTAGTGGATCAGGTAAAATTTTGTAAGTATTTATATTTAACACATTTAACCTCCGTTGTTTAACTTATCAATATTCGTAAAAAGTATACACATGAAGCTGATGCCGTGTATTTTGCTGTTATTTTTGGGGTTTCGTATCCAAAGGGTAAAAACGGGACCCTATTACTGAGACTTTTCTGTCCGTCCGTCCGTCTGTCACCACTTCACCAGGCTGTATCTCAAGAACGGTGATAGCTAGACAGTTGAAATTTTCACAGATGATGTATTTCTATTGCCGCTATAACAACAAATACTAAAAATAAAATAAAATAAAATAAATATTTAAGGGGGCTCTCATACAACAAACTTGTTATAGATTATGGTACGGAACCCTTCATGCGCGGGTCGGACTCGCACTTGTCCAATTTTTTTAAGCGTGCAGTGTTTATAAGCAAAGATCTTACCGTGAAATTAACCGACGCATTACCAGTGGGATGCTCCTCTAAGATCTTGTACCCGAAGGACGGCACGTAGCGGCCCGCGTACGACTCGCCGGCGATGTACAACGGCGCTGTGCGCAGTTCAGGGAACATTGTCAGGAACTGTTGCAGGGCGCTGTAGAGATGCTTGGAACACTGGAATAGGAAACATAATAATAACATATCTGTACCGATGATGCCACTAGGCTAGTTAGTTAGTTGCGCTGGGCATTTTCCGCAAGTCGACATCCAACGTGCCTATTTTGCGTGAAAAGGGGGTAGCGCTACTCCAACCACCCCACCACTAGGCTATGTGTCGCTATTTAATAATCTAGCCGGAGGCAAGTCGTTGTCATTATAGAGATCGGCACGGCCCGCTACACCGCGGGTTACCTATAGTAATTTTAATGTGATCATAATTATAATCCCGCGATTCTGATTGCACAAAAATTGTTTGATATAATAACGTTAAATGTATATCCTACAATCATGTTCGTATTTTTTTACAAATGTATATTTTATTCCAAATATTCGATGTTTGCGCGGGCCGTGTCGACTGTTTGTCCCGTCCGTTGTCTCAAGCAAAGCCATACTGGATTACTCGTACTCTTATTCGGTCCATAAAATTTTACTATCATAGCCGATACATTTACACTAATCCTTGCATTTTTTGGCGGATACTGTCTCTCTGTGTATGTGCCTTAGTGAGCAGCAATATCAGCTCGGTGATTACATTTGTCGATTTGCATTAAATTGTGGAAAGGACTTTTGGGAACTGCTTTTGGGAGTGACACTGATGTCCTGGAGCGAGTCTGTCATGATATGTTTCTATATTTGAAACAAAAAATCATTCGTCCCTTATTAGTATCAACCTACGTTCATATCAAAGGTATTTGATATCAAGAGGTATGCCTTGGTGTGACTTGTGTGGGTGTGAGGTGTGATACAAATACAAGGTGGTCTGTTCAATACCTAGTTGTCCCCTTTCTGCTTTTGCCTATTACTAAGTGTGAGACCCAAGCATAGACTTACTATTTGTAGAGATTGGCGCTCTTTTTGGAAATCCCCTGCTTTCATTCGCACTTTTCCCCATTTCGTAGTCAGATTTGGTAGACGTTGCTCAAGATCCTGACCGCTTCTGACCGCTTCCATATCTTGAAGCTGTAGCTGGCGCCCACAAGGTTGTCTACGAAAAGTACCTAGTTGTTGCCCCACGACCACTGATGCCGTCCTGAAATGTCACGCAGGCACTTAATCTAGAATATAACAATTTAGAAGACACTGACCGTATCCATATCTTGAACGAACCCGTCGTGGCTATCGGTGAAGCTGTAGCCGGCGCCCACAGGGTTGTCCACGAATAACAGCGAGTAGTTGTCGCCCCACGTCCACTGCCGTCCTGGAAGTACACAAGCCCCTAATCATAACATGATAACTATGTTGTAATTTTAATAATATGTTGAAGGAACAGGGTCAGGGGTCTGGGTCTGTAACAAGGTGGAGCGATGACGTAGGACAGCGGGTGGTAACTGGAGGAGGAGAGCTGAAAATCGAGCTCAGTGCCTATGTCCAGCAGTGGACTGATACAGGCTGATGATGATGAAGGAACACAGGGTAATAAACCTGCCCTAAGAGAATAGAGGGAAAGTTTTTTGTTGAAGGACATTAGAATTACAAAGTTTTATTCCAAGAATATCGCTACTCTCGGATGGTAATTTTAAATTAGTATGTGTTTTTGTCAGTACTATTTGAGAGTCAGCGTTATTTTTGGGACGAAAGTTTGATTAAATAGCCTTAAGTGACTTAATTTATCCAAACAAATTCAATGCAAAGATGCGAAGATGCAATGCGAAGTACATAAACAATGGAATGATTTGATTAAACTCTAGGTTTTATAAGATACATTGAGATGATGACATGAATAAGGCCTACGTCATTTATTTGAATGTACCGACTCATTGAGTGAGCGAGAAGGACAATGCGTGGTTATAAGTAATCAGTGTACCTATTCATAAAAAAGTTGTCGTAGCGTCGATTGCCTGATTATTACAAAACAAAAGAATCCTCTATCACTTTTAATTACCTACTTGTGATTATTATCGTTTTTCGTAGGTAGGCAAGCATGAGAATTTGATCTTGAAATATATATCTTTGGAGTAGTAGGACCTCGTGCAGGGTCCGTCCGGATTGTTACTACCGTCTTGCCTGCTAACCCACCGCCAAACAGCAATGTTCGCATTGTTGTGTTCCGGTGTGGGGGTAAGATAGCCGGTGAAATTACTAGCATTAGAGGCATTCTATCTTCGTCCTCCGGGTAGGCAAGCACTTGTGACTCCTCTGGTGTTGCAGGTGTTTATGGGCGACGGTAATCGCTTTCCATCAGGCGATACGTTTGCTCGTTTGCCCCCTATGACATAAAAAAAAAAAACGAAAAACAAAATATATGATTATGCTAGATTCAAATTACATAAGTATACATAGGTATTCCTATTATCAAACCTACTACACACTACAGTCTCTTGAGGCACTAATAGGTAGTACTGTACCTATAGTCGAACCTAGGTCGATGCAGAGTCAGCCACCGGCTAAGCTTGCACCATAGATTGGAGCGGAGTTGTGCGATCTTCGATTTGTATAACGCAGTAACTACAAAATAAACTTCAACAGAAGGTTGAAAGAAATAATAATTTATTTAGAAAAGTTTATGGACAATATTAATATAGAAATTATTTTTTGATGATGATTTAATTTGACTGGCGTTCAGATAGCTCTACCAAACGATTCAGCTCTGTGCGCTTTTCAGCCAATTTCTTCTTTTCGTTGATTTTTTTGATTCGTGCGAAAGGAAATCCAGGCTCGAAGAATAAACCATTGATGTTTCGGACCCTGGAAAGCGCAACATAAGACATGCCTAATGCAAATTCAGTGTCTCCAATGTTTACAACTGCTTGATCTAGAGTTAAGCCTTGAGAACGGTGAATGCTTATTGCATATGCAAGCTGTATGGGAAATTGCTTCCTTGAGAACGTTGTTGAGCCTTTCCTGAATGAAACTGTCACTGGTGGTATTGGCAATATGTTGCAGTTCTGGAGTTGCGGACCTGAATATGATGCAAATTCCAACATAATGCAAATTGGAAAATCGTCACTGAAACGGTTGTCTTCGCGGTGATTGTACACAATGTCTACAACTTTACCAATTGTTCCATTGCACAAACCCGCAGCAGTGAATAAATTTTGCCTCAGTATGACTTGGGCCCCTTCACACAAATACAGCTCAGATGCTAATCTTCTAGCGTCATCAAAAGATGCTGTTGCAGCCCTTGGGTCGTTGTGGATGGCGTTGATTCGAACAACAGGGTGGCCGACGTTCCTCAACTTATCAAGATTGAACGACTCGATTTCTTTGTTTGTTGAAATCAATCGAATTACATCTAGTGTTGAGGATACTGAAGCTTGATGCTTTGAGATGAATCTGGTTTCGATCAACTTGTAGTCAGCAACTGTGACCTCACCTACTGCCAATCTCTGCAAACAATCCCTGAATTGCTTCTGATCTTCCCCCACTTGCCTCATGATTTGTTTCAACACAAAAACTTTTTTGATGTTACGATAAGCAATTTGGCCTTGTACTGCTACTGTATTTGAGCTCCGAGGAGTGCCATATAGGGGAACGTCACCGACAGGTTGAAGTTGATTGAAATCGCCAAAGAAAACAACAATGTATCCACCCATGATTTCGTTGAGTGGTCTTGCTTGCCGCAGCCGATGGTCGATTTGACCGAGAAGTTTCAAGCCTATCATCGAGAATTCGTCAATAATCACAATTTTGATCTCTTTTTTGAACAATTTTAAAATTTTCTCTTCGTCACGACCTAGCGAAATTTAATTTGTGCATTTTAAAACAAAAATTTCCAAAATCGGTTGAGAACTCGCTGAGATCTGCGCATTGTTACAAAGTCCATTCGAGTCGATCCATGGGAGCTTTTTGTTTTTTTATCATAACTTTTTAATTAAGAACAATTTCAAAATTTTCTCTTCGTCACGACCTAGCGAAATTTAATTTGTGCATTTTAAAACAAAAATTTCCAAAATCGGTTGAGAACTCGCTGAGATCTGCGCATTGTTACAAAGTCCATTCGAGTCGATCCATGGAGCGAGCGAAGCGAGCGAAGCTCCCATCAGTGACAGTTTCATTCAGGAATGGCTCAACAACGTTCTCAAGGAAGCAATTTCCCATACAGCTTGCATATGCAAATAAGCATTCACCGTTCTCAAGGCTTAACTCTAGATCAAGCAGTTGTAAACATTGGAGACACTGAATTTGCATTAGGCATGTCTTATGTTGCGCTTTCCAGAGTCCGAAACATCAATGGTTTATTCTTCGAGCCTGGATTTCCTTTCGCACGAATCAAAAAAATCAACGAAAAGAAGAAATTGGCTGAAAAGCGCACAGAGCTGAATCGTTTGGTAGAGCTATCTGAACGCCAGTCAATTTAAATCATCATCAAAAATTAATTTCTATATTAATATTTTACATAAACTTTTCTAAATAAATTATTATTTCTTTCAACTTTCTGTTGTAGTTTATTTTGTAGTTTCTGCGTTATACAAATCGAAGATCGCACAACTCCGCTCCAATCTATGGTGCAAGCTTAGCCGGTGGCTGACTCTGCATCGACCTAGGAATTTAATTTGTGCATTTTAAAACAAAAATTTCCAAAATCGGTTGAGAACTCGCTGAGATCTGCGCATTGTTACAAAGTCCATTCGAGTCGATCCATGGGAGCTTCGCTCGCTTCGCTCGCTCCGCTCCAATAAGGGTTAAAAGTTACGTGTTTTTATTTTCTTTACTGTACATTAGGTACATAATTAGTTCGCTAGGCATTGAGTGGATACAGCAGTCGAAAGATAACTTGATAGTCTTTAACCTCTTCTCTTAATTGATTTGCACTATTACTTATTAGGTTATTTCATACAAAAGTATTTTTTCACTGTATAAATATAACTAAATGCCTATAAGCTTTTTAACCTGTTGACCACCACAGCTTTCATATCACGACATCGGAAAATTGTGCCATTTACGCCAAAGTCGATCGAATTGCGCTACAAGTGTTTTTCAATCCCTGTAGATTTTGGAGCACTTCCTAAGTCATTTTTTTTGGCGTCAGTGGCATGGTGAATTGCTTCACACCGCTCAAAACGTTAACCATTGATGTTTAATGTGTATTTGTGTAAAATTTAGCACGAAAGCTTAATAAACATATTGACATAGTTTATACTTACGCTTTAACTGGCCACCACGATATTCAAACGGGCCCATTTCATCGAAGAGTCCAGCCAGACTGCTGGCGCCCGGCCCTCCTTGTAGCCAGATGATCCAAGGTGTCTCTTTAACTGGTTTATCAGCGACCGGGAAGTACCAAAAGTACATATTGGAGTTGTATTTCTCATCAACAGTGAGGAACCCCGCGTGGCTCGTGATGTTGAGGAAGAGAGAGCTATTCACTAGAGAGGCGTTCCTTGCTTCTTGGAGACGGTTCTGTTTAATAAATTGCGAAAGCAGCAATGCTGGCGTGGCGTTGACCGGGGTGGTCATTGCTGTGGTGATGCTGGAAGAGAATAAATGTTAACTTAGATCAGATATTCAGTGAGAGAATAGTCGTCATCATGAGTACCCAGCCACAGGGTCATGATCTGTGGGACATCGGTTTAGTTGGGATCTCTTAGGACAGTTATTGTTGTTTTATACTTGTTTATCATTTAATAATGTTGATACATTCCTGATTCATTTTCTTGATGATTGTCCGGTGACACTTAATGCACTTAGTGCGTTAATTTATTGAGGTATCGTCAATTCTGGGCGATATTAATAGAACACAGGTCACTGATATAGGAGCTAGAGTGTTCTTAATTGGCTAAAGTACTTGACGATGTTGGCAGATTCATGGACCATGGCCATAGAATGCAATGTCGGAAAATGCACGAAAAATAAACCTGATTATGTAAGATTTAATTGACCGTAGAGACAGAGGACTTGTTTTCTTTAAATCTTCATTAATCCTATCCTCCTAATTTGACTGACATGACTTTGCATAAGTATAGCGATTAAACTTTTGGCCTGTTTACATCTTTTATAAATGATTAGTGGGACCTCATACATTTGGCTGCTAAACGCAGGTAATTTTGTTGACTGTCACTAATCATTCATCAAAATGCAATATGCAAAATGTAGTAAATCTATTATGTATGCACGGGATGGTGTGCCTGGCGGAAGAATGGAGAATTAAAAGATTACCCACCTCTAAGTTTACATGTGTTGTCCATTGACAAACGTAAACACGGTTTTTTTATGGATATTCTTGAATGGTAACGCTTGGTAAGATTTACAATGCTTCTTTTCCATACTATATTAAATTATTCCAGTAACCTCTACCCGCAAGATGTTTCAGTTCTTAACTCACGCATAACATAACGTGATTTATCGTGTATTTATCCTGTCAATGTGATAACAATTGTAGCGCTTGTTAACGCAACTTTTACGTAATGAGAAGTCTTTAAAGACGAAGTATGGTTTTATGAAACGAGCCGGATGCGAGTTTCATAATAGGATCACACGAGTGTTTAAGGCCTAGTTATGTACAGTTGCATACAATTACTTTATCCACACACATAATATCATCATACCATAGATTTTCTTATATATGTAGTTGTAGTATTTGTAATGGATATGGGATATAGGATATCTTTTATAACGGAAAAGGGTGTTGGAAGTTTATACGGGGAAGTGCTAATTCTACGCAGACGATTTTGCAGGCAAAAGCTAGTACCTACCTGTAGCTGGATAACTTTAACTATACTAATCTGTGAAATTGACGCGTTTCTACCTATTACGGTTTCAAAGTTTGGTTTGAGCCCCGCGACGCGACATGTATAGGTACAGGCAAACGGACAGATAGACGAACATGCAGACAGCGGAAGCTTAATTATTGTATTAAGCGGTTTACACTCACGTGAAATTGTCAGTAATGGCCCGACATGTTTCGTACTCGTAAGTCGTATGGTATGGAGCTCTTCATCAGAGACGCGTACATCGTCGCGGCAACTTTGTCACCGAGTGACAAAGTCACGGCACCCTTTAAGGGCAATGGAATATTTTGCACTAACTTAATATCGAATTCCAAGTACTTCACTATCAAAAATCTGTGTATAGATACGTACCTAGTGTAGAATACATTATCAAGAAGCGTTACGGTTCCAACCGGCATTAGCTTCGCTATAACTTACTAAAACATACGTGTACTTTGATAATGTTCGCAGCTGTACTGCCTCGTGCATATTGCATAACCTTACCTTAAACCTAAAAGTAATACTCCGATCCTTATAATCATGGTGAATTTGCGTTACTATACTTTTTGGTTATACACTGTTTAAATATAGCATTTAGGGTCGGTACACTGCACGCGCGCGGCGAACACATGCGCCCGAGTCGGGGCCCGCGGCGGACTAAACATTAAACAAAACACAACACAGACTAACAGTACACTCGGCATTCGCAAACAACGACATCACTATGCGAGCTGACTCACGCGTCTGCTCACCGTCCGGCACTTCACTAGAAACCCCCGGCTTCGAAACTAGAAAGTAGTATCTTAAGTGATAAATAATTTTACATATTTCCACTTTGATACGCAGTGTTAAAGTTTAGAATTAAGATGTATGTTTGTGTTGACATTTTTGATTTGTTATGCAATTCGTATGAAAGATTCGTATTTTTGATCTAGACGGTCTGTGGGAACTAAAAAAATATACGTGCATACCACTTCTGCTCCAGAATACCTATATAGGTAGCTGAATAAGCTGAATAACGCATTCATGTATACATTATACTTACGCCTGTATTCCACAGGGGTAGGCAGAGAATACCAGATGCCAGATTCTACGGTCCTTATCCTTACCGTACACGGCTTACGTACACACTTCTTTCGCTTCGCACACTTCCAAATGCATCTTTTCATACTCGCTCGTCGACTGCTGGTACTCTTCAGCTTAATCATGTAAATGTATATGCATATTACTACTTAATTCTGACTGGTATATTTAGATATGTACCTACTACTTTATCGTAAGAGATTAACGGGTTTATGGAACTGAATATTTCGATTCACTAAATAGTTTTCGTACGTCTCGAAGAAGTGCCTAGCACTAGTTATTAGCAATTTACACTTTCCACATATATCATCACTAGGCACATAGTATAAAACAAAGTCGCTTCCTGCTGTCTGTCTGTTCCTATGTATGTCCCTAAGTATCTTTAAAACTACGCAACGGATTTGATGCGTTTTTAGGGTTCCGTACCTCAAAAGGAAAAAAACGGAACCCTTATAGGATCACTTTGTTGTCCGTCTGTCCGTCTGTCAAGACCCTTTTTCTCAGGAACGCGTGGACGTATGAAGCTGAAATTTATATCAATTACTCAGGTCTACTGTCCCTTGAAGCTGTGAAAAAATCAAACTTCTAAGCCAACGCAATCAAAAGATACAGCCGTTTATGCCGCAAATTTTCGACACTTGCAAGGGAATCAAAACCTACAGGGTGCTTCCCGTGAACTCAGAATCTTGAAATTTGGTACGAAGCAACGTCTTATAGCATAGATAAAGGAATAATTACGAAAACCATAATTTTTTTTTTTAATACCTAACTTTGCACCTAATTTGCAAATTTTCGACACTTGCAAGGGAATCAAAACCTACAGGGTGCTTCCCGTGAACTCAGAATCTTGAAATTTGGTACGAAGCAACGTCTTATAGCATAGATAAAGGAATAATTACGAAAACCATAAAAATTTTTTTTAATACCTAACTTTGCACCTAATTTATATGGGGCGCTATACATACCAGGTGCAAACTTAACTTAACCACTTAGGGATGGAAAGTGTTTGTACGGAACCCTCGGTGCGCGAGTCCGACTCGCACTTGGCCGGTTTTTTTTTAAATAGATAGAGTGATTCAAGTGGAAGGTTTATATAATTGTCAGCATTGCAGTGCAGTCATTGAAGCATTATTGCTCCGAATTTTTTTACTGTGAACCGAATTGCATACAATTTTGGAATTAGGTTCATCTTACCCTTAACTTCAAAAGTGAAAATGATTTGAACTCGGCAACCACCCTGGGGGTGGTTGACACCCCTTCTCGGGGGTGAATTTTTTTTTTTTTTTTCAAAATAACCTCGGATATCGATAGAAGGCCTAATTTTAAGCAAAAAATCATTCATAAAGTTTTTCAAAAAATCCAATACTTTTCAAGTTATTGGCAATTGAAAATTCACACTTTTTTCACGTTTTTCATCGGTTTTTTGCAAATATCTCCAAAAATATACGTTTTATCGAAAATTTTATAAAGAACAAAATTGTAGCAGGTAAAACAATGAACAATTTGGTTTTTTATAAAGTATTCTAAGTGCAATATTAAGCTAGATATTAAAGATCAAGGCCGTTTTTTATTATGTCTGAAATTTAATCGATGTGGTCAATGCCATCTAGCGGCGAGCAAATGCATTTTATGCATTCTAATACAAAAGGGTTTTGTAGTGCTTGAAATAAGCTTTAAAATGAGCACTATTAAAAGTCTTTTGCACGTAAAATAAGTGAGCTGTATTGCAAATAAGGGGAGCATCTAATGTTTTTTCTTTTAAATCAATGGATTTCATAAGTGCCATTCCCACCAAAATTAAAATTAATCGTATTCCGCCTAGAATTAACTTTATTATGAAGAGTTTGATAGATAGTATCAGTTTGGCTGCTTCAGGACACATATTTTTCAAAAAAGTCACGATAAAAAAAAAAAAAAAAATTTAAAATTTTAAAAGAACCCACTTTTTTTTCATAATATCTCAAAAATGACGACAGATACATATAAAAGTGTACGGATTAAAAGTTTTGTTATTTTTCTGACAAACAATTTGGTTTTTTTGTTTTTTCCGTAACACAAAAATTGACGGAGATATGATTGTTTAAAGAGCGCGTGGCAGCGCAATCACAGCCTCTCTTAAGCCCTTTAACCCTTCACCGTTTTAGAAAAAGGTTTTTTACTATATATTGCAATACAGAATGTTGTAGCTCTCTTAATTACCTTTACAATGGTTTTTTATAAATTGTGATAGCATGAAAATTGAAGGAGTTATGGTCCAAAAACTCATCATATTTTTTTCTACTTAGTAACTGAAAATTTCGGAGTGTGAATATTTGGAGCAATGTGAAAGTACGCAGTATAATAGAGACCCACAACTATTGTAATGTATATATATACATAATTTGGCTCATATATTTTGAAAACGTAGGCATGAATACATACCGCTAGATGGCATTGACAACATCGATTAAATTTCAGACATAATAAAAAACGACTTTGATCTTTAATATCTAGCTTAATATTGCACTTAGAATACTTTATAAAAAACCAAATTGTTCATTGTTTTACCTGCTACAATTTTGTTTTCATAAAATTTTCGATAAAACGTATATTTTTGGAGATATTTGCAAAAAACCGATGAAAAACGTGAAAAAATTGCGAATTTTCAATTGCCAATAACTTGAAAAGTATTGGATTTTTTGAAAAACTTTATAGATGATTTTTTGCCTTAAATTAGGCCTTCTATCGATATCCAAGGTTATTTTGAAAAAAAAAAATTACCCCCGAGAAGCGGTGGCAACCACCCCCAGGGTGGTTGCGGAGTTCAAATCATTTTCACTTTTGAAGTTAAGGGTAAGATGAGCCTAATTCCAAAATTTCATGCAAATCGGTTCACAGTAAAAAAATTCGGAGGTAAGACCGTATTTTTCGCTTCAATGACTGCACTGCGAAGCCCGGGTGGGACACTAGTTATCATTATAAAGTTATAAACATACATTACCGGTGAAATAGTTGAAGGTATTTTCATCTTAATTCTGAAAATTTCAGTATTCAGATTATAAAATAAAAATCAGTGAAATATAATTGACATTTAATTATCCTAAAAATTGATAACGATATCGTCTGCTTTCGTGTCCGCACCGGGGGCGTTGTGCAAATAGTTCTTCATGGCGTGCACGGTGGCCTCGAACATCGGGTTGGGGCTGCCGAGGGGCTCGGCGTGCGTGAAGCGCGCCACGAGCGCCTGCGCGGGCGCCGGCGCGTCCAGCGGCACCATGTGCCCCGCGCCGCGGAACATTACCTCCGACAGGTGGCCTCCGGTCTTGTGGTAACTGGAATCGCCACTCAAATAGGATAAGAGTAGTTTATTCCGTTGAATTGTAATACATAGCAACCGTCACATTTAAATCTAACGTTACGTTACCACAAAAACAGCCAGACATACAACATGTAGTTTATATAAGGTACCTGCACCATGTAAGGCCCACCTAACAGATTAATAGCAAAAAATATATTATTTTTAGCAAAAAAAATAAAACTGCATTTCTATATAATCAGTCGTTTATTACTTTACTTAAAAAGAAGGAAAATAATCTTTGGAATCAACATGTTCTATTTTTTAACATATATTTTTCAAAAACAAGAGTTTGGGCTTTATTTGGCACCCTATCCCTTAAAAAGGCCCAGCCTGGGCCTTGTTAGGATATATGTAGTTAACACTTTTATTAATCTCACTTAAGTGTTAATTTTCTTGTCTCTTTATAATTAAAAATATTGTTTTATTAATAAACATTAGTATTAAAGTCATAACATTCACATACCTGTGTTTTAAAACCCTAAACAGGCAATTTTGTAACAAAAAATAACTTTTCATTATGAAAACTGTAGTGATCCCATGACCACCCATAGGAGAACCGCACTCATTGGCTCGGTATGGCACCAGCAGGTCAGACGTCCGTCACAGCCGGTGGCTCTCCCGTGACTGTTTTCCCACCCGTACTCTCGAGACAACGTCATAACTACCCACATAATAGGTTTTATACAGATCCACAAACACTACAAAAACAAACCAAAATTCTTCATAAAAATGAAGTTCCACGTATCTTCTTCAGGTTACTCTAATTATTCATTTATTCAGTCTTTCAGTGCTTTCAGGTGCAGTCTAAGTAAGTAATTAGTAATCAACCAAGACAACAGACACAAAGTAAATAAAAAATAGCACAAATCAAAAGAACAAGAACAACGAAAAAATTATCCGTTCTGGCACTCTGGGCATTGAAATTCTTTGTTTTCTGCTGTAAGTCCAACGCAAACTTCGTGGTACCAAGTGCGATAGGTGTTGCATTGCCGCATATCCATGACACGGTCTTCTTGGCAAGCCTTGCAAAACCATACACCAGCGGAAGCAGTTGCAGACGTGTCAGTTGTTAAAGTAGTCGACCGTCCTAGATTTCTTTATTCCTGTCTTCAAATGATTCCTTAGAGTCCTTCTCTGAATGTGATACCTTTTTGAGGCGTCCCTTTGAGATTATATCTTTCTTTGGACTGCTTTTACAGCACTGGCCAGCTGCTGGACTGTCCAGGTTGCTCTTTTCCGAGGTATATTATCTTGCTCCATGTTCTTTCTAAAAAATAAATTAAATAAATTATTCTGTTTTTCATTGACGTAATAAAGCCCATAGTCATAATAGTTGGGCCTTATTAAGAAAAACGGTAAGTACTCTAATTATTCTTGCAAAAAAAATACCACAGATAATTCTTGCATAAAAACAATTTAAAAAGATTCATTTACATCTAAGAGATACCTGTAAGCAAAAATAATAAACAATTTTAGGTATAACTCACAGAAACTTACGATTTTTGAAGGCCAGTTTGTGTAAAACGTCACGTGCGGTCACGAGTGTAACAATTTTGTGACTACAGGTTTGAACAGGTTCGAGGCCAAGTGTTGACGCTTTCGTGATGGCGGCTATTTTGTCTATTGTACGAACTGCCAAAACTTCAAATTGCTGCCATTATTTTTAGCGGGTTTTTTTTAATGTGGGCTTTATTAGGCACTGGGCCTTACATGGTGCAGGTACCTTAGGCTCTTACAGTCTGACAAAAAATATTTGAAATTAAAAAGTGGCAATACGTTCTATACTATGCAGACATGCATAGTATAGAACAGGTTATTATTATGCCTGTATGCCGCAAACAATAGTGTCCCGGACCTTTGGGAGGCGTGCCCGAAGCCGAAGCCAACGTGTAGAGGCCCTTTCTATAATTAAATGGAATGTAAGGTGTCCATCGAGCGGATGCTGTCCCTATCCGTGTCATGGGACGCACACAGAGACCGCGCCAGCTAGGTGCAAGAACTATTGATGGACTTGATGGATATATGGAATCTAAATACAAATTGGGCTATGGGGATGAAATGGAGGACTGGCTAATTGAGTTATTGATTGAGACAGTCGGGCGTCTACCAGAAAAAAGGCTCACGATGACTAGGCATAGGCACTAATGGCCTCTTGAGAACATTAGTAATGATGTGAAATGATCATACTATTCCTTGGCGTACTGGCCACTACTAGAGTGCTGTTATTGTAAAGATCCTTGCTTACCCTGCGCTTCTGCCGTTCAACAAGAGGGGGTATCGTACTGCCTGCAGAAACTCCTCAGTGCCGTTCCAGTTCCATGTGCGGTAGTTCTTGGAGGTGTACATGCATGGCAGCATCTGGTCTAGCTGACCACTAAGGAACAGAGAATCCATTTAAAATATGCATTATTTTATATTTACAAAATTAAAGAAAATTGATACATTTAAATACCACTTACACTAATTAATTGGGATCATTAAGATTTCCATACGTATTTATATTTTTTTTTTCCTGATAGTACCTACTTGTTAATTTTTCAGAATAATTATAAAACAAACCTAATCTAACCTAATGGGTTCTTTTTAAAACGATGTTTATAAAATCCTGAACATATTACGGGTTTCAGGAAAATATGCCTTTCGGAAAAATTAAAATTTGGCGAAACGTTAATGATGGAAAACAATGTTTCCGGTGTGAGATATCCTACCGACCAAAATTATTATCACATAGGTAGTGGTTTTAAAAAAAGATACCTAAAAAACTAAGTTTAAGGTAAAAATAAACTAGAGTCAAACAACGCTAACTCTTTCAAGCAAATGAACTGTCAAACCATACAAACTGACTGACTTTGAATGGTTTGACAGTTCATGTGCTTGGAAGAGTTAACGTGGTTTGACTCTATTCGTATTTAGATTCTGAGTACAAATAACGTACTTAGCATATCGGGAAAAAATAAAATATGAACACCACTAGAAAACTGTTTCCAATATTTCCTTACCAATAGACCAACACCCTGTAATGTTCCAACAACTCCTCCACCAGCGGTCTCGTGTTACTCAGGAAGTCCGGCGCCAGTTGCAGGTTGACAGTGACGTTGATGTAGCTGAACTTAATGTCGCCGACGTGCAGCGCCCGCTTCACCTCGGACTTGGCCAGGAGTTCCGTGTACTTGCCCACGTTCAGGTCTTCGCGGAGGAAGTTGTACGCGTGCTTTTGGTGAGACAGGAAGAGGAGGGATGCTACGAGGCTGACCCATTTCTGTAAACGATATGATCTTGATGAAGTATTTACATGATATGTTAAAGCAATTGGCATTTAAACCACAGCAAGTAAATGAGCTCAATAGAGCTGAATGGCGGAAAAGAGACTAAGCTTTTGTCCAGTAACGGGATAACTCCCAAAGACAGTTACACACTGACACTTCGATCTGACAGTTCAAAGTAACTTACTTACTACTTTATTAACCTCAATGCTCCTGTAGTTGTCGATGTCATCCCGGAAGCTGTCGACCACCGGCTTGATAACGCCACGCTGCGTCTGGTCCGTCAACTCCTGGCACTGGAATGCCTTCGCAAAGTTGGATATCACCCTAGATCACTCAGCTTCTTAGTTGCAACGCTCCTGTTGTTGACGAGCGGCTTGATCACGCCCAGCAGCGTCCGAACCATCAGCCGGAGTACTGGAGCGACTCCAACATGTTAGATATCACCTGAATTCACCAAGGCTTTGTTGAGCAGCTCACTAACCTTCTTAGCTTCGACACCTGTTGTTAGCGATGTCTTCTCGTCTTCGACAAGAGCGACTTGATGACACTCAGCTGCGTCTGAACCATCAGCCGAAGTGCTGCTGGAACGACTCCAACACGTTAGATATCACCTGAATTCACCAAGGCGTTGTTGAGCAGCTCACTAACCTCCTTAGCTTTGACACTCCTATTGTTGGCGATGTCGTCCCGGAAGCCATCGACGAGCGGCTTGATGACCCCTAGCTGAGTCTGGTCCATCAGCCCGAAGTACTGAAACGGCTCAGCCACGTTGGATATCACTTCTGGGTCCACTAGTGCGTTGCCAAGCATTATACCCTGTAGACATACTCATAATAGTTAAAATTGACTGAAAAAGGCAGTTCATCGGAAGTAGCTGACAATTTTACTACTAACTTATCTCAAATTGCATATCAAAATTGACAGCAACTTTTAATGCTGTCTCTACGCCTTTGGTGAGATCTATAACTGGCTGTGGTGGCTACAGGTTAATGACGTTCAGCAATCTCTTTCTCTTTGACATACATCATGTGGCAAACAAGGACCTACATGTTGAAGAGTGGGGGCACGGATTCCTATTTCTAGCGTTCTGCCAGTGTACTGGCGGTAAGTAGGTACCTGCAGGTTGAAGAGTGGGGGCAGATCCGGGTTCCTATGGATCTTGGAGGCGAGCGCCGGCACGTACTTGCCGGCGTACGACTCGCCCGCAACGAACAGCGGGGCGGTCTGCAGCTCCGGGAACACCTGGATGAATTGCTTCATAGCAGTGTGGAGGTGACGAGTGTACTGGAATTGAAATAGAAAAGTCTGAGAAGTAAAGTAGTTAGTAAGACGCTGGTCCGAAGAGTGTTTTAACTGCTTTCAGTTTGCTTACAGTACGTCAGTTTCCTAGGTACATTATAATAGATGTTAAATCACACAACTATAGTCCAACCAAACCATTGAGTAGGTTTCTACTTTTGTATGTAAAATATTTAGTTGTGTGATGGAATTAGTTGTAAATAGTGATATAATATGAACTACGACATCATAATTGAAAATAGTGCTTACACACCAACTCAAGAATTCATAATAATTTGGATCATAGTTCATCGTGCATAAGGGGGGTAGCACAAACTCCAGTGACTTCACCCTGGCCAAAATTCCATTCGTACCACTGAATTCCGGGTGTTCGGTTATTTCGGTTGTACAGCTGTTCCACCAACAACAGATCGCATTTCTCAATTGATTCTCGTGAAAATTTGTGAACCGCTTCGTAAATTACCCAACTACTTAGCACACAAGCGCTATAAGAAGCCGTATAGTAGCCGGATAAAGGATTTTAATAACTCCTTAGGCTCCTAAATAAGTGCTATAGTGGTTCTATATCCAGATATAGATCTCTTGTAGCGCCAATTAGGCCCCAAATTATACAGCTTATAGTTCTACAATAGCTCTACAGTGGTCGGATATGTATGTTATAATGGCTCTGCAGAAGTGGTTTAAAAGGGATGATCAGCGCTATGAGATTTTGAAAAAGTGCTTGTAGCGCCGTAACGCCACCTTTACCTAAATTTGTACCGCTAATACCGCTATATTAAATCTCTGGGTTCTAAGTTAGTAATTTAATAGGTCTACTGTGGGCAACACAAAATATATTTTCATAAAATCAAAGAAAGTGAAGTGCAGTGACAATTGAAGTGAAAGGAACGATACGAATCGGATTTGTGGATGATAGGTATAATAACAAAGTTTAGCATTGTTTTACTTCGACGTGCCGTTAAATATCCGTGCGAGTGCCAGTTTACTGTCAATGTATACGTATATTCTAGTCAAAATTTTCATGCGCCCTCGTAATATTCAGTTTTTAATGCATAAAATATATTTCTGCGTTGTTTACAAAATTGTGTTTTAGCAAAAAGAAGACTTTTAAGGTTACAAACAGTTTTGTACGGTTTGATGTGTGAAAGTACTGACTTTAATTACATTAATAGTTACAAATTACGCATATATGCGATGTCCAAAACTTCATCATAACCTTAAAAAAACACATTTACTAAACAAATTAATGGCGTCTCAATCATGCAGCTTTCAGTGTTGGCTATATCTATTATGCAGGTTTGAGTCGTACAACGGCTGTAGTGCTTGCTGTTGTAGACTTATAGGTTTAACAGTAGTGTTACAGTTGTGCTATTCAACTATTTAGGTGGCACAGCAGGTTTTTGCGATTAATATTAAGAACTTAAAGTTGTATAATGGTGTTCAAGGTATCCTTTTATAAAACTATTTTAGGGGTCCATCGTTGAATATTAAAAAGTTTGAAAGTCAATTCAAGTATGAATTCAATGTTAAAATTACCTGTTGACCGAGTGAGTCACCGCCCCAAATTGGCTCACTCACTAAATTTTAAGACAAAACTGAGACTAGTAAGACTGAACTGAGAGATCAGTTCTTGGCTGTATAATGACTCTACTATACGTCTGTAAACGACATAAAAGTGCCAGTAAGGTTCATTCCTCCGCCTTGGGCTGCATAAAGCAACATATACCTAACGTTTTACAGCTTTACGTCACAATTCCGTGCTATAAATCTCTAATATAGCGCTTCGAGCTCTAATATGAAGCTATGTTCCTCCTTTGTAGATACGTAGTTACAAGAGCGCTAATGGATTTTATTAAAACACTTAAGGTGCCATAAGACTATTCTGTAACTCCCACGCCTGTATAAAATACTTCGTATGGTTCTTTATACAACTACAAGCCGTACAGTAGCCATATAATTCTCACAAATAGCGCTTAAGGCGCTATTCTAGCGCTACTTAACTCTGTTATAAATAAGTGTTACAACAGCCGAACACAACTCCGTTAAGGAACCTCTGGCTTTGTAAAATGTCTCTGTATGCTCTTAAGCGCCATTAAAGCGACTTATAACTCTTTTTAAACTCTTTTGCCTACTAAAGCACTCCTTTACGTCTTATGGTGGCACAATGGTTTACATGAACTCCATAATACTTCTCATGGCTGTTGTTGGGTGGAGCGGCGTAAGAAAGAATAAACGGTATTAAAATTATATCTTTATCAATTTATTATTATATTATTTGACAATCAACAAACAGTATCTAAGGAGCCGGTAACTAACACGAGTAGTAGTGTTGCACCATGCTATTAGTGATGTGCTATGCATTCACAACACTCCTCCTCACAGCACTACAACAGCAGTCCCAGTTTACCTCTCAGTGTTATTAGTCTGGGTCCTGGTAGCGCCTTCGTTAGCAGATCCGCTTCCATATCTTCGGTACGCAAGTACATAATGGTAATAACACCTTCCCTTACGCAGTCACGAATATAGTGCACCTTCAAGTCTATGTGTTTTGACTTGCAGGACACTATGGGATTCTGGCCTAATTTTATAGCAGCTTGGTTGTCACTCCAAATCTTTATTTGACCAAAATCTACACCAAGATCTTTTAAAAGCGATTTTAGGTGCACAGCCTCTTTTGCTGCTTCCGTGAGCGCTGTGTACTCAGCTTCAGCCGTTGATAGCGCGACACTTCTTTGTTTAGTGGAGGCCCAGCTGATAGCTGCTCCTGCATACTTGAAAATGTAACCGGAACAGGATTTTCGGTCCAATTTGCAGGCACCCCAATTAGCGTCTGCCATGCCTTCTAATGGCTCTTGGGATTTTGAGTACGTGAGGCCAACATCGATTGTGCCTTTCAGATAACGTAATACTCTCTTTGCTGATTTGAAATGCTCTTGTCCGAAACAGTCGTTAAATCTTGACAAATAGTTAACAGCATATGTTACGTCAGGCCGGGTAGCGACTGATAAGTACATCAGAGTTCCAATTAGGTTTCTGTAAGGTAAGTCGTCTACTCCTCCTTTCTTGTTAGGCTCCAGATGTAGATTTACTTCCATTGGTGAGGTAGTGGGCTTGCACTCCTCCATATTAAATTTCTTTAAAGTTTCTTGTATATATCTTTTCTGTGTTAATTTTATTTTATTTTCTTTGTATTCCAAATCTATTCCTATTAATCGTTTAGGCTGTCCTAGATCCTTCATTTCAAATTGTTCATTTAATCTCTTTTTTATTTCAGCCAGTCTTCTCGGGCAAGAATAAGCAATGAGCAGGTCGTCTACATATATGGCAATCACTGTTTTCGCTCCTCCTTTGACTGATATGTAGACACACGGATCAGCATTTGATGGTTTAAATCCAATTTTCTTCAGCTCAGTATCTAATTTTGTATACCACTGCCTGCCTGCTTGTTTTAACCCGTAGAGAGCTTTTTTCAGATGACAAACTTTTTCTTGTTCTTCAATACTTTTAATATCTTCTAGAATTTTCTTTGCCTTGTTATATAAATTTAGATCATCTTCGTCACATGCCTCTACCATTATTTCGGCTACGTATTGTTCTGTGTATTCAGGATATTTCATATAAATGATCTCCTCCAATTCACCGTTTAGGTATGCTGTCGTGACATCCATTTGGTTTAGCTTGAGGTTTTCTTCAACCGCTAGTCCAATTACGGAGCGAATGGTACTTAATTTCGCGACTGGAGCGAAAGTTTCATTAAACTCGATACCAGGGCGTTGCGTAAATCCACGCGCTACGAGTCTAGCTTTTTTTATTTCACCCTTTTCAGGAGTCCATTTGTTTCTCAGTACCATTTTATGATCGATGACTTTCATATCTTTTTCCTTCTTAATAATTTCCCAAGTTTCATTCTTGATATGTGCCTTCATCTCTGCTTTAATAGCGTCATGCCATTCTTCATTTCTGACCTCTGTTTCGCACAAAAATGTCAGCTCATCAGTTTCTTCTTCACTCAATGGCTCTTGATATTCTTCAGAAGTTGAAGACTGATCCAGCACATAATCTTGTTGCCAAATCGGAGCTTTTCGTTCTCGACGAGGTCTGGGCTCTTCATTTACAGGAATTCTCATGTTTATTGTCTCATGACTTGTACCTTCTCTAATTTCAGGTTCTACATTAACGATGCTCTCAACTTCATGTTCTTCGGATTCTGGCTCAGGTGGTGTTGTTACCAATCTTTCGGTAGGTTTTGAAGAGAATTCAATTTCAACTACAGGTAAGTTTTTCTTCTTCTTCTTCCTTTGTTTCTCACCCCTGTTTATTTCTGTGTTTTTATTAACCTTATTTTCTTTTTCAGATCTCAGCCGTTCCGGTTCGTCAAAGAGGCTATCGTAGTTTTCTTCGGTACGATCATCATCTACTTGATAGTACATTTTATCAATAACTTTCACGTCTCTGCTAATGACTATATTTTCTTTTTCAGGAATGTAAATACGAAATCCCTTTGCTAGTTGCGCGTATCCCATGAAAACTCCTTCTGTGGATTTTGGTGAAAACTTTCCTTTTCTATGTTTGTTCAGGACAAAAGCCTTGCTGCCAAAAACATGCAGGTGATTCCCGGATGGAGTTCGGCCAGTCCACTTAATTTTCATATGGTGTACAACCTTTCAGGGCTTTGGCTGGGCTTCGATTGATCAGGTAATTTGCTGTGTATACTGCTTCTGCCCACAGTTTCTGAGGTATGTTACCTTCAATCATTAGGCATCGGGCTCTGTCGAGTAGCGATCTATTTTTACGTTCACTTTGGCCGTTCTGCTGTGGCGTGTATGGAGCTGTGAGCCTTCTTGTAATCCCATGTTGTTTCAGGTAATCATCAAATTGTCGGTTGCAGTACTCAGTTCCATTGTCCGACTGTAGACTTTTTATCGGCTTGTTGTGAAACTTTTCTACTTTGCTTTTGTATTCCTTGAATTTCTCGAACACTTCGCTTTTATGTGTAATGAAGTACACGCAGCAATATTTTGTGAAGTCATCCAGGAATGTTAGGAAATATTTTGATCCCGCTAGCGTTTCAATGTTGACAGGCCCACAGACATCACTGTGCACAATTTCAAGTGCTTGTGTAGACTGAGGTCCATCTACGGATGAAAATGGCAGTCTGGCCATCTTCCCTTTGATGCACACTTCGCAGTCGGGTAAATTTCCTCCTCCTAATTCTAATCCTTTGATTAGTTTCTTATTTGCAGCTAACTTCAAGTCGTTTTCGTTGAGGTGTCCAAGTTTTCGGTGCCACATTTCAATGTTGTTGACACTTCGGGCTATATTTGCTTTTTCTCCCTTTGTGTAGTACAGACCGTTTTCTTTTACAGCTGTCAGAGTTATTTCTCCTTTTTGATCCTTGACAAAAGCTTTATCTTTTATGAATAATACGCTGTTTCCTTTTTCAGTAATTTTAGCCACTGACATAAGGTTTGTTGCCAATGTAGGTACATACAAAGTATCATGGAGATTAATTGTGTCATTGTTGACGTTGATACGTACTTTTCCTTTTCCCTCTACTTTTGCTGTGTGGTTTTCAGACGCTAATCTCAAAGACCCGGTGTCGGAGTTGATGGTCTCGAAGTAGTCTTCCTGTGCACACATGTGCGAGGTGCAGCCGCTGTCCAGGCACCATGTGTCTGCAGAGGTGACGGACAAGCAAGTAGGTGTTATGTTGAAGTTCTTCTCATCCCTCTTGTGGAATGACTGACTTTTATTTTTCTTACTCCAACATTCTTCGGCATTATGCCCCTTTTTCTTGCATTTCTGACAGTATTTTATTTTCTTCTTTGAGTAAAACGCACCCTCTCTTCTCTCATTTTGTCTGTCTTGGTTTTGTCTGGCTTCACTTTCTTCAAGGATTTTAATTTTTAGCTCTTCGGGCTTTGGTAAGGTATCCCTCGATTCTACCGCGATTCTGAAGTTTTCGAATGAAGCAGGTAAGCTGTACAGCATCATGATGCTTAGTAAATCTGGATGTAGTGTTATGCCCATGTCTGCTAATTTATCGACAGTGTCCATAAAGTCGTTTAGGTGTTCACGGACATCACCATTTACTTGTTTCTTCAGTATCAGATGCTTCAGCAATGTAGCCTTTCTTGCAGGACCCGTACTTTGATATATACCTTTTAGTTTGTTCCAAAGCTCGAACGATGTCTTGCTGCCTTTGACTTGTTTCAATTCTGAAGGCGAGATAAGTAGTAGCAGTTCCGAACGTGCTAACAAATCTTTGTGAAGAAAATCTTTCTTTTCCGCTTCGTCGGTTGTTTCAGTCGGCTCAGATATCTCCCCACTCGCGTATCCCCACAGGCCATTTTTAATAAGCACTGCTTGCGCTTGAAGACACCAAGTATCGTAATTTTCTTTAGTTAGGGCTTCTATGCGATGATACGACGATGACGACGAAACATTTGCCGCCGATGCGCTCATGACGCACGGAGTTAGATTATTGCCGATTACATGTAATTCAACTAACCAGGCTCTGCTACCAATTGTTGGGTGGAGCGGCGTAAGAAAGAATAAACGGTATTAAAATTATATCTTTATCAATTTATTATTATATTATTTGACAATCAACAAACAGTATCTAAGGAGCCGGTAACTAACACGAGTAGTAGTGTTGCACCATGCTATTAGTGATGTGCTATGCATTCACAACAGCTGTCTTGCTGCGGTACTGAATGCTCTTATACCACCATAAGCTATTCTATTGCTATTAATCGGCTACAGTACCACCTACTGTTAAAGGGTTTTCCAAAATGCTACTGTACGTCTTAAGGAATATTGTACAGCACTTGAACGACTCCTATACAACTACCAGGCTGCACAATGGCTGTATAATTCGCTTGTGTGCTAGTTGGGATATACGCGTCTTTTCGATTTTTAAGTTTTTTAATTTGAAAACGTAAAAATCGTAAAGTCAAGTTCACAGAGCAACAAATTGTAACAATCAATTTATGAAACATGTAATGTCTCATTTTTTTAATGTGGGTATACACCACAATTTTTTATATCAACCATTGATTCAAATCTCAAAGAAAAATTGAAATGCGTTTACCTGGTGTAAGGTGCAAAGCCTTTCAAATAAACAATGCAAATATCGACACACGAAGCATAAGGAAAAAATCGAAAGATTTCATGGCGTAAGGATAGCGAAGTGGTTAACGCGCTGGACCGGCAATCCAGAGGTACCGGGTTCGAGCCCCGGCCTCTTCCACCTTTGAATCAATGGTTAATATAAAAAAATGTGGTGTATACCCACCATCTTTGTATCAATGGTTAAATTGTAACCATACCGTTTCTATGTCCTTGGTGTAGCCGTTACTGCTCTCTGTGTAGCTGTACCCGGTGCCCACGGGGTTGTCGATGAACAGCAGCGAGTGGTTTTGGATCCAGCTGAAGCTGTTCTCTGGAATGCCATGTTCCGTTATTCGTTGTGTAGGAAATTCCAGTCTTCAGTATTGTAAAATATTCGGGTGGCGTCTCCTTAATTTATTATAGAAAACAAAGAAGTAGAGGTAGGTAGTTAAGAAATATGGATGCGAAATACTAGTTAAACTCTACACATTGAAAGTATCCTGGAATGGAAGGTTGTGGTATCGGAAAACTATCTTTGGCCCTTTTGAACAGCTGAAAAAAACTTTCGAGTTTCATACGAGTTATATACAAGAAACAGTTACCCTACGTTAAAATTCTCAAAACTTTTTATAGATACTTAGTTAAAAAATAAGAAAAATTATAAACTATAATTATATATTCAATTTACATTGTTACCTACTATCTTTTTTGTTGTATTCGGTAACTACTTACTTCTTAAGGTGCCAAATGGGCTAACATTAATCGGTCCTATTTCATCGAACAGCCCCGTCAGACTCGACGCCCCCGGGCCGCCCTGCAGCCACACGATCCACGGCGTGTCGTTCACCGGCTTCTTCAGCACAGGGAAGTACCAGAAGAACAGATGCGACTTCAACTCCTCATCCACCGTTAGAAAGCCACTGTAACTCTCAAAACCTAGGAATAACTCTGGATTTACGCTACACGCGTTCCGCGCCTCAGCTATACGACCTTCTTTTATAAGAGGGGTTAGGTGTAACGCTGTGCCATTATCGACTTTAGTTTCGGGTGTCGTAGGTATAGCTTCGTCTGATTTCTTTGAGTCCTGATTTTCAGTCATGATTTTGAGGTACTCGCTGTCGAGTTCGTTTTCATGGTCGTTCTTGGTTGCTTCAGTAGGTGTAGCGACCGTGCTTGTCACGGAGTCATCTTTGGAAATGTTAACATGAGCTTTAATGTTATTTTCTTGGGTCACTTTAGGGGTTGATTCGGTCGTGATAGCAATAGGGGCAGTTACATCAATTGATTTGGCTTCATCTTTGATTATCTCATTGGTGACGACGTCTTCGTCGTGAACTATAACTTTTCCACATGTGCTGTAAAGATTAATGTAATTTTTTTGAATAACACCAAAAAGTAAGATGTCATGGTCACAATGGTTTGATTTTGAAATAAATAGCTAACGGAAAACAATTAGTAGTATTTCTACTTATGAAGGGCTGTAAACTAAGGAATAGATAAGACAGACAATGATTCAATGAACTTATTATCTAAGCGATATGGTCTAGAATACGTACGCAATTTCACGTCATTCCCTAGTCAGGAAGTAAGATTCTCACTGTGGAGTGTGTGGGTTAAAGTTCAATTAAAGCTACGTTAAATCTAACTCAATTTTCTGTTTTCATTCACTCATAATTACCTACATTGAATTAAAACACTACATATTATTCATACACGAGTACTTAATCCGAGTAGATTGTATGACGAAACTGCGGGTGCACATCTCAAAAGAAGCATACTACTGTATGTAACTGACCAACATTATTTTAAAGAGTCGTGTATCGTTCTTCCTGTTTTAACTGAAAAGTAAATCAAACCTACTCCAGCTTTATCGAAAAGTTTGACACCTGGTATCATATATCTCAATTCCGAATTTTCATTTGTCCGAAAGCATTTTTTTCCTGAAGCCCGTAATATTTTCGGAATTTTAGATCAAGGTTAGGCTAGGTTTGTTTGATAATTAGGTATTCTGAAAAATTAAAATTTGGCGCAACGTTACAGATGACAAACAAAAATTTAAATGAAATATATTTATTGAAACTTAGGGCATAATACATCATGAAATATATCCAGCGGGCCCCAAACTAGGCTGAGCCTGTATCTTGGGAATTTGTGTTTCAGATAGGTTTTCGCCACGCCTACCTTTCCTAATTAAAGTTCACTAGTTAAATAACTATGGAGCTTTGGTAAGTAGGGCTGTATAGTTATGTGGACATAATATACCCATGCTCTGGTGTATGTTTATGATATGGTTCATTATCATTATGTACAGATCGTTCAGAGTGGTTATCTCCAAATTTAATATCTGTGGCCTTGATAATGCCAAAATTGAGAGTTTGTTGGGACTAATATTGTTAAAACTATCAATAGACAAGACATATTTAATAATTATACAAACAGTTTACACTCACGTAAAAATTTACAGGAACGGCAATTTTAAAACATGTCGGGCCGTGAGTTTTAACCTTTTTTATAATTATTATTGGGACTGTTCTTCATGAAATTAAAATTATTTATACACTAGCTTTTGCTGCGACTTCGTTCGCGTGGAATCTTAATATTGAACATTTTACATCTTAATTATTTTCAGATCTAAGCAATGTTGAAATTACTTTTCGTTATTTGCAAGTTGTATGAGATTTAGCACGTCACGTGCTGCACGTTTTGTTTTCCTGGTATCTTTATCTTTATACAACTATACCTACCTATGTCTGATATCTAACAATCACAAAGACCAACCAAAAGCATAGCAGCATCTGACAAAGTACTCACCTGCCCACTAATATCACTAACAAATAAAAAAGTTCCATCATTTATGAATTAAACTAATAATTATGTTATTAATAATACAAAATCACGTCTACAGTAGCGTCATTGCTACCAAACTGCGGAGTGGCACCAATATCTAGCGCGTAATTATCTGCATGAACTACTGAACTTTATGTTATAATCGCGTATATTACGACTCTACAATTCGTGTGGCAGTTAAATTGTTGTAAGTCCAAGAACTAAAAGGCAAGTTCAAGTTTGTTAGATGATAATAGAGATAGAGATAAAATGTTAATTCCTGTTCTTTATGGAACGGGAAGTTAACGCGACTGCCCTTTGTGCGATCAAACGCATTTTTTCACATATAACGATTGATTGTAATAAAAATAAATGAAATAAATAAAATAAAACAATCCTGAAGATAAGTTATGTGTTTCAGAGAAAAGCGAAAATTATGACTAATGACAATTATGAATAAGAATTTTATGTGAGCCAATATGGACCCCGATCAAACACATGGGCCATTAGATCAAACATTACCTATAGTATAGGTACCTACACTTACAATACAATAACTATTTACAAATGCCGGGAAAATAAAATTTGCCGGCCGTGTAGGCTTAAATTGAGACAGATACGAGGCTGGCAATTTCTTTTCATGGCGAGGATAGTACTTTTCTACAATATGCAATGATGATGAATATTTTTTCTGAAGATATTTGTTTATTGATTCTATTATTTAAACAAATGTCGATATAGACTAAAGTTACAGTTCTTGAAAAATCAAAAAATCTGAAGTGATAGTTATGGGAATATTCCAGTCATTCGTAAATTAATACGGTGAATAGAGACTAAAGTACTATGTTTGACCTTACAAACGGTCCGGTAGTTTTGAATTTTTGATATGTTGTCTAGGATGGTTAGTCAGTGCTTAAAATGCAAAATGCACAATTCCCCCCCCCTCCGCGCCCGCCGCCATTTTGAAAAAACCGGCACTCTCTTCATATTTTTGCTCATATCTTCCTTTAGGAGCATTTTATCTAGAAGAAAGCTTCAACAATGTTATAGAGAGTTAAATTTACTACATTCTCCATTTTATATTTTTTTTCTAGGACAGATAGTTACGGAGATATCCACATTTAAAAAAAACGTAAAAAATCGCAATTTCCTACTGAAAAACAAACTTCTGGATGATATCTTCGTTTAGGAGCATTTTAGCTACAACAAAGCTTGGGCAATGTTGTAGAGAACTAAAGTTACTATAATTTACACTTCAAATTTTGTTTCAAGGACGGTTAGTTACGGAGATATGCACATTTAAAAAACTTTATTTTTTGTTTTATTTGAAGTGAGAATATTCATAATTAATAAAATTGGTAGTTTGCACAAATGTAACTTTACAGAGAAAAACGGGAAAAGTCGAAGTCGGAAGAAGTCCGAAAATTTCTCAAAATTCTTGGTTTAGAACGCTGTCATTCAGTTATGGACTAGTCTGGGACAAATTAAAACATGTAGGAAATATAATTGCTTATAAAACTCATGGCCTTTTTTACATACATTTTCGGAAAACGTGACTTTATTTTTTACATATCTCCGTAATTATCTGTCCTATAGAAACGAAATTTGAAATGCAAATTATAGTAAATTTAATTCTCTACAAAATTGCCCAAGCACTGTTCTAGCTAAAATGCTCCTAAACGAAGATATAATCCAGAAGTTTGTTTTTGAGTTGGAAATTGCAATTTCTTAAGTTTTTTTAAATGTGCATATCTCCGTAACTATCTGTCCTAGAAACAAAATATAAAATGGAAAATGTAGTAAATTTAACTCTCTATAATATTGTCGAAGCTTTCTTCTAGCTAAAATGCTCCTAAAGGAAGATATGAGCAAAAATATGAAGAGAGTGCCGGTTTTTAGGGTTCCGTAGCCAAATGGCAAAAAACGGAACCCTTATAGATTCGTCATGTCTGTCTGTCTGTCCGTCTGTCCGTCTGTCCGTCCGTATGTCACAGCCATTTTTTTCCGAAACTATAAGAGCTATACTCTTGAAACTTGGTAGGTAGATGTATTCTGTGAACCGCATTAAGATTTTGATTCAAAAATAAAAAAAATAATAATAAATATTGGGGGCTCCCCATACTTAGAACTGAAACTCAAAAATTTTTTTTTCATCAAACACATACGTGTGGGGTATCTATGGATAGGTCTTCAAAAATGATATCGAGGTTTCTAAAACATTTTTTTTCTAAACCGAATAGTTTGCGTGACAGACGCTTCCAAAGTGGAAAAAAGTTGGTCCCCCCCCTCTAACTTCTAAAATAAGAAAATGAAAAATCTAAAAAAAACATATGATGTACATTACTATAAAAACTACCAACGAAAATTGTTTTGAACGAGATCTAGCAGGTAGTTTTTTTGTTAATACCAAATACCTAACTTTGCACCTAATTTATATGGGGCGCTATACATACCAGGTGCAAACTTAACTTAAACACTTAGGGATGGAAAGTGTTTGTACGGAACCCTCGGTGCGCGAGTCCGACTCGCACTTGGCCGGTTTTTTCAGTATGGCGGCGGGCGCGGAGGGGGGAATTGTGCATTTTGCATTTTAAGCACTTACTAACCATCCTAGACAACATATCAAAAATTCAAAACTACCGGACCGTTTGTAAGGTCAAAATCCTTTATTCACTGAATTAAATGCTCCGAACTAATATAATAGCTCATACGGCGTCATGTCTAAGGTGGGGTTCCAAATGTTTACGAAAAAACTGGTAAATTTCAATCGAGAAATAGTTTTATCCTGGCAAAATATATTATGTACCTACTACCTACCTCTATGTACCTACTTAAAAGTAAATGTTTGTGGTATTTATCATCATTTAAAAACAAGTAAAAGGCATTGTTGATTTATGAAGTATTTTATTTACAAGCAAATAAGACATTTTTAATAAGAATGTCATCATTCGGGGTTTATGGTTTTAAAAATATGTATCGGAGCCTCCTCTCTTATAATATAAAAGTTATAAAGTTGATTGATAATGATAAGGCAAGGCCATGGTAACGTAGAGGTGACGTAAGAAGTATCACTGTATAACCCAATAAACGTTTTCACCACCTTTGTTATATCTTCGGTAGTATAGTGGTAAGTATCCCCGCCTGTCACGCGGGAGACCGGGGTTCGATTCCCCGCCGGAGAGTTCTTTTTGCTTTTTATTTTCATTTTTATATTATGCTTTTTAAAATAATAAAACAGATATGAAGTCTAAAAAAGACATTATTCCCCTCTATGGTTCATTAAAATGTCTTTAATTCGAGTCATAACGCCTACAAGATTTCCCATGTGACTCGATATTTCTCTCGTGGTTTCGAGAAACTGTTTAGTGTATTCAAGCTTTTCTCTCTCTAGTCGAATTAACTCTGATGCGTTTTCATCTTCATCTGCAATCGAAATTTTTATACATTCAAACAAACATATTCAATAAAAAAAATGTTCTAACTTAATTCCAGACATGAAACTATTGAATTTCCACAAAACAAATTTTATCAATTTTTTTTTTATCATGTATTTGCAGCCAAATATTTGAGTATCATTACATAGTAACAAAGTCGCTTCCTGCTGTCTGTCTGTCCCTATGTATGCTAAGATCTTTAAAACTACGCACCGGATTTTGATGCGGTTTTTTTTAAATAGATTGATTGATTCAAGAGGATTAATATGTATAATACATGTATAATATAGCATTGCACCCGTGCGAAGCCGGGCGGGTCGCTAGTGCCTATAATAAATCTAAGATCTCACCTGATTCCTCAGTCTTCATAGCTAGCTTCTGTTTCCTCTCATGAGGACTGCTGGTCCCGACTTCATCGTCTGCATCTGACATGTTTTGCGATGACTGTCTCCTCTTTTTGCCTCTCTTTGGTTTTGCAGTGAGGCCTTTGCAAACAAACATTTATTTATTTAATCTTTATTGCACAAAAGAAAAACAGATCGTACAAAAGGCGGACTTAATGCCATAGGGCATTCTCTACCAGTCAACCATCGGGCAAAGCAGATAAGTAGTTACTTTTTAAATATTGTTAAATACACATTGCTATTTTTTTTTTCATACTAAAGCGTAAGGTTATTGGGAAATATTATTTTAACTATTGTGTGACTTACAAACTTTTTTTCCAGAAAAACAATGTACCCAATTAAAACCTTACCATAATTTACGGGTGCTTCTTCACTATTGTCTGCCATATAGGATTCTTCTTCATCTGAAAACTATATTATATATATAAATTTTGAATAACTTACTTATATATCAATTTAAAGTTAATAATATTTGAATAACCTAAACATACTTATAAATAATTCTATTTGGGGATTCTAGGCTTCTTATTTCTTTTTTTGTTACGTTTTGAATGTAATATTTTTAAATGGTCTCTGAGGATCAGGGACGCATATAGCATCTACAGTACAATGTTTAGTGTGTGTTTTTGTTGGGACCCTGAAAAATGCAGCCAAAGTTTTTTATACTGTCCATTGGGGACTTGTGTTATTAAATCCTCAAGGATAGCATGCTGGAGTATCATTGAAATAAGCCAAGTAGTGAAGGGACCACATAGTACTAATCCTAATTATCAACATCTCATTTATAGAAGAAACGCTCTATACCACTGGATTCTATTACTAACCATCCAGGCACCACAACACATCAATAAAGCTCTTTGCTTGCTCCAGATCCAGCTACCTAGTACTAGCAAAATGTTCCTTTTTTTCTATGACACAGATAGGGATACTCTTTAAGTATGTAAAAAAGTGAACTAACACTTGCTCTTTCTGCTAAAGGATCACTTTTGATGACGACACCGGAGACCACACTTTCCCCGATGATCTCCAGGATGGATTCCTCCATCTGGCTGAGGCTGGACACCCCATCAGGAGGTGGCTTGTTGCTGTCGTGAGCTGCCTTCAACTCCAGCGCTCGACGTCGAACTCTGTATTTCCAGTCGCACCAATACTGGAAAAAAACTCTATTTTATTTGTATCGTTTTTTTTCCTATATTTTTTGTTTAGCACCTCCTTTTTTACCTACTTCTCCTTTTTCACTTACTTACTTTTACTTTTTTACTTCCTCCTTTTTATTTATTTGTTTTATTTATTTACCTACGTATTGCGAACGTACGATTACTAATTATTTTATTATTAACTAGCGGCCGCCCGCGACTTCGTCCGCGTAGATTTTTGATGATGACAAAGATATTAAAATAGGTAGGTAAGGAATTTTATTCTTAGTTGTTTCACCCCCTTAGGGGCAGAATTTTTGAAAACGCTGAAATTACTTTTCTTGTATTCTAATAGTGTACCTTTACACTAAAATTCAAGTCCCGCGCTCAAAAAAATACTTAATCTCCATACAAACTTTTAACCCCTTTTTTACCACCTTAGGGGGTGAATTTTCAAAAAGGCTGAAATAAATTTTCTTCCATTTTATTTTAATACCTTTTTACAAAGTTTCAAGTTCCTAGATAAAAAAAAAACTTGTACCCCATACAAACTTTGCACCCCTATTTAACCCTCTTAGGGGAGGTATTTCCAAAAATCCCTTCTTATCCCTAGCCCACGTTATAAAAGTAACCTACTGTGCAAAAATCAACTCTCTGACATTAGTAGTTTCGGCTGTGCGTTGATGAGTCAGTCAGGACTTCTTCTTTTATATTTTTACTAGCGGCCGCCCGCGACTTCGTCCGCGTAGATTTTTGATGATGACAAAGATATTAAAATAGGTAGGTAAGGAATTTTATTCTTAGTTAATTCACCCCCTTAGGGGCAGAATTTTTCAAAACGCTGAAATCACTTTTTTGTATTTGATTAAGTAAGCGTTCTACAAAGTTTCAACTCTCTACTTCAATAAATAAAGTTTCTCCCATATAAACATTCCACCCCTATTTAACCCCTTAAGGGATGGAATTTTCTAAAACGCTGAAAGTACTTTTTGTGTTTTTTAATAAGTAATCTTTCTACAAAGTTTCAAGTCTTTAGCTGAAAAAAAAAGTTCCCCCCCATACAAACTTTTAACCCCTTTTTAACCCTTTTAAAGGACGTATTTTTGAAAACGCTGAAATCACTTTTCTTGTATTCTAATAGTGTACCTTTAAACAAAAATTCAAGTCCCGCGCTCAACTAAATACTTAATCTCCATACAAACTTTTAACCCATTTTTTACCACCTTAGGGGGTGAATTTTCAAAAACGCTGAAATTAGTTTTCTTTGATTTTATTTTAATACTTTTTTACAAAGTTTCAAGTCTCTAGCTCAAAAAAAAAAGTTTCCCCCATACAAACTTTGCACCCCTTTTTAACACCCTTAGGGATTGAATTTTTCAGAATCGCTTCTTATCTCTAGCCCACGTTATAAAAGTAACCAACTGTGCAAAAATCAACTCTAAACATTAGTAGTTTCGGCTGTACGTTGATGAGTCAGTCAGGACTTCTTCTTTTATATATATAGACTAGCGGCCGCCCGCGACTTCGTCCGCGTAGATTTTTGATGATGACAAAGATATTAAAATAGGTAAATGAATTTTATTCTTAGTTAAAATGGTCTAGACAATGCAATTGTTAAAGAATTTTTGAAGATTTTCCAATTAGATTACGGGAATTGTTTGCAGGATGCTTAATATTTATTCCGTCAGTTACCTGATGCTTTTAATCTTTGGCAACAATGACTGCAAGATATAGAGCGACGCATGGATTTGGAGTTAGAGAATGGGGATCTTAGTTATTATGAGTGAGATTTAAAAAAAATGTTAAATATCATAAGGCTGTTAAAACAATATTAAACTCAGCACTGGAAATCGAGAGATGGAGGCAGTTTAATGAAGAGTATCTCTTTTAATAATAATAAATAATAAACTTTATTTCAAAACAATAATAAATAATGACCTCTGTTCATAAGAAGGCAGCACTGGTATTTGTACACGCCGGCCTGGCTATTAAACGAAAAGAGTGGTGTGGCGGAGTTCCCGAGGGGGGCCAAAATGTTACTAAATGGTCTAGCAGGTACCCCAGTTATTAAAAAGGCTAGTGTTTAAAGATAATGCTGAAATGTGACCATTAAAAACTAAATGCACATAAGCGAATTTAATGATGCGATTACTATTTTGGTCTACAGGCTAGTAGTATTTCTTGAAGAGTGATTCAATATATTCTGGTGCTATAGTTCTCTATATCTCTCGAGAAGCTAAATAAAGTAAGAATAGGTATATAAAGTATAAATTATTCATGTGCTGATAGACAACTCACTAAATATACACATGAAGGAACACATAAAGTTTAGAACACAATAAATAAGAGACAGAACTAAGAAAATATTGTTGACATTCAACCATAGAAAAGGGGGTGCAAGTTCGTTTTAAAAAAAGGACTTAGTCACTGGGTAGTAGACAGGAAATAAAAAAATATATAAACTGATAACGTTAGCGTAACACTTCTTTATAAACAACATTAGCGGTGTTCCCCATACAAACTTTGCACCCCTTTTTAACCCCCTTAGAGGTGAAATTTTCCAAAACGCTGAAATCACTTTTTTTGTATTTGATTAAGTAAGCTATCTACAAAGTTTCAAGTCTCTAGTTCAAAAAATAAAGTTTCTCCCATATAAACATTGCACCCCTTTTTAACCCCCTTAGGGGTGAAATTTTCTAAAACGCTGAAAGTACTTTTTATGTTTTTGAATAAGTAATCATTCTACAAAGTTTCAAGTCTCTAACTCCAAAAAAAAAGTTTACCCCATACAAACTTTGCACCCCTATTTAACCCTCTTAGGGGAGGTATTTCCAAAAATCCCTTCTTATCTCTAGCCCACGTTATAAAAGTAACCTACTGTGCAAAAATCAACTCTCTAACATTAGTAGTTTCGGCTGTGCGTTGATGAGTCAGTCAGGACTTCTTCTTTTATATATATAGATTATTATTAATTTATTACAAATTACTAATTCTAAAGTTTAGTAACTCCAAAACTTAACAGAATAGAAATGATACTTTAGTCTGGTGCCTAATAAAAAAAAATAGCGACGATGAGCTTGACATCTTTTTGCGGATATGGCGAAGATTACGACTCTATGCAGGCATAGTTGTCATAGATTTCGGTTATTTTATGTATTTTCTTACATTTCTTTTCATACAGAAAAAAAATTAAGGTCTACACGAGGCAAAACTCTCTTGATCTCTATATTAATTTGCACCTGTTAGAAATATGAAATGTGGTTAATTGTTCTTACATTAATAAACTAATAATATTATGGACGTACCATTTACTTACCTTAGACCATCCTTTTCCATCTTTCACAGCACCGTCCTCGATGGCATTTAGTTTCTTGGCACAGACATTCCATAATTTAACGGAGTGGAGTTTTCCTCTGCGGCCCCTGGTCAGACCTTTAGCCAAATCCTGCTGCTCACTTAAATAATCAAGAAGGCCCTTTAACTGCTCCAAAGTCACTTGTTTTCGGGCCTTTAATTCTAAAATTCAAGAACACCATTAAATTCAAATTAATTAAATTACATACTTCATTAGTTATTAAAAAAAAAGTAATTTAAATTAGGAATAAAAAAACAAACAAGAAAAAGTTTGACATTTCTAATCACTGTGCACTAATTCAAGCAAACGAAATAGGCGAAACCCAAACCTGTATCCATTTTTCGTATTGAAGAGCGTGCTAAATTATTTTCTGCAAACTGTATTAGAATTGTAGTTCAGCCCGTATATTATTGTATGAAATCTCCGGATCTTTATACCGGTAAGTATCGTTTATAACATCGCGTAGATATCGTCCGGGTCGATTTAGGTCGAGCCGGTCGGTGCTAAATCGGCAAGTCTCCATCTGTTTTACCGACGCGCGTTGGCGGGAACCCGTGCGCGCGCATATTCGATTTTCCAGCAAACAAACCCCGACAGCGATTGAATCAAGAGCGTTTATTTATTGTGTTACTTAATTATCTTTCATTATAACTATTTCATATTAAAGTAGTTCAGTAACAAACACTGTATTCAGCGTTGGAAGCGTCCTAAATCAATTTAAAAAAAAAAACAATGCTGTACATATTTCTCACCAAGTTAAAAATCGTTTGGAAACAGCTATCCTAAAATTCGTTATTGAAGATGAAAATGTCAAATCTGTAGGTTTTTTAGGCGTGAATGAATGTATGTAACTAGTAGTAGAAACTCGGAATCAATAACAGTAACGCCAAAGCGCAGAACGTACACTAAAGCTCCATCACAGAAGCGCTGAAAACGCTGGACTTCACAGTGTGCTCTCTCACGCAAATATTTACATCCCGCCCCATACATTGTGATAATGCGGACAAATCAAAATGAACTTCCAGCTCTCTCCAATCAACTCCACAACACGTATTTTCAACTCAACCGGGCCATAAATCGTTCACGGCAATAAAATTGACAAGTGATATGATATCGGCAAGTCTCTGATTTTGTTCCTATTTGCATCGTCTCGTTGAGAAATACTATTATGAAAACGGTGATAATCAATTTTCAGTAAATTTTACTGAAGTGTGATTAAAATGGTGCTGGAAAAGCTGCGATTGCTGAAACGGGTGAGTGTTCCTTTAATAATTAATCATTTCAATATTCGAAGCAGTTGAGAGGCATGGCCGCCGCATGATACCTTGGTTTCCATGAAATTCATCACTGACTAAGCCTTGCTAATTAGGTAGTGAGCCTATCAATGCCAAATAGCCTTAAATGAAAATAAGTAGCGTAAATGCCAGTAAACGCATATAAACTGGTAAATGCTTTCAATTTAAATACCTAATCTAATTTATACAACCTTTACTGTGACGCAGTTAGCTTTTAAGCCAGTAATGTAGCTTTTAATTATTGATGTAGAATTATATGTTTCATTACAAACTAGGTTTATGTTAATAATACATATACTTATAGCAAACAAACACTTAAGTAGATGGGCCTTTTAAAAACATTTATTTACCTACTTGCAGTATTAAGTCGCAAAAGCGCTGATGGTACCATTTTTTTTCGTCCTATTAGGTACGTAGATTTTATTCTAACTTGTACTTATCAGTAATGACTCATGATATTATATTTTCTTAGTACCAAAGCCTGACCTAGAGACATACAAATCTCCAGTTTGTAGCAAATAAATTTCTTTAGTACACTAATATATTTTTGTTAGATAGTTTACTTATACATTCAGTAAACGGCGATAAAGTTTGCACATCGAGCTTTGGAAAGAGGCAATCGGCTAATTTCGACTTCGTATAGCGATATCTGTGTCGCACACACCATGACGTTTGTTTTGTCAGTCGTGGTTCAAATGCGAGAGAGTGCAGTCGCATATCCAAGTCAATATATATATAGAGTTGCTAAAACTTACACAAAATTAAATTTGTACTATGGCATCTATAGGGAAAAAAGGTAAGCCATTACTTTGCCAGTCACGCGAAATTATCTACAATGTTTATAAACATTTTGTAACTGAAGCCGACCAATTTAAAAAACATGAGAATGTTAATGTAAGTAATTACACTTTTTGTCGATGTATATATTCCACATGAAATCAAAACAAAACAACAATAAAGTACTTAGTTCTAAATTCAAATTCTGATAAACGATCAATCTAATAATTGATGTACATGGAAATTCGCATTCGTTTGTATTCGGAAATGCGATGATTGCCGATGTGCATTCTTTATCGCCGTAAATAAATAAATATCAGACAACCTCACACAAATCGATGTAGTCCCAAATTAAGCTCAAGAAGGCTTGTGTTATGGGTACTAGACGACGATATACATACTTATATAGATAAATATATATACTTAAATACAATAGAACAACCATCAACCAAATTTATCCTTAACGCACTAAGTTTCCTTGGGCATGATGAACCTTCTGAATCCTAAGAACATTTTAAGAAGGAAGTCCATCTTGAATTTTAGTGCAGGAAGGAATTATTACGTCATCTATTTTTTGTATGGGATTTTGTCTTTTTGTGTTCTGAATCCTTTAATGTGGGGTATCTATTGAAAGGGCTTCATGAGTTATTAAGGGGCTCCTTATGCACGCTTGCACGCATTCACAAGCCCCTTGCAAAATAACCTGGATTTCGAGATTATATTTTAAGTGGTATAATTAAATGCGAGTTGTAACATACTATTATATTTTCACATTTTTTTTTAGTTTTATTTTATCTAAATTCAAATTCAAATTCAAGTTTATTTCACGAACACAATAAATTATTACATATTCAGTTTTGTGGCTCACACTAGGCGGGGCCTGTCCTGTGACACCACATAAATCTAGTTTAAACAGTTCGTGTGTAATCAAAACTTGCAACTTCCCGGGCACATACATACTGGGAAAATTCATTATAGTTTGTTACGTAACTTGATACCAATACAAATGTAAAGTAGTAAAATAATGTTGTTTTTTTTAGGGTTCCGTAGTCAACTAGGAACCCTTATAGTTTCGCCAGTGATCATTAGTACTAGAAAGCTGTAATTTGGTATGACTATGTGTATGTAACACACCGACAAATCGGTAAAATAAAAAAATAAAATATAAATTTTTTCGGGTACCTCTCGAACACCTAAAGTGGGGGTGAATTTTTTTTCGTTCCAACACTAGTGTGTGGGGTGTCGTTGAATAGGTATTTTAAAAATAATTCCAGAAAAGGTAATAAGTAATTACAGTTACATTTGCGTTTACGACCTTTTTATAGAGCTTGAAATCTTAGTCAGTTTAAACCTCGGGCTTAAAACCGCTGTTTTAAGCCCGTCTATTGTGAAGGATGAGCAACTACGGAACCCTACACTGAGCATGGCCCGACATGCTCTTGGCCGGTTTTTAGAGTACCTTAGGTACCTTTCCTATACGTAAAGCAAGAATGCATTTTTTTGTCGACTACTTACCTAGGGCCGGTTTTTCGTAAAAAAATGATTTTAGATAGACAATGGTATAAGGAATAAAAATGGATAATTTATGTTTTTCGAAATAAGGGATATTTAAAGCAGAAAACAACTAAGCCTGTTTTTTTTGTATGGAACCGAACATTAGGTATCTTATAAGGAAACCTTCAGTGTTATGAACTTTTCTCCTACTTGTTTAGAGCACGAAATGATACATAACTTAGCTCTGTAGCCCGCTTTTTTATAGTCTTACTTAGTGACACTTCAATATATATGTGGAAATAAATGATCTCTTAACTAACTCACAATACGCCTACAGAAAAGGAAGATCAACTACTTCTGCCACTTTGGAGCTTATGAACAAAGTTATCACAACTCTTGATGATCAGCAAAAAGTTGCTGCAATATTTCTAGACCTACCCAAGGCGTTTGATAGCATCGAACATGAGCTATTAATACACAAAATTCAAAGATATGGCGTTACAGGATTGGAACTGCAATTAATGAAGTCATTTCTGAAAAATAGAGAACAGACAGTAGAAATTCAATTAGAGGGACAGAAAATGAGATCGAACCCTTTGCCCGTCCCTGAGATAGGTGTCCCTCAAGGTTCAGCACTAGGCATACCTTATTTATATTATTTATGAATGACCTTGCACTGCTTGACATAGACGGAAAATTTATAATATATGCCGACGATACCACAATAATTGTTCATGGTAAAACCACTCAAATAGTCACAGAGAAAATTAAAACTGTCATGGTGACTGTACAGAAATGGTTTTCTGATAATGGCCTCACTTTAAACTCTGACAAGACCAATGTCATATATTTCAATGCCAAGAGAAGTATAAACGAAGAAGTTCAAATCGATCTATTTGGTGGGAGCTATGTAAAGAGCTCTAACATAGTAAAAATGTTGGGACAATATCGATCCTGCCATATCTTGGAAAACCCATATAGACTCTGTATGCAGCAAAATGGCAACTGGTGTATATGCACTAAGACAACTACGTCCACTTATATCAAAGGTATGTCTCATACAAGCTTATTACGCGTACGTGCATTCGAATATGTCATATGGCATAGTTTTATGGGGAAATTCTTCAGATCACGAGAGAATACTGAAAATGCAAAAGAAGGCAATACGAGTTATAATGAACGCTGGCTACAAAGATTCGTGTCGAGAATTTTTCAAGGCGCTCAACATCATGACATCGGTGGCATTATATATATTCGAAACCATAATGTTCATCAGAGAAAATATTCATAATTTTCGGATCGGAAGAAGGGATGCTCTACACGACCAAGTCGGCAACCGAACAACCTCTGTTAAACCCACATAAATTAGCCATGGCAAAGACGATGCCTGGAGTCATAGGACGACGACTTTACAATAAACTGCCAGAATCGATGAAGGAAGAACAACGACTGACGGTGTTCCGTAATAAATTAAAAGATCTATTAACTAATAAAACGATATACAATATTAATGAATTGTCTTGTCTTGTCTTGTCTTGTCTTGTCTTGTCTTGTCTTGTCTTATCTTGTCTTATCTTATCTTATCTTATCTTATCTTATCTTATCTTATCTTATCTTATCTTATCTTATCTTATCTTATCTTATCTTATCTTATCTTATCTTATCTTATCTTATCTTATCTTATCTTATCTTATCTTATCTTATCTTATCTTATCTTATCTTATCTTATCTTATCTTATCTTATCTTATCTTATCTTATCTTATCTTATCTTATCTTATCTTATCTTATCTTATCTTATCTTATCTTATCTTATCTTATCTTATCTTATCTTATCTTATCTTATCTTATCTTATCTTATCTTATCTTATCTTATCTTATCTTCTTATCTTATCTTATCTTATCTTATCTTATCTTATCTTATCTTATCTTATCTTATCTTATCTTATCTTATCTTATCTTATCTTATCTTATCTTATCTTATCTTATCTTATCTTATCTTATCTTATCTTATCTTATCTTATCTTATCTTATCTTATCTTATCTTATCTTATCTTATCTTATCTATCTTATCTTTTCTTATCTTATCTTATATATTTATATAGAATGAATATATCTATATATATATACAGTGGCGTGCACCTTATAAAGACAAAAAGACACTGCCTACCCTAGTTGATTACAGAAACGAAATATATAATTTATTGTTACAAACATTACCTTTTTATAAAATTATATAAAACAAATGTACAAAAATAATCAATTTGCGATCCGCGCCATCTATCGAGTCGGTGCGCCAAAATTACGTACGCATCATTGGTCGATTCCGTGGAGATTGACTTGAAACATTCCGCGGCACTAGCGCCGCTATGCGCCGTAAGCGGTAAAGACAGGCGATTTTCTGTCTAAATGTATATTTGTGTGCCTCGTGGTAACACGGACCGCGTGTGTGTGCGTTCTTATAAAAATATTGCACACAATAACAAAACTCACGCACACATATACAGAAGTAAGACATTGTCTCATGTCTTTTACTTCCTTACGGAGGTAGGATGTTTCCGACCCGCGACTCGCGCGAATACCGCGACGATGTTAAGCGAACAATTCCGAACGGGTGTCTCGCTCTCTCCTTAGCTATTATTTGTAGATTCGAACTTCCGATGTTGACTATGTAACGAATTTAAAAAGGCGCTTTTCTGTAACTTTAATTAGCGCAAATACAATACTATTTAAGTTTGTCCTATTTTTGTGTTTTGCATATTTGGACGCCATTATTTGTTTTGATTATTACGTGTGATAGTGGTGACTAGTAAATAAGCGAATAAAAGTTTTTAGTGTATTCTTAAAAGTTATCTGAAAATGGATAATTTTAATGGTGATCAAATTGTGGTGGTGTTTATTGTTTTCGTTCGTCAGTTAATAGAGGAAATTATTTAGAGATGGTCGATTTGCTTGATATTGGAGAAGACGAAGAAAAAAAACTGTCCCGCAGTATTTCTGTAAGTTATTAGGTTCGCAAAATATTGTGTCTACCCTGTCGTAAATCTCTGTGCACGCCACTGTATATATATTCTTTTGCCGTTCCGTAAAAGGCAACCTTTTTGTATAGAGCTCCGTTCAAAAAGGCCCAAACAAGGCGAAAAAAACGGGATTTCCGGGAATCCCCGGGGCATATCCATATTAAGTATAGCATCACTATTCACATCAAATTGCACACCCAAGTCCGACCACTGCTCATTATGCTAATATTAAAACCAATTTATTAGTACTTAATAGTGTTCGCTATTATTGACCCATTTTCACTACACATAAGGCTTATGTAACGTACCTAACCGTAATAGTTACTGAATAGGTACTTTTACAAATATTCGCACATGAGATATTTACGGCGTCTTTCGACATAAGTACCTATTGCCCGGCAAGTGTTGTTGTGTTGTGCACTGTGTAATATTATATTGTAAATTGTTACTACTATTAACAGACCCAAAATAAATTAACTAAATAAAACAAATTGATGAATATCGATGAGAAAATCCTTGTTGTGTCAACTCTGCGTCAGTATAGCACAATAATAAATTATCTAATCGTTATTACGAATGTTGTGGCATTCATAGATCACAATTCCCACCGGCTTGTCTATTTTCATAATCCATATACCTACCTACTTACCCTCTCTGGCTTTATCAAAAATGTGTTTAACACTACACTACTGATACATATCTATATTCCTATTTAGTAACAAAATAATTTTACCTACACATTACTTCAATGGAAATGAAAGCTCCTCATTAGGAAACCGTAATATTGATACTATTGAACTACCAAAAATCTTCAAACGATTTTTTATTACGAAGGGAGAACAGTCCGACGAAGGATAACAGATATTCACCGAAATCCACTTAATTTCAAGTAGGTATTTCTCGGAGACAATTGTTTTCCATCCCTTTAAACTGGCATTGGTTGGTATTTATTGAGCAATAAAATTTATTTTCAATTGAATTCAACAGGCGGTCCACGCCTGTATTGCTGCCCGAACGAAACTAGCTTCAAGTTTCAATCGAATGAAATGAAACAGTGGCACAATAACTTCCGGGCCGACCGCACGTGTGGAAAACCGCAGGGAAATATTAACGGTTTTTTAACTTTTCAAACATTGTTCCATAGACAATCGGGTGTGTTATTGATACTGTTTTAAAAGTTGGTTATTTAATTAAGCCACGCGCTTAATTGTTTTTAACTAATGAAAATGGAAATAAAAGTTGACGTGGTAAGTTTCTCCGTGGATATTAAAAGCATAAGCATATGAAGGGCTAAGGGAGCGAACTGGTTATGTTAAGTTATGTAACATTTGCAAAATTTTACAGTTGATGTTGTGAAATCAATCAATCACCTAATAGTAAAAATTAAGTTTTATCCCTGTTTTAGATAGTATTATGATGAACTGGACAATTTTGTGGCAATAGAGCCTAAAAAACAATAAAATAAAATGTATTTAGCAAGCTTTTCCCCTTACCCTTTCACTTGAGAAGTTTTGAGCTAAATACGATATTTAGAGGTCACTTATTTTAAGTCATTTTCAAAAAACATGTACATGGTTAAGGGCTTTAATTAAAGCAAAACTTAATTGATTCCTTTGTGTAACGATAGTTACCCATATCTTTAGTATGAGTAACTTTCGTAACACAAAAGAGGCGATCGTAATTTTGTATTTAATAAGCCTTTAACTATGTACATGTTTTTTTAAATGACTTATAAGACAAAGGTACTTACTTAGTGTTTGTGCGTGTGCGGAAATTAGAACTTCTCTGCGTCGTTCAAAGTTACAGTTTTAGACCTCGCACATGGAGCAGTATTAGATAGCACATACGAAACCACAAGCTATGTGTACCCATATAATGTACTATGTAGGTAAGTAGTATAGTATGGATATCGATTTCTATTGCAATAGAAATAAACCAACTATGCCTCAGCTTTCCTACGAATAAATCCTACGCCACAGCCACACCAGTCATTACTTCCATCCCATCACTATATACCGGTATTAGTACATTCCGAAATATGCAAACACGACTGTTTTCACCGTCCTAAAAAAGGAGATTTCGTAATCCTAAGCTGACAAAAATATTATAAAGTATATTATGTACCTACCTAATCACAAATACTCATGGGCATCGGTTAAAAATGCGATCTTGCGGCAACAACCGGGAAAACGAAAAGCCGGAAAGCATATGGACACCCGGACATACGAAAGAATTTTGGACAAAAAAAAAACAAAAAAATCGCTAAACATTTTACTGGCAACAGCAATATCAACCAGCAGCGTTTCGTATGAGCAGTATTCCGCGCAAGTAACCTACCCCTGAATAATAGGCAATGTCAAACGGACAAACCACCGCCAATTAATGAAAGCATGGACCCGGCTAATATCTATCAGGTCAAGGTCAGTCTAAAAGTGATATATTTCAATTCCTGTGATGATTTTTGCTAAATGTATTCTATACCTACCTACAAATATTTTAAATACATTGTGCGATAGTTTTAGTATTTACATTCTTATATTAATTGTTAGTCATTTCGAACGAATGTGGCTGACCAAGCAATGTCTGTGCCTTATGACGGGACTAACTAAACAAAAAAAAAACCGGCCAAGAGCATGTCGGGCCACGCTCAGTGTAGGGTTCCGTAGTTGCTCATCCTTCACAATAAACTGCTGTTTTAAGCCCGAGGTTTACATTAAGAAAGATTTTAAGCCCTATAAAAAGGTTGTAAACTGTAATCACTTATTACCTTCTGGAAGTCAACTTACGACCTTTAAAGAAAAAATATGAAATTTGGCGATAACTCAAAAACGGCTCGACCGATTTTGTTCAATATAGTTTTTATTGAAAGTACTTATAAGGCCTCATTAACAAGAATTTTTCCGATTTTTTTTGACCCGTGTTTGAAAAGTTAGAGGGGGGGGGGACACTATTTTTTTGTTTTTCAAAATGGTTCAGACAGTACAGGATTTCAACCTGCGTTTCCAACGGCTTTCCGGGCCAACACGTGCGTCCATTGAGTCTTTCAACCAGTTGCTTCAACATGCCTTAGGGTGGCATCGTAGCGCCGTTGGAAACGCAGGTTCGAATCCTGTCTGAACCATTGAATTTTTAAATTTTTCGCTTTATTGTAAACATTTTGGTTTACATTAGCAGACATTACTGCTTTAATAAAAATAATTAATTTGGGTGTAGCACATCGTTACTATCGATTCTCAACAAATTTGAGACAATGGTGCCTACTATAAGTCTAAATTTTTACTTAAAATAAAATAAAATAAAAAATGTAAATAGTCTCTACCGATTCTTCGAAACGCGCGTTTAAGTAGGTAGATGGTATAAAAGGTCCTATAAAATAAAAAGTGCCTCATTATTTTCAAAAAATCCTCATTATAGTAAAAAAAAATCATGTTTACAATATCTTGTGAAATATTGTGCAGAACTTTTCAAATCAATATGACGTTGTTTTGATCTCTTTGAATCTGATATACGTTACTATTATGTTGGAAATAATTATATGAATACAAGTAATAGGTTTCGTAAACTGCTATAAAAACTGCTTTTTTGAAATATTTAATTTTCTTCTTGACTTTAATTCAAACTATGTATTAATACCAGCGTTTCTGTCGCGTACCCAGCTCCGAACAATTCTAAAGTAAATGTAGTAAGTATATAATTAGTAATTAATCACTTTGAGGTAATGGTATATTAGCTTAGGGCTAATTCCTTCATTATAGTGTTTGAACAACGTTGACATGGTGTAACCAATGATTGATGGCGAAATATTAGGACTTCCCCGTATTGGCTTATGGGCAGCCATAATTTGTTTGGCCAGACGTACTTTGTTGCGCTCTATAAAATGGCACGGTCAAGAGCATAAAGCAGAACTTTTAGGATACGCAAATAATTACCAGTCCACCGGTTCCCTGCCTTTCCCTGAATTAATTTTCTTTCAATGTTTAATTTCACCGAAGTATTATTTCATAGAAACCATTTTTCTCTGAAACAGTAAACGATTTGGGATTGTTATAAAACAAACCTAACCTGCACCTCTAGCACAACTGTGACACGTGACTATCTCGCGCGAGATACATTACCTGTCTCTATCTTCACAGTACTGTGGGAGAGTGATGGGCGATGCTATGTCGCACGACAAGAGTCGCGAAACCAAGTTGTGCTAGACGGGCAGATCAGTAGCATGATATTATCAAGAATTATGAAAATGTTATGACTTCAGAGGAAAATAATTTCAGCGTAAACAAAATTCGATGAAAATAATTAGGCAAAATGGCAGAACATTAAAATGGAAATTGATCTGATTAGTCCATTCCATAACATGGTATGTTGAAATGTATAGATACAGTTAGCTGTGTGCTGGCCATTCTGTTGCATTGTGTATCTATGCAATATTATTTCATTTATATTCATTGATTTAAAGATGTTTATTGATTTCAGAACTTAGGTATATCGATGAATATATGTATATTCAGCCTAATAGAGTACTTGAATATAATAAAATTTCTATAGTTCTAAGTATTTAGCAGGAGCTGTAAAATGATAATGTTTATTTCCGGAAATGCTATGGCTACTGGCTAGTTTCTAGTTTACGTAGTCAACATGTTATGGAAGAACCCACCCGCGAAGTGTCGTCCCCTTAATTAGTTGGATAGTTGTCTTACCCGTCATGTACGTGCCTACTCGTCATATTGTTTATGTACTACATACTTAACAAATTGGGTTCTGCCTTTCTTTATCAGTGTCTGCTATCATGAGTCGGTTCTACAGTGGCCTATAATGGTTGCGTTTATAACACGGTAAATTAACCTTATTATTGTTTATGAAACCACCCGTGAAGTGTTGACCCCTTAGTTAATTAGTGCTTTTAGTTGGATAGTTGTCTTACCCGTCATGTCATGCACATACGTGCCTACTCGTCATGTTGTGTTATTGTTTATATACTTAACTAATTGGGTTTTTACCTTTATTTATCTAAGTCTGCTATTATCATCTGTTTTTGACGACGCGGTTGGCACAGTGGTTAAGCAACTGCCTACTGAGCCGACGGTCCCGGGTTCAAATCCCGGCAAGGGCAAATATTTGTGTGATGAACACGAATATTTGTGCCTGGGTCATGGATGCTCTATGTATTTAAGTATTTATTTATCTATATAAGTATGTATATCGCCGCCGAGTACCCATAACACAAGCCTTCTTAAGCTTAATTTGGGACTAGGTTGATTTGTGTGAGGTTGGCTGATATTTATTTATTTATTATTATTATTATTTATTATCTGTCGGCTTTACAGAGGCCTTTAATGTATAGAAAACTTTCGTGAGTCTCAGACTTATTTAAGTACATACGAAAAGGGTTTACTCACGTCTTAGAAGTCGAATATCGCTCGAAATGTTTTTGGTTGGCCGCCACAACTGATCGTAGCTCCTGACGATGAATCGCGTATCAATTCGAAACATGTCCAGCGATATTCGACTTCTACGAGGTGGGTAAACCCGGCCTATAATGGTTGCATTTATAACGCCATAAATGAACCTTATTATTGTTTACTACGTAAAAAATTGGGTTTTGCCTTTCTTTATCTGTGTCTGCCATCATCTGTCGGTTCTACATGGCCTTTATGGTAATGGTTGCGTCTATCGCGCGATAAATGCATGATAAAGTATTCGTTTACTTGCGCTTCATGTGGATGCGCTTACCAATACATATACAGTACGACATAAATTAATAGAAATTAAAAAGTGGCAATACTGTAGTGTTGTCCCTTTCTAATCAATCTAAGAAAAACGAAGACAACACGAATACAATATTGCCACTTTTTAATTTCTACTGTTGGACTGTACAGACAGAGTTACTTGACTTAATAGTCATGTCATGTCAAAGTTCTTGCTTCAATTAGATGGGGTAAAGGCATGGTAAAGGTGAACATTTCTTTATGCACTGGGTACTTAAACTGAAGAAAATACATAGCTCAGCTAGTTTAACTACTTGAGAAATAGCCAAGTTGTGCTTATTAGTAACCTAAATAATGCTAATTAATAATTTTACACAACTTATTTTGGTTACTAGTAGTCCTCAGTTTATCAGTCCTCCGATTTATATAACTAACAGCTAATATGTGGGCCAATGTTAACAAATGTGTTTTTTTTTTCAGTGTAGTGTTACAGAACTATTTTCTCCACAATAATCTCTATCTATTATTTTCAATTTAGTAGGTATTAGTAGTTTATTTAGTATTTATCAACTCTTTTACCATTTATCATTTGTATATTGTAAATATGTTTTTTTTTTGTTTATTTAAAAATAAACTGTTAAACCTTTATAAAAACCAACGTTTCAAGTCCTAGATATATTTATCACTAAATTTCAAAGCTCGAAAACACGTAGGTACCAAAGGTGGGGTAAGCTCAGAAATCGCATATAAAAACTCCGCTCAGCAATTGTTACAATGCTCGGTGCTTAGTTACTCACCGTCTCAACCGAGGCCTCAACGGCGTACGAATTAGCCTCCGGCCTGTGTGATTTGAATACCGAAGTGCCGGTTAGTGCTTTCCTTCCGTGACAAACAATTCTTCATTATAGCCGCTTTATGGCCGGTAAACAACCTGCACTGGGACGCGATTGATGTTATTAAAAATACAGATAGAGCTTCAAATAAAAAAAAATGCAAATAAAGTCACACGGGTTATTTCAATAGGGCAGTTTTTCGCAAAATATTGATATTAAATGGTATTAAACAAAAAATGTCTTTGCAAAACTTTTCAATCAGTTTTAAACTCTTCTTCTATATTTGTTTGGGTAAATTTCCCAATAATTGACTTATTCCTCACTCATACGTTTACTATTTACTTACTATGATTTAACTTTGCCACCTAACTGGTCAATTTCTATAAAAGTTTGTTTACTTTACGAATCTCGTATACGGAATAGATACTGAATAGTTTCACGAATAAATAGTTATATTTCAAAACAAAATCATGTCACACTCTTCGGTCAGACAACTTACTTGGGACTAGATCGAAATGAGTGAAAAAAAACTCTATTGTGTGAGACTTAAACCCCTTTGCTCCTAGGTTAAATCTGACTTATACCCCTTTTCACTTACGGTCACAGATATATTCTACCAGATATTATTCATTGATCGCTTTACATACGTACTAATCTATAGATGTATACTGGTATGCGTGACACTGATTGTAGAGGTACGATTTTCCTCACATTGAGTGGCGCAAATGGTTTGGGTGTAAACTATACTATACACTGTATATAGTATAGTTTGTATAGTACACAGGGTTGTAAAGGAACTACTGCGTCCGCCCGTTTGGCAACAAGCGTAGGTGTCTAAAATCAATCGGCTAAAAGGTATAGCTAACAGCCTCTATAACCGAGAATACTAATAATTCTATTGTTTATGACTTCAATAAAAACGAACGTAAAATTAGGTCGTCACGGCCGTTCAAATCTCGTTTAGTATACGCGCGCATATAACCAAGTATTTATATATTATTTTATTTATGTTTATATAGTATGAGGACGCTCTTTAATGGTTAGAGCCCCTACAGCGAGGCTTTGACCGGTTTATGTGTCTATTAATTGCTCTGGTTATTAGTCGTTTAAGCCCGTTAAGAATAGATGGCCGTTAAGGACAAGAAGCCTGTGTTTATCTATTTGCCGGATAAAATAGAAACGTTTCGTCATAAACATTTTTGTAGTAATAGTTTAGAGTTACCTAAACAAAATCAAAAAGGGAAATATATACTACCTACAGATACAGTTCACGCGCGTCTGTCACTCATTCGTCTGCCAATAATTACATCCTAAAACACCGATCTGTCACCCAGTTACTACACTCCTCATCATAACCATTCACTCACGAAACTCAGCTCGTTATGGTCAGCCTCCGGTGACACAGCATTCACCCCTTCACACACATACACTGCGGGACAGGAGGTCGCCGGAGGCGCACTCTCAGACCGCCTCGCCCAGTCGAAAGACTCAGGCCAATCATTTACCAAAAAAAATACAGATATAGTGCATAATGATTTCCATCATGAAGGTGTGGCAATAGGAATTCCGGAACAGTACAAGATAAAGCCAGCGTGTCTGGGCTCATTTGATTAGTCTTTACGAGCAATTGTTTTGTATGAAAGTAAAGTCGGCAGTAAAAGAGTGTTAAAAAATATATATATATTTAAGATTTAAATGTATTCGTTGGTCTTTTAAAGTTATAGTTAACATCATAGGTAACATCTATTAAAACCATGAAAGAAGATGAAAAAACACAGGAAGAATAAAGGAATAAATGTCCAAGACAGATGCTTGCATTGTATTTGTAAATAACGTCTTTTTTTTATTTGCAGCACACGGTTTACCCGTCGGCCCCCGCCAAGCCAGGACAGCCAGCTCCGGGCAACGCCGGCCCGCCCAAGCCGTATGGCTCCTGGTGCACCCCAGAGGCCAGCCCGGCTCACGCTTCGTAAGTTAGCCCTTTTTGGGGTTCCGTACCCAAAGAGTAAAAACGCGACCCTATTAGGTACTGAGACTTCGCTGTCCGTCCGTCCGTCCGTCTGTCTCAAGAACAGTGATAGCTAGACAGTTGAAATTTTCACAGATGATGTATTTCTATTGCCGCTATAACAACAAATACTAAAAATAAGATAAAATAAATATTTAAGGCTCCCATACAACAAACTTACAGATAATGGTACGGAACCCTTCGATGCGCAAGTCCCGCTCGCACTTGGCCGATATTTTTTTAATTACTTATTGCATTAACATTAATTCGTACGTTCGAAAGGAAAAAATCACGAGTACTGTTCCGCAACGCAGGTTTTGTCATGTGAGTTACGGCGATAAATCAGCAACAGCCTTTCGTCACATACAAACCAATGATGTAATGTAATCCGCAATAGGCATCATTTTAACCCCCGACGAAAAAAGAGGGGTGTTATAACTTATAAGTTTAACATGTATATGTGTGTGTGTAACAGGTGTCTGCGTGTCTGTCTGTGGCATCGTATAGCGCCCACAAAGGCCGTTTCCGATTAAGGGAAGCAAAAATGCCCTTTAATATTATGACTTGGTTTTTTTTTCTACAGTCAGTTACGTTTAGTAGAGTAACTGTGTCAAGTTTGGTTGAAAAATTATTCGCGGTTCCGCAGAAAAAAAATAAAAACGGAAATAATGAAATATGGTTTTTCTCCAAAACTATTTAACTTTAATGTACTATTATTTTTTAATTCTGTAAAGCTTAGTCAAGTTCATGTTTTAAGTGAAAATGGTATCTCTATATCTAACGATTATGTAAAAAAATAGGTAAGTCAAAATTTTAATATATATATTTTTTTACTTTTGTGAGAGATACCACTCTAATTGACATTTCTAAATAAGCCTTAGTTAACGTCCTGTAACACATATTAATTTGATGTATAAAATCGGAAAGCAACTGTGTCAAAATAAAATAAATTTAATAACTGGGTTGGATTTTATTACATTTTATTAGTAAGCTATTCTAACACTTCCAAATAACCGAAGCATACATCCTCTTTACAAATGAACAAGATTTGACAGTTAGTGACATTTGCCTTTTATTGTTATTGAAAATGTCATTATTTTTCTAATAACATAAAAATTATGCATATATTAATCATTTTTGCTATTTGGTATATAAGCTTTACTTAACATTATACCAGATTATCAATTTAAAGGTTTTAATCGGACACTAACTGTAAAATGGAATTTAAAAGACTTTTCGGGTATGACTTCAATATCTTGAAATTGTAATTACAAACTATTCTTTTTTCGCCACGCAATAATCCTCTTTCTACCGAAATTAAAATAAATACATATTATGACAGTAATAAAGATGAATTGTTTTTTTAAATGTAACGTGACATTTCAGGGACATTAGAAAGATAACTCGTCTTTACAAAATGAATTCTAAAGCGAATGCAATCAAAAAAATATTAAGAAAGAAACCTACGAGTACATCATTATATCACCTCGCAATGATATAAGTAGCGATTTCGTATCTATCAGAAATATTTAATGAAGATGGTTCGTTGAATTTGGAATATGTGAAGGAAAATTCTAATATACTGAAACAGAAAGTCCAATCTCGCCATATTTCAAAAAATCTTTACAGATGCTTTATCGAATATGTCCCAAACAGCATTGGTGTTGGATCCATAAGGCGGCATTATTGTGAATGTGCCAACGGAATGCGAACATTGCGAACAGTAGGGTGTTTTTCACACATTGTTGCTATTGTTTATTATTTGTCGCACGCAAGATATTTGTCCAAAATCGTTCGGCCTGCTGAAACTTTAAGCGGACTTTTTTTGAATCACGGAATTCACGTTACTGTCAATGAAGATAGCGATGAGGATTAGAATAAGTGTATTTTTTTTCATTACGTAACTAAAAAGGTGACATTTTCTAGCAAATGTCACTGTAACTGTCAAATCTTGTTTATTTGTAAAGAGGATACTATGTTTTGGTTATTTAGCAGTGTTAGAGTAGTTTCCTAATTAAATAGTAATGAATTCCAGCCCAGTTATTTATTTCATTTTGACACAGTTGCTTTCCGATTTTGTCCATCAAATTAATGTGTTACAAGACGTTAACTAAGGCTTATTTAGAAATGTCAATTAGAGTGGTATCTCTCACAAAAGTAAAAAAATATATATATTAAAATTTTGACTTACCTATTTTTTTACATAATCGTTAGATATAGAGATACCATTTTCACTTAAAACATGAACTTGACTAAGCTTTACAGAATTAAAAAATAATAGTACATTAAAGTTAAATAGTTTTGGAGAAAAACCATATTTCATTATTTCCGTTTTTATTTTTTTTCTGCGGAACCACAAAGAATTTTTTAACCAAACTTGACACAGTTACTCTACTAGACGTAACTGACTGTAGAAAAAAAAATCTGTCCATTATCACGAAAGGGCATATTTTCTTCCCTTAATCGGAAACGGCCTTTCACATTTTTTAATCGAAAGTCAGAGCTCTCGTCTCTAAGATATCCAGCTTTTACAGACTGGCTCTCAGCCAATATTGAAGCTAGGAATTCCAAATTTTGTTCGTTCCTAATAATTTTCTTATCCTTGGCCTCCGAGCCCCCATGTCTCAGTCTTGCTGTAATAAGCATAAAATCGTTACGCTGGTTCCATTACACTGGATATGTTTCGGTCTGGCCGCAAACTCCGCGGCCGCTCCGGCCGCGGCAGTTCTAAAGTTCATTACCGATACCGGACTTGACACCAACGGGTACATAATTATTAACTTATGTTTACTTATCTTTACAGGTTGACACACACTAACTCAAATATCGAAAATAAGACCGAGTTTCGTGATGCGAACATCCAAAGCAAAGGGTACGTTACAAATACTAGTAAATAACTAGTAACTATATTTATAACACTTCCACGGACAGAACGTCGAGAGACGAAAATTTATAAGGACCCTCGTGATACCGCACCACGATGGTGGACGGTGACTTTTATCTTCCCAAAACTGGCACGCCGTCTCCGTTTATATGAGCCTGATACCTTGTGCCTTTTTTGGCTAGAAATAAAATTCACTGTGCCGCAGCATCAATTTAAAATTGGTTCTGTGTCCGTGAAGGTGTTAACTTTCTGCCTCACAGGTTTTTCTCGTCATTCCGTAACAGTCTTTAAGTAAAACCTGTAACACAGGTGAAAATATGATAATGTTGGCAAGTTTGTTTTGAATTGGTCAATTTTTCAGCATTTTGCTCCCGGTGAAGAAAGTGCGCCTGTTCCCGTCGACCCCGCCGCACGAATACAAGGCTAATGTGATCATAAAGGACACGGATACCGAGCTCAAGAATTTCAAGAGTTCTAAGGCTTTAGAGGATCCACCAAAAAGGTACTTATCACTTTAACTACTATACGTTTTGTGGCGCTTGTGCCGGTTTTATTTGTATAACTTTTATGAGTATAACCGGCCAAGTGCACAATTGCACATAGGTACCACGCGAAAGGTTTTGTAGGAGTTTCATACTCAGGCTCTGCCGTATACTTAAACTGTTGTCAGTTTAAGGCGAGGTCATGGACTGGTTTTTTTGCACCAGGCACATACGTTGATCAACTGACTTAGTCCCTAAGTATATGGCCGCTTCATCTACAGAGCTTACTGGGGTAATAAAAACGGTTACCCCCCACTTTTTAACTCTGGTAATTTTATATCCGTTCTTCATAATCATGACATGTGTATTCTATAACTTAATACTATTGCTTACATTATTCTATATAATACTGTGTCTACTTACATAGCATTTTTCTTGTAATATAAAAGGCCTCCATCGGAGAAGAAGCCGCCGGTGATCGAAACCCCACAAAGCCCGGTGCCACCATCGCCGTCCCGCGCAAAGAAATGCAAGGGCTTCCTTAAGCTGCCCGGCTTCTGTGACCCCTTCACTCCCATCGATCCACAAGGTAAGGAGTTTCCGGTGGGCTTTATAAAAAAAATAGCAAAGACTTATCAACCTGCTTTAGCTTTCTCGTGACTTATTCATCATTACTGGATTATTACATTCCCTTCCTTGATAATTAGTGAAACCACTTATAATTAGACTTAGATACTCGTAGATACTCCAATGTGTCAGTAACGCAACTGGTAACGAAACCTCTCGACCTATAAGTATTTGAACCAAGCAGTCACTCACTCTGGTTTTCTGCACCCTAGGTCATCCTCATCTTGACAAGTGGCCGAGCCTAATCGGCGAGCTGCAGTTGGTCCCATTATGCGTGATTGTGATTATACCTACTTATATTTACTAATTCTCAGGACGTCTCTACATCTGCTGGTTGCTCTTAGTAACCTTCTGCTACAGCTACAATGCTTGGTGCATCATCCTTCGAGCGACGTTCCCTTACCAAACCCCTGAAAACACCGTATATTGGATGCTGGCCGATTACTGCTCTGACCTGGTATATTTGCTGGACGTTGCCCTCATCAAACCGAGGCTTATGTACCTGCACGAAGGGTTTTGGGTCGATGACCCAGGGGAAACAAGGAGAAATTATAGGAAGAAGATTCAATACAAGGTGCGTTCTTAATGTTACATTGCTTTCGTTTCAATGCCATCTCCTATTGATGACTAGATCCCAAACTATATTTTCGAAGATTTTTGAACCAAGCTATTCTACCTCCACATGATCTTCGGTGTGTGTGTATTCAACACATTTCCCGAAAATAATATTAAACAAGTATATTTCCTAAATAATGGAGACACCCTCAACACGGAAAGTAAGATCGTAAATATGTTTTAAATTTAAGCTGCGGATGTCTATATATTCCAGTTTGACGTGATTTCTTTGACTCCTCTGGACCTGATGTACCTGTACTTCGGCACGCACATGGTGATCCTGCGCTGGCCGAGGCTGCTGAAGCTGCAGACCTTCTGGGAGTTCAACATCGCCGTCGATAGAGTGCTCTCCTCGCCTTATGTGGTCAGTATTGTAGGTCAGGCTTAGGGTTTGAGTTCGTCCGTTCCTGGCTGAACTTTGCGTGTAGTTTGACATATCGGGACCTCTTCATCACAATGCACTGTATCGAAAGAGACGGGATACCTCGCACGCAAAAGAGGTGACTACAAAATTATGTCCTATACGTTACTAATGTTAATGTATATAAGGGGAACATTTCGTGTACTACCGAAAAATCGTGTCGAGAGATTAAATGACAGTAACTTGTCACGTGATGCCTTTAATATATTTCACTTCTTATAGTAGGAACCTACTTTGGGACTGAAATTGAGCTGGCAGTTTATATCCTCTGATAAAATCTTAGATATCGGTTACTATTCTATATACAATTCTCCATCAGGTCCGCATCGGCAAGACTCTGTTCTACATCTTCTACCTGATCCACCTGAACGCGTGTGCGTACTACAGCATGAGCGCGTACGAGGGCATCGGCATCAACGACTGGGTGTACGACGGCGAGGGCTGCGCCTACATCCGCTGCTTCTATTTCGCCACCAAGACCGCCACCTCTATAGGTACGAACATTCGATTCCAATGAGACCAGTTTTTCTTGCTCGTGTAACTATATGCCACTGCTGTATGGCGAATCATAACCAATCCCGAGGGCTAGACGGCGGCGTATGTTGATCAGAAAAAATTGGACTGGACATCTGTCCGTCTAGCACAGCTAGGCTTCGCGACTCATCGCCTGTCACTTTCTCACAGTACTACGAAAAAGAGATAGGTAACATTTCTCGCGCGAGAAAGAGTCACGTGTCACAGTTGTGCTGGTGCTATTTTTCTAAAACAAAATACACGATTTTTGTTTATCTGTGTATGCAGTTTTCCTAGTCAGAGAAATGTATGATATGGTTCCTAAGAACAGATCTTTGTAAATTTCTTAATGGCCCAACCTGTAACTACTTGAAAGAGATCATTGACGAATAAGAAACTGATGCAAAAGCAAGAATGAGCACTAAATCATGTCCGTATTACTGTGGTTATGTGCTTGACAATTTATTTAAAAAAAAAAAAACATTTTTTGCATTATTTCAGGAAAAAACCCTAAGCCGGAGAATCCGGGCGAATACATGTTCATGACGGTGGCGTGGCTGATGGGTGTGTTCGTGTTCGCGCTGCTCATCGGGCAGATCCGCGACATCATCGCCACCGCCACCAGGGCGAGAGTGAGATACACATATACTGACAATATAATATGTTCTTTTATATGACATAATGACAATAACAAAAAAAAACAATAAATTTAATATCTAATACTTAGTAAATGGTTTACCCTTGTTTTATAAAATCAAAAAAAAAAACGTTTCATCGGATTTTCATTTCATCGAAAACATTTTTTTCTGAAACTTTATAATATTTTGGAATAACGTAGCCTAATTGATTTCTGATAAATGTATAAATTCCGAGGAATGTTTTTTCTATAAAATGAAAATTTTATGAAATAAAACATTCGGTGAAGTGATTTTCTATAAAATAAGAGGACACATACGGTAATAAATACTAAAGTCTAAAAAGAACAAGGTTCAAAAAACACCGTTCCCTGTCGTTTCTGGTCAACATGCCCATAACGTTCGCAGCATTTCCACGCTGGATCTCAATGGACAGCCTTTGTACCGGCACGACTTGGAGCGGGGGTCTTGCCCCTTTTGCCCGAGTATACGGCCCATACTTACACATTTTATACAAGCTTCATAAGAAAAGTTCTTAGTTTTGTAATTTATGTGTAACCTGCCAGCCACGGTAACTAAAAAGCATCCGTTGCTATTGCAATCTTTATAGGTACGTGGCGTGTCGGAAAATTACAGATTTGGCGTAAATGTGGCCATGAAAAACCTTACAAATTCTGGTAAGTAATCACGGTTATTTTTTTTAGACGGATTATCGAAAAAGGGTGGATGGATGCGCCCGATACTTGCGAAAGCTGAACATGCCCGCGTCACTGCAGAGGCGAGTCACTTGCTGGTTCAACTACACGTGGAGCCAGCAGAGGTGCTTTGGTAAGCAATGAAATATCCTGTGATCTTGATAGCCGTGAATAATCGAAACACAAACCAGATTCAAAACCTAAAATAAAGGAATATATACACATAAATTAGGTAATCTTAAAAGAAAATATTATCTCAATTCATAAAGTACTAAACAGGACTAAAACAATAATTTAGAACTAAACGGAGGTAGATAAAGTTAAAAAAGTTAGCTTAGAAGCTATTGTGGGATAAATTGGCGCCCAACATGGGGCATATAAAATGTATGTTAGGAATATACAATCTATCCATATTTTTTTTATTTGGATGTTTTAATTAAATAAAAATTTCTTTATATTACAGATGAGGCGAACATATTAAACACGCTACCTTACAACATGAAAAGAGATGTCGCATTAGAAGTGCATATGTCGACTTTGAGCAAGGTGAGGCATTGTATCTATAGAACAAAAAAACGGACAAGAGCATGCAGGATTCCGTAGCTGTTATTACAAAGAAAGAAGTCTATTTCGGTTAACTTAGAGGGAGCGGAATACAAGCTATATTGTTTCCGTTCCTTGTTTTTATTCCGTTTTTTGTGCGGCGATATCCGCTCTCCGAACCCCTCCGAACTTCATAGAATCACCGAATCAGAAGAGAAAATGTCAGGAATAAAATAAAATGTCAGAATACTTCGGTTTGGAAGAAGTTTTGAATGCCCTAGGTGGAGCTGTTCTGCGACTGCTCGGCCTCGCTGCTGCGCGACCTGGTGCTGCAGCTGCGGCCCGTGTCGTGCCTGCCCGGCGACGTGGTGGTGCGGCGCGGGGACGTCGGCCACCAGATGTACATCATCAAGTCTGGCGAGTGCTACGTGAGTCTACTCTCCCCAGGGCCATCTTCCACCACGAGCTTAAGAGGCCTTGTTCCTTTTAAAATGCTGATTGTTTAGACATTTTTCTCTATGATCAAACATGTTTCTTAACATATTATTGATGTTACTACCTAGAACAGGGCTATTGGGATTTATTGGTATGTATTTGAAACCTACACTTTGAATTTTTCATTGATAATTTTTGTTCGAAAAACTACTCGAAATTGACAAAATTCACGTGGAAAATTCGTTTTTTCAACTTATTTTCGACTGCACGCAATGAAAGCATGAAATAGCTACGTTACTACCTAGAACTCGGGAAAAAGTATTGTTCACTTCAAGGAATTGGTTGAAATTATCAATATATTCGTCATAATATAAAAAAAAAAATTAAAAGGAATAAGGCCTCTTAAGGCCCCTAATCTCTCGTGGGGGGTTCCTCGAAAACTCCCGCAAAAGTATAGTTGCCTTTTTTATTGGACGATGGGCTCCTAATCATGGAATGCCAAGGACCCTGGTATGCTTTAAGACGATACTTGCTACCTCACAACTCTTTGCCTGGAATGCTTCAAGACGATATTTTCTACCTCTAAACTCTTTGCCTAGTACCAACACGTCGTTCCGTGTTTCTTTCCATGAATATACCTATGTTAAAATGTAGATAACCGATAAATTCCACGTTCCCCTAATTTTTTTCAAGTTCTTCCTTTACGATATCTCCCCTCCATATGCTGCAAAAGCGTTGTGGGTTCGCAGTAGAAACATGAATCATCTCGTCATCCCATTGTATCTCTTCCTGCGTTCTGTGATATATAAAAGTGAACAACATCAATATTTCAATGAAACCAGGTGATGTCGCACGATGAGAACGAAGTGCTGGCGACCCTGGTCGAAGGCGGTGTGTTCGGGGAGATCAGTCTACTCGGCATCGATGGGATGAGGCGACGAACCGCTACCGTCAGGTAACTGACCCATTTTGATCTGATTAACGATAGCCTTTTTAACCGACCTCAAAAAAGGAGGAGGTTCTCAATTTGACTGTATTTTTTAATGTTTTTACCACAGAACTTTCGACTGGGCACCGATTTTGATGATTCTTTTTTTATTTGAAAGCTGGTGCTTCCCTTGTTCACGAGAAAACCATATAGGTCTTAAATTTGCTTAAGGGTTATTATGTGTGACCTTCATTGTCGGAAGTCTATTTAATAATTTATTGGCGTCCAAATTTAATCAAGCTATGCCTTCCAAACTTTGAAGTCGTTTTTTTTAATGTTTTTTTGATCTCTTCGATCACAGAACACGTTATAATACGGTGTTGTTGCTGTTGCTGCAGTAGATTAAAGCAACTGTCGATCGTATCTGGTTCATTGTCAGATTTAGGTGCGCGTCTTTCCGGTGGACATTTGCGAAATTAAGGATTCCAGGCCCTAATTTTCTGATTCAATGCGCGTGAGAGTAAAGAAAATTCCCTCTTCTATAATCCGATCCGATGTAATAGCAACATAACCTAGATTCATACAAGCTCTTAACTTTTGACCACCAAAGGGGCGAATTTTGTTTTTTGAACTGACAATGACCCATCTGTGACTGGTTGGACCAGGTCCCGTGGCTACTCGAACCTGTTTGCATTGTCCCGGAACGACCTGTACGCTGCGCTGCGCCACCACAAGGAAGCGGCAGCGGCGCTGCGGCGCCGCGCCGACCAGATCATACGGCAGAACGCGGCGAGGCAGGCCAAGCAGCGCATGGCTGATAGACAGGTATACATAAGATACAATCTGACAATAAAAAGTAGAAATTAAAAAGTGGCAATACTGTAGTGTCGTCCCCGTTTTCTTAGATTACTATTCTTTATTGTCAGACTGTACGTATGTATGTATCTTTGTATGTAAACACTTTATTGTACACAACAACTGGTTATAAATACATTGATAACAAATGAAATATGTACAAAGGCGAACTTATCCCTATTAGGGATCTCTTCCAGTTAACCTTTGAGCAATTGGAGGAAGGGGTATTTGAAGAAAATAGGCAAACTACACTGCGTACGTAATACGACAATGTTTTTTTAAGACATGTCTTGAATTGTATCAGTGCTGGTTAGCCCTCACTACCAGTAGTCGGACTTTGTGTGGGATTATAACCCGCTAATGGGATTATCTCCGCGCCACGGGAGTAACATGTATGAGAAACAGTAATCCTTATGGGGCGAGAAACAGTAATCGCGACTAGGAAGTAGCGAAATCGCTACCTCTCGCAGCGCTGACCGACACGGTGTAGCAGGGCGATTTGAGCCGAGCTATTTTGCATGACTTCAGTAGTTAATGTTTTTTTTTTCATATTTTTATTCGTGACATAACTGTATAAAAATGGCATTTTATTCATATGCTTCGTAACGGCCTCCATTCGTAAGATATTTAAGATTTTATAATCACCGAAATCCAGAGTTTTCGACATGTAACTAGTTCACTGAAATGACGATCCTTAGGAATATTCGTAGTGTTAGGCTGTTGAGGTATAAGATAATGCACTAGCCCAAAGAGATGGATAAAAACCAAATGCTAAAATGCCAATGAGATGCCGGTGAAAGCAGCCTTACAACCAGCAACCCACCGAAATTAGTAGAAAAGAGAACACGGACGCTCCGAAAAATAATTTTTGTTTTAAATATTCTGCAGACAAATTATATTCATAAAAACAATATGATAAATAAACTAATGCCGAATATGGGAACCCATATGAAATCCTAGTATCAACCCCTAATCTCCAGTTATAATTTTTATTTCAACAAATCTGGCTAGTGAAAGCTCCCACCAAACGTAAATTTTCCCGCATATTTTTTTTATTGTCTTTGTAATGAACAATCAATGTTTACATAGCTCGCCAGACGAAGCAGATTGTCAGGTATTAGCTTGATTTTATTCAGAAATATTCGGACACGTAAAAATGCCACTCCAGTGAAATACCCGACAGTTACATTTATTTTATACCACGGAGGTAGCAAACAAGCGTACGGCCCGCCTGATGGGAAGCGGTTACTGTAGCACATGGGCGCTTACAGCATAAGCTCAACATCTTAATTAACTGTGTTTATATATATTAAAACTTCTTATCCCTTAAAAATGCTGTGTTTTAGACATTTTTCTCTATGATCAAACATGTTTCTTAACATATTATCAATATCACTACCTAGAACAGGGCAATTGCGATTTATTGGTATATACTTGAAACCTACAGTTTGAATTTTTCATTGATAATTTTTGTTTCAAAAACTACGCGAAAACTGTTTTTTTTTTCAACTTATTTTCGACTGCACGCAATGAATGCATGAAATAGCTATGTTACTATCTAGGACTCAGAGAAAAGTATTATTCACGTCATAATACAAAAAAAATATTTCTAAAAGGAATAAGGCCTCTTAAATGCATGATTAAATGCTTAGTACGCGTAAAAATAAGTGCTGCTTCACAACGAGCTTGATGGTCATTAAATAACAAAATCGTCTGTAATTTGTTGACAAGTATTGTAAATATAAGAGGAACGCTTGCTTTATCTTTCATTTATCTCGTATTGAACGCAACGATCATAGGCTCACTGGTCGTATTACTAGTTAACGCACAACGGTAAGCAGAGCCTGAATGATCGACAGGTACAGAATAACGCCCCAATATTGCAAAAAAAGCACAAACTCATACAACACTTAAATATTGATATAACAACGTCTGTGACAGGCGCGGAAATCGGCAAGCATACAAGAGGATACAGGACCAAGGAAGCGCAGGAACTCCAGCCTGTCCTCAGAGAGCGGCAATACCGTCGACGCGCGCCGTCTGCGTGCCGCCAGCGCCGTATCGCGGAGGAAGCTGTCCGTGGTGTCAGAGCATAAGGTCAGTTAGCTTGTGGATGACAGGCGAGGAAGTCTACGCGAAGACATAGGGCAGAAGAAGCGCAGGAACTCCAGCCTGTCCTGCCGCCAGCGCGGTATCACGGAGGAAGCTGTCCGTGGTGTCAGAGCATAAGGTCAGTTAGCTTGTGGATGACAGGCGAGGAAGTCTACGCGAAGACATAGGGCAGAAGAAGCGCAGGAACTCCAGCCTGTCCTGCCGCCAGCGCGGTATCACGGAGGAAGCTGTCCGTGGTGTCAGAGCATAAGGTCAGTTAGCTTGTGGATGACAGGCGAGGAAGTCTACGCGAAGACATAGGGCAGAAGAAGCGCAGGAACTCCAGCCTGTCCTGCCGCCAGCGCGGTATCACGGAGGAAGCTGTCCGTGGTGTCAGAGCATAAGGTCAGTTAGCTTGTGGATGACAGGCGAGGAAGTCTACGCGAAGACATAGGGCAGAAGAAGCGCAGGAACTCCAGCCTGTCCTGCCGCCAGCGCGGTATCACGGAGGAAGCTGTCCGTGGTGTCAGAGCATAAGGTCAGTTAGCTTGTGGATGACAGGCGAGGAAGTCTACGCGAAGACATAGGGCAGAAGAAGCGCAGGAACTCCAGCCTGTCCTGCCGCCAGCGCGGTATCACGGAGGAAGCTGTCCGTGGTGTCAGAGCATAAGGTCAGTTAGCTTGTGGATGACAGGCGAGGAAGTCTACGCGAAGACATAGGGCAGAAGAAGCGCAGGAACTCCAGCCTGTCCTGCCGCCAGCGCGGTATCACGGAGGAAGCTGTCCGTGGTGTCAGAGCATAAGGTCAGTTAGCTTGTGGATGACAGGCGAGGAAGTCTACGCGAAGACATAGGGCAGAAGAAGCGCAGGAACTCCAGCCTGTCCTGCCGCCAGCGCGGTATCACGGAGGAAGCTGTCCGTGGTGTCAGAGCATAAGGTCAGTTAGCTTGTGGATGACAGGCGAGGAAGTCTACGCGAAGACATAGGGCAGAAGAAGCGCAGGAACTCCAGCCTGTCCTGCCGCCAGCGCGGTATCACGGAGGAAGCTGTCCGTGGTGTCAGAGCATAAGGTCAGTTAGCTTGTGGATGACAGGCGAGGAAGTCTACGCGAAGACACAGGGCAGAAGAAGCGCAGGAACTCCAGCCTGTCCTGCCGCCAGCGCGGTATCACGGAGGAAGCTGTCCGTGGTGTCAGAGCATAAGGTCAGTTAGCTTGTGGATGACAGGCGAGGAAGTCTACGCGAAGACATAGGGCAGAAGAAGCGCAGGAACTCCAGCCTGTCCTGCCGCCAGCGCGGTATCACGGAGGAAGCTGTCCGTGGTGTCAGAGCATAAGGTCAGTTAGCTTGTGGATGACAGGCGAGGAAGTCTACGCGAAGACACAGGGCAGAAGAAGCGCAGGAACTCCAGCCTGTCCTCAGAGAGTGCCGCCGGAGAAGAATCTTACTGAGTTGGACGCTATATACACACGCGAATTCCTAGTTTCTATTGACTCTGTAGACCGTTATGTCTCGAACTGTGAAAGATCTCTTACTAAAAATCCACGGACTGTTATTTGGGTAGTCATACATCTAACAACAACGTTGTAGGCGACGTAATGCTATTTATGTATTAGTTAGATATAAGTGAAAACTCACAGTATAAATATATAAGTATCGTCAGATGGCGGGATTAACTTGTTATGATATTATGGTATATTATTTAAGATTGTTCCAAAATTACAAGCCAATATTCTGTTTACTATTAAAAACCATATTAAATTGTTTCCAACTGTCCTATCAAAGTTTAATCCAAAGAAAATAATGCCTAGACTATAAAAATAATACTAGCTTAAACTTAATTACTGCATACTAACGCCATCTATGTAAAATATGTGCAACTTATTAAAATAAAGCCGAAGAGGGCGCTGGTGTGACCCGCGCAACGAACATAACCTCTTACTCGATACGACACGCGAGCACTCTCTTCTTTTCAAATTCTCAAAGTTGTCGTTTTAATCATTTTCTGCCTGCGTACCCAACAATAAAAGTTGGTCTTCGAACCGAATCATTAATCAGTGACCTAAATGATATGTTTAATACGCCACCTCTTCAGAAAATGGTTCTTACCCGACGACAACGAGCATTGGCCCAACGGTCAGAGTCGGAAGTCGGAACCCAAACTTCATTTAGTGCCATTGGATGCAGTGCCCGGAACTTCTAGGTCTGGAATCAAGTCTTCGCATTCTGTCGCAAGCACAAGCAAAAGATCGACAGCATCATCAATAGCAAGGCGCAAACTTCTGGAGTTGGAGGCTGCCGAGGCTAAGGCCCGCATCCAGATGGAGTTGATCGACAAGCGTTTGGAAGCTGACCTAGCCGCTGCCGATGCTGAGGATCAAGAACAAGGCGGATCTGACCGCACCAGCTTGAAGGAGGTGAACGAGCGAGTGTCGAACTGGTTAATCCAAGAGCAACAAGAACCACAAGAACAGCATGTTGACGAGTACCGCCCACCTGTGAATACCAAGCCGGCCGCGCCCGATGCCGACCGTGCAGCACCCACACAGCATGTGGACACCGCCAGCAGCATACTGGACTTGGCGAACACCTTGAAGAGTATGATGGATCAATCATCATCGCAACGTGAAGAACGTTTACTCAGCCGCCTCGCTACTCCGCGCGATTTACCAGTATTCAGTGGAGACAGCAGTATCGAGTGGCTACATTTTAAAAGTGCTTATGATGAGTCTGTATCCTCGTGCAGTTTCACCGAGTACGAGAACCTGTCCCGACTTCGACGAGCGCTGCGAGGCGAAGCTAAAGAGGCCGTCACTGATCTACTGATTGGCAATACTTCGTCTACCGTTGTTATGGACGCGCTAGCACTTAAGTATGGACGACCTGAGACCATTATTTGCAACATAACATCGCAACTGCGTAAGTTACAACCACTACCAATATATTATCAGCAAGATTTAGTCAACTTCGCTACAAAGGTAAATAACTGCGTTGCTACTATACGTGCACTAAAACAGAGTGACCATTTACGCAACCCAGAACTCGCGTCAGCTGTTACTAGCAAACTACCGAGTACGCTATTGGGAAAGTGGACTGAATATGCCTACGAAAAGATTTTAGCCGGTGAGTCGAAGCTGGAACTCCTGGCACAATTTTTAAGAAAAGAAGCGGAGATGACCCTTGTTACTGGTGCTGTGCAGCCTCGTGAGTTTAGAAAGCCAGCGCCAACCGAGCCCTTCAAACGAGCCGATGACAAGAATCGTCATTTGCGACCCATACTTACCACTATGCGCACTGAAAATAACATGTGTTTATTTTGCAAAAAAGGTGCACATGCATTACCTGAATGCCGTATATTTAAACGTGCAATGTGCCGAGACAAGTGGAAGTATGTGAAAACACAAAGATTGTGCTTCAAATGTTTAATCGCACGCCACGATATAAATACCTGCGAGGCCCCTGTATGCGACATAGAAGAGTGTGGTTTGAATCATCACCGCCTCTTGCACTGGAATAGAACGACATCCACAACATCATCATACGTCGAGCCACCGAGCGCGCCGACGCCGTCGTCGCCCAGCGCACCGTCCGCGACATCGCGTGCGGCCGCGGCCGACGCCGACGCCGACGCCGACCGAGCTACCGTAGCTCACATCGCGACGCCCGGTACCAGCGTGACATCCGAGCCGGAGGGTGACGTTCTGTTAAAAGTAGTGCCTGTGACGTTGTGTGGACCCAACCGTGTAATAGAAACGTATGCTTTATTGGACGATGCCGCTTCCGTCTCCATAATAGACTCAGATTTAGCCGATGATCTTGGTTTAAAGTGCGAAAGTTCAAGTCCGGTGCGGTTCGTAGACGCGTTCGGCATCGAAGTGTTTCAATCCGATGCGCCTAAAGTGCGTAGCAAAATAATGGGACAGGACAATTCTGTTTACGATATAAGTTTACGTAAGGTTTCTAAATTAAATTTGCCTCCACAAAATTTGTCACCTGTAAATCAAATTAATTGCGATAAATTGTCAAAACTAAAAAATATTGTTTGCAATAAACGTGTAGTGCCGCGCTTGCTCATAGGTGAGGATAATTATTATGTAATAGCACCGCTCGAGATCATCCATGGCGGAAAAAATGCCCCATATGGAACTCGCTGTCGTCTGGGATGGTGCATTCACGGCTACTGTGGTCGCGCTCACTCCTTCCTGCCACAGGTAAGTCACAACATTTGCCATCTCGCTCACTTCAATGATGGGATCGACAGCACTGCACAAGATATTAAGGCACTCAATGAACTAGTCAAACAATCGTATGATATTGATTCTTTGGGGATTTCGACCGTATGTCGTGAAAATACGGCACATCAGCGTGCCATACAGATTTTAGACGAAACTGCCCGTCTTGTTGATAATCGGTGGGAAGTAGGTTTACCGTTTAAGCAGGACAACTTCACCATGCCCGATACCTATAACTATGCATTATCTCGGATGCAATCCTTATTACGTAAGTTCGAGCATGATCGTGTCTATGCCGATAGGTATCAACAAGAAATAAACAAGTTATTAGCTGAGGGATACGCGCGCGAGTTGCGGGACAATGAGCCGTCGGTCAAGCACATATGGTATCTTCCGCATTTCGGAGTTCAAAATGTAAACAAACCCGGAAAATTGAGATTAGTTTTTGACTCGTCCGCTAAGGTTCAAAATATGTGCTTGAACGATTACCTACTCACTGGCCCTGACTTATACAATTCGCTTTTAGGTATAATGTTGAGATTCCGCGAAAACGAATTTATTTTAATAGGAGACATTAAAGACATGTTTTTACGCGTGAAAATACGTCCCGATGATCAACATGTTTTCCGATTTCTATGGCAAGCGTCGAGTGGTACTCCGTTGAAGATATATGTCATGGAAAGCCTTGTGTTTGGCGCCACGACAAGTCCGTTTATCGCGCAATATATAAAAAACAAAAACGCTCTGAAATATGATGACCAGTTTCCCGAGGCCGTTCAAGTTATATTGAACTCGCATTACATGGACGATTGTTATTATTCGACCACAAGTGAACAAAATGCAATAAAACTAATTAAAGATATAACGTACATTCATAAACAGGGCGGCTTCGAGATCCGTGGTTGGTCGAGCAATAGCAGAGAGGTGTTGAATGCGATACCTACCGATGCGCTCGCGCAATCAGCTGTTAGATTCAAGGACGGAGCTACTAACATGACTGAGCGCGCGCTTGGATTGATGTACCACCCCGCGGATGACACTTTTAGCATTAAAGTGACGACTAATCAAATTTCGCCCGAAATATTAAACGGAAGCGTACCACCGACCAAGGCGAAAATGCTTAGCATAATTATGTCAATTTATGATATACACGGTTTTCTTACGCCGTTTATAATAAAAAGTAAAATATTGTTTCAAGACGTCCATCGAAGCGGAGTAGACTGGACATGCCGTATCCGACCGGAAGAGCACACACGCTGGATGGAGTGGCTCGATGAATTAAAGCTATTAGGATCGCTGCGTATACCGCGCTGGTACCTACGTGCCGCTGCCTGGACGCCATGCTACGACTTCCCATGTACTTCATCGTCTTGTGAGAAGATCATAGACACTCAGATGCACATTTTTTGTGATTCTTCTATTAAGGCCTATGCGACAGTAATATATTGGCGATTTACGCGCGCTGACGGTTCCGTACTTGTTAGTTTCGCAGCCAGTAAAAGCTGCGTGAGCTCTTTGCGCCCCGTATCGGTCCCTCGATTGGAACTACAAGGAGCTTTGCTGGGAGCCCGTCTCGCGAAAACTGTAACCACAGAACAAAAGGATGTACAGCCAAATACGCGTTATTATTGGACTGATTCGAGTACTGTTCTACAATGGATTCGGAGTGACCCCAGGAGTTATAAGCCTTATGTAGGACATAGGCTAGGAGAAATTGATGAGCTCACGAACATAAATGAATGGCGTTATGTCCCATCTAGCTTGAACATAGCCGACGTAGCTACAAAAACAGAAAGTTCTCCTCTTAACTACGATGACGTATGGTTTCAGGGCCCGGCGTTTCTGCGTCAAACCGAAAATCACTGGCCAAAGGACTTGAAGAACGCGAAGATCGTCGAAGAGGCTACCTGTGAACAAAGAAATATAAATGTAGTATGTACACAAAAAATAGACTTACCTGTACCAGATGAAGAACGGTTTTCCAGCTGGATCCGACTCGTACGCACTGCTGCAAGAGTAATATATTTCATAAAAATATGTAAACAAAAATGTAAGGAGAGGAAAATGAAAAAAGGAGAAGGAAAAAGAAAAACAAGGGAAAATGACACGGTACAGTTAGATTGTGACATGATGAGAACGGCTGAAAAATATATAATAAAAAAGTGTCAAGAAGATACCTTTGCCGCTGAAATCACTTGTCTAGTGCGAGGCCAACCACTGTCCCCGAGTAGTCGTCTGCTGAAACTGACGCCATATTTGGACGACGACAAAATTTTGCGTGTTGGTGGCCGCATAGACCGAGTTGCAGGTGTGGAAGTGGCTACTACGCGACCTCCTATTCTGGATGGTAAACATAAAATTACGCGTTTGTTAGTTGAGCACTATCACAGACGCGCCATGCACACAGCGCACGAACACGTCGTGAATGAATTACGTCAGTCTTACTGGATAGTAAATCTGCGCCCGACTGTACGCGGAGTCGCAGCGCGCTGCCTGTTTTGTCGTTACCGGCGCGCTAGGCCGCTGCCGCAGCGTATGGGCGATCTACCTGCTGCGCGATTGCAGCATAACAGAAGACCGTTTTCATTCACAGGGTGTGACTTTTTCGGCCCTATGGAGACGACAATAGGCCGCGGAAGACAAAAAAGATATGGCATGCTATTTACGTGTCTCACAGTTCGCGCCATTCACATTGAGATAACCGAGTCATTAAGTACGGACTCTGCTATAATGGCACTCAGGCGGATGTCGGCCCGCCGTGGTGCTCCCCTCGTAATTTTTTCAGATAATGGCACGAATCTGCGAGGATCTGCCAACGAGCTGAAGAAGAGCCTAGAGGAACTAAACATTGACAGACTGCGTGATGACGGTGCTGTACGTGGAATTGAGTGGCGTTTTGTGCCGCCGGCAGCACCTGAAATGGCTGGAGCATGGGAACGAATGATCCGGACTGTAAAGGTGGCCTTGAAGGTCGTTCTGAAGGAGCGTGCGCCACACCCGGAAACCCTGTCTACGCTGATGGCAGAAGTCGAAGCCCTCGTAAACAGCCGCCCTATCACACACGTGTCGACTGATCCCGGCTATCCTGAGGCTTTGACACCGAATCACTTTTTGATCGGCAATTCGTCTACCGGCCCCGCCTTTGGTAAATACGACGATGCGGACCTCTGTCTCCGAAAGAGGTGGCGCACAGCGCAGCGCCTTACTGATATGTTTTGGGTTAGGTGGACTAGGGAATATTTACCCACTCTCTTGCCCCGGCAGAAGTGGAATAAAGAGGCTAGATCGTTACAAGTAGGTGACTACGTAGTGCTGGTCGATCCCAATTTAGAGCGCGGTTCCTGGCGGCATGGAGTGGTGAGCGCGGTGCACGCTGGTCGTGACAACCGTGTTCGCGTCGTGGATGTACGCACACGCTTAGGCATGCTGCGTAGGCCGGCTACACGCGTTGCATTACTCTCCCCAGCTGATGATTAGTGCTTGATAGCACTAAGGGACGGGAATGTAGGCGACGTAATGCTATTTATGTATTAGTTAGATATAAGTGAAAACTCACAGTATAAATATATAAGTATCGTCAGATGGCGGGATTAACTTGTTATGATATTATGGTATATTATTTAAGATTGTTCCAAAATTACAAGCCAATATTCTGTTTACTATTAAAAACCATATTAAATTGTTTCCAACTGTCCTATCAAAGTTTAATCCAAAGAAAATAATGCCTAGACTATAAAAATAATACTAGCTTAAACTTAATTACTGCATACTAACGCCATCTATGTAAAATATGTGCAACTTATTAAAATAAAGCCGAAGAGGGCGCTGGTGTGACCCGCGCAACGAACATAACCTCTTACTCGATACGACACGCGAGCACTCTCTTCTTTTCAAATTCTCAAAGTTGTCGTTTTAATCATTTTCTGCCTGCGTACCCAACAAACGTGTTTTGTAGGAAAAACCTCGTTTTTATATTTTTATCTTAATTTAACACTGAATTTCATAGAGAAGGCATACTGTTTACCGTTTATCTGTACATCGTTTTCCCCGTAATTGTCCAATAAGAGCTGTGGCCCCACAATACAACTAAATGGACTCACATAGCACTCATATTACATTACTAATCCACATTAGGTATTCAGGACATAATTTAAAAACGCTTTAAACTACACAAAGTAATCGGAATAATGTTTATTCTTTTTTTCAGACACTACCCTGCGAGGAGTCGTCTGAAAGTAACGTGACAACAGTATACGGCAAGCTGCGAGGTCCCGTGCCAAAGATTGTATTCTCTTCCGACTAAACGATGTTATGTAATGTACCAAACATTCCTAGGAAAGTAAATGAGGCCTGAATAGTAGGATATCCGCTTCCCTACTACAGAGGCAAGTCGAGTTAAAGGATTTATCCCAGCAACTAAACGATATATTGAGAAAAAGGCAACATCTGCAGGGAGCCTGGGAAGGCGTATAGATAACCCAAGGCATCGCGTTGACATAGGATGCGATTTGCTTATAACATACTGAAGCAGTATTTAATAAGTTTTGTTGTGTCAAATCACTCTACTTATTTATAAGAACGGTGTCTACTTAAAATTTACTGTGATTTCATGTATTAAGTTTTTACCTATTATTAGATTAGGCCCCTAGTTGGGCGCCACTATGGTTTTTATGCTATTTTAGAGAATCTCCATTTACTTTCAAGTCAGACAAGACTTTTTTAGTGCTTTACTGTTTTTCAAACTAAACGTCTTATTTTACACGTATACTGTGATGTTTTTACCTTTATAGCGGGATTAGTCAATAATATTAAAATAACTAGGTATGTATAACGTATACTTAGTTGATACTTTCTAGTCAAATTAAAACTCTTGATGTTATTTGACAATTTTGATGGATAATATTTATACTTAGATTTACCTTTCGGAGAAATGTTTGAAAATTATATTTACTTGTAGTATGTTAGTTATAAGACGAAAAAAAAAATGCAATGATATGATATGGCATATTTTTAATAAATCTATAATGTTCTAATAAAAGTGTTAGCAACATTTTATTGTTTAATTCTACAATTTTTACCCAGCTTTATTTATTTATTTATAAAAATAATGGTGAAGTCTTTGCAGTTAACTATTGTCTTAATGAATCAATTTGGGCTATCCGACCAAGTAAATAATTGTGTTGTAAAAATTTGTACGATCGTTGAAAAATAATCTAATTAGCCAGTTTTTCCCTTAACCTTTCAACTATAAATCTTTCAAGACACAAAACATCGACTTACGATCGAAATTGTCCCTTTTCGCTTTCGTAATTCAGCAAACCACAACCGTTGATCAATTCCATTTCCCCCACATACACTTCGGCCGTCCAAAAAGGCACAAATGCCGCAAAACAAGGTATACACATAAGCCTTTTATTTTTTAGGAGGGTGGATTATGTCTCCCATTAATTACAGTATTGCGCCATCGGTTGCGTGCATTCAGGTCAAGGCACCGAACTTCAGCTGAAATGTTGCTCCGTGAAATGATTCAGAATGCCAACCGAGACTTGGATAGCAATTATTTCAGTTGGCTTTAATGATGCTTATCACCTTATCAGTAATAGTGTTCATTTTTTATTTTATTTGCTCGTTCATAAACAATGTAGTTACATTGTGTTTGAAATATGAGCAAACATGGGTAATTAAATAATAATAAAAAAACAGGGCATGTGCGAGTCTGACTCTGCGAGTTCCGTACAAAATTTTGACGACGCGGTTGGCTCAGTTTTTAGACACCTGCCTACTGAGTCGGCGGTCCCGGGTTCGAATCCCGGCCGGTGCAAATATTTTTGGGATGAACTCGAATATTTGTTCATGGGTATTTATATATTATGTATATCGTCGTCTAGTACCCATAGTACAAGGTTTGCTTAGTTTGGGGCTAGGTCGTTTTGTGTATGATTGTCCCTTTATATTTATTTATTTATTTAAAATCTTTATACTTATAATGAGCTTTCAGATGTTGTATAAGATAGTATTACTTGCCAAATTTCATAGTTTTAGGAAAATATCCCTTAAATTTGGATTCCCTTGAGCGTCCATCCATCCTCCTAGCCTTTGTCCCATTTTTTGAGAATGAATTCTCAATCGGGGTCGGCTACCTAAATCCCAATATGTGGCGTAGGCACTAGTTTTTACGCAAGCGACTGCCATCTGACCTTCCAACCCAGAGGGGAAACTAGGCCTTATTGGGCTTAGGTGGTTTCCTCACGATGTTTTCCTTCACCGAAAAGCGAGTGGTAAATATCAAATGACATTCCGTACAATAAGTTCCGAAAAACTCATTGGTACGGGCCGGGTTCGAACCCGCGACCTCCGGATTGAAAGTCGCATGCCCTAACCACTAGGCTACCACTGCCCAAATTCTTCTTTACTTTAGTAGCTAGTAATTCATAATATATATATGTATATTCTTATAATTAAGTTATTCATCACACAACTAAACTTTCCAACGCCCAAACATATTTGTTTTTAATGTACTTACTGCGTGACATAATTCAATTTACGAATCGCTAACCAAAGTAATGTAGCGCAAAAGAAAAAGGAAAACTGCCATTTAGTAAAGTTGGCAGATATTATTTTTTATTTGTTTTGGTTAGTTCGATACGAGACTAATGGAGCGCAATAATTCAGGGGTTATTTACGGATCGCATGTCCCCGAGGGCCCTTTACAACCCGCGGCACGACCTACGTTATCTGACGGCAGCGTTCGGACTCAGAATAAAAATAGGATCTTACAAACGAGAGTGCTTTAATTTTTCTTTGCCAATGGTTTGGTCGCAATATTCTTGGCTGAAGGGAAGGGAAGGGAGGGTATTTGAAACCCATTAGAAAAAACTAGTTGATGGTCGGAACTTGTCAATATTGCGAACTGTTAAGTTGTCAATTAAAAATATATTTTTGATAAAACACGGCAAAGAAAAATTTAATAAATAAATATTAAGGGACAATCATATTTACACAAATCGACCTAGTCCCAAACTAAGCAAAGCTTGTACTATGGGTACTAGACGACGATATAGGTACATAATCTATACATATAAACGGACAAGTCCTGACTGACTGACTGACTCACTCATCAACGTAGAGCCGAAACTACTGAACCTAGGAACTTCAAATTTCTAGAATAGATCAAGTATACGATGCAAGCAAGCACTAAGAAGGGATTTTTCAAAACTCATCCCTTAAGGGTGTCAAATCAGGGTTGAAAGTTTGTATGGAACTTACGTAATTTTTGAGTTAGAGTAATAAAACTTTGTGCATAGGTTCTCGATCTAAAAACAAGAAAACTAATTTCACGATTTTTGAAAACTCATCCTTTAAAGCGGTTAAATAGGAGGTGAAAGTTTGTATGAGGAACTTGGAATTCTTTGAGTAAGGGTGGTAATATTTCGTGTACAGCTCTTTCTATACAAAGTAAGAAAACAAGTTTCAGCATTTTTGGAAATTCATCCCTGAAAAGGGTTAAATGCACAGTGAAACTTTGTAAGAAACACGTGGTCTGTTTGAGTAAGGCGTGCACTCTTTTGCGTGCAGACTCACCATCAAAAACTGGAAACAAGTATTTCAGCGTTTTTGAGAATTCAACCCCTGATGGGGTATAGAGGGAGGTGAAAGTTTCTACGAAGAACTTGGGATTCTTTGAGTAGGAGTGGTAATATTTTATGGACAGGTTATTATTTGCAAAGTAAGAAAACAAGTTTCAGCATTTTTAAAAATTCTTCTCCGAAAGGGGTTAAATGGAAATGGAACTTTGTATGAGAATCTGGCCTTTTTTGAGTATAAGGTGCACTATTTTGCGTGTAGACTCTTCATCAAAATCTGAGAATATTGATTTCAGCGTTTTTGAATATTCTATCTCTAATGGGATACGCTGAGAGGTGACAGTTTGTATAAAGAAAGAGCTTGGAATTTTTTGAGTAAGAGTGATAATATTTCTCGCACAGGTTAATCATTACATACAACTTTTCACTATAAGTGAAATTACAAAGTAAGATGCATTTTTTTATATTCATCCTGATTCCGCCAGACACAAATTGAATTTCCCACGGGCCCATGTGATGGAAAATTATCAAAGCAATCTTGACTAGCTCGAAACAATGGAACGCGATACGCGCCCTATGTACTTAACCTAACTTGATCTACGTTGCTAACCTGGATGTCAGCCGAATCTCTTCCCGGCCGCAAGTATGTGTTTCTGCTTTGTGTAAAGTGTATGTATGTTTTACTTGCAACCATAAACGACGTCCCGGTCTGCGCCGCCGCCGCTCCGATCTCGTCAGCAAAACACCAAACACAGTTCACACTGTAGTAGTCCTTATATCACTCTAAATAACAATCCTTGGGGCGCCCGAAGCAGCCCACCGTACAAGGAATTGCACCGTATCTCAACACTTTCCGTTAAAGCGTAAAAACAGCCTTCCAAAAAATCGCCCGAAACCACGGAGGTTATAATGTTCAAGACCCGTTACGTTAATAGCAATGGCGCCGGCAGCGTCCGCCGGCGACAGCGCGCGCGCTCGAAGCGCCACGGAATAAAAGTGAACTAACTGGTTGTGTGGCCAGTGGATAAAAACTATCGGTTCTCAACAATCACCCGCCCCGGACCGACCCGTCGTCGGTCCGCTCAAACTCCCGGTAGTCGGGATAACGTTGAAACCGCCCGTCTAAGGATCGAGTCCCTCACTTGTACATCTGCGATCCGTGGAAACCCATCCTTGCCCGCTATCAAGTTAACGATGCGCCCCCGTCGCCAGCACAACGGTGATAGGTTAGCATCCTTAACCAGTACGAGGTCTCCAACGCACGGTGGGGTCGTCCTGTCCGTCCACTTAACGCGTTGCTGAAGAATGTGCAAATACTCAAGCGACCATCGCTTCCAAAAATTTTGAGTCATTTGCTGCAGCATCTGATACCGTGACAACCTATACAACTTAACATCCGTATACGGATACTCCGGCAAGGCGTTGAGTGGTTGGCCAATCAAAAAATGACCTGGGGTAATGGCCTCCAGGTCATTCGGGTCAGCGCTCAACGGACACAAGGGGCGCGAATTTAAAACTGCCTCAATTTTGCAAAACACCGTTGACAACTCCTCGAAAGAGAGGATCGTTGAGCCGATGACCCGATACAAATGAGTCTCTTGGCAGACTTAACCACTGCCTCAAATATTCCACCCCAGTGGGGGCATCCAGGTGGACTGAAATACCACGAAATGCCCCGACTGGCGATGGCCGTGCCGATCTCTCGCTCATTTTGACTTAAAAATAATACAATTTCCTTTAGACAACGATCGGCGCCCTTGAAGTTGGTACCACAATCCGATCGTATCAAGGCCGGTATCCCCCGTCGAGAAACGAATCGGTCCAGCGCTGCCAAAAAGGCCTCCGTAGAGAGATCAGCTACCATTTCCAAATGAACGGCCTTGGTCGCCAGACACACGAAGACGCACAAATATGCCTTAACCGACTTCGCATTGCGAAGGCGTGATGTCTTGACCATGAAAGGCCCCGCGAAGTCTGTCCCCACACCAGCAAACGGCCGAGCTTCCGTAACTCGGTCGGGCGGGAGATCTCCCATTTGTGGCTGCATTGTGGCTGCCTTGAGCCGGTAACAAGGCAAGCAACGAAACACAACGCTCCGTATCACTCTCCGTGCCGACAAAATCCAGAACTCCCGCTGCAAAATGCCCAGCAGAGTGTTGCAGCCTGCATGTGAATTCCTGATGTGACGGTCCCAAACCAACAGCTCCACCAGAGCTCCCTTCTTCGGAAGAATTAAAGGATGCCGCGCTGAATTCGGCATTCCGTGGTCGGCCTCCCACCCGGAGCATTCCGTGCTCATCAATAAACGGGTTGAGGCGGACAAGGCTCTTCTTCATTCTGCCCACGCCAGTCCGCAAAATCCTAAGTTCATCCTGGAACTCATTCCCCTGAATGACCCCCACCCAACGTGAGAGAGCCCTTTGCTGCTCCTCAGGTCCCATTACAGGTGACAGGTTGCGCTGTGCAGCAGGGCTTCGACAATTATGGAAAAACCGCATTATCCATCCCGTGACTCGAAGTAGCTTCCCTAGTGAGCTATACCGTTCCAAAAGAGTGTGGTCCACTGCCACAGACTCCACTGTAGTCACATTGACTCTCAAACCCTGGTCAGGGGGTAGTGGCTGGCGTCCGCAGTCATTGAAAGGCCACTCCGTATGTGGCCGCTCCAGCCATTGAGGCCCCCACCAGAGAGAATGCTCAACCAGAGCAGGCGCCGGGCAGCCGCGACTCGAGCAGTCTGCCGGGTTAACTTCACCTGGAACATGTCTCCAGACCAGAGGAGTCTCCGAGTTATTTATCTGTGACACTCGGTTGGCCACAAATACCTCAAGCGTATGGACCGAAGCCTGCAGCCAGCACAACACGATCTGGCTGTCCGTCCATGCGTAAACCGTGTCATTCAGATCCACCGTGCCACGCAAGTTCTGCGCCACATGGTTCAGGAGGCGGGTCAGGAGCGCGGCACCCGCCAATTCCATCTTCGGAATCGTCCACCGGGTCCGAACAGGCGCAACCTTGCTCTTGGCCATGACCAAGCGTACAACGCCCTCGCCAGAAGTCTCACCTGTTCTCAGGTAGACCGCGGCCGCGTACCCTTTCTCAGAAGCATCGCAGAACCCATGCAGGGTCACCCTGGCTCCCGCCTGAGGGAGCAGTTTGCGCGGGATCTCAATTTCTTTAATATGCGGCAATGTGGTCACGAATGCCGTCCACTCGTGCAGCAGCTCGTCCGTGAGCTGCTCATCCCAGCCTAGTTGGGCCAACCAAAGCTTCTGCATGAAGAACTTTGCCATGAACGTGACCGGAGAGATCCAACCATTTGGGTCGAACGTTCGTGCGATAGTCGAAAGGACTGATCGCTTGGTCCAGGTCTTCGACAGCAATTCGGCCTCACAATTGTATGTGAAGACATCCTGAGTCGGTCGGTACTGGACCCCCAAAATTGCCAACGCATGAGGATTATCCGAGTCCTCAAACAAATGCGGGTCTTGTTGGTGCTCAACTGGTAGTCCTGCCAGCACCTCTGGGCAGTTTGACAGCCACTTCCTGAGTTCATAGCCACCGGAGGCCATGAGCGCCACCAATTCATCCCTTAGGATGAGCGCCTGCTCAATGCTGTCCGTGCCCGTACAAATGTCATCCACGTAGACATCCCGGTCGATGACTGCAGCTGCGCGAGGGAAGCGCAGCCGTTCCTGGTCAGCCAGCTCTCGTAGCGTCCGCATCGCTACATACGGGCTGGGCTTTAATCCGTACGTGTTCGTGTTCAGCTCATACGTGATCATCGGTTCTTCTGGGCTCTCTCGCCACAATATCAGCTGGAACCGACGGTCATCCGCATGGATCTCCGTTTGGCGAAACATCATCCTCACATCCGTAACGAAGACAACTTGGTGTCTCCTGAAGTCCGTTAGAATGTCTGCAATGTCTCTGGTCAACTTAGGACCAGCGTGCAGGCATTGATTCAGAGACACCCCGTTAGATGTCGCCGCGCTTCCGTCGAACACGACCCTGATCTTGGAGTCAGGTGTCTTCAGGACTGCATGATGAGGCAATACGTAGTGCTCCTCACGACGCCAGTCTACCCTGGATACCGACATGTGACCCAAAGCCAAATATTCACGCATGAACTCAACATACTTTCGCCGAAAGTTGGAGTCCCGTTTCATGCGCTTTTCCATGGCCATCATCCGTTTCTCAGCCAGGCCCCTGGAGCTCCCCAGCGGAGGTCGCGTCGATAGAAACGGTAGCCGTGTCATAAATCTGCCCGACGGGAGGCGCACCGTGTTGCACTGATAAAATGTCTCGCACTCCTCGTCCAGTGGGTTTGTCCTGGGAGCTGTGGGTGGGTCTTCTGTTGCCCAGAACCTTTGCAGGACCTCCGATAACACGCTGCCGTAGTATATGTTGCTATAATCCGTTGCGTCCTGTGGTCCCCGTACTGGGCCCAATAATGCGTACCCACCTGCGGTACACACGGCCACCAACCCGTTTGGTTGCAGCTCCCGCTTACCGCTCCGCAGCAGCTTCCCGAGGACGTCAGTTCCAAGTAAGACGTCCACCCGTCCGGGAATCGCGAAGTGAGGGTCGGCCAACTCCAATCCATTGGTCAGCTCCTTTACCGCCGGCGGTAACCGTACCGAAGGAAGAACCCCGACCACTTCATCTAAAACAATAGCCGTGGCCTTCACCCGCGTGATCGATGCCGAGTCACCCATCTCAAACAGGAGGTCCGTCTGACCCCTGATGTGAGGCACCTGATTGCCACCTATACCTATTGCGCCATCCCGTGATGGCTCCAACCTGAGGCCCAGCCTGGCCACTAGGCGGCTGGACACGATACAACCTTGTGCCCCCGAATCCAGTAGTGCCCTCACTGGCACTGGCTGTCCATCCGTGCCCCTGACGGTAATCACGGCCGTCGGTAATAATACCGTCACTGGCGGGGTGGGCACGACGGATGAACAGACTGCTAATTGCTAGCAGGGGGCACCTCCCTCCCCTTCTGCTGGAGGGGGAGAGGGCCCCTGGCCCAGGTATGGGTCCCACCCCGGGTAGTACACCCCTCGACCCATCGGTGCCATGCGCGCCGGCTGGTAATAACCCATCGGCATCCGTCCCATCTGCGGCGGACGCGCCATCAAACGTGGGCGCTCTGCGAGGGGTGGGGAGAAGCGACTACTCGGGGGCGGCAACCTGCCCCCCAGCGCGGCCGGGTAAGTCGCGTAGCCCGACTCCCCATGGGTCATCTCCGGGCACCCACCCGTATCTCGGCGCCGATCCCCCCCCCCGCGGAGGAGACTGCGGCATCCGGCGGTACTCCGGAGTCCCCGGTGACCCCCCACCCCAGGAGGGCGGCGACCGCTGGTCTCTGGGTGACCCCCCTCCCCGGGGGGGGGGGGCGACCGTCCACCCAAGGCTGGCTTAGGAGAGGGGGGATGGCCTCCCGATGAGGCCCCGTACCGCTCCCCACTCACAGCCAGGCAGAGAAGTTCATGATGGGCTCCTCCGCATACTCGGCAGTTGGTGGTCTTACTGCATTCACGCACATAGTGTGCGCCTAGGCAGCGGAAGCACAAGTTTCGCTGCTTGACCACCCCCCTGCGCCTCTGCACCCGCTGTGCTCCAAAATCCGCGCACGCGGTGATCGCGTGTCCCCCCTTCCGGCAGAAGGGGCACACCTCCGATTGGAGGGCGTTGTACCGCTGTCCTCCCCGACGGGGCTCCACCGGTTTGGGCCCGACCGTACGCCGGGGTGACGTGGGGGGTTGCGGCGTGGTTGCCCCTTGGCAATCCGCCCGCCTGCACTCACCCTCCAGGAACGCCCTCAATTCATCAAATGTTGGGAGGTGATTCGATGAATCACCCCCATGTGACTGCTCAAACCGCGCCACCACCTCGCTAGGTAACTTGCGCAAAACCCGGTTCACAACAATGTACTTGTTGTCCCCTAGTGACAACTTGAGTCGCTCCAGCGTATTCACCGCCACCGTGACGGGATTAAGGATTTTCGACCTTATTTCGTGTACATTAGTGACCTTCGATATACTAAATATTTTTTCGATGAGCCCATCAATAATTAATCGCCGATTATCATATCGGTCAATTAATAGGCCCCATGCCGTCTCGTAACTGGAATCCGTAATCTCCAAATGAGTCAAAATATCATGAGGCTCACCGCGTAATCTCCCCATCAACTGCGCCATTTTATACGCGGGGGTCAAATCCGTGCGCGAGTGCACCACGCTGTTAAAGATGTCGCGAAACCTCGGCCAGTCGGCATATTCACCACAAAATTCCGGGACATTCACCGGTGGCAACGGCGCCATTAGTGCCACACCACTGGGTGCACGCCTTACCCCAACATCCCCTTTTCGGGCGCGCTCGATATCCGCTGCCGCTTGGATGATACTCATCACCATATCACCGCACTGGTCTACATTGCGTTGCACCACTTCAACAGCCTGGGTCCGACTTTCCCCAGTCTCCTCTTCGTCAATACGGGCCAAATATTCGGCATGCAATTTCAATACCGCGTCATACCTTTCATCTACCTGTCGCGCGCGCGACAACAATGCGTCCTCGCGATCCGTACGACCAATTAACGTAACGACTAATGAAAACCATCTTAATTCCGATTCGACCCTTGACGCGACCGTTTTAACTACTGAGGGAGCCATGGTACCAACCTCGATAACGCGGATCAATAAAATAATATAACCCGAAAACAAATTAATTAATTTGGGTGAATAATTTTGTCCGTGGAACCCCGATTTTCGACAATAACAATCCCTTTTCGTACCAAACGCGACAACTTCAAAGTTATTCACCCAACACCAATATATTACGCAAAGGAAAACAACACTAAATGTATTTAAATTAAATGTATTTTGAGTGAATAATAGTTCAGCGGAACCCCAATTATTAATTACTTATTAATACGTTTCTCCGTATCGAAACGCAACTATATTTACTTTATTCACTCAACTAACATTTAATTGAAAGTAATAACTAATATTCTTATAATTTAGTTACTCTTAATTACGCAAATGCAACTTAACGTTAATAGATTGGAATGCGAACCAAGCGCAATCCACCCTCAAATTTCAATTATGATTTTGATGCTAACTAAATTACTTATTCGAACGTAAATGAATCAAATATCTTTTCTGTGGATATGAACCACGCTTTTGCTACCAAAATTTGATTCCGCCAGACACAAATTGAATTTCCCACGGGCCCATGTGATGGAAAATTATCAAAGCAATCTTGCCTAGCGCGAAACAATGGAACGCGATACGCGCCCTATGTACTTAACCTAACTTGATCTACGTTGCTAACCTGGATGTCAGCTGAATCTCTTCCCGGCCGCAAGTATGTGTTTCTGCTTTGTGTAAAGTGTATGTATGTTTTACTTGCAACCATAAACGACGTCCCGGTCTGCGCCGCCGCCGCTCCGATCTCGTCAGCAAAACACCAAACACAGTTCACACTGTAGTAGTCCTTATATCACTCTAAATAACAATCCTTGGGGCGCCCGAAGCAGCCCACCGTACAAGGAATTGCACCGTATCTCAACACTTTCCGTTAAAGCGTAAACCTTCCAAAAAATCGCCCGAAACCACGGAGGTTATAATGTTCAAGACCCGTTACGTTAATAGCAATGGCGCCGGCAGCGTCCGCCGGCGACAGCGCGCGCGCTCGAAGCGCCACGGAATAAAAGTGAACTAACTGGTTGTGTGGCCAGTGGATAAAAACTATCGGTTCTCAACACATCCCCTAAGCATGAGAAATTTAAAATGACAAAATTTTCATGTTATGAATAAGAGGTATGCGGGTTTTTTTGTAGAATATTCATTCAAAACTGAGAAAATAAACTTAAGTTTTTTGGAAATTCGTCTCCAAAATGGGTCTAATGGGAGGCGAAAGTTCGGGTGAGAAAAGATGAGATTTATTTCGTAAGTCTGGTCATATTCCGTGTGTCAACATACTACTTTCAGGAATTTTTGAAATGTACGAGTAAAGGAGGAAGGTGAAAGTTCATGTGAGCAATATTTTCGTGTATAAACTCTGCATTAATTTTTGGAAAGTTATCTCCTGAACACTAGGATTGAGTGACAAAACTTCGTGCAAAATAAAATTGCATTGTTAGGGTTCCGTACCTCAAAAGGAAGAAACGCAACCCTCAAGGATCACTTAGTTGTCTGTCCGTCTATTGAATAAAATGAAAATTAAAACCATGTAAGTACTGAGGTCTCCTTAATTTGAAGTTGTTAAAAAACCAAACTTCTAAGCTATAACGTAAAAAAAGATCCGGCTATGCTAGAACAAACGTATCGACTCTCAAGGGAATCAAATTTTATAAGGTACTTAGGAATTTACAGTTGGGCTAAAACTATGAATTTTGCAAGTAATACCGTGTCTTACTACAAGTAAGTACCTACTTGGGATTGGGATTGATCTAATACTATATTTCTAATTAAATTAAAAAATAGTCTGTATTTAAAGTAGGTATGTAAAACAGTCTTCCAAAGGTAATGTTAAGTTTCCCACTTAGTACATTTTATCTTTTCCTTAGTAATGTGCAGTGATTTCATAGTTCGTAAGGAACCCTCTGTGCGCGAGTCCAACTTGCACTTGACCGGCTACTTGTATTAACTGAGAATACTGATTTAAACGTTAGAGGAAATTCCTATCAAGGAGATTAAACTTTTGACTATGATTTTGTTCTGTTCATCGGAAAATGAATTGCCCCATGTGTATCTACCACGACGTGATCTAGAAATATATAAATCTACTACCCAAAAATGTATGTACCTATGCGCGCAGATTTCTATTAGTTGTATTATTTTAAGAAACAATAAAACGGGTAGAAAGTTACACAGATAATGTTTCCAGACCCTATGCGAGCGAAGCCGCGGGCAAAAGCTAGTATGTATATAAAATACATATATAGATAACATCCATGACCCAAGAATAAATATTTGCACAAATATTTGCCCCGGCCGGGATTCGAACCCGGGACCGCCGACTCAGTAGGCAGGTGTCTACAAACCGAGCCAAACGCGTCGTCAATAGCTGTATTCTTCCAAAAATCTACCCTTAATACTGACACTCGTGCAAGTACACCTGCCTACCTATCTACCTACCTATAGGTGCAGATATAGGTACTTATTATGATAACCCGTGAATGGGAAATGAATATGTTGTATGAACTTCCGGTTTATATGGACCCTACTAACATGCGTTAATTATATGACGTATAGTGTGGCGCATTTAAACGAAAATTATAACCTAGGCCAAGATGTAATCGCGAAGGAAAACTTTTTTTTCAGTCATGCATTAATATAGTCAGCCCCAAAAGTTTCAAGACTCTTAGACTCTTGTTGAGTACCGTGCGACAAAAGTACTATCTGCACCTCTAGTACAACTATCACACGCGACTATTTCTCGCGCGAGATAATTACCTGTCTCTTTCTGTGCAATAATATGAGAGTGACGGGTAGCGCTATATATGTCGCGCGACAAGAATCGCGAAGCATAGTTGTGCTAGACGGGCTTGTTAAAAGTACTATCTGTTACCTGCACCTCTAGCACAACTGTGACACGCGACTCTTTCTCTCAAGAAATATTACCTATCCTTTTTTGACAGTACTGTTCAAGAGTGACGTGCGATTCTATGTCGCTGTTAAAACATGTACTTATTCTACTCTACTACTCACTTTATTGTGAACGGCAGCCGCACGATGTAAACAACCCTTTTTCATTAGGGCGGGTAAGTAAGTCAGAATTCGTCCACTAGTTGCTCAGTACGAAATCCACCCCCGCGGTAGCGCATCTTATGCCAACATTTTTTTTTATTATAATGTTTAATATTTACGTATAAATTGTGGAATAATAATTACTAAAGTTTTTGGATTAACATTAGCTAAGGTAAGATTAATTAAAAGTGTAGATACAGTACAGACATTAGTGCACTCGAAGCTTATAGGTACACACATACCGACATATACATGCATTACCTACATAATTAAGTAGATAATTATTTCAATGATAACATCTTGGTAAGAGGTTCCATTTTCATCCGGATAATTTCATGCAGTATATACATACTTACCTAGAAAAGGATAGAAACCCTAAAAAGATTGTGTCTATTACTCAAGCATCATAGAGACACTGAAAACGTTAACGGCCCATCGGTTTTCGTTAACGTTTGTTTGTTATTTCTTCATGGAAATGCCCCGATTTTTTTTTTTGTACCGTGGACCTAACACCGCAGATTTGTTTTCATGTTTGAAGGGCTCCAGATAAAAAGAAAACTATCTGCTGTCGTACAAAGGAAAATTATCATTATACAGAGCTTCCAGGCTCTGTTGTGCGAATGATCCACAGAGAATCACGCTGCCGTTCTCTGAAGCGATCAAGGCACTAGCCAGTACTGCCGCGAATGAATTTGTGTACAATGTATAATATAATGTACAATGCGCTACTGCCGAAGCAAACGAGCGACCTCGTCTGCTCTTCCAAGAGCGAATGCTCTTTTGTACTTCTAAGAAAAAGATGGCATTATGAACTCTTGCAATATAATATATAGCTCTGATATCTCCGAAGAAATAGCTAGTTACGTAAACAGTACACACGTATAGCCTTCATAAAGATCAGTTTAAGTAACTATAATGTACCAATCCAAGTGGGACACACAATCCGTGAGCTCTCAGGTAGCGATTCGGTTTGGGTAAAAACTGGGAGGTTCTTACTACAACTGTTTTTTTCTATTCTGTGGATTCTTATCTGAACCAGACAGGTAGAAAAACGATTGCTTTCTGTCAGCTCACGTACTGTACTTGTTGTACAATGATTTTACGTTTTGTTCCTGGAAATAGGATCGTCATACAGCAATAAACAATTAGATTGGTGTTACAACTGTGAAAAGTTTTTTTTCTTAAGTTTTCGACTTTCACTTGACTGTCCTTGCCGTTTTGCATTATCAGCGAAGTCAATAGTGACATTACCAGAAAATACTATTAAATTTTAGGATTGTAACAAAAAATTGGCGGTCTTTAATTTTTGGAATACATACTTAATTTTGGGATAATTGCAGTCTACTGTCCCGAAAAGTAGAACTACTTAACACGAACACATTAATTGTCTGGATTGTCTAGTTGTCGGTCGGATTATATATACTAGCTTAACCAGCGACTTATCAAAACCGAACAAAGTTCGTAAGACAAACGGATGTCATAAAATACTTGACGGGCATATAATCTGTAATTTGATTATTTTTGCGGTCTGAGTCACGACACGGTTCGCGTGTCACCCCGCCCCAGCCGCGATGTAGATACATCACTTCATCCTCCCCTGCAGGTTCGAATTACCAAAGTCAATTATGCTTTCTTACCCCTATTGTCTGTTCTATATTGTATGTTGAATCGTGGTAACTCACAATGGGTTTCATAAGAAGGCTTAAAGTTACTCAAAGGGCAATGGAGCGAGCTATGCTCGGAGTTTCCTTGCGGGATCGCATCCGAAATTATTAGATACGCAACCTTGGATGTCAATATAGCTCAGACAGTTGCCAAACTTAAGTGGCAGTGGGCGGGGCTTGCTTACCTCTATTAGGTAATGGGGAATAATTATTTTGTTTTTAACGGTGGAGATCTGAATATTCAACTGATGAAGTTACAAAATAACTACTTACCTACAGCTAACAAAAGTTTTAAGTAAGATTCTTAAGAAATAAGTGTAGTAAGTTTGCCTGTAAAGTCTCAAGTTAATTATAATCCTCGCTGCAACCGTTTGCTGCATTATGGGGATCATGCCGCGATATTTCATGCCATTGCATGAATAATACCACGGTAATGAGGGCGGCTACCGAAGCCGAAGTTATGACGCCCCCTCTCCCCTGCTTGTTCGTGCACGTAACGGGTTACGTGATACGTCATTCCCATTTCATAATTACCCATGTCTCCAGCTACGTCTAAACTTTTATAAAATTCTAGATCTGTATTGAAAATCCGTTCCACGGCGAGGGTCTATATTTGAGGAAAAATAATAGCGCGATGCTGGATCGCCTTTTGTTTTGTACTGGCGGCCGTAGCCATGCCAGTCTTGCGCAATCTCTTCGTCATGATTTCTTAGTCCTCTCGTCGTATGGATATCCAAAGATTTTAACACTTTTTACCCGACCATGTGAAAAAAAAAACTTGGATAAAGTTGCGGGCGCCTTCTACTTTGACGACGCGGTTGGCGCAGTGGTAAAGCAGCTGCCTACTGAGCCGGCGGTCCTGGGTTTGAATCCAGGCAAGGGCAAATATTTAAGTGATGAACTCGAATATTTGTGCCTGGGTCATGGATGTTCTATATGTTTAAGTATTTATTTACCTATATAAGTATGTATATCGTCGTGGGTGCCGTGAAGCGGTGGTAGCCTAGTGGTTAGGGCATGCGACTTTCAATCAGGAGGTCGCGGGTTCGAACCCGGCCTAACCAATGAGTTTTTCGGAACTTATATACGGAATGTCATTTGATATTTTCCACTCGCTTTTCGGTGAAGGAAAACATCGTGAGGAAACCACCTTAAGCCCAATAAGGCCTAGTTTCCCCTCTGGGTTGGAAGGTCAGATGGCAGCAGTCGCTTGCGTAAAAACTAGTGCCTACGCCACATCTTGGGATTTAGGTAGCCGACCCCGATTGAGAATTCATTCTCTACAAAGATATGGGACAAAGGCTAAGAGGATGATGAAGTATCTACGAGTATATCGTCGTCTAGTACCCATTACACAAGCCTTCTTGAGCTTAATTTGGGACTAGGTTGATTTGTATGAGGTTGTCTGATATTTATTTATTATTTATTTATTCTAACTGAGCGTGTAGGTAAGCCATCGAGAACGTCGTTAGAAATACAATCAAATCACAATGCTATAGGTATTTTGGCCCGTGTCATACGAAGACTCTGAAACTAGAATCCTCATCCATCCATACTGACGGGCGATGTAACGATAACCCCATGAATGGTCGTGGCTCACGGAAGCGGCCCTCGTTCTACCCGTCGCATCGTTGGTATTATCTGATCACGGCAAACGGAGTGCAATTTGTTACGGTTACGGATATTGGGGCTCGTTTAGGATTTTGGGTCATCAGTAGTTAAATTTAAACTTCAAAAATGTAAGTCTATTTATCTACGATTTTGAAAATATCACCTCTTCACTATCACTACATAGTATAAAATAAAGTCGTTTCTGTCTGTCTGTCCCTAATGTTCGTGCCTAAATGTGATGTATGCTTCGGTCTTTAAAACTGGCAACGGATCTTGATGCGATTTTTTTAATAGAAAAGTTTATTATATGTATAATACATGCCTAATTTATCAGCGTAAGAAATTTAAGTTACTCTGGCACCTAAGCAATGTTAAGTTTGCAGTTGTATAATACCTACATACCCTGCTTGCCCTGTAGTCCAGTATAGATAGGTACGTTTTTGTTTATTTACGTCATCCTAGGCTTCAAGTAGCCGCGTAAAATCTCACTTACTGGCCAAGGCATGATGTGTAAAACCTTCGACAAACCAGGGGCTCACCTTCAGTTCGGGCCACAAACACCTGCGATCTGGGACATTCACGACACAAATTCACCGCCCTAGGTATGTAATGTAGGTATTTTTTTATTCGAAGGCCACTCTGCTGCATCGTCAGCTGCATCGCGCTGTTAAGATTTTTGCTAAAATAATGACCCCTCTAAAAAAAACTGTTATTCAATACAATTTTAGAATTTTATAAGTTGTGAGGTGAATCCATCCATGCTGAACGTGATCCTCTCAAAGGCTAACTAGATATTTAAAGTCTATTAAAAACCACTCACTTGCTTATTTACTCCTACTTACCTACTTACTACTCTGACTCAGTGACCCAAAGAGGATCTTGGCGTCTGACACAAGAGAACGCCATTCTTCTCTGTTTTGCGCCTTTTCCCGCCAGTTAGGGATATTTAGCCGCACAGATCCTTCTGCACTTCATCTTTCCAGCGGTATCTCGGGGGCCGACCGGACGTTTTCCACTCGGTCGCCCCTGAAACGCTCTCTTTACGGCCCGACCGTCTCCCATCCTCTCCAGGTGACACAGCCAGCGGAGTCGTGTGGCTTTGATTTCGCCAATTATGTTGGGTGCCAGCTCTTCCAACTCCTTATTCTTTCTCCTTCTCCAGCTGCCATCCTCATTTCTTATTAGTCCCAGAATCTTTCGCCAGATTTTCCTTTCTGCTACTAAGAGCTTATTTTCTTCCTTTTGAGTCAGTTCTTATTTACTCCTACAAGCCACAAACCTTAGGTTCAACACGCTAGTTCCATAGTACCTACTTATTACTGTGTATGAAGTTATAGTAATTTATTAATTATTATAATTACGAGTGCGAGTACAATAATTAAATTTCTGGCTTCCTGAAAAACAATCCTTTCACACCTATATATACATCACGTTGCAACCATCATTCTCCTATCGTTTGATCTATATCTACGTATCACCTTATATGACTACACAGCGACAAACGCGACCACAAGGTAAAGCCATAAAAACATACAGTAGGTACCTAACACGCAAAAGCGGTGCATTGCAAAACATCGATTGGCAGAAAATAAGCGCACTTAAACTTTTATAACTTACTTGCTCATTGGCTAAGTTGAGGGATAATTGGCCAATCGAGCGAAGCGAGTAAGGAGTCTCTGTTTCAGCCTCGCCAAAGTTTCTTTGTTTTGTATTTTGAAAATGACTCACATGCCACATTGCTCTCAAGCTCAATTGATTCTCATGAAATTTTGTAAGTAGGTACGTTCGATAAGTATACAGTGTGTTACCGCCATGTAGGCTTTTCTTAAAGTAGAGTAAAGTAACATAGATCTTTAACGTATCCATGACCTTAATTTAATTAATTAACTTAAATTCAGGCTTTATTAACTTTCTAACAAACTTTTAATTGCCAGTAATGTACAGTAAAGTAAATTGACAAGTGAGTGTTAAATGACAGCGTGATATGAGTAACGACAATTACGCTGTACACCCTCTACATTGAATGTGCGGATTTAAGAAATTTAATTGTGCAGTTAATTCACATAATTATGATTAGCTAATACATGCAAACAATTACTAATGGATCATATTATTATCAGTTTTAATAAATGCCCGCATGCCGGTAACAGGCTGTATAGATCTTTTTGTCGATTCAGTTTATCAAAATTTCTAAATGGCGGATATATGGGGGGTATAAAACGTAATAAATAACAAATTTCAGCCATTTCGACGACGACGCGGTTGGCACAGTGGTTAAGCAACTGCCTACTGAGCCGACGGTCCCGGGTTCGAATCCCGGCAAGGGCAAATATTTGTGTGATGAACACGAATATTTGTGCCTGGGTCATGGATGGTCTATGTATTTAAGTATTTATTTATCTATATAACAATATCGTCGCCTAGTAGCCATAACACAAGACTTCTTGAGCTTAATTTGGGACTAGGTTGATTTGTGTGAGGTTGTCTGATATTTATTTATTTATTATTTCGAAACAAACTCGCGATGTCTACAGCTCAGCGCGAGCCAGTTCAGGGGGCTCTTTGAGCTCGCAGCTCTTGCTCTGGTCTGGTGGCTCACATGAGCCACTAGTATTATACATACATATTTACGTAGATACCTACCTACATATGTTCTATATAAAATATTACGTTGAGCTTGTTTTGAGCCCACCAGTCCCGTCCCACCCCAGTCTTAGCGGTTTACTAGACGATTTGTCAGCGCACTTGACAAGCAAAACAAGGTATCTATGTCGTGGGGCTGCCTTTAGCTAATATTTGACTAATCCGTAATATTCTATTCTGAATATTTGCCAAGGTTGGGCTGGCACTTTACCAAATTTTAGGGAGTTTTATGTAAACCTATAAAAGTAGCGTAAGTACGTTGTTTCCACAGATAATCTAGTTAAACATGCGATACGAATGTTTAAGTTACTATATTTAACCATTGAAACGTTTAATTCCTTATCGCTAATGAATGTATTAAAAGCGCTCACTGCACACAGAGAGGTCTCCCCAATTAAAATTCGCTGGTCCTGCGCCACCTAAATATTTTTAGTTGAGTTTTGATATGACATCGTCAAATTCCATTCCACTGTCCTACATCCGCTTCAATTGTTATTGCAGGGACAAACAAGAATGGGGGGGTAATAAAGAGTCCTATGAGAATTATGCAATACTATATAGCTGCTCCGCGCGGTGTTACCCGCACAATCCACGGGAACACAATTTTTTTTGGGATAAAAAGTAGCCTATGCGTTAGTCCTAGGTGTCAGCTACCTTCATACCCGAAATTGTTCCAAACGTTTGAGCGTGAAGAAGTAACAAACATACACATATACTTACAGTCGAGGAATGAAATGGTTCATGAATCATGATCGTCACCCAACCTTAACTGTTACATAAAGTCGAAAAGTGACGAACTTTTTGTTCCTCGACTATACCTAATCAAGTACCTACATGTTTCAGCATGGGGCGAGGCAAGGAGCCCGAGATACCGACGAGCAACCCCGTGGAGGCGAAGAAGCACCGCGATGAGTCATCCGGACATCTCAAGAATGGGAACTACCAGCGGGCGCTTACATCACTAAACAAGGTACCGTAAAACGGGGTTACTTTAAAATGCAGGGGCTACTTTGGAAAAGTGTTTTTACGCCATATCCTTATTTTTTTACTATTTGTGGCAATGCAATACCTACCTTCAACAATGACCTAACCTTTTACTTCATTTGCTCAATCGCACTGTGAATATTTGTGTTTTTATAATCATTTTAAATCTATCAAAGTAGCCCCAAATTTTCCTAAAGTTACCCCGTTTTACAGTAATCAGATGATTTCAGTGGGCCTGCGATGGTCATGTTAATGACACACTAGCTGCGCCACGCGATGTTACCCGCTCATCCCATAGAAACACTACATTTTTTCGAGATAAAAAGTTAGCTTATGTGTTAATACAGGGTGTCAGCTACATTCATATCAAAATTTATCAAAATTGGTCCAGCAGTTCGAGCGTAAAGAAGTAACAAACATACACACAAACACACTCACAAACTTTCAACTTTATAATATTAGTTGTGCTTTAGAATATTATAAGATGACACATAAATAAACTATTAGTCTGAGAGAGAGCTGTGTCTACAGCTCGAGAGTTAGTTTCAAAATTGCCGAATTATTTAATTATTGTTTACGTTTCTAAACCCCATAATTATCGGAAAGTATCTGGACATCCAAACATAGTGACATACGAAAGAATTTTGGGCCAAGCTGAAACGGAGACGCTTCCTCGCTTCGCTCACTCAGTCATTTGTCTCATTGTGACAAATGCAACCATCATTCGCCCTCAGATTTGAGATACGCCGTTTCATGAAATCAATAGGCTATTTTACATCTCCAAAATACATGGTTCATGTAGGATAGTGTATTTAACGCGATAAAAGCCAGTAATAAATTAAGTGCAAATAAATTCGCTCCCTATGTAGTGGTGTACCACTATACAGTCAGTCAAGAAAGTGTGTACCACTTCTGGACCTTAATACTCATAGTAATAGTGGTGTAGACCAAAAGGTAGCTATTTCATAACATAAAAAATATAAAAATATATATTTATAATCATTCGACTTGGATCGTCCTTATTTTTTTATATTAGTTAGAGAATATTAAAGACAATGGCAAATTAATGTCTATGTCTACGGCTCTGCGAGCCATTTTCTTTCAAATCCGAAACACTGCCTGTATTTTTAAGTGGATAATTTTATATCCGATTAATATCTTTACTATCCAGTTTTATGTATCTACATGGAAAACATACGTGAATTTAATGTCCCATTAAGATATTAGTCAGTTTTTATTACCTACTCGAAAATATTGTGCCGTCGCTGAAGGCATGAGATGGCCATACGTGTTCGCCCCTGGCTACCGCGCGCTTCACTACACGGTGCACGGGTGGCGAAGTGGGTGCGAAAACACATTCAGTCGCTATGGTGACGCCAGCTCAGGCGTCAATACCATCGCCTCTTCACACGTCTCGCGTTACATAAGAGAGATAACCAACAAAAACTATGGCCAACGATGATAATGCTAAGGCTCTTGCGCGATCCATCCTAGGGCCCGCTAAAGACGCCGACTTCCTTGCCAGCTTCGTCAGAGTCGGTGCAGGAGAAGAGGAGGAAGAGGACGCGACTCCCAAAGCATCCATCAGCAAGCGAGCGCCGCAATCCGCCGATAAAAACCATGAAGCCATCGAAGAAGAGAAACATTCTGCGAAGGAGAGGAAAGAGTCTCCCAAACCAAGGAAAAAGAATGCTAAACGCAAGCAGAAGCGGGAAAGAAGACGACGAGAGGAGGAACTTTACACAGACAAGGACCGAGCTGCGGCAGTCGTTATGGGATCCAAGGACATCAAGCAGTCGCTGTGCATAAAGGATAAGGCAGAAAGAAGCAGCTTGTTGCAGCTGCCTGAAGAAGCCGATTCTGGGACGCTGCTAGCGCTTGCTCGAGCTGAAATGACTAGGGAGAGGTTCAGGACTGCCATTACTTTTGTCAATAAGGTATACTTACTAGGCATTCAATACACAAAATAAATCAGTCATAGTCCATTACCTACAAAAAGTACGGGTATTTGAGTCATATATTTACAAGTGCAATGTTACTGAACAGTACCTAATGACCACTTGTCATTTGATTATTGAAAATCTGTTTTATTAAAACGTTTGAAAGGCAAAAGTATACAAGACTCTTCTTCTTCTTCAGCCCTATTCCGTCCTGCAGTCCGTCTGCAGGCCACAGGTTCCCTCTTTCCATGCCATTTTCCACGGTCTTGTGCTGCTCTCTTTCATATCTTCGCTGCTGTTCTAGCTATGTCGTCGCTCCAACAGGCAGTAGACATTGTGCAATGCAAATCTTGTAAATATTCCATTCTCTTTTCACAGGCAATAGAACTGGCTCCAGAAGAAAAGGCAGCATACGTGGCCCGCAGCAAATGTCATCTTCTCCTTGGAGAGCCGCGCGCCGCGTTGGCTGACGCTGAGACGGCGCTGACCCTAGACCCGAAACACGGAAAAGCGCTCCTCCACAAGGCCGAGGCGCTGTACTACTGCGGCGAATTCGAGATGAGCCTCGTGCATTATCACAGGGGCTTGCGCGCGAGGCCCGACTTGAACGAATTTAGACTTGGAGTACAGAAGGCACAGGTATGAGATCATTTTGATTCAGAAGTGCCAACGTTTTCTCACCGACGCTTAAAAGGGCTCTGACTCTAGACCCTAAGCGCGGAAAGGCTGGACTCCTCCACACGGACGAGGCCCTGTACAACTTCGGCGAGAGTACTCCAGGTCTACACTCGTTTTATGAGAAGTTTTACCAGACGCATTACCTGCTAGAATAAAGCTGCAGCAAAAATAAACACAAAAAAATATTGATTGAGTAAATGCTTAAGTAAGTTACGCAATGGTCAAGTACATTCCTGTCAGCCTTATATTAGGAATGTCCTTAAATCTATGGAAAATGCAGAATACAGCCCGACAAAGTTAGAATCACCAGCAATTATTGTACAGCGTCGTAAAACCCGATTTAACGGAGATGCCATGACTTTTGCACGACTTTGCGCGACGGTGTAGGTAGTGTGTCTCACTCACTCCTATGGCCGCTGCGCTCGGATCTTTCGCTTAACCGCTCGTCCCGCCGTCGGCCGCGCAAAGTCGTGGTATCGTCGTTATACTGGCCTGAATCAGGCTCATGGAATACTGACCATACTCGCTATCTCTTCATTCCGTCTCTCATCACTGAGGATCGTGATCACTGGCTGGTGTTGCCTTAATAATCTGTCTCCATCGGTCCCGGTCCATCGTTGCCCTCACCGCCTGGTGGAATTTACTTAGTCAGAGACGAGAGAGACCCGCTATAATACTGAGCAACTGATATTTTCCAGGAGGCCATTGAAAACACGATAGGAGCGGTCAAGCCGGTGAAGAAGACAGCCAAACGGACTCGTTCTAAGTCGGCGCGCCCGGTGCTGGGACAGCTCATGTCAGACAAGCTCTACTTGGAGAACCTGCTGAAGAACCCAGACCTGGCCATCGCCGATCGGAAGAACAATATCGTGACGCAACAGGCAGAGGAAGCTCTAAGGTTCTTGGAGAATAGAGAGGAGTTCTGGAGACAGCAGCAAACCTTATAAGATTAGTACTAAAAGTTTTTATGAGCCGCTTTTGGATAACCCTAGCAATTATGGTGATGCTCATTTTCTCTGTTCTATTATTTAGTTAAATTTATACAGACTAGTGTAAGTAGGTATATAGATTACGTTCACTATACGCTAGTCCCGTTTATGCAGATATCTTGTGAGTTAAGTTTTGTTACACGGGACCTTAGTCTAGTTTCTACATTTTAGTTTCCACAGCACTATCTGGACATCCTTAGTTATTCATCAATTATGGATGTCTGGTAATCATCAAATTGATCACGTAAATAGAATATAGGGAATTGTGTAGGTGTACCTAGATACTAAAATATAAAATATATTATAATTATTTATTTGTTTAAATCAATTACAGTCTACAATCAATTTCGTCTTGTATGGATTTCATACTATTTTATGGTTAATTACTTACTTACTTCTATTCTATTCTATTTTTATATAAAAAAATAAAAAAAAAATGGCGTCTGTCCATTGGAACAATTTTGCCAATGTCAAGGTTGTAAGAACGTTGTACGGTGACTTGAGCTTTTTGTAAAGTGATAGCGATTTACAAAAAACCACACGGACTATCGGGCCTTGACCCAGGAAGGGCTATGAACGCTTCAAGTTGAATTCTTCATTAGCTATTCACTCATACGTTAGATCACTGCACAATACGCTATCAATACTACACATTGAACAACAAAAATGAATAAATAATGAAGAGCGCAACTTAAACGCATGCGGCCATCTTAAGTCACGAACCGGAAGTCTACTTACTTACTTACTCTTTTCGTCCGACATACCTCAGTGCCTCAAGACGTAAGTCTTCAACCAATGTGTGTTACCAGTGATGTCAAATTCGGTAATAACATAATAAATACGTCGAAAAAACACGATCGGAATCCTGATTATGATGACTGTCGGTATTTACTTAACATGTACAATTTGCGAGGTCATTTATAATGCAAATATATACATACGCTAACATTGCAGCCATTTGTAACAAATTCAAATTACCCATCGTTTTCAACAACAAAGAATTACCAACATGAAATGTATATAATGATATGTCTAACCGTAGTACAAATATTGTGAGGGGATTACCTCAGCACAGGAAGTGTGCTCTTTTGTTAGCGTCATATAAAATTTCCGGCGGGCGGGTGCGCCTTACAGTTCGTCTAGCACTGTGGACAAACATGGTTTACTATATTTTGGCCTTGTTCGCGTTTGCGATTCCACAAGTAAGTATAATGTCATTCAAATAAGCTATGTATTTGACAAATTCATGACTCTCCCACGGGCGCGGGCGCCAGGGACGTACGTAACGGGGGTGAAAAGCAGGGTACGTGCGTTTGAGCGTCCCAAATAAATACAGTACGTGAGCTGTCAGAATGCGATTCGTGTTTTATACCTGTCTCGCTCGCTCTTAAGCAAACCGGATAAGAACCTCTGTGTTCACTAAGGCGGATCATTTTTCTAAACTTAAGAAATCCTTTAACGATGGGTGCGGATTTGGTGCTCTATAGGGTTCAAATGAAGTAAAAAACATTTTAAAAAATATTAAATCATGGGAAGTGCATCCACAACGCTATCAAACATATAAAAAACGAACGATGTTTGCACCTGAAGCTACGAAAAAAAACTAAATGCTCAAAATAACAGTTTTATTTTATAATATTTAAAATAATAAATAAATAAATAAATAATAAATAAATATTAAGGGACAATCATACACAAATCGACCTAGTCCCAAACTAAGCAAAGCTTGTACTATGGGTACTAGACGACGATATACATAATATATAAATACATATATAGATAACATCCATGACCCAAGAACAAATATTTGCCCCGGCCGGGATTCGAACCCGGGACCGTCGACTCAGTAGGCAGGTGTCTACCAACCGAGCCAAACGCGTCGTCAAAAAAAAAAAATGTAATGTAAATGTGTCGTAAAAAAAGATACAATGTTCAAATATAACACATTTGCTATGAAACCTCATCGATTTATGAATGAAAATAGGTCTAATTTTATGAAAAACGAATAAAAAGTTAATAATAACAAAATACAATAATATACATGACCAATATAGTACTAAATAGTTAGGTTCCAAAACACCGTTTTTAAATGTATATTTTTAATTACTTTCAATCGCTTTGTGGAGGCACTTGATTTTTTTTTCATTATTTGTCTAAGTATAGCCTTCACAAGAAGCATCAAAATCGCACCCATCGTTTTCAAAAACCATGAAAAAAAAAGATTTTCATACATTGAGCGATCCGCCCTAGTGTTCACCCAAACCCGAATGGCAATCTGAGGGTTCAAGGACTGCATATGCTTTTTCATCTCCCCTGTTCGGAAAGTGTCATTTTCATGAGTAGGTAGCCGGGTGGAAAATAGCTTTTCCATCCCTAGGGTGGAAAGTAATTTTTTTTTAAATGCCACGGAGTCAAAGATATTTTCCGTCTAGATGCACGTCGTGACCAACTAAATTAGGTACAATCTAGTCGGCCGTGGGAAGTGGCATTGAAAAAAGGTCTACATAGGTTAGATATAGGCAAGCTTAATTTATTTATATCTAATTATTAAATGTAAATTTCCCTTATATTCATAATATACATATATATAATCCGTCCCACATTTATTGATAGATCGTAGATTTATTTAAAAAATAAAATTGAAACCAATGGATTGTTTTTTTTTTTTACTTTTTAAATGCTAGCGGTACGTATATCTTAACTTTTTTTATCTATTAAAAGTAAGAAGAATGAAAGTTTGCAGTAGAAAAGGCGGGAACACGAGATTAAATATAAATACCGTGTCTTTAATTGATTATTTGTTAAAAATGACATGGACATTAATATAACTCACTCTTGACCATATATATGCGTGTAGTATTTTATTTTCCTCGCAGTCGAAATGAAAAGTAGAGTGTTTAACTCGGGTGAAATTACCCATTTCACCCTCGAACTATTGGCGCTCTCACTTCGTTCGAGTGCCAGAAATATCTCGGGTGCAATGGGTCACTTTCTACCCTTGGTTAACAATCTACTATTAACGATTCGCACCCAAATTCTAGCCTAACTTTGACACGGGAACGGGACTATATGGTACGGCAAATATTGTCTGTCCCTTTATATTCAGTTCAGTATAGCGCGAGAGATGGGTGTTGCTATGTCCCATCGACGAGCGAAGCAAGTGACGAACCAATCAGAACCAATGGCGTATACAACCATCACCATATTGCAAGCTAGTGTCCAACTGATATGTACTCATAGCAAGCAGAACTGCCAGAAGAGGCAGAAAACGTACCTAATCAAACATGTTTGTTATAATAATACAAAATACAAATACTCTTTATTGCACACCTCCAACATCAAGGAATATACAACACATCATGAGATACATTTAAATAACAGGCAGAGGTAAACAACAGGCGGTCTTATCGCTATATAGCGATCTCTTCCAGACAACCTTTAATAAATGATCGTCTAACCGATTTTCGGTTCAAAGATTATTTATTTTTCTCAAAAGAATTACAATTCACTTATATGAGAAAAACTTACAATAACTTACAACTATATATATACACAGTGAGCGAAATGCATTATAATACAATAATACGTAAGAAAGTAATAATGCAATAATACAATAATAATTGTCGCTTTATACAAAATCACAGTTTAACATTGGAGACTTTTAGTAAGGTGGGTAGATATTAGCAGTGCGACTTGGAGCGCCCTGCGTAAGCGCATCGCTTATCTTTAACTGGGACCAAAGATCTAAAGCGCGCTGCGGCGACTTACTCCGAGTACGCTCGCAATATATTACTCATTATATACCTATGTCCTTTTTTATTATTATTATTATTCGTATATTTTTATTTTTATTTTGTAGGGCAATATATTTTAATGAAATTATATTACTTATATTTATATTTTGAATATTATTTTAATCACTAAGTAGTTATCAACATTTTATTGTTAATTATGTCTGATTATTTTAAATTAAGGTATTATTATTATTATTATTATTATTTATGTTATTATGTATTTGTTAGTTATTCATATAATAATATATTACAATTTAAGAGCATTGTTGAAAGCACAGAATTATTTTATCCATATAAAACAATTAGTATTTTCTATTACAATAATTATAGTATAAAAAATTCAATTCATTATTATCTTTACATCACACATTTAATTTGTACTGTTTATCTCTATTCTATATTATTTAAAACATGCTTTTTTAGTTGCCGCTTAAAATAATAAAATGATTTTGTATCTTTTATTGCTTTGGGTAATTTATTATATAATTTAGCACCTTCATTTAGGATACATTTTTTACCATAATTAGTTCTCGATGAACGTAGTATTAAGTCATTGGAATTACGTAATTTGATTTTCTGTACAAGGTATTTCTTTTTAAAACTGATTTGACTCGATATATTTTTATTTAGTATTTTACGAATTAAAATACAAGTGTAATAAGCATATGTTTGAGTAATATTCATAATTTTTGTTTCACTGTATATTAGTTTAGTTGATGTTAAATAGTTATAATTAAACAATACTTTTACTAACTTATTTTGAGCTTTCTGTATTATATCGAGATTTGATTTGGCAGCGGTACCCCATACTTCAATTAAATAATCGATATGTGGCTTAACGAGCGAGTTATATATTATATAGCGAACTCGTATTGGAAGACTGCGAACGATACTTCTTAAAGCACCTGTAAGCGATGTTAATTTTGATTTCACCTTTTCAATATGTGGTTTCCAGCTAAGGTTTTTGTCTAGAGTAAGGCCAAGATATTTCTCTTTTTCAACTTTCTGAATTGGTTTATTATTAATCTTTAAAGGATTAATGTTCGATATTTTTTTATTTTTTGCTGCGAAGATGATATAATTCGTTTTATTTATGTTGATTGTTAGAAGATTAGATTGAAACCACATATTGAGTTGGTCCAGGTCATTTTGTGCTTCTGCCATGATACTTTCGACTGAATTTCCATAGTAAAACAGGCACGTATCATCCGCATACAAAGTTATTTTTCCTTTAAGCCCAAGGTCACATATATTATTTATGTAAATAAGAAACAATAGCGGCCCTAAAATTGATCCTTGAGGAACACCGCATGTGATGGTTCTGGGATCACTTTTATGATTCTCTATTTTTACTATTTGGGAACGATTGAGGAGATATGATTTAATGATATGAAATGCTGGTCCAGTAATGCCTATGTCAGTTATTTTCTGCAAAAGTATGCTGTGGCTAACGGTATCGAAGGCTTTTTTTAGATCTATAAAAACCCCCAATACAATTTGTTTTTTATCTATGTTGATTTTTATTTCTGTCACTAGATCCATTGTTGCCGATAGCGTGTTAGATTTAGGCCTAAAACCGTACTGTTTCTCATTTAGGTAATTTATTGACAATAAGTGGGCTTCGAGGCGATTGTATAAGGCCTTTTCAAAAAAATTTGATACAACAGGAAGAACTGAAATTGGTCGGTAATTATTAGGGTCACTTTTTTGTCCTGCTTTATAGATTGGTGTTACTTTCGCTAATTTAAGACTATCTGGAAAATTACCAGTTTCAAGACATTTATTAATACAGTTTGTTATTTCCTCGAGAATTAAGTACTTGATACATTTTAATGTCTTGGTGGATATTTGATATATTCCGGTGCTAGTGTTTTGCTTTAAGTTATTTATTATGTTAAGAACTTCATCGGTACTAATTGGATTAAATTTTTGCAATTCTATTTTGTTTACTACGTTAACACTAGTATAAGTTTTATTATTATGGTATTTTAAGGGTATGGCATCTGCTAAGGTTGAACCAATAGTTGAGAAAAACTTATTAAATATTTCACACATTTCCTTAACATCTGTAGTAATCCTAGAACTACATGCATCTTCAAGTTTAGCAGGAACAGCATTTGCCTTTTCTTTATTTGCCGCTAAGTTGTTTATCAATGTCCACATTTTTGTAGGTTTGTTTGTGCATTCCATAAATGCTTTATAATAATAGCTATGCTTAGCAGTTTGGATTAGTTTTCCAACGGCATTCCTCTTCTGTATAAAATTATGCTTTAATCCTTCATCTTTCGGGTTACGTTTAAGTTGCTGCCATAATCTGTTTCTGTTGTTAATTTCATCAATGATTCCTTTGTGTATCCAATTTTGTTTGGGGGCGTTCATTACTTTACTCTTGGTAGTCTTATTATTATTAATTGCCGTTATCAACTTTTCTTCTAATTGCCTGTAGCTATTGTTTATATTTTCACTTTTAGAGTCCTCAATACTTTTATAAAATTTGGAATAATCTACTGCCTCGTAGGTAACCTTGTTTCTAGAACCAGACTTGCATTGTTTAACTTCGAAATAAATCTGCTTGTGATCCGATATGGCAGATTCTATGATAGCGAGGTGGAATTCATTTTCCTTTAAATTGGAACAGACATGGTCTAATATGGTCTTTGTGGTGCTAGTCTCTCGTGTGCAATACTTTTCATCTATGTGATTGAGTATTCTATACCCGTCTTCTGTCATTGTCTTCCTGTAGTTATTTATATGGTTTTCTGAGCTTAGTAGGTTGAGATTAAAATCACCAAAAACTAATGCTCTTTTATGTTTTTGAAGTTGTGTTGAATAGATATTTAAAAATGTATCGATGCTTTCACGATTTGTTCTGTATATAACACCTACATCAATGCAGAATTTACTTAAATGGATCCATAGGTAGTGATTGTCATTACTACAAAGCTCTTCAACTAAGTGATGTTTCAGACTATTATGTGCGAATAGTGATACTCCTCCTCCTCTAGAATTTTGTCTGTAGTTATAGTAGTGTGTATATCCAGGAAGTTGGTGTCTACGAGCTTCTTCATCGGACTTTATCCATGTTTCCGTTATGGCAATTATATAAATGGTGTTATTTATCGATTTTATGACGCAGCAAAGTTCATCAATCTTGCCAGATTTCACTATACTTCGCATATTAGCATATAGGCATGTGAGAGCTCCTTTATTAACTTTTAAGCCAGCGTAGTTACTTAACACCTGGTATGTTACGTCGTCCGTTTTTAAATCCTGAGTGTTATTCTTGTTATTAGGCGCTATTCCTTGAAGTTTTTTGACGTTTTATGGACGATTTTGGGGACATTTTTAACATATTTTATGCACAAAGACGTTTCACCTTCCGCGATTCGTCGTTCGAGCTCATTTTTTACTGTCCGAAAGTAAGTCTGCTGCTGAGGAGTCTGATCGCCAAATATTTTGATATTGTTACTGTTATTTTTGTTTCTATTTTGTAGTATGTTTGTAGCTTCTGTGTGTGATGTAAAACATACCTTAATATTCCTGTTTGTATTTTGCTCGTACCTTCCAAGACGAATGATATTAAGTGGTTCCGGGCAGTTGTTACTTATGGTTTTCAGAATTTCCATCACTTTTTCTTTATCTTTTGTCTGCCTTTCCTTGGGGTCAATTGACTCTATTTCGGGTAATCCAGCTATTATTATATTTTTCATTCTGATGCTGCGTTCAAAAAATTCACTAATTATATGTTCACAATTTGTGGATCCTGAGGTCACAGGTGATGCTTGGTTTATTGTTTTTAATTCGCGGATCTCTGTATCGAGCACCTTAATCTTATTATCTAATTTTTGATTTGTTTCCACAACATTGGCAATTTCTGTTTTCATTTTATTTTGCTCTATAACCAAGTTATTCGTAACGCTTTTAATGTTTGCCATTTCCTCTTTAATGACGGAGACATCTTGTGTCAGTTTGGCAAAGTTTTCAACTTGCGTTTTGTTTGCAGTTTTTATATAAGACATCATTTCACTCATCTGTTTACGCATTTCCGTTAATTCTGATTTTATATGGTCGTTATCATCCGTCTGTTTCCGTTTATTTCGAAACGTTACTTGTGAGAATTCTGACGATTCATTATAAAGTGTTTTGCTGTTCAACTCAGGAACTGAGCCACTACGCTCGGCACTCAAGCCACTTCCAGTCGGTGAGCTCAGTTGATTCATGTTTAAATGTGACGTACTCACGTGCTGTAGCCGGAATCGTATGCTGTGTTGTGTAAGCAGGACGAAAAATATCGCCAGTACAGAGCCCGTTCTTTTTACCCAAGGTGAGGAAGAGCGGTCACGACGGTAGATATCGATGCACGCAGGGTTAAAACGCCGTAGATAACGAAAACTTGCACGATTTAAATTCAGTACTAATTGATTAATATCAGGGTTGTGAACTGTATGAACTTCCTTTTTTAAATTTATTTTAATTATTCGCGACACGTCTGCTCTGCTCTATGCGCTCACTGCTCCATTTTAACATCTTTAAGCTTGACCCAACGCGTTTTGTGCATTGGCATTTCTTTAGAAGTAGGCATTCAGTTCACGAGCCGTGTACACAGTACTAATTCAAGTGTCTGGCACACGCTACAAACAAGTCTATACCGGGTGTCCCAAGACTATGGGACATCAAGGGAAGGTACCTTAAATATCGTAGATAGGATATTTTGCTGAAAAAAGACTACGTTATTTTTAAAAGTCAGTACCTTCTTTCAGCAAAATATCCTATCTACGATATTTAAGGTACTTTCCCTTGATGACCCATAGTCTTGGGACGCCTTGTACAGCGGTGGCGGCAGCGACGAGCGGTAGCCATAGGAGTAAGCGAGACACTGCACTCGGGCCTTCCGCCACCGATATCCTAGGAGACCAGAGCTTTAGCCATATCAGAAGGGCCAGCATATCTTACCGTGTCGCGCCACTCAGCAGCGGCTGTCTTGCTCCTACGGTATTGAAAGGATAGTGATAGGTAGTATTTGTCGTTCGACATAGTCGCGTATCAAAGTTGTGCTAGGGGCAGATCAATTCAACTACAGTTTGTGAAGTTCAAGGATAGGTAGACTAAGCACATTGGTCAAGGCGTTTAGCCAAGCTGGACAGCAATGAAGTTGGGAAAGAAAGTAATCGTTAATGAAAAGATCGCTAATGAGTGTTCTGATTTTAGATATCCGCAAGCGATGAGGATATCGCGTCGTGCTTAGAGCTGTTCAAGCCTGAGGTAAGTAAGTTCTTCAAAACAAAACACTCGCACTAAAAAGGTGCTTGATTTTGGCAATACGAGTATACTTTCCTTTGGAACCAGTTCATTATCTAGTTATCTGCATTTCATCTCAATATTCTCAATCATATGCTGTAGGTATAAGGGCATATTTTAGTCCTTACGCCTTTTTAGGGTTCCGTACCCAAAGGGTAATAAACGGGCCCCATTACTAAGACTCCGCTGTCCGTCCGTCTGTCTGTCTGTCCGGCTGTCACTAAGCTGTATCTCATGAACCGTGATAGTTAGACAGTTGAAATTTTCACAGATGATGTATTTACAACAAACGTGTTCTTGCGTTAACTTTACATCTCATTTGTATCCTGCGCCATACATACCAGGTGCAAACTTAACTTAACCCGGCCACTTAAGATGGGATAAGTATTGTAAGGAAACCTCGGTGCACGAGTCAGACTCGCACTTGGCCGGTTTTATTTGAATAACGTCTCATAGCCCCACCACAGTCAAATCTAAACCGACATTACGACATCAAGGAGCCCTTTTTCTTCGGCCCTAACTTGCCCAAAGGTGAATCCTTATTAGGTACAATATTAGAAATCGCCCGTGCGTGTATCCGTCTTTGCACTCACAATGAAGGGTTCGGTAGTCATGACACGCATAAAGCAAGGTCAGTTCTGGATTAGCGCTACGGGGCAAGCGTACCAACCATATCGAAATAAGTATCGAAAAGTACAGATATTATACTACTGTCGCCATCTTACAACCACTAAACTATAGTTAGTTAGAAAAACCGGCCAAGTGCGAGTCGGACTCGTGCACCGAGGGTTCCGTACAAGCACTTGCCATCTTAACTGGCCGGGTTAAGTTAAGTTTGCTCCTGGTATCAATGGCGCCGCATACAAATGAGGTGACGCTTAAATATTTATTTTATTCTGTTTTTAGTATTTGTTGTTATAGCAGCAACAGAAATACATCATTTGTGAAAATTTCAACTGTCTAGCTATCACGGTTCATGAGATACAGCCTGGTGACAGACGGACAGCGGAGTCTTAATAATAGGTTTTCCGTTTTTAGCCTTTGGGTACGGAACCCTAAAAGTGTGTGTCATCCCGCCTTCCGTACGATAAGTTATCGTTCTAAAGGCGTATCGTTAAATGTCAAATAAATGAATACCTACTCACTCAGCTCTATTTTCACCAGTACATAGAACTACACTGCTGCGACGCAATGGCATTGTTGGACAAAAAAGACCTTGCATCCTGCAAAACCGATGGAGAGTGGGGGGTAAGACAATTAACTAGAGACAAAAACACGCTAACTTTTCTAAGAAAATTAACTGTCAAACCATACAAAGTCAGTGTATAGGGTTTGACATACATTTACTTGGAAGAGTTAACGTGGTTTGACTCTAAGCAAATCCCTAATATTTATTTATATGACACGTCATTGCTCCGGAAGACGCTGCATGGAACACCCCTTAAAAAGACCGACGATCTGATCAAGATCGCAAGCCGTTGGATGAAGGCAGCACACGAATGATCACCGCGATGATCCTTCAGGAGGCCAGTGGATGTTTTTGGGTGATATGGAAGGTTTTTCCAATACCTTAAACTTACAACTAACTTTTACCCGCGGCTTTGTTCGCATTGAAACATATACACCTTTGGCAACAATGCTTTTATCGGTATAAACTACCTATCTTTGTTTCAAAATTCATGCAAATCCGGGAAGCCGTTTCGGCTAAGTAACACACACTAAAACTTTCCCTTTTATAATATTAGTCGGATTTCAGTGCGAAAATGCCAAGTGCCTTTTAAGCAAAACCGGCATTTTGAGCGGCGACACTATCGACGAGAAGAAGGCCGCGGAATTGCTGGAAACAGCCAAACAGAAGCATCCCGACGGGAAAGAGATGGCTGAAAGAGTGAAGACTGAGTGTCTTGGCGGGAAATACGAGGACTATCCCCCGAAGGAAGCCTGTCCGCTCATCCGGTTCCAGATCTGCAGCTACCTCAACGCTCTGGTGGTAGGTTTGCATTCTATGCTGAGTAAAATTTTGATCAAAGCAATGCTGGAAAAGGACTATAATTTTACTGAATTCTGAAGTTCTGAAATCAGAAAGCATGCATCTCATTTTTATGCTCACGGTCTCTTATCAGGGCAAATTTTAATTATGTTGTCGATTTTGTTTTTTTCTCAGATTCCTATAAAGGAGATTGACCACTTTTGTATGGGAGTTGGCCCAAGTGCTGCCCAGACTAAACACATAGTACATTATGTTCCTTAGGCTAACACTAGACTGTATACTAAAGTGCTTTAAGATCTATCCCAGGAGTCATGAAAAAAAATAACTTTTTGTTGGGAACTAAATCTGCCGTGTTACGGTAAAAAGGTCGTATCTTTATACGGATGTCATAGTAAGATACGTCCTTTTACCGTAGCATGGCAAATTATTTATTTCTAACGTTAATAATAGTATTAACAGTGCAGTTATAATTGTCGTCATAGTCATCGATAATAATTGTATCCAGGAATTGAGCCGAACAACTTCTTGATGAACTAAGAACCAAACCAGGCACATAACGTGCGCACAACAGCCAGTTCTCCAGCCCGTGAAACATAAACAGCAATAGTTTCGTATGCACTCTAGCCCACGATCTCGATTCATCATCATCATCATCAGCCTATTCTTGTCCACTGCTGGACATAGGCCTCTCCAACTGCACGCCATTGTGAACGATCCTCGGCTACTCTCATCCAGCTCTTGCCAGCCACCCTGCAAAGATCATCGCTCCACCTAGTCTGAGGGCGTCCCATACTACGCTTGCCGATCCGCGGTCTCCACTCAAGAACACGTTTACCCCACCGGTTATCGGTTCTTCGTATAATATGGCCAGCTCACTGCCACTTCAAATTGCGAATACGGTGAGCTATATCGGTAACTTTGATTCTCTGACGGATCACTTCGTTCCGAATTCGATCCTTCAGAGAAACTCCGAGCATCGCCCTTTCCATAGCTCTCTGAGCGACTTTTAATTTGTGGACCAGCCCAACCGTGAGTGCCCACGTCTCGGCACCGTATGTCATTACGGGTAGGACGCACTGATTGAGAACTTTCGCCTTGACATTGTGGAATTGGCGATGTGAAGACCCGACGAAGTTTACCATTATGCTGCCCAGCCCAGCTGTGTTCTTCTATTAGCCTCTTTCTCGAAGTTGTTTTTACCCAACTGCAATATTTGCCCAAGGTAAACATACTCCTAAACAACCCCGAAAAAGCTGCCCTGTACCGCCATTAGTTCCGAATAAACATGTTCATTGAACATAACCTTGGTTTTGTCCAAGTTCATCCGGAGGCCAATGCGTTTTGAAGATTCAGCTAGGCCGTTCAGCATAAATTGCAAATCTTGCAGCGTGTCCGCTACGATGACAATGTCGCCTGCAAATCGCAAGTGTGAAAGGTACTCAGCGTTTATGTTATGTCCTTTCCAGTCCAACGTCTTGAACATATCCTCCAATGCATTTGTGAACAATTTGGGGGATATAGCATCCCCTTTTCTCACACCACGATGCATGGGGATAGGTTCAGACTGCTAGCTCTGTATTTGGACGGCCATGCTTGCGGCATTGTAAAGACCTTTCAACATTTGGATGTATCGCCAATCGACTTGGCGCTGCAAAGATTCCAAAACCGACCAGGTCTCGATGGAATCAAAAGCTTCTCGTAGTCCACGAACGCTAAGCACAGGGGCCGATTATACTCTTCCGACTTCTGTATAATCTGCCTCACTGCATGAATGTGGTCTAAGGTGCTGTATCCTGTTCAAAACCCGCCTGTTCCGGGGGCTGAAAACCGACTCTGTTTCGGTTCAGTCTTAAAAACAGTTAAAAAGATGTATTCTATGTCACCCGAGATGATGAAAGGCTTCTAACTACACCACCCACATCTAAATCGGCTCAGTCGTTTAGAAGTTATAGTGGAATAAATAATCGGACATACATACATACATGAACCCTGAAAACATTACACTCTTTTTTTGTGCAGTTGTGTAATAAAAAAAGTGTAAAGTAAAACCAAATGCGTTTGCTCGCTAAGAAACCTTAAGTAAGTGGTCAGTGAACCTTAAAAACAAAAATTCATATTTTTTTTTTTCCCTAGGACGGATTTTGAAAATATATGTTTTTTCTAATAGAAAGTAACGCAGGGAACTCGTTAGACGTATTTACATCTCTGGGCAGCATTTGGGCCAAACCTTGTCAATCTCCTGGTGAGTTGGTAAAGTTGAAGAATTTACGCCTTATTTCACGATATGTCCTACAAAATTTTCCATTGAGTTACAAAAAATGTATGGAATTTTTTTAACTGCATTTCGTATTCTGTACTAAAATTTAGTACAAAATGAGGAGCTCGAAATGAAAAACAAATAACTCGACATCAAAATAGAAATTGGCGCATGGGCCAATTTCTGTAATACATTTTGTGTAACTCAATGGAAAAAAATTGTACGACATATCGTGAAATTGGGATTACCATGGTCAGAAGAAGCAACTTTACCAACTCACCAAATTTTATTGAAATCTGAGAAAAAAAGAAATCGACAACAAAATCAAAATATGCCCAATTATGTTTACAAATAACAATATGGATTGTTATTTGTGTAGGTACCTACATAGTTAAATACTGGCACCACGCCACGCAACTAATTTAGGTCCGGACATGCAATGATTACATTTTAATGGGAAAAGGTCACGATCGCAGCGTGCGTGCGGCATCATTATCCGAGTAAATAATAAAAACACGACAATTTCAGAATCACATCGCAGAATGATTTCCGCATTTTATTACGAATTATATTTCCGTTACGTCATAGCTTTGTCACCGTAGTCTGGTAGTGTCTTATGTCCAAGAATTCAAACAAACCTCTGCTGGGCCACAGAATACTAGTGTGGGCGCAAGTTTTTAAGACATTTTGTCCATTCCCACCTTGTCCACATTCTTATGTGGTGGTATAGAAAGTCAAATTAAACTTTTAGTTTTTAGGTTTTCCAATAAAAATAAGGAAAGTTGAGGTAAAGAAACTTCGGGTCTAATGTAATAGTACATTACATACTTGGGCGGTGAATTCGTGAATGTCCCAAATCGCAGGTGTTTTATATCGAGAAATAATAAATCCGGCCGCAATTTTATTTTTTGGCCACTTGGTCGAACTTCTCTTTTAATAACTAAGCATCGGGAATATGAGATAGCCTCTAATAAACTAATTCATCTTCTTTACAACGCCAACTAAAAATGTTAAAGAAAGCATCAAGTCATAATCAACAATTATTATTACTTGTCCTCCTGATTTATACATTGCCATCTAATTTACTAACTCAGCCACGAAATTTGTAACTCATCATCATTTTTCGTTTTACAGCTTCAATACAAGCTCCTCAAAAATTATATATTCGAGCTTCAATAGACAGCATCATATATTATAACTTAACATGTAAAATAATACTTCATATTCTTTTATCATGAAAATAGCCACTGTAGGAAGGCTTCCGGTTCGTGACTTAAGATGGCCGCATGCTTTTAAGTTTCGCTCTTCATTATTTATTCATTTTTGTTGTTCAATGTGTAGTATTGATAGCGTATTGTGCAGTGATCTAACGTATGAGTGAATAGCTAATGAAGAATTCAACTTGAAGCGTTCATAGCCCTTCCTGGGTCAAGGCCCGATAGTCCGTGTGGTTTTTTGTAAATCGCTATCACTTTACAAAAAGCTCAAGTCACCGTACAACGTTCTTACAACCTTGACATTGGCAAAATTGTTCCAATGGACAGACGCCATTTTTTTTTTATATAAAAATAGAATAGAATAGCCACTGTAGGAACGATTTGGCGCGAGTGCGCGCCATGACAGCCACGGCCATTTGCACCAATCAGAGAGCGCCATTCGATTCTTGTACCGAACGACCCGCCATGTTTGTTTATTGTCATTCGTTCGCGATAGGTGCATGTGTAATTAATGAAAGTTTTCGAAAACTAATTATCCTCGCACTGCACACTAAGGTCCGACTCGGCCGGGTTAGGTTAGGTTAGTTTTTTTTTTTTATATTCAGTAAAACAGTTTTGCAAATACCTTTAAATAGTATATCGAATATCGATTTAAATACATGCCCCTTTTATCTCGAAAAATAAATAGTGTCCCCGTGTGATGAGAGGGTAACACCGCGCGGCGCCGCTAGTACCTACTTCAAAAAAAAAAAAACTTTAATATACTATGTGATGACAATTTTAGGTAAATTTTACGATCGATTAATGTAGGATGACTTACATTTTAAACATACTAAGTTATAAAATTAGAAGCTAATAGAGTTACTATTTTGGTGTCATATAATAATATTTTAGAAGTTTGCTATTTGAATGCATGCCTCAAATTTAGATGCTAAAAAATAATCACCATGCTAAGTTACAATTACAGTGGCTTACAAAGAAGATAACTAGTGGCTGAGATATTATTATTCAGACGCGCGTTGGTTGTGGCTGACTTAGTAATTTAGAAGGTAACTTATATTTTCTGAAGCGAATAATGCTATTAAAAAGAAGCTTGTTTAATTAGTACCCTTTTATATCTTGCCTTGGCTAGGAAGTGAGATATTCTCAGCGCGTAGCGGACTGAAAATCCCACTTATCTACGACCTAGGACGACGAAAAGGATCGTAAAATCAATCTCCGGCTCAATCGTTCAGAGATATTGTCATGATCAGACATCGGAAGATTAAGTGACACGTAAGGGTTGGTATATTGATATACTTGTGTCGGTGCTTTATCCCTATACTATTGATATCATCGGCAAGTGAATTTGTCGATATGTCAATCCCCACTTGTCTGTCCCAGTTTCGATGCCTGATCGTGATGCTGAGAATCGTTCCATAGTATATATGTATACATATATTATATCCTCTTTGACGTGTCCGTCAATGGCGAACCTGGTTCCATGACATGGTACAACAATTTTTTTTTTATAGAAAATTACACAAAATATCAAAAGCGTGAGCTTTTGCTGATTCGGAATATATATATATATATATATATGGAAGTCTTTAAAAAAAGGGTTATTTGACCACTTTGTCGTTATAACGGCAGTTTTAGCCTGGCAAAAATAAATATGTCCCACTTAAGCCACTAGACGTTACATTTAATTTATTTTCCAGGAATGTAACTATTGGAAGGAGAACGAGCAGTGCAAGAAGTTATCTAGCCACGCCAAAACCTGCAAGTCTATGCTCGACCACCTGAAGGAGTAATTGGCGACCATTCGAAAAAAACAACGGAGTATTAAAAGAAATAACATTTTATTTGTTCAGACGGCCTCGAATCGCCACATCAAAATAATAAAATCAGCAAGCATTACGTACTACAGATAAAAATAAAAATTGTCACTATCAACTCGAACAGACGTTAATAGTAGTGTTTTATTTACAATATTTACAACACTCCTCGACTTCCTTATGGAAATCGCATGTTAATCGCATGTTGTCTTTGCTTCTGTTAAAATGCCGTTTATGCAACTTTGATGCCACTTTTTCTCATTTAAGTTAATAAGCTCTATCTTTTTCTTTGGTTACTGTCTCAGTTTCATTAGTTGACATGCGGGGTGCGGGAACGTTACAGAACACTGCATGCGTTGAGTTTCGCGGGTCATTAGGCCGCCTGCGGGGAATACCGCATTCGGGCGAACGATCAAGTTATCTACCAATGAAACTGTGCCATTAAGGACCATAATAAGAAATTATTCTGTGTGATAAGAAGCAGTGGCTTCAAACCTACTAAAACCCAGACTTTCCGTATTATACACAATTTGATACTTTCAGCTCATCCCTGGAATTATAACTATGTACTAAATATTTCACTGATACAGACATTCGTTAGTTAAATCAAAATATACTTCAATATATTCAGGTGAAATAAGTCAACATATTCATTATTCATTACAAATAATAGACTTATAAGATAATAAAACATAAAAAAAAACAAAGTCAATCACATAATTGGGTTACGTCTAATATGACTATTTGCGACTTCCTTCAAAATCATATTTTTGCATAACATTCAGCCATTTTTACAAACAATAAGGACCGCAAACATTATAAACATGTCTATAGTTATTACTCTTTTAGTTGCTCAGTAAAATAAAAGTATACTTAGACTTAAAAATATATGAATCTCTTACCTATTTCAATGTGTATTCATTACTCAGCACTACTTTCACATATCCATAATACTGTGTACTTGAAAATATACTATAAGCTGGATATTGCATCTCATATTCGAGTGATAAAAGAACAATAGGATTGATTAATTCTAGGAATCCCAGTCGAGCTAGAGATCATTGTAATAAATACCTTTACTTGCATTATACGAGAGTACATAGTCTCGTCTCAAACAAACACTTCATACACGAGGGATCTCAAGAAATTAATGAGATGCCTCTGTCTCTGGTGGATTTATAGATCAATCAATAAAGTAGACATTCTTAATGTATATAAAGTTCCTAATACTACGACACTTAGGAAAATGAGGAGTGACTTAATTCGATAATGCGACTGTAATATTTACAAATCATGCTTTTACGCTCCATGCATGACCTATTGCTATAAAGTAGTAGTAGAGTACATAATGATGTCTCCTTCACACTAGTTATCATTGAGACAAATCTCGCGGTAAACGGTGTGTACTACCTCTAAGCTACTCGCAAATGTACGGTAAAGTAAGGACGGTAAGTACGAAGAATTTTGTACATTGACCTGTGATAGAAATAGGTAATGGCGGGTCAATGTCCGAACTTCTTCGTGATTAGCGTCCTTACTTTAGCTACATGCTACCAACATTAAATACGTACCAAATCCGAATACAATACATTTATCAATCACTTCAATTGTAAATACTAAGCTAATTCTAATCAGTTTTTCTTGAAATCAGAGATGTAATTTGAATAATTAGGTTACAATTATCCCTACGTATGTATTATTTGGTACAACATAAAAATAATAAGCAAATTCATGATTATTTATTACTTTTATGTTATATATTTATATTACATAGAATAGTGCAGTACAACACTGACAAAAATTAGGAACTAACGTAAGATCATAATTTTAAAAACGTATATCTAAATTTTTGATTAGAACACGTGATTTTGATTTATAATCAGTTTCGTGCCCATGATAATAATAATTGGTAATATTTAGAAATCATCGATTTTTGACCATATTATTATGCTGATCTTACATTACAGATTTCTAAATAGATAGCGATATGTAACATTTACGCGGTGTAAAATTGAGACGACTCGGCAAAGTCCTGTTACAATTGAGAAGTGTCTTTTCAAAAGGGCTTATTTTTGTTGTTTCATAGAGAAAAAGCCCTTTTGAAAAGACACTCCTCAATTACACTCACCGCTGATAAAATGTCATTCACTGATTGTTCATTAGTTTTGTCACTTCATTAAGCATACCGATTGCACAAGAAATACATAGTTTTAGTTCATTCCTTTGACTGCTGTTGAAAATTGTCTCTAAAGTTTGATAATAGATTTTTTCTTGCTAGTATTTTTTTTATCATTGGTTTAACTACTAAACCGGTTTAACAACTCGTTGCATTATTTTCAGCAAAACAGATATTATATTAAATTCTCAATCCTTCGATAAATTGTTCATGTATCTTTTTATCATCATTTTCGTATTCTGTCCTTCACTAACTATTTCGCATCACTTTGTTCCGCGAGAACCAGTCTTTCCACGTTTGAAACCAAACGCTCGCGCTTATCCAACGTTCGCACACTGAAGCAAACATTTGATCATTCAATCTGAATATAAGGCTAGTCATACACGGTTTTGACCAAGCCGTCTAGCTTATTTATTTATATTTATTTATTTATAACAGTTGTGCTAAGGGTTTCAGTAATGGAGCATCGTTTGACTCTCGAACACTATGAACATTCTAATCGTCATCGGCGTTACTCAAGGTCATACTCTAATGACTTGTGTAAGGCACTGTTTCAATTAACTCCACTCCTAGTTAACGTTGAAGTTGTTGCAAGTAAGTGCGTGGCGTACAGTTATGTCACAACACTGGCATATTATTTATGGCTTCGGTCGATAAAGATTTTTAGAAATCTTATAACGATGAGCCTGCTTGAAAATTCCTCTAAATCCTGTATTGTGCCTGGTGCACTTAGGAGTCATTCATTAATTGATAATTACGCAAGGGTCCATAAAGCGAGAGGGGTTCGTATAACCGACATGCCCTAACAGTATGAGAGTTCTCTTACATGGTAAGGGGTGTTCTAAAATAGCCTATAGTGTCCTTACATGATTAAGGAACGCCCCATAATTACCAGTTTCATATTCAAACTCAGTTCCCCGGAACACGAGAAGTTAAAGCGCGCATTGGCCTAAACCGTTCAAGCCCGTGTATGCCCGCCTAACGGCACAGCCACGACTTCACGACCAGCGGCAGCGGTAAGCGTCGAGCGAAATCATTCTGATGTATGAGCTTACCTATCTGAAACACACTTTTGTTTGTTTCGTCAAATGTTCATGTCTCAAAAGCCTTTTTATCCAAAACTATTATTTTTTTCAGAATAGTTATAAAACCAACCTAACCTGACCTACTGGGTTCTTTATAACAATGTTTATAAAAGCCTGAAAATATTACGGGTTTCAGGAAAAATATACATTCGAACAAACGAAAATTTGGCGAAACGTTACACACAGGAAACAATGTATCGGAATTGAGACGGGATACTGATGTATGAAGCATGCCACGAACCACCGTACGCGGTGCCGCTCTATCTGTTTTTGCCGACCAATCGCGGCGGGAACAAATGTATCGAGGACGTAACACGCGTGTACGTGGCAAGCATGCCGCCCGCTCGCCACTAGGCCCCCATACATGACCAGGTTTACCTTCAGTTCCATCTGATCGGACTTAAATCCGTACCGTGTATGAATGTAACGTCCTTAAGGTCACCACGCTTTACGGCGGCCGGATGGAATGAAGCGATTCAATCACATCGGCCTGATCAGTTTTGCCTTCCCATGTATGGGGGCCTAGATCACTCATAGCCGGATCGTAACGTTATTTTTTTTTTAATGTCATAGGGGGCATACGAGCAAACGTATCGCCTGGTGGAAAGCGATAACCGTTGCCCATAAACACCTGCAACACCAGAGGAGTCACAAGTGTTTGCCTACCCGGAGGACGAAGATAGAATGCCTCTATGCTAGTAATTTCACCGGCTATCTTACCCCCACACCGGAACACAACAATGCGAACATTGCTGTTTGGCGGTGGGTTATACTAGTCCATCGGAGTATTCTAGACGCAAGTACCGTGTTTATTACCGAGGCGCGGCGGCGCCCCGCAGCAGATGCTAGTCGGCCTCCTCGGCCGGGCGGCGGTACACCTTGCCGAACTTGGCCATGTACTTCCTGACGAACTCCTTGGCCTTCGAGCGCACCGAGTCCGTCACCACCAGCTCGTCCACGGAGCGGCAGTGCTTCAGCTCTTTTAGCATCACGAAGTGGGTCAGCTGAAATGAAAATTGCACTTTTTAATAATAATAACAACAGGGTAATAATAATAACCCAGTCATAAAAGTCGAGTTGGACAGTCGAGTCATGAAATTGATACAAAAAAACGAGTGGAAAAAGATATAACAAACTCGGTAAAAATAGGTGTCTGTGCGAGACTTATGTAAAGAAGCATATGGCAAGGAAGATTCTTTATTAGTTATACGTATATTAAACTAATAAAGAATCTTCCTTGCCATATGCTTGTTGTGAAATGTCTTATGTCAATATCTACAATCAAGTCTAATACTGGGATTTACAAGAGCCTAATTAATGATGCAGAAATAAACTGACGATGCTACCCGTAGCTATGTAGAAGCAACTGGTTGAAAATTTAAATGGCTCTCATATGACCATAGTTATGCAGAAAGCGTCCAGCGTAGATTTTTTGTCAAAGTGACTGTAAGTCTTAATCAATTAATGATTTTGTTTGTTTTGCATTATGAAAAAAATTCTTTGGTCGCTTTCTTCATAATTATGTTCATATCAGGTTCGGTGGTCCAATAGGTAGGACGCCTGTTTTTTGCCCGGAAAGCCGTTGGAGACGCAGGTTCGAACCCCGCCTGACCCTTAAATTTCTCAATTTTTTCACTTCATTGTAAACATGTGATCGGTCGCGTTAACGTTGCACCTAATTTGTATGCGGCGACATACATACCAAATGCAAACTTAACTTAACCCGGCCAGTTAAGATGGGAAGTGTTTCCCGTACAAACACCGATGAGAGTCCGACTCGCAGTTGGCCGGTTTTTAATGAGTTAGTAAGTTAGTTGCGCTGGGCATTTTCCGCAAGTCGACATCGAACGTGCCTATTTTGCGTGAAAAGGGGGTAGCGCTACTCCAACCACCCCAACTCCTCGACGAACCTTATCAAAGCTTTTATGTTGCTTGTGGCGTCGTGTACGGTACTTGGAGATCCTAGGTTTTTAATGAATAGCTTACCTTCCTGGCGAGATGCTTGAAGTCGGCGGTGCAGGTGATGCGGCCGGCCGGCGCGTCCGAGTGCCGGTACGGGTTGAGGTGGTGCACCATGACGCGCGCCATGCTGCTGCGGAACAGCTCCTTCAGCTTGCGGGCCTGCTCCTCAATAGCTTACCTTCCTGGCGAGATGCTTGAAGTCGGCGGTGCAGGTGATGCGGCCGGCCGGCGCGTCCGAGTGCCGGTACGGGTTGAGGTGGTGCACCATGACGCGCGCCATGCTGCTGCGGAACAGCTCCTTCAGCTTGCGGGCCTGCTCCTCAATAGCTTACCTTCCTGGCGAGATGCTTGAAGTCGGCGGTGCAGGTGATGCGGCCGGCCGGCGCGTCCGAGTGCCGGTACGGGTTGAGGTGGTGCACCATGACGCGCGCCATGCTGCTGCGGAACAGCTCCTTCAGCTTGCGGGCCTGCTCCTCAATAGCTTACCTTCCTGGCGAGATGCTTGAAGTCGGCGGTGCAGGTGATGCGGCCGGCCGGCGCGTCCGAGTGCCGGTACGGGTTGAGGTGGTGCACCATGACGCGCGCCATGCTGCTGCGGAACAGCTCCTTCAGCTTGCGGGCCTGCTCCTCAATAGCTTACCTTCCTGGCGAGATGCTTGAAGTCGGCGGTGCAGGTGATGCGGCCGGCCGGCGCGTCCGAGTGCCGGTACGGGTTGAGGTGGTGCACCATGACGCGCGCCATGCTGCTGCGGAACAGCTCCTTCAGCTTGCGGGCCTGCTCCTCAATAGCTTACCTTCCTGGCGAGATGCTTGAAGTCGGCGGTGCAGGTGATGCGGCCGGCCGGCGCGTCCGAGTGCCGGTACGGGTTGAGGTGGTGCACCATGACGCGCGCCATGCTGCTGCGGAACAGCTCCTTCAGCTTGCGGGCCTGCTCCTCAATAGCTTACCTTCCTGGCGAGATGCTTGAAGTCGGCGGTGCAGGTGATGCGGCCGGCCGGCGCGTCCGAGTGCCGGTACGGGTTGAGGTGGTGCACCATGACGCGCGCCATGCTGCTGCGGAACAGCTCCTTCAGCTTGCGGGCCTGCTCCTCAATAGCTTACCTTCCTGGCGAGATGCTTGAAGTCGGCGGTGCAGGTGATGCGGCCGGCCGGCGCGTCCGAGTGCCGGTACGGGTTGAGGTGGTGCACCATGACGCGCGCCATGCTGCTGCGGAACAGCTCCTTCAGCTTGCGGGCCTGCTCCTCAATAGCTTACCTTCCTGGCGAGATGCTTGAAGTCGGCGGTGCAGGTGATGCGGCCGGCCGGCGCGTCCGAGTGCCGGTACGGGTTGAGGTGGTGCACCATGACGCGCGCCATGCTGCTGCGGAACAGCTCCTTCAGCTTGCGGGCCTGCTCCTCAATAGCTTACCTTCCTGGCGAGATGCTTGAAGTCGGCGGTGCAGGTGATGCGGCCGGCCGGCGCGTCCGAGTGCCGGTACGGGTTGAGGTGGTGCACCATGACGCGCGCCATGCTGCTGCGGAACAGCTCCTTCAGCTTGCGGGCCTGCTCCTCCGCGTCCACCGGCGGCGGCGACGGCTCGGCCGCCGGCGCGACTTCCGGCTCCACGGCCACGGGCTCCGGCTCGGGCTCTTCCGGTGATGGTTCTGAGTCTGATTCTATGCTGGCGAGGTCAATCATCTGTAAGGAATAGTAAAAATAATAAACAAAAGCAAAAAGTGGCAATACTGTAGTGTCGTCGCCGTTTTCTTAGATTGATTAGAAAGGGACGACGCTACAGTATTGCTACTTTTTAATTTATACTCTTTTTGGTCAGACTGTACTGCTTACAGTACAGTCTGAACTCCTTAGAGTTAGTTCATAAGTACCTAAGTAATAATGCAACCCTGCTAATTTGTATAACTATGTATAATTTACGTGTTCTTATTAAATAAAGAGTAGTCTATAATCAGCATTCAAGTTGTTTACTTGCTCCTCCAAGTTCCCGCACCACATGGCGATCCTGCCGGCCGCCGCCGCCGGAAGTGCATTAATTGGACATTAGCCGACACACTCATACATCGTAATTATAACTTTATTAAATCTGAAAAATGTGTAACTCAAGAGTTGAAAAGGAAAGCGTTATCATAAATCAGAACGCCACCATTGTTTTGCTGAGGGTATGTCGCCAACAATTCACATCAAGTTGTAATTATTCTATTGCAAAACGTATGTTATTTATTATAAAATATCTCATATGGTAGAAATCCACTTGAGGCTAATATATTAAAACTTAATATCCAGCGACACAGATACCTGTGGCGGATTTAGTTAGCGATACCCTTTTAGTTTTTATTTATAAATTGATAATTTATTTACAAACGGCCGGACGGTTATAAATACTAAAGAGAAGCAATAATGACGACGCGGTTGGTGCAGTGGTTAAGCAACTGCCTACTGAGCCGACGGTCCCGGGTTCGAATCCCGGCAAGGGCAAATATTTGTGTGATGAACACGAATATTTGTGCCTGGGTCATGGATGTTCTATGTATTTAAGTATTTATTTAGCTATATAAGTATGTATATCGTCGCCTAGTACCCATAACACAAGCCTTCTTGAGCTTAATTTGGGACTAGGTTGATTTGTGTGAGGTTGTCTAATAAAAAAAAAAAAAAGAAAAAAAAATGGTTATAAAATCTAAGGCGGCAGGAATAAATGTGTCGGCGACTAGACGCCACGACTTCAAAACGGCTCGGGCGGTGTCCGTGGCATGCTTGCCGCGCGCCGCTCGTGCTGGGACCGCGGTCGTGGCATGTCCGTTAGTTATAGTTCGAAGCCCATTTCTTAAGCGAATCCCATTAGCTTTGTACCCGATGAACAATACTCATTATCTGTATTGTTAACTGTGGCCACAGCTGCCACTTCGAAATGTAAGGCGTTATAAGTGCAAATTACTTTTACACTAAATTAGTCTTTAAGTAAAACGAAATAGGGTTTACTCTTAAACAAAGAGAACACAGATGTTGGTCACTTCGTAAGTGAAAGAGCAGTGAAGTTCCTATCGATGCTTATGATGACAATGAAGTGACCAACATCTCTGTTCTCTTTGTTTAAGAGTAAACCTTATTTCGTTTGACTTGAAGACTAATTTAGTGTAAAAGTAATTTGCACTTATAACGCCTTACATTTCGAAGTGGCAGTTGTGGCCACAGTTAACAATACAGATAATGAGTATTGTTCATCGGGTACAAAGCTAAGTGGATTCGCTCAAGCAAAAGGGTTATTTCTATACCTTCGGCTCGGGCACGGCGGCGTCGGGCTTCCGCCGCTGCGCGAGCTCGCGCACTTTGCTGAGCAGCTTCTCGCGCCGCCGCCGCAGCTTCTCTTTCGTCTGCTTGTATCGCTTCACCTCCATACGTCCGGCCAACTTGTCTTCTTCCGTGCGAGGCTGTAACAAAATATCATATAACGTAAATTCATAGTTTCAAACTATTAGTTTGTTTCGAGATTGCTGAAAATTTATAATTTGACTGAATACCTTGGCCTTCGAAACCCAATATAAAAAGCGATAGTTGGCACTTGTCAATGTCAACATTTCAACGAATATAACACTGACATGTGACAGAATTCGAATTGTTTGATACTGACGTGTGTTAAAATTTCAATTGCTGATCCACACTACTCGCGAATTCGTCCGAACTTGGCCGCAGCATGGGTTTCCGCAGCGAAGTGCCTCGCCACACTATCATATTCGCTCAACCTCGCCAACCTCGCGAGTAGCGTGGAGGTAGGGCAACGATTTGACATTGTCAAGTGCCGACCATCGACCATTTTTTTTTATTAGGTTTCGAAGGCAAGGATACCTTCAACTTTCAATTTTTTTTTATTTCAGCCTTTAATACATACAAAGATCAAAGTTTAAAGAAAAATTGAAAAAGAAATTGTGGAAGGAATTGTAGTGTACCCACATTAAAATAAATGAGACAATACATGTTTCATAAATTTATAGTTTCCAAAAAAATACCAAACCTATTGCTTTTCCACTTGGCGTTTTAAAGGTGAACTCGTAAAGCCAATACTCACGCTGATGGGCCGCTCCTCACCAGGCCCGGGCGCCGCTTGCGCGGGCGCACGCTCACCAGCGCGTGCTCCGGGATCAGCCCGTTGTGTTGTGGGGCTCCTCCTTCAGCACTGCAGCACACACAGTGAACACGTAATACTCAATACTCACGCTGATGGGCCGCTCCTCACCAGGCCCGGGCGCCGCTTGCGCGGGCGCACGCTCACCAGCGCGTGCTCCGGGATCAGCCCGTTGTGTTGTGGGGCTCCTCCTTCAGCACTGCAGCACACACAGTGAACACGTAATACTCAATACTCACGCTGATGGGCCGCTCCTCACCAGGCCCGGGCGCCGCTTGCGCGGGCGCACGCTCACCAGCGCGTGCTCCGGGATCAGCCCGTTGTGTTGTGGGGCTCCTCCTTCAGCACTGCAGCACACACAGTGAACACGTAATACTCAATACTCACGCTGATGGGCCGCTCCTCGACCAGGCCCGGGCGCCGCTTGCGCGGGCGCACGCTCACCAGCGCGTGCTCCGGGATCAGCCCGTTGTGTTGTGGGGCTCCTCCTTCAGCACTGCAGCACACACAGTGAACACGTAATACTCAATACTCACGCTGATGGGCCGCTCCTCGACCAGGCCCGGGCGCCGCTTGCGCGGGCGCACGCTCACCAGCGCGTGCTCCGGGATCAGCCCGTTGTGTTGTGGGGCTCCTCCTTCAGCACTGCAGCACACACAGTGAACACGTAATACTCAATACTCACGCTGATGGGCCGCTCCTCGACCAGGCCCGGGCGCCGCTTGCGCGGGCGCACGCTCACCAGCGCGTGCTCCGGGATCAGCCCGTTGTGTTGTGGGGCTCCTCCTTCAGCACTGCAGCACACACAGTGAACACGTAATACTCAATACTCACGCTGATGGGCCGCTCCTCACCAGGCCCGGGCGCCGCTTGCGCGGGCGCACGCTCACCAGCGCGTGCTCCGGGATCAGCCCGTTGTGTTGTGGGGCTCCTCCTTCAGCACTGCAGCACACACAGTGAACACGTAATACTCAATACTCACGCTGATGGGCCGCTCCTCACCAGGCCCGGGCGCCGCTTGCGCGGGCGCACGCTCACCAGCGCGTGCTCCGGGATCAGCCCGTTGTGTTGTGGGGCTCCTCCTTCAGCACTGCAGCACACACAGTGAACACGTAATACTCAATACTCACGCTGATGGGCCGCTCCTCACCAGGCCCGGGCGCCGCTTGCGCGGGCGCACGCTCACCAGCGCGTGCTCCGGGATCAGCCCGTTGTGTTGTGGGGCTCCTCCTTCAGCACTGCAGCACACACAGTGAACACGTAATACTCAATACTCACGCTGATGGGCCGCTCCTCGACCAGGCCCGGGCGCCGCTTGCGCGGGCGCACGCTCACCAGCGCGTGCTCCGGGATCAGCCCGTTGTGTTGTGGGGCTCCTCCTTCAGCACTGCAGCACACACAGTGAACACGTAATACTCAATACTCACGCTGATGGGCCGCTCCTCACCAGGCCCGGGCGCCGCTTGCGCGGGCGCACGCTCACCAGCGCGTGCTCCGGGATCAGCCCGTTGTGTTGTGGGGCTCCTCCTTCAGCACTGCAGCACACACAGTGAACACGTAATACTCAATACTCACGCTGATGGGCCGCTCCTCACCAGGCCCGGGCGCCGCTTGCGCGGGCGCACGCTCACCAGCGCGTGCTCCGGGATCAGCCCGTTGTGTTGTGGGGCTCCTCCTTCAGCACTGCAGCACACACAGTGAACACGTAATACTCAATACTCACGCTGATGGGCCGCTCCTCACCAGGCCCGGGCGCCGCTTGCGCGGGCGCACGCTCACCAGCGCGTGCTCCGGGATCAGCCCGTTGTGTTGTGGGGCTCCTCCTTCAGCACTGCAGCACACACAGTGAACACGTAATACTCAATACTCACGCTGATGGGCCGCTCCTCGACCAGGCCCGGGCGCCGCTTGCGCGGGCGCACGCTCACCAGCGCGTGCTCCGGGATCAGCCCGTTGTGGAGCTCGTCCTTCAGTACTGCGGGCACAGAATAGGCTACTTCACCCATTTTTTAAATGGTTAATAATTATGTTACTAGCATTAAAAAAAAAATTATTGAGCTAGAAAGCTAAATTTAATTAATTACAAATAGAAATTTCACGAACAGACAACGCCGTCCGCCATTTTTGTTTATCTTATCTGTGGCGTGATGTTGGCGATCCCGTACCTAAATAAAGACCTCTGTTATCTATGAAGCGAATGACGTTTTTAGTTTTAAAGTTGTTTTTACTGGATTAGCGATTAGTGACGTCACGATCAAGGGTGAAAATGGCGGACAGCGTTTTAATTTAAGCATTACAAAATACAGAATTTAAAATCATATTTTCAATTTCAAGTCTGTCTTTTGTTACATTTTCATTTCAACCCTCATAAAAGCCATTTAGAAAAGTTTCAAAAAATTTAATCGACAAAAAAAACAAATATAATTATTAAGAATAAGAATGATTTATTGCAAAACTGTGTACATAGTTAGGTCGACAAAAAAATATACATTTGTTCCAACAGTTACCTGTTTCAGGCATGCAATACTTAGTTATTTATAAATTAGTACAGCTACAATCGAAGAATTCTTTTAAGCTATAAAATGCCTTATCAATGAGCCAATTTTTAAGATTCCTATTAAAACTGTTTCCTTCCAGAGCTTTCATGTCTGACGGGAGATGATTGTACACTCGGATTGCCATTACAAAAGTGCTATTCTTATAAATAGAGGTATTAATTTTCGGTAGCTGGATATTAAATTTATAGTGTGCTCTGAGGTTACATTTTGTAGATGACTACTGACTATTGAATCTGCTCACAAAATTTCACGAGAATCGGTTGAGAAATCCGAACATACGAATGATTTTTTTGGCCAAGCTAAATCAGCGACGCTTCGCTCGTTCGGTGAAATAGTCGTTAAAAAGGTTACCTTCATAGATGATGCCGTTAACCCCTTCGACGACCTTGCCCTGCCGCCGCACCGGCGCGTCCACGGCGCTCATCTGCTCCGCCTCGTCTTCGGACGAACTGTCGTCTGAAAACAATACTCATTTGTAATCGTTTTATATTAAAAAAATCACATAAAGTTTGATATACGCTTTCTGAAACTATTGCGGTTTCTAATCTAATCATTAATTGTCAGACAATATACAAAAACTTTTTCTTTAATATGTTAAGTATACCTAATCTCACTCATCACGCAGTAGTCTTCGAGTTCCGCTAGACCAACTAGCGTCCCTGAAAGGAAGAGTGTCATGTTCCGGTGTTTCCGTGGCCACCTGACACATCGATCTCGCGAAACTCATAGGGGCTTCTACAAACAATGGCCGTCCTTCTCTGACTCCCTAGAGCACGCAAATAATGGCCGAACCATTTAGAAACCCCTTTAAAAATATGAAAATATGTCGTAGTTTAGTTAGCCAGCCCCGACAGCCGCTGAGCTTAAGTGGGACTGGGCTGGACACGTTTGCCACATGTCAAACGAACTGTGGGCTAAGAATACCATTGACTGGATCCCACCTAATAGTGTACGGCGTCGCGGCAGACCACGACGGAAATGGCAAGATGACCTAGACACATTCCGAAAAGATTGGTCTGTTGCTGCCTTGAACGGAGACGACTGGAAGAGAAAGAGTAGAGCAGCACAGGCTAAAAATAAAAAATAATAAAAAAAATTGTCATCACTGATGACATACGGTACTGAAACGTGGTCGCTTACAATGGGCCTCATAAGAAGGCTCAAAGTTACTCAAAGGGCAATGGAGCGAGCTATGCTCGGACTTTCCTTGCGGGATCGAATCCGAAATGATGAGATACGCAAGAGAACCAAGGTTGTAGATATATCTCAGACAGTCGCCAAACTTAAGTGGCAGTGGGCAGGGCACATTGCTCGTAGAATCGATGGCCGTTGGGTTGGGCAGAAAGGTTCTTAAGTGGCGACCGCGGACCGGAAGACGCAGCGTTGGAAGGCCCCCAACAAGGTGGACCGACTACCTGGTTAAGATCGCGGGTAGAAATTGGATGAGGGCGGCGCAAGATCGATCGTTGTGGAGAACTTTGGGTGAGGCCTTTGTCCAGCAGTGGACGTCTATCGGCTGATATGATGATGATGATGAAAAACAATTAGTTGTCATACTCTAAGGCTGGTTTTAGTGTCGCGCGGAGCAATATGTATGGCGCGTCCGCATTACTCTAAAACGCTCCCTTAAGCTTAAAATACATCGTACGTGATCCGCGCGGACGGTCCGCGTGACATTAATACCAGCCTTAAAGTAGGATATTTTAGCAGCGTGATAGGGTAGATATTTGATATCCCTTCTTACCTCTAACAACGGGCGGCGGCGGCGGCAGCCACTGCGGCTGGCGCAGCTTCACGTGGTAGTAGTAGGTGCGGCCGCGCGCGTCCACCGCCGACCGCCACATCGACGGCAGCACCACGTCTTCCGGCGCTGTTTGCGGACCCGGGACCTGTCATGACACACGATGTAATACATGTCAATGTACCCTTACCATGAGTTCTAAAAAGTAACCGCTAGATGCACTGTACTATTCTCCATACAAGTCGTTTAAAGGTGCGTACGCATTTGAGCGGCTCGGCCTGAGGCACGCTCACCCCGAGCGGCGAGCTGCTCGCGAGCAAAACTTTAGCACATTTTATGCTCGGGTGAGGCAACGCGCTCGCGGTGAGCCGACCTTGTGCGTCGCACAAAATGGCGTCAGACGCAATAACAGCTGCTGGGTTTATAGTAATTTATAGTCTCTCTCTTCTTCTTGTTTGTGGGCTTCATTGCTGAAGGTCGTGTCCGTCCTGAAAGGCTTTTACGGCATCGTTGACTAGTTGCTTCCATCCTACTCTATCCTCGGCTTTTCTCAGGGCAGTGGTAATAGTAAGTCCAGTTATAGCTTTTATCTGGTCGGACCAGCATTATAGTCATTCATCGAATAAATGTCCTCGGTGGTGGATGAAACAGTTATATAACGTATGAATTGTAAATTATAAGTAAATACCAGCAAACCTAGGCGCCGTACGCAATGAAAATTGACAAATCAAAACTTGTTCGCACTCGCCGCTCGCGGGCACGCTCGGATACACGTCCACATTACACGAGGCACGCACACTGAGGCGCCTTTGAGCACGGTCACGTGAGGCGCGTACGCATTTGAGCAAATGGGCGAGCCGTGCGTGCCTCAACCATTTAACTCATGGTAGAGGTACAGCATATGCATGAAATCAGAGGGCCCTAACCGTGGGCACCTTGGAGTACCGTAGAAAGTAAGAAATTAATAGCTCCCATCATCAGTTCATTCCACATTTAAATAATATCTGACGTTTTCAATGAAAAGGGCCCACTTTGTCGCTTACCATAAGGACGTGTTTGACGGGTTATTGGTATAAAGATGCAAACAAATTTCGTCCTTATAGTAAGCGACAAAGTGGGCCCTTTTCATTGAAAACGTCACATATGTTGAAATATTTACGACAGAGTCCATTCAACAGGAGAAACGTCAAAATAAGCTATGAGTGCCTATGGTTAGGGAATTCAGATCATCTAACTTAATTTTGGTCAAATGTCTATGACACCACGCTCGAAGTACCACTTTGCGAAAATATAATCATTAGAATCGGTTCTTAGTCGGGGAGGATATCGAGAAAAATTACAGAGTTGAATCTAGAACCCCCTTATTCGACGTCGTTTAAATACCCCTATTGTCCCAGTGATACCACATAATAAAGTCACTACAAAGGCCGCACTCTTTTCTTCTTCGCAAAACCCAACAAAGAATTAGCGTACTAGTATCTGAAAACTCGAATTACGTGCGACGTCTGTTGGTTGTGGCACGTTGTGGGGCGTGTCATACTCCTAGGGTTGCCAACACCAACAAAACAGAAACTACGTCTCGGCATTTGTACTTTGTACAATAGGCTAGTTGACTCATATCAAATTGTAATAAACTAATGTTTATTCCGTATAGTATTTAGCAAAGGAAACGTAAATATATATTTTTCAATTAATAAAGATGATAGATGGCTGAAAAAATTGAATTTGAAAATATGGTTTTAAATCTGTATTTTGAAATGCTTAAAACGCTGTCCGCCATTTTCGCTTATGATAGTGACGTCATCGGTCATGTAAACAAAACTGAAAGTCTACTTTGACGACTTCGAATAGTGCCGTCCCTCTCGATCTCCTGTCAAAGTATATTGGAGTGAGCGGAATGGCATTATACGACGGTCGGATTTCGAATATTACAGGTAATTCTACGTCACGCCACAGATTAGCAAAAGGCAAAAATGGCGGACGGTGTTTTTGACTGTTCATGAAATTTCTAATTATCAATTGATAAAATTTAGCTTTCTAGCTTTCACAAAAACGCAAGACATTTTTTTTAGAGCTAGTTAGATCATTATTAACCATTTCAAATATATTTCAAAACTGGGTCTACTAGCCTATTGTGACCTGAAAATTGTAAGCATGTCTCTTGACACGCGGTGCGGAGTGGATCCCCCTTGGCTATACATACATTCGAGAACAAGAAACTTACCGGCATCATAGTGTCGATCGGTTGCGGCGGCGGGAAGGGGTTCGGCGGCATCTGCTGCCCGAACATGAAGCCGGGCGGCATCCCGTAACCGCCCATGTTCATGATGCTGGAAATTGTTACTTAGTACAGTTGCTATCACACATTATACAGGCGAAAGTTTGAGGGTATTGTAAAGGTCTTCGCACATTATAACAACTCAACAGCGGCGACTCGATTCTATGCCAAATATTGAAATTTAAGCCCTATGTCATATTAACTAGGTTTAATTTCAAAAAATGATATTAGTAGTGGACGACGAGTTGACGACGCGTCGTACATTTTTTTAAATTAAACATAGTAAATATGACATAGGGCTTAAATTTCAATATTTGGCATAGAATCGAGTCGCCGTTGAGTTGTCATAATGTGCGAAGACCTTTAATCTTGCCGTGGGATGAATGAGCATGCAGCCTGTAGTTCAATAAAGCTAGGTTTGGATTGTTCATATAACAAACTCTTCAAAATATTATTGATACAGGCAAATTTAAATTATAGAATATAGAGAACAAAAATGTACACGTTTTTTATAGAATGTTGTCTCAGACTTTTTATAGACTTTTTCCCAGATAAACATTCCCAGTAAACGTTCAGATTCAGGTAGCGCTGTACAAAACATCAGCTATGGTCACTGTAAGGTTAGGTTCACTCGCCGCTGATATGTCAATATTCAGAAAATGTTAAAAAGGCGACTCACTTAGCTTGAGGCATGCAGAACTGCTGCGGGCCGCCAAAGGGCGGCGGACAGAAGCCCGGCGGGCCCTGGAACTCGCCCGAAGGCCCGATCCACTCGGGCGGCACGTCCGGCGGCAGCCCCGGCACCAGCCCCGGCGGCAGTCCGGCCGGCAGTCCGGGCGGCAGTCCGGCCGGCAGTCCGGGCGGCAGTCCGGCCGGCATTCCGGGCGGGACCATGGACGGCGGCAGCATGTTCGGAGGCCCGCCCATCATGCCCGGGGGGAACATCTGAGGAAAAAAATCAGTCGTACATGACTAAAACACGTTATAATATGTCTATGTCGCTGTTTCTTCTTAATACTCGAATTATTAACCTTGTAAGGTCACCTGAGGCAATTACAACTGAGGGAGAAAAGCGTCTTCCGATGAGGATTGTGGAAAGTGGATCAAAGGACACTCAAACTCGCGCGGGAACGACACAGCTGACAAATCGGCGAGAGGAGGTTCGGAGATGGAAGCAGAGGGACCCGAACCAATCCAACCTCTACCATTCGCCCAGTAATACCGGTCTAACTTCGGCACTTTCAGACAGACAATAGAGGCTCTTCCGACAATTTACCTCTGGTTGTGGCGTAAGCTCAGGCAGCTAAACAGGCCCCACCTCCAGCTCGTAACTGGAGCGAAAACTGGACATGCCCACTAACAAACATTCACTCTAGGTCAGGCGAACTGATAGTCCTCTTTGCAGTGCCTGCACGGAGGCAGTCACAGCCACCCACGTCCTTCTAGAATGTCTTGAAGTGCCCAAATGCCGGGCACGACACCTCGGTTCCCCGAGGCCACTCCCAGCCCGTCTAGCACAACTATGCACCGCGATTGTGGTCACGCAACATACCGTCACCCGTCCCTCTCTCATAGTAACTGCTACCGACACTATCATGTAATTTTTTTGTCGGTGAAATTACTAGCATAGAGGCATTCTATCTTCAGTAGGCAAGCACTTGTGACTCCTCTGGTGGTGCAGGTGTTTATGGGCGACGGTAATCGCTTTCCATCAGGCGATACGTTTGCTCGTTTGCCCCTATGACATAAAAAAAAAAAAAAATGGCCGGCCGCACTGACCTGCGGGAAGGCGTTGTGGTCGGGCGGCCAGTAGTGCGCGTACTGGTCGCGCTGGCGCCGCGTGTCCTCGGCGGCGGCGGCGGCCTCGGCGAAGGCGCGACATACCGTCACCCGTCCCTCTCTCACAGTAGTATTTAGACAGAGACCTGCGGGAAGGCGTTGTGGTCGGGCGGCCAGTAGTGCGCGTACTGGTCGCGCTGGCGCCGCGTGTCCTCGGCGGCGGCGGCGGCCTCGGCGAAGGCGCGACATACCGTCACCCGTCCCTCTCTCACAGTAGTATTTAGACAGAGACCTGCGGGAAGGCGTTGTGGTCGGGCGGCCAGTAGTGCGCGTACTGGTCGCGCTGGCGCCGCGTGTCCTCGGCGGCGGCGGCGGCCTCGGCGAAGGCGCGACATACCGTCACCCGTCCCTCTCTCACAGTAGTATTTAGACAGAGACCTGCGGGAAGGCGTTGTGGTCGGGCGGCCAGTAGTGCGCGTACTGGTCGCGCTGGCGCCGCGTGTCCTCGGCGGCGGCGGCGGCCTCGGCGAAGGCGCGACATACCGTCACCCGTCCCTCTCTCACAGTAGTATTTAGACAGAGACCTGCGGGAAGGCGTTGTGGTCGGGCGGCCAGTAGTGCGCGTACTGGTCGCGCTGGCGCCGCGTGTCCTCGGCGGCGGCGGCGGCCTCGGCGAAGGCGCGCCATACCGTCACCCGTCCCTCTCTCACAGTAGTATTTAGACAGAGACCTGCGGGAAGGCGTTGTGGTCGGGCGGCCAGTAGTGCGCGTACTGGTCGCGCTGGCGCCGCGTGTCCTCGGCGGCGGCGGCGGCCTCGGCGAAGGCGCGACATACCGTCACCCGTCCCTCTCTCACAGTAGTATTTAGACAGAGACCTGCGGGAAGGCGTTGTGGTCGGGCGGCCAGTAGTGCGCGTACTGGTCGCGCTGGCGCCGCGTGTCCTCGGCGGCGGCGGCGGCCTCGGCGAAGGCGCGACATACCGTCACCCGTCCCTCTCTCACAGTAGTATTTAGACAGAGACCTGCGGGAAGGCGTTGTGGTCGGGCGGCCAGTAGTGCGCGTACTGGTCGCGCTGGCGCCGCGTGTCCTCGGCGGCGGCGGCGGCCTCGGCGAAGGCGCGACATACCGTCACCCGTCCCTCTCTCACAGTAGTATTTAGACAGAGACCTGCGGGAAGGCGTTGTGGTCGGGCGGCCAGTAGTGCGCGTACTGGTCGCGCTGGCGCCGCGTGTCCTCGGCGGCGGCGGCGGCCTCGGCGAAGGCGCGACATACCGTCACCCGTCCCTCTCTCACAGTAGTATTTAGACAGAGACCTGCGGGAAGGCGTTGTGGTCGGGCGGCCAGTAGTGCGCGTACTGGTCGCGCTGGCGCCGCGTGTCCTCGGCGGCGGCGGCGGCCTCGGCGAAGGCGCGACATACCGTCACCCGTCCCTCTCTCACAGTAGTATTTAGACAGAGACCTGCGGGAAGGCGTTGTGGTCGGGCGGCCAGTAGTGCGCGTACTGGTCGCGCTGGCGCCGCGTGTCCTCGGCGGCGGCGGCGGCCTCGGCGAAGGCGCGACATACCGTCACCCGTCCCTCTCTCACAGTAGTATTTAGACAGAGACCTGCGGGAAGGCGTTGTGGTCGGGCGGCCAGTAGTGCGCGTACTGGTCGCGCTGGCGCCGCGTGTCCTCGGCGGCGGCGGCGGCCTCGGCGAAGGCGCGCCATACCGTCACCCGTCCCTCTCTCACAGTAGTATTTAGACAGAGACCTGCGGGAAGGCGTTGTGGTCGGGCGGCCAGTAGTGCGCGTACTGGTCGCGCTGGCGCCGCGTGTCCTCGGCGGCGGCGGCGGCCTCGGCGAAGGCGCGACATACCGTCACCCGTCCCTCTCTCACAGTAGTATTTAGACAGAGACCTGCGGGAAGGCGTTGTGGTCGGGCGGCCAGTAGTGCGCGTACTGGTCGCGCTGGCGCCGCGTGTCCTCGGCGGCGGCGGCGGCCTCGGCGAAGGCGCGACATACCGTCACCCGTCCCTCTCTCACAGTAGTATTTAGACAGAGACCTGCGGGAAGGCGTTGTGGTCGGGCGGCCAGTAGTGCGCGTACTGGTCGCGCTGGCGCCGCGTGTCCTCGGCGGCGGCGGCGGCCTCGGCGAAGGCGCGCCATACCGTCACCCGTCCCTCTCTCACAGTAGTATTTAGACAGAGACCTGCGGGAAGGCGTTGTGGTCGGGCGGCCAGTAGTGCGCGTACTGGTCGCGCTGGCGCCGCGTGTCCTCGGCGGCGGCGGCGGCCTCGGCGAAGGCGCGACATACCGTCACCCGTCCCTCTCTCACAGTAGTATTTAGACAGAGACCTGCGGGAAGGCGTTGTGGTCGGGCGGCCAGTAGTGCGCGTACTGGTCGCGCTGGCGCCGCGTGTCCTCGGCGGCGGCGGCGGCCTCGGCGAAGGCGCGACATACCGTCACCCGTCCCTCTCTCACAGTAGTATTTAGACAGAGACCTGCGGGAAGGCGTTGTGGTCGGGCGGCCAGTAGTGCGCGTACTGGTCGCGCTGGCGCCGCGTGTCCTCGGCGGCGGCGGCGGCCTCGGCGAAGGCGCGACATACCGTCACCCGTCCCTCTCTCACAGTAGTATTTAGACAGAGACCTGCGGGAAGGCGTTGTGGTCGGGCGGCCAGTAGTGCGCGTACTGGTCGCGCTGGCGCCGCGTGTCCTCGGCGGCGGCGGCGGCCTCGGCGAAGGCGCGACATACCGTCACCCGTCCCTCTCTCACAGTAGTATTTAGACAGAGACCTGCGGGAAGGCGTTGTGGTCGGGCGGCCAGTAGTGCGCGTACTGGTCGCGCTGGCGCCGCGTGTCCTCGGCGGCGGCGGCGGCCTCGGCGAAGGCGCGACATACCGTCACCCGTCCCTCTCTCACAGTAGTATTTAGACAGAGACCTGCGGGAAGGCGTTGTGGTCGGGCGGCCAGTAGTGCGCGTACTGGTCGCGCTGGCGCCGCGTGTCCTCGGCGGCGGCGGCGGCCTCGGCGAAGGCGCGACATACCGTCACCCGTCCCTCTCTCACAGTAGTATTTAGACAGAGACCTGCGGGAAGGCGTTGTGGTCGGGCGGCCAGTAGTGCGCGTACTGGTCGCGCTGGCGCCGCGTGTCCTCGGCGGCGGCGGCGGCCTCGGCGAAGGCGCGACATACCGTCACCCGTCCCTCTCTCACAGTAGTATTTAGACAGAGACCTGCGGGAAGGCGTTGTGGTCGGGCGGCCAGTAGTGCGCGTACTGGTCGCGCTGGCGCCGCGTGTCCTCGGCGGCGGCGGCGGCCTCGGCGAAGGCGCGCCATACCGTCACCCGTCCCTCTCTCACAGTAGTATTTAGACAGAGACCTGCGGGAAGGCGTTGTGGTCGGGCGGCCAGTAGTGCGCGTACTGGTCGCGCTGGCGCCGCGTGTCCTCGGCGGCGGCGGCGGCCTCGGCGAAGGCGCGACATACCGTCACCCGTCCCTCTCTCACAGTAGTATTTAGACAGAGACCTGCGGGAAGGCGTTGTGGTCGGGCGGCCAGTAGTGCGCGTACTGGTCGCGCTGGCGCCGCGTGTCCTCGGCGGCGGCGGCGGCCTCGGCGAAGGCGCGACATACCGTCACCCGTCCCTCTCTCACAGTAGTATTTAGACAGAGACCTGCGGGAAGGCGTTGTGGTCGGGCGGCCAGTAGTGCGCGTACTGGTCGCGCTGGCGCCGCGTGTCCTCGGCGGCGGCGGCGGCCTCGGCGAAGGCGCGACATACCGTCACCCGTCCCTCTCTCACAGTAGTATTTAGACAGAGACCTGCGGGAAGGCGTTGTGGTCGGGCGGCCAGTAGTGCGCGTACTGGTCGCGCTGGCGCCGCGTGTCCTCGGCGGCGGCGGCGGCCTCGGCGAAGGCGCGACATACCGTCACCCGTCCCTCTCTCACAGTAGTATTTAGACAGAGACCTGCGGGAAGGCGTTGTGGTCGGGCGGCCAGTAGTGCGCGTACTGGTCGCGCTGGCGCCGCGTGTCCTCGGCGGCGGCGGCGGCCTCGGCGAAGGCGCGACATACCGTCACCCGTCCCTCTCTCACAGTAGTATTTAGACAGAGACCTGCGGGAAGGCGTTGTGGTCGGGCGGCCAGTAGTGCGCGTACTGGTCGCGCTGGCGCCGCGTGTCCTCGGCGGCGGCGGCGGCCTCGGCGAAGGCGCGACATACCGTCACCCGTCCCTCTCTCACAGTAGTATTTAGACAGAGACCTGCGGGAAGGCGTTGTGGTCGGGCGGCCAGTAGTGCGCGTACTGGTCGCGCTGGCGCCGCGTGTCCTCGGCGGCGGCGGCGGCCTCGGCGAAGGCGCGACATACCGTCACCCGTCCCTCTCTCACAGTAGTATTTAGACAGAGACCTGCGGGAAGGCGTTGTGGTCGGGCGGCCAGTAGTGCGCGTACTGGTCGCGCTGGCGCCGCGTGTCCTCGGCGGCGGCGGCGGCCTCGGCGAAGGCGCGACATACCGTCACCCGTCCCTCTTTCACAGTAGTATTTAGACAGAGACCTGCGGGAAGGCGTTGTGGTCGGGCGGCCAGTAGTGCGCGTACTGGTCGCGCTGGCGCCGCGTGTCCTCGGCGGCGGCGGCGGCCTCGGCGAAGGCGCGACATACCGTCACCCGTCCCTCTCTCACAGTAGTATTTAGACAGAGACCTGCGGGAAGGCGTTGTGGTCGGGCGGCCAGTAGTGCGCGTACTGGTCGCGCTGGCGCCGCGTGTCCTCGGCGGCGGCGGCGGCCTCGGCGAAGGCGCGACATACCGTCACCCGTCCCTCTCTCACAGTAGTATTTAGACAGAGACCTGCGGGAAGGCGTTGTGGTCGGGCGGCCAGTAGTGCGCGTACTGGTCGCGCTGGCGCCGCGTGTCCTCGGCGGCGGCGGCGGCCTCGGCGAAGGCGCGACATACCGTCACCCGTCCCTCTCTCACAGTAGTATTTAGACAGAGACCTGCGGGAAGGCGTTGTGGTCGGGCGGCCAGTAGTGCGCGTACTGGTCGCGCTGGCGCCGCGTGTCCTCGGCGGCGGCGGCGGCCTCGGCGAAGGCGCGACATACCGTCACCCGTCCCTCTCTCACAGTAGTATTTAGACAGAGACCTGCGGGAAGGCGTTGTGGTCGGGCGGCCAGTAGTGCGCGTACTGGTCGCGCTGGCGCCGCGTGTCCTCGGCGGCGGCGGCGGCCTCGGCGAAGGCGCGCCGGCGCTCCTCCTTGCTCATGGGCGGCACCGTCGCCAGCACGCGCGAACTCCTACCGACACAATCATTCTCTCAGATCATACAATGAAATGTCGTCATAACGTGCGTTAAAACAGGCGTCGAAGTGTCAAGTTTCGGGCGGGACCATTTCGAGAGAACTTTAAAAGAATTTCATACAAAATTGAAGGCCTAGGCCGAGAAGTAATTTGTTTTTAATTTTAATGTAAACATGGCGTCTGTGTTTATGAACAGCTGATATATAATTTTTTCTAGTGGCTACCCCTTCAGCCATCAGACCAACAATATCCGCGTTAATTCGTAGTACACACGAACTGATATTAAGAATACAAATCTGAATGATTCCAATGTGTTGATGAATAAATTCAAAATACTGCCTATACGTAAGTCACCAGAGACCATAGACAATATTTAAAATCCTCTGCCGTTATTTTAATTATTATAGAAATTAAGATTCTTATTATCAGGTTGTGTATAATGGCCCTAATATTCGGACACTACACACGTGGACGACTTATTAGAGAAAAATATATATAGAGGGATTGGAGGGAAAATTAAAAATACTTCTTTTTAAACATGGCGTCTGTCATGAACTGGCTGAACAGCTGGATTATGTTGTTTTGAGTGGTGTATTTTTTTTATTTCATTGCATATGTTTGAGAAAAGCACTATACATGCCTCAGCCGTGAAAAAGGCTTGCCGGCTTCGTATCACTATTATTTCCCGGCGTCTGCAGTAATGTACTATTTCTCAAACAGGCTTCAAAGTATCACATTTCGGCGAATCAACTCGAGAGAGCTGCAATGGAATCTCATACAAAATTGAAGGCCTAGGCCGGGAAGTAATTTTTCAGACAGCCGGAGACACGGCGAAACAGCAGAATTATATATTTTTTTTGAGTGGTGTATTTTTTTTATTTCATTGCATGATTGAGATGCCTTATGCCTTAGCCGTAAAAAGGGCTATACCTACTCACCCGGCAAGCTCCTCTTTCCCGGCGTCTGCAGTAATGTACTATTTCTCAAATATGCTATGAAATATTAGCATTGTGGGAAACAACATCGAAGGGAGTATGAATGATATTTCAAACAACATTTCAGGCGCTGCGCCTGAAAAGCGTTTCAGTATCAATCCGTGACACAACATGCAACTAAACTAAACGTCACTAACCTTATACTCCTCCGGCCTTCCGGACTGCTCCTCCGTTTCCTCCTATCCCTGTCATCTCTGTCCCTATCACGCTCGCGCTCCCTGTACCGGTCCCGGTCCCTCTCCCGTTCTCTTTCCCTCTCCCGTTCTCGGTCCCGTTCCCGGTCTCGTTCCCGGTCCCGGTCTCGTTCGTCGCGACGTTCCCGGTCGCGATCGCGTGAACCGCTAGAATCAGCGGCTCGTCGCTCGACGTTCGCTTGACGTTCGTGCTCTTTCATCTGTTGGATTCGCTCCTTTTTGGGGATTTTGAACACCTCCTGGAATTATGTTTCATTGTTACGGTGTTTAAGAACGGTACAAATCTTTGAAGTGAAATTGGAAGAAATAATTTACTGTTCCTCGTTGTTTTTACACAAAATCAAACCGACGCACAGCCGTTCACTGGTGCGGCGTCATCCCACACTTCAATTGATTGATGAACATTATATATTTCGAACTTAGACATAATTAATACTGGTTGATGAATACATACCTTCAGACTGGACCATCTTTCCAACAGCTGACTGGATAGATCCTTGACTTTTTCCAATAACGCCGCGTTTTCTTTAGTTTTTTCTACACTGTCGTCTTGTGTTCTGTTGGGCAGCTCTATTGGCAAACCTGTTGGCATTTTTAAGAAGATACTAAAACACAAGCCCAGAGATTAAAATATGCTATTAAAATAATAGCTAACAGATAAATCGTCAATAATTATATCAATTATCAGCGAACGTAAGCTATAGCAATGTAAAATAGACTAGCATTTACTAGACCAAGCAGAGATCTGAATTGAACGGCAATTTCAGCTTTTTTTTTTTCAATATATATAATGGCTCAACATAGTGGGTCCATTTCGCTTGATGGTAAGGAAAAAGGGGACTCCAGGTTGCAATGGCAACTGACAAGAAACCAACGGTGCCATGTCAGTCGACGCTGCCATGCTGGCCCGAGAAATGCTTGTTCACACGTCGTTTGAAGGGTCCCGTGTTATAAGAAGGAGGAAACACATGAGCCGACGTTCCATTTATTAATAATTATTAATTAGTTAGTTAGCTGTTGTGGATACCAAGAGGTGTATTTTAGAGATTCGATTCGACCTGTCCGCGCTCATCGCTAACCGTTAGTTTCGTATTCGGTGAACTAAAATGGCAAATTCAATCGAGTCTGTGCGACACTCGGCAATCGTCCGTCGACGGTAAAAAGACGCTCATGTTATTTGTTGTTCCGTTATTTGCCGAGCCACGTTCCGTTTGCTTAGATATCGTCGGGGATAGTGCACCCGCGTGACTAGCATTTGGTTAATTTAATACCGCGTAACTAACAAAAGTTGCCAAATTAAGATTTCCTGCCAGATAAGAACCAATCTGTACAAACATCCGTTGCAATTAACCAACAGCGAGATCAAAACTTTCTGTGTAAAAAAGGAAAAAGTAGCTTTTAAAATAATACAGTTACAACGTTTTAACTACTATATCTACATGTTACTGAAATGTCACAAGTCAATAAAGTCAATAAAGACTTTGTCCCCAAAATCGCGAACTGACGTGGATTTCATTGCTAATTACGTCATTTCAGAAATAAAATTAGTGCAATTGTATGCATATAAGGGTTAAGCTTCTCCTCTAAAGTTTGGTATTGTGTAGATACGCAGTATTTACCAGTGCTAGTTACGCAGATTTGCACTATCCCGACTATATATTTACTACTGCCTTACCGCTTTTTTTAAACATGACTTGAACTGTCTCCGGTCTGTTTAGAGTGTTTAGCTCTCACCACCAGTGAGTTTTTGTGGGAGTATAACCCGCTAATAGGATTATCTCCGCGCCACAGGAGTGATGGGAAGTCTTACCGGTGGTCTCGTCTATGAAGACTTCGGGCGGCGCCTCACCCAGCCAGCGCTCGACGATCGTGAAGAAGCGGCTCTCGGAAACCATGGTCTTGTTGGTGATCGGCAGCCGGTCCACTGTCTGCAGCATTTCTAGCCTGAAAAACAAATATTTACTTAATTTTGATACAACGCCAAAAAGGCCTAGTTTCCCCTCTGGGTTGGAAGGTCAGATGGCAGTCGCTTGCGTAAAAACAAGTGCCTACGCCACATCTTGGGATTTAGGTAGCCGACCCCGATTGAGAATTCATTCTCTACAATATGGGACAAAGGCTAGGAGGATGATGATGACAACAGATTGGTGTAGCAAAGCGACTCTACCTTATTATGGCTAGGTTATGAACTATGTACAGTGATGAAAGTCACGTTTTGTTAAATAGGATTCAGTATTTATTCCACAAGAAGAACGAAGGATTAAGCGGGATTCCGGTAAACAGTGTTTTGAATTTGGTTAATGACAATTTGATGTCAAAATTTAATGATGCAAATATATGAAGTATGCACGTTATTACTATAAGATGTTTGTAGCACATCTTTCATGTTTTTAGCGGCACTATCCCTGGGCCGGACCGACACTAAGGGCCGATTTTTCAATCACCAGATAAATCATATCTGTCAGATAAATGTTGGCTGTCACTTTTCTTTTATATGACGGGAGAAAAGGATAGCAATAATTTTAACTGGCAGATAAATTTATCTGGGGATTGAAAAATCGGCCCTAAGTCTTGTTATGTACGATTCCCACTGACCGGGCGGAGTCGGCGCGCGTTGAAGCGCATCTAAACAAGCGATACTGGTGTGTACAGTCAGCGATAGTTCTTAGACCCTGTATGAGCTGGACACTTGTACCGACCTGAAGTCCAGGGGCGCGTCGCTGCTCCAGGGCGCCAGCAGCCGCAGCCCGCGGTAGTCGAGGAACAGGCGGCGACACGGCAGGTCGGCGTCGCGCAGCATCCGCAGTAGAGCTATCTGCGCGCGCCGCGTCTTCTTACACCCTGTATGAGCTGGACACTTGTACCGACCTGAAGTCCAGGGGCGCGTCGCTGCTCCAGGGCGCCAGCAGCCGCAGCCCGCGGTAGTCGAGGAACAGGCGGCGACACGGCAGGTCGGCGTCGCGCAGCATCCGCAGTAGAGCTATCTGCGCGCGCCGCGTCTTCTTACACCCTGTATGAGCTGGACACTTGTACCGACCTGAAGTCCAGGGGCGCGTCGCTGCTCCAGGGCGCCAGCAGCCGCAGCCCGCGGTAGTCGAGGAACAGGCGGCGACACGGCAGGTCGGCGTCGCGCAGCATCCGCAGTAGAGCTATCTGCGCGCGCCGCGTCTTCGCGCGGACCACTGTACGCGAGAGGCGCAGCGTGTGGCTCTGGTTCTTCACGCCGGTGCGGTGTAGCGCTTCCAGGTCTTCTTCGATCTGTGACGTACAAATATACAGTTAACATATAACTACCGATAAACTAAACTCGGATTTCTAATTCAAGACCAAAAAAACTACGACAGATACGTCACTGTCAAAAGTCACTTATGTCACTGTCAAGTTAATTTTTCAGGTTTCGCGAACCTTTTTATAATATGTTGCCTCTATAAATATAAGGAAACATATTGCAAATAGGCCTCATCATTAATAGATTAGGTATTAGTAAAAAAAAAAAATTTTTAGAACGAAGTTCCGTATTTTGTCGATTAGCTACATGTTAAATATTTTGATTTAAATGACATCTGAGTTTGTTTCTTAGCTTGTAAATGATTGCACCAAATGTTTTGAATACCTGAAGTGTTACAAGTATAATAACAGATAATGTACCAAAATTTTATGATTTTTAAGTTTTTATTCGTATTTATGTAGTAAGAAATATATCTAATTATTTTGTTAAAACATAGAGTTAAAGTTACCAATAAATAAATTATCCGTGTGTTTAAAAATGAAAAAGGATTTTACTATTGTAAAAATATTTTATTGTAGTGGCAACCTTGTGGTAGTTTTTTTGGTCTTGAATTAGAAATCGCAGTATAAATAAGGTTAAAGTCTTGGGGATTTATATTTAGTGGGCCCACGGGAGTTGCAGTCTTCGGTGCTCTAAAGGTTCATGATCATCAGCCCGTATCAGTCCACTGCTGGGCATAAGCCTGTCCCATGGCACGCCACTTAGCTCGATTCAGCTCTCCTGCTCCAGTTACCACCCGCTGCCCTACGAATGTCGTCGCTCCACCTTGTTACAGGGCGCCCTAAAGTACAATTACCGATGCGCGGCCTCCACTCCAGTACCCTTACCGTGAGTTTACAGTGACCGTACTCGCTAGCGATTAAACGATTTGTATAGAGAATTGTAGCCAAGGGCGCTTTACTATTCGAGTACGGTTGTGCGAGTACGGTTACGTTAAGTCATGGTAAGGGTACAGAACTCGTTTGCTTTAACCTTTTGACCGCCACAGTCGGCTGTGGCCGTCAACAAAAAATCGTGCCCCTGACGCCACGTCGGCCACAGCCGTCCAAATTTCAATGATCAAAAACTTTGTAATTCTAACCGCTACAAGTATTTTTCAATCCCTGTTGATTTTGGGGCACATCTTTTTTTTTTTACTCTGGCGTCAGTGGCACGGTAAATTGCTAGACCGCTTGGCGGTCAATAAGATATGATATTTATTGAATAATAACTTATTTTACAGTAATAATAACTATAGCCTAAGACATTCTACTTGCCAAAAAAAATGACATGCGCCTGAACTAGGATACCCTGTAATAGGTTAAAGACTAAGGATATAAACTCACGTCGGCGTCTTGCACTAAGTCAGCCTTGTGCTGGTAGGAGGCGGGGCGCTTCGGCTTGCGCACGCGCGGCCGCGGCGGCTCCTGCGCGGCCGGCGCCTCCTCGCACACCTGCTCCACCGTCTTCGATGTCGACACGTCGTCTTCCTCCTCCTAAAGTCAAATTTAATATCAGAAGTTTAGAGGTAAGGTAGTGAATCATCATCCTCCTAGCCTTTGTCCCATTTTTTGAGAATGAATTCTCAATCGGGGTCGGCTACCTAAATCCCAAGATGTGGCGTGGGCACTAGTTTTTACGCTTGCGACTGCCATCTGACCTTCCAACGCAGAGGGGAAACTAGGCCTTATTTGGGCTTAGGTGGTTTCCTCACGATGTTTTCCTTCACCGAAAAGCGAGTGGTAACGGTTGGTACGGGCCGGGTTCGAACCCGCGACCTCCGGATTGAAAGTCGCATGCCCTAACCACTAGGCTACCACCGCTCAGGTAAGGTAGTGAATCTACCACTTATTTAAGAGCCCGATACATGGTAAGATTAATATTTAAGGCTTCGATCAATCGGACATCGGAATCGTGGTGATCGGTCGCTTCAAAACTGCCAGCCATACACGAAGCAATGGATCGTTACGATCGCAGCCATACACGGAGCAACTGATCGTACAATCGATCGTCGACTCGGTTGAATTATCGTCGAGGGTAAGAGACGCAGTGCGTGCGACGCCTTTGTCAAGAATGGCACAGAAATCGAATTATTGATCGCAGAGTTATACAAACTGGATTGATCGTTACGATATTCGTGATTGCACGGGATCAAATAAATCGTTGACGATATTGACGCTATCGATCGATCGTTTCAATCGGGGGATCGTTTCGACGGATTGTAAAGATGAATCGTACCCTGGGCTCTTTAGACTACTAATAACTCGTAGGTAACTCTAAATTCCTGCCAGATTCAAGGCATGGCTCATAACAAATGTTTTTGGTTTGGAATTATTTCAATACTAGCTTTTGCCCGCGACTACGTCCGCGTGGAACTTGGAAGTATGGAAGCAACCTCGTACAACACGATAGATATCCACCTAATCACCTTAATTAATAGGTAAAAGAGCGCCTAAGCAAATGTAAGAGCAATTCTGCTTTTGGTCTAATCATTACATTTTTTACAGGGTCATCAATGTCATCATGAATTACTTACTCACTTTTCAATCTTTATAGGGATAATTTCCAGGGTGAAAACTATCCTATGTCCTTCCTCGGATCTTAAACTATCTCCATGCCAAATTTCATCAAAATCGATTCAGCGGTTTAAGCGTGAAGAGGTAACAGACAGACAGACAGACAGACAGACAGACACACTTTCGCATTTATAATATTAGTATGGATAGAACGTATTTACCTCTTCGTCGTCGTCGGAGTCGGGCTCCGCGCCGATCCAGCCGCGGCAGCTGTCAGCGCCGCAGTAGCAGCGCTGCGCCTCTTTTCTGCACAACAACACACTCTAAATCCACGCCTAAACCTCCACATCACCTCTACTGGAATACCACAAAGTGTACAATGTAGATGAGATGCAGTCCAGAACTTAAGACCGAAGTCGTGGCGGGGCCGTAACTGTGACATGTGATTTTTTTGCGCGACGAATACCTGTCACTATCCTTTTAATACACAAACACGCGAACAAAACCCAAAACTATATTAATTTTATGTGTTATACCGACTAATTTTTGAAATATACAGAATGTGAAAACGGCGTCATCTAAGAATGGGTCCTCTGCATGACGTCACTTTGTGGGTTTTATTTTCAAATGTTTTTTCGATAGCAAATTTGGATATTTTTAAAAATGTAAAAATGTGGTAATATTTTATTTTCTATCCTCTATTTGATAAAATCGATAAAAAGCCTCGTTAAAAAAATGAAACGTTGTCAATTAACATTCGCACGTTCAGTAAATACAAAGATAACTCGACATCCAAGAAGCCTTAAGGATGACAATACGGATGTTTGTGGCTTTACTACAGTTCGGGCATCTTTGGTTAAACATAAACACTTACCCGAAGCGCTTGAACTGGTAGTCGAAGGTAATCTCCTCGCCGAGCAAGATGTCCCTCTTGCTGAAGAAGCCGATCCTGAGCTCCCCGTTGACCGTCCACTTCTGGGTCTCCGCGTTGGGATCGCACGAGTGGTTGATGAACCGCGAGATGTTGCCCTTCATCGTCGCGTCGATCACCGTGTCACCCTACAGACAGTTTTACTTGTTAACCTATTGAGCGCCAAAGATGGCCAATCAAGCCTCAGTCACTCAGCCCGTCTAGCACAACTATGCTTCAGGATTCTTGTCGCGCGACATAGAATCACATGTCACTCTCTTACAGTACTGTACAGAAAGAGACAGTATATTTCGCACGAGAAAGAGTCACGTGTCACAGTTGTGCTAAAGCTGCAGTTTACCTTCGATTTACCACGGTACTAAAAGACCGAACTAGTACATTTGTCAAATTGTCAGATTATACTAGATGACAGTGATTCGTTCAGTGAAGGAGCGGGCAGAACTCTAGTCCACTAGCTACAGTCCGACCAAAAAGAGTAGAAATAAGTGGCAATACTGTAGTGTCCTCTTTTCTAATCAATATAAGAAAACGGGGACGATACTAGAGTATTGCCACTTTTTGATTTCTACTCTTTTTGGTCGCACTGTAAGTGGTCAAAGGATTTAAATGCATATCAAAAATGATACCACATTTCACTTCTGAAATGATGAATACCAAATCTAATCCATGTAAATTTTGAATTTAAGACTTAGCTTGACATTGAATCGTCTGAATTGACTTTGATTTAAGTTTCAGTGATATCGTTTTTGATACTTCATGCACGTAAGGGCTAAACGGGCTAAAAGGGTTATCTTATTTATTATTTATTTTAAATTTTATGGATCCCTGAAGTTTTGACGACGCGGTTGGCTCAATTTGTAGACACCTGCCTACTGAGCCGGCGGTCCCGGGTTCGAATCCCGGCCAGGGCAAATATTTGTGTGGTGAACTCGAATATTTGTGCTTGGGTCATGGTTGTTCTATGTATTTAAGTATATATTTATCTATATAAGTATCTATATCGTCGTCTAGTTCCCATAACACAAACCTTCTTGAGCTTAATTTGGGACTAGATCGATTTGTGTGAGGTTGTCCGATATGCATTTATTTATTTATAACTAGGAAAGGCCCTAGTGAAAAAGAGTATAAGTCGAATTATAACCAGAAACAAAAGGAAACTTAAGGTTCTTTGCTGCTGGGTTAAAGCCGAATTTTTCCTTTTTACTAGGACCACAGAATATTGAGTATGGTGTACCTTCAGCGACATGAAGTAGTGGTGCAAGTTGTTCTCATCGGAGTAGGTCTGTGCGCGCTTGTAGAACTGCTCGTAATCCAGCACTTCCCCCACGTACTCCATGAGGAACTCGCCTCTGCAAGAGATTAAAAAAACACTCTTTAAATTGTTTGTCTAGTTATCGATATTTTTTTTTTTCATCTGTTACAATTTCAAAACCTCACATCTCAATACTGAATCGATACTAAGATACGAGTTTTGTTACTTCCTTAGCAGTTTGACGAAAAATAAGGGTGTCGTTAAGTATAGTGCGTGTATATACAAGGTGCTAACAAATTAGATGCCAATAATTTCAGAGCTGATAGTACTGGCCTTGAGAGTATACTTAAGTATAAATGATTTATAATAAATCATTTAAAATTTGATGATGATTTTTAGAGAAAACTAGGGAAATAACTTTGGTACGTAAATACTGCCGTGTTACGGTAAAAGGTCGTATCTTTATATGGATGTCATAGTAACATACGCCCTTTTACCGTAGCACGGCAGAATACTTGTTAATGAGTTGTTAAATAGTCTGTAATTAAGGCTTCTTCGAAACCAAAACCTCATGACAAAATAAAAAAATGGTGTAATTTTTGATAATTCTGTTATATAAGCGTTTAGGTTTAATAAAGGTGATTCTATTACTATTGTGTTGTTTTTAACTTGATAATATTTATTGATAATTAACATCCCATCAAAAACATAGATGTTAAATAAGAGCAAAGTTCAATATCGCGTGCAACGTTGTCGACTTCGCCGACAAAAGAATTGAGATCTATATGGGCGCCAAGTTCTTTGCCCTAATTTTTTTAGATACAAGGTCATGCGACATACTCAATGCATTTATGTTACTTGGGGTGTAATTCAATATCATGACTTGACTTGGCTAGTTGCAAAAATATATTTAATGCAGATTAGCAATGCGGTGCGTGAATAACTCTTTTCAAATTGAATAACTAAATTATCATATAATATGGTTTAATTTGCAATATTTTACAAATCTGTTTGTTATGCAGGAAACGCCAAAAATTCGGTCAGTCAACGTATAACATTTTTATTGAGCCAAGGACTAACTAATATTTGCTTGAGTAAATTCGATATTCGTGACAGAATAATAATGTTTGCGCTACATACAGATAATCAAACATCAGAATAGGTATGCAATTTGGGGTAAATGACCTTAAACATTGATATTGTTATGGAAGTGATGGACATGTAATGCTCTAACTATAGTCATTATTTTTAGAATGAACATCAAGTTTTGTCATTTTGTCTCTTAACCTTAGTAACTTTATTAAAGTTTGGCAGCCTATGTGCCTATTTCAGTCTTTCTCTATAACTTGCACTCTACAGAATAGAAGGGTTCCGAATCCGAATAGAACAGTCCCTAATCTGATTCGTGCGCACAAGGCTAATGGACGGGTTACAGAGAATGTTTTCTAATTTGTATGGGGAAAGATCATTCTCGCGAACATATCCCATGCAAATTGGTAAATGTTTTGGAGAACGACACATCTCTAGGGGGGGTTGTTTCGATTTAATCTTTCAAACGCTTCAGTCTTCAGTTGTGATATCACAACATCGGAAAATTGTGCCACTGACACCAACGTCGCCTAATGACGTCAAAATTTAAATGATCAAAAACTTTGTAATTCAAATTGCTACAAGCCAATACTTGTAGCAATTAGAATTACAAAACTTTTGATCATTGAACAACTTCCATCCCTGTTGGATTGTGTCTATTTGGAGCACTTCTTTATATTTTGGCGTCAGTGGCTCGGGAATTGCTTAACCGCTTGGTGTTCAAAAGGTTAATGACCCGATTCGAATACGGAATTTAAAAGTATGTAGAGATGGAACGACCTGCCCTAGAGCCTACACGTCTAGCATAACTGTGACATGCAACCCTTTGTCGCGCGACAAGCGTCACCTGTCACTCTTCCACAGTACTGCACAGAAAGAGATAGATAAATATCTCGCACGAGAAACAGTCGCATATCACAGTTGTGCTAGAGGTTCTGCAGGAAGTTAATAAAGTCGCGTAAGCAGAACATACGCTGGAATGTCGTCCCCGGCCTCCACGCCACAGCCCTTCTTGTCGGCGTAGAACACCTTCAGCGCCCCATTCTCTCGCCTCTCGAACCTTCTATTAGTACATCTATCGCCGACGGGACATCGCGAGTTACTGAAAAATTACAATAGCAGTTACAGCTAGACAAATATCCAAGGATATAATATTGACTGTAGCTTTTTAGAAAAAGAACAGTCTTTTTTAATAAAGCAATAAGCAAACAAACTCACTAAGAGCCAATTTGTCAAAAAAATTACTGTGCGCGCTTTCTGCATAGCTATGGTCATATTTACAAAAACATTAAAGTTATTTTATACAGTACCATTCGATCATAAGCAGTCTATTTAGGCAGTCTTCTCCGCATCCTAGTTCTCCTCTTTCAATTTCCTCTTTGGTCATAAAACAGTCACAGATCATCTTCTTTGTGTCCTTACTGATCATTCTCTCACACAAATACTCATTCTCATCCAAATGCTGGAATTGCTGCATTCTCTCCTCTATTATTTTATCATATGCCTCTTTGCTCAGTGTGTTTGCTGGTTGGTCCCCTTCCGGATTTTCAGATTCAGGTACTGGTTGCAACTTCTGAGGTAGACTAGGACTAGCCAATGGCGAGTTGGCTGGAGAGCTAGCTCCCATCTCGAGCTCACTGGAGCGTCGCCATCTTGATTTGACTTTGACTGGTAAGTCTGAAGGCACGGGGAATGAGGGAGAGTTTGGAGCATTGTTTGTAGTGGTATCTCCAACCTTCTCTATGCTCTCAGAGCTACTTTCCTCCAGTTTAAGCTTTGTTTGAGTGATCAAAGCTTTCTTTAGTGGGGTCTTTACTAATCCATAGCCCTTTGACTTTTGTTTCTGACTACTAATGGTCTTTATTCTATTTGAGCGCCTGACTCCTGTTGGTGAAGCCTCTGTTGGCACATTTGAGACATTCACAGCTGGCTGGTCATCAGACAACATGGAATTAGGTGTTAGACTTGGGTCTGGCCTAAGTAAACTTTCACTGGCACCTTCTCTCTGCTCAGTTTTTGCTCTACAACTAAGTTGTGAACAATCCATTGGCACTGTGCCAACAGGAGCAGTAATATTAAGTTTTTCAAAGTCTTTTTGAAACTCTCCATCCTGGACCTTCTTATGCTCTGTTGCTTCATCAGGATTGTCCATCTTGATATCATAATAAAGCTCTTGGTTCTCTTCATCTTCCACAATTTGTATAATAGTGATATACTCTTCATCATCACCTACATACTCCATTGGTTCCTGGTCGCCTGGAATGTCTGGGTGCATATTCTCTCTATTTACAGTACTTGAATCTTCATCAGTCTGAATTAACTCTGTAACTGTGTTCTTTTCTGTATTTAGTAAAGCAGGGGCAGTAACCACTTCAGGTATGTTTTGAGATCCTCCTGAGAGAGCAGGTCCTTCAGGCATTGGAATATCATTCAAAAGCGGAATGCCAACTGGCAAAGGAAGTCCTGGAGCCAATACAGGTGACATGGAATCTGATGGATACGGTATGGTAACTTGTGACATTTCTGAAGGAAATGGAATAGCCGAAGTTAAAGATGGTTCAATTGAAAATGGTGCTTCGGAAGACATTGGGGTACCAACGGGTAACGGAATTTCAGAAGGCAACGAGATGCCGGCTGGTAAAGTTATTCCTGATAGTGATGTTGATTCGGACAGCAGTGGAATGCTGCTTAGCTCTGGAGTCCCACATGGTAACAGTTCTTCTGAGACTATAGATGGTTCACTAGGTAGAGGTATCTCAGTCAATTTTGGTTCTTCACAAGGCAACAGTATTTCATTTGCTATTGGAATCACAGCATTAGCTGATATAGAATCTGATACAGGAACGGAATCCAAATTACTTGATGTGGATGTGCTCTGTTGATTACCAGTACTATTCAATGAACTGAAATTTTTCACTACACTTGCATTGTCAGCCTGTGTGTCAACTGCCGCATTTGAGTCTGATTCGGAGCTAGCACAGGGGTCAACGACCCTTATTTCTACACTGCTATTAGTTTCACTATCACTTCCCAAGTCATACCGTCTGCTAAAATTGTCCTCATTGTTGAACAGACAGCGATACTTGCCAAATTTCTTGTGCAAGACAATAGTGGGTACAGGCTTGGGCGTCTGATTAGTCTGGGAGTCTTGCGAGACAGACGGCTGGGGGTCGGCGACGGGTGCCGGTTCGACGGGTGGGTCTAGGTCGGCGGGCGCGTCGGGAGGCGCCGCGGGCTCGACGGCGGCGGACGACTCGCCCTCCGCGGCCGCGGCCGCCGCCTTGCCCCGTCGGGGCATCCGCCGCGTCGCGGGCTTCGCTGCTGCCTTCCTTCTCCTTGCCATCTTTCCGCTCGCTGAGCACGACGACAATTAACCTGCCGACGTTAAAAAAAAGATTCCTTGTTATAATGATGACCTCTTTCGATCGTTAATGTTTCTCGATGCCTGTCAACGCCACATGGTAAATGTATTATTTAAGAGTATAATAATCGACACCGATTCGGATGTATGAATGAGAGATTTTAGAAGTGTAGACGACATATTAGTACGATTTTATAAAATATTGGTATCATAACCACCGGTTGAAACGGTTCAGTATTGTTTAATAAAATTATGAATACATACCATTACTTTCTCGATCGAGAGATATTCTTTAAAGTCATTGTCGTTATGTAAATAACATTACTATCACTACTCGTAATACATCAAAGAGATACATAAAATAAATCAGCGAAGCGAGCTATATTTCCTAAGTTCATTAAATATTTTTTTAATTATGGCAGCCATCGAGACTAGTAATGTGAAAAACCGAACAAACAAAACATAGGGGTAGTATAGTGCTGTAGTCGTGATTGCCGTAAAAAAAAAATCGAATACTTTATTACTGGTTGATTATTTTATAATATGCAAAATGATTATTTTCTTAGTTTAGTATAGCATTAACTGGCTTTTATTTTGTAAACTTTAATTTATAAAAATAAGCTCGTGTATACATTTTGACGCTGCTAGTTTACTGGTCACATTATTGCCAACTTGCTTTGCTACGAAACGTCAATCAGTCGTCAAAAAAAAAACTAGAACTACTGCCGTGCCTGCCGTGTCACTGTCAAAGCAAGTTAAGCAAGTAAAGCAACCGATTAGCGGTGCGTTTCAATCATTTGTTGTAATATTAAACAATCTTAAAAACAAATTACCCCAAACCCAATTAACATGACTGAAACAACAGAGGTAATGTTCTAGACATTAATTTTATTGTTTTACTGCCCGGTTATATTTATATTACATCTCTCCCTGGGACACGTCATGTTTTCCATTTTATTGAAATTCATGAAGCGTGTTATTATTTCATATACTTTTATGTGTAATCGTATCCAATATTAGTTATAATGCTTCAACGATAGCCCGTAATTGAGTCATTAATTTAATTATTATTTATTTTTAGGTAGTAAAAATCAACAAATGGGATGGTGCTGCGGCGAAAAATGCTATTGATGATGCGGTCAGGGAGGTAATTACAATACAAATAATCTTTTTCGGCTATTGAATTGCTTTGTGAGTGCAATATAGACAAAACCCAAAGCCAAACTATGTGCTATACTCACTGGAGTAAGCAAAGCAAACCAATTACGTTCAGTTTAAAATCTACACATCTTTAATTTAAATATTTACATAATATTTCAGACAAACCAGAAAATACATTATAAATAAATATCAGACCACCTCACGCAAATCGATCTAGTCCCAAATTAAGCTCAAGGCTTGTGTTATGGGTACCAGGGCCCTGTTTAATAAACGTTACAAGTACACAATTTTGTAAGAAAGTGACTAATTTGTCAACTTGTGCTACAAGTGTCATTTAATAAACGTTACAAATATGTAAGAAATTTACAGGTAAAAACCCTACAATTTATGCTATTGTAAATTTATGTTGTTTAATAAACGCTTACATATGTAAAAAATGCCTGTAGAATTCTGTCCAATTTGTAATTACAAATTTGTAGTTGTAGATTACAATTTACATTAAATTGTAGCGAACCTCTCCTCCAAAGAATGTACTGACCACAAGTCTAGATAACTACATTGTTTACGCAGTTATGTACCGTACCTTTAGTTACACCATGTGCATCTGCCACCACATTCTAGTATTCGATGGTAGTTTAACTCAACCAAATGTTTTTAATTTATTTATTAAATTATTAAATGTTAAATCAGTTCCATTTAATGTGACATTTACCCTTATACGAAAAAGTCGTGGTCGTCATTCAATCACATGTCCATCATCACTACTTTCACTACTATCGCTACTTGTCAGTACCACTTTTGTGTATATTATGTTTTAAATAATATAACACCCTTGATTGATTTTAGCATGTTTATTCACCATTACATCGCAATTCAAAGACGCGGGGGGTAGGCTCACATCTGTCACTTTATATACATTTTATAAGGTCTACCTACATGACACCTTCCCCTTAAGTAATCAACTACAATGACACAACAGTTACAAATAATCAACATTCACAATGCGAATCCTTATATTACTACACTCCTATAATTTCCTGCCACTCTTCTGGTGGTGGTATAATAATATCGCTGTCATCCTCAGCGGTCCCACAATCATCAGGGTTGTCATAGTCTTGTGTAACATCCTGTACGTTGTCTGGAAGCCTTGTTTTCAGCAGTTGGTCCACATGCCTTCTGTGCTTGGCTCCATCATTAGTCTGTATCTCATATATAGCTGGACCATCTACTGCAATCACAACTCCACGCTGCCACTTCTGATTCATATTATACAGCCTGAATAAAACATTATCACCGATCTTAAAGTTTTTCTTTTTCCTTACATTCCCCTCCATGCCAAGTTCTAAATCATGAGAAAAGTCAGAATCTGGGTGAAGGAGCGTGAGGGCAGTCCTGAACTTACGCTTGTTCAGCATCTCCGCAGGGGTCTTGCCCGTCACTGTGCTTGGTACAGTTCGCATTAGAAATAGCACTTTCGCTACTCGCTCTGGCCAAGTCATAGGAGTCTGTTTCTTTAATTTAGACTTAATAGTCTGAATGGTACGTTCAATCTGGCCATTAGTTGCCGGATGGTATGGCGCGCCAGTAATGTGTCGAATCCGGTTCTTAGACATATAGTCTTTGAACTCCTTAGAGGTAAATGCCAATCCATTATCGGATACCATAATGTCTGGCAACCCGTTGTCAGCAAAAGTCTTGTCCAGTATCTCTATAACTGTTTTGCTTGACATTGAGTGCACCATTTCAATCACTGGCCACTTACTATAGGCGTCTATCATAACCACAAAAGTCTTTCCCATGTATGGCCCCATAAAGTCTATGTGCACACGTGACCATGCTTTGGTGGCAGGCTGCCAAATATGTTCTGTAATTGGTGGATTATTTCTACATGATTGGCATTTTTCACACGTAGCTACCATTTCTTCAATATCAGTATCTAGTGAAGGGTACCATAGATATCCTCTGGCTATCATTTTTGTTTGTACTATTCCGCAGTGACCATCGTGAAGCATTTTAAGAACCTTTCCTTGTAGTGACTTGGGAATTATCACCCTGTTTGCCCAAAGAATGCAGTTTTTATTTAGTGATAAACAGTCTTTTCTTCTGTGGTATGGTAATATTTCAGCATCTTCTATTTTATTTGGCCAACCGTGTAACAAATAGTACTTGACTCTTTTCAGAATTTGGTCTTTGTCTGTTTCCTCGGCAATTGATTTTGAATCTATGTCAGCATCTTTAAGCAGATAAATCTCATCTTCTTGGTCTTCATCCTCATGGTCCTCTTTTGTATGTGGTGTTGGCCACCGACTGAGACTATCTGCGTTGCCCATATTTTTCCCTGGACGATATCTGAGTTCATAGTCGAAGGTGTTAAGACATAAAGCCCATCTTAGCATTCTACTAGAAACCATCTCGGGTATCGGTTTGCTTCGACCAAAAATTCCTAACAGCGGTTTGTGGTCTGTAAATATTACAAACTTCCGCCCCAGCAAATATTGTCTGAATTTCTTAAGGCCAAACATAATGGCTAAGGCCTCTTTGTCGATTTGGGCGTAACGGCGCTCGTGAGGTTGCATAGTTCTTGAACCCATGATGACAGGTCGCTCGGTGCTGTCTTCCATCTTATGAACTAAGATTGTACCGACTCCATATTCACTTGCATCACAAATCATATAAAGTTCCTTCTCTAAGCTGTAATGCACCAGAGTCAAATCTGAGGTAAGCAGCTGCTTGGCCTTATCAAAGGCAGCCTGTTCGATGCTTCCCCACTGCCATTTTGCTTTATCCTTCAGCAGTTTATATAGGGGCTCCAGTACTACTGTTTTATCTTTCAGGAATCGCTCATAGAAGTTGTATAGCCCCAAAAATGCCTTCAGCGACCTCTTGTTCGTAGGGGCAGGTTTATCGGATATCTCTTGGATTTTTTCCTTGGATGGATGTATCCCTGTTTCATCAATTTCATAACCTAAAAAGGTTACTCTTCTAGTTGAAAAAATACACTTTGCCTTATTTAACTTAAGGCCAAGCTCTTCCAGCCTTTTCAGAACTTGTTCCAGTCGCTTGTCATGTTCTTGCAATGTTGGGCCGCAGACTACCACATCGTCGAGTAGGCAGGCTACTCCTTGGATTCCGGCAAGTACAGAGTTCATCAGTCTCTGGAATATTCCCGTCGCTGCATTGACACCATACGCTAGGCGATTCATTCTCATCAACCCCAGAGGTGTGTTCAGTGTGAGGAGTTCTGCCGTTTCATCATCCACCTTTAGCTGATTATAGGCTTGTTTTAAATCCACCTTAGAAAAATATTTACCTCCTGCTAATGACACAAATGCCTCATTAGATGTTGGTAGCGGATAGCTATCGGCTAAACAGGATGCATTGACAGTGCTCCTATAATCCCCACACAAACGCAGCGAACCATCCGGTTTGGGGACAATTGTTAGCGGTGTTGCCCACTTTGAGTGTTTCACAGGTGTTATGATTCCATTTGCCATCATCTTGTTTAACTGCTCATTCACTTTCTCTCTCAATGGAAACGGAACTGGGCGGCATCGCAAGAAAACCGGGCTTGCTCCATCTTTACACTCGATATGCACTAACGGTCCGTTGTACTTGTCCATGTCGTCGTCGAACAACTGTGGAAACTTCGCGACCACGTCCACAGCGGCTTCTGTGACCGAATTCACACCGTGAATCGATATTCCTAAGGGCTCGAACCACGCGCGGCCAAGCAAAGCCGGCCCTTTGCCACAACTCACTAACAACGGTAGTCTAACACATTTGTTATTATATGCAACGTTCACTGTCGTCTGGCCCACAATATTTAAAACGTCGTTTGTCCACGTAACCAACTTGCTCTTGCAAGGCGACAGCTCGTCAGGGAACGCTCGGCGGTGCTGCCGGTACAGGCTGTGCGGCAGGATCGTGCGTGCGGAGCCGGAGTCCACCTCCATCGCCAGCGGCACCCCGTTCACCTCGACTTCCACCATGACCGGCGGCGCGCGCGCGCCGGCGCCTCCCAGCCCTCCTACACCGTGCACGGCGTAGATGCCGTGGTTGTCCTCGGCACTGTATTCGTCGTCTTCCCTGTCAGATGACGAAGAACACACCTCACATTTGTTCACGTGTGTTTTTTCCGCTTTGTTTATTTTCTCTTCACACGCCGCCTTTGTATGTCCTTTTTTATGACATTTATAACAGGTAGCGTTCCGAAACTTGCATCGCGCGGCCCCGTGACGTTTAGCGCAGTGCACACACGGCTTTGGTTGAATAGCGTTTACTTCCATCGGCTCGCTCGAGTTCTGGCCACTAGTGCTAGTGCTGGGATAACTCTGAGTGACGTCACAATGAAATCGCGCCAAACGATTTGCTTCATTGTTCTCCGAAATTGCTTCATAATTAAGTGCCAGTTGAACCACTTTGTCGTATGTTAAATCGCTGGTATTGACTTTCAACAGCTCCTTTTTCAACCCTGGCTGACTTACGCCGAGTATGATTTGTTCCGCAATCCGACGATTTAAATCGGTAAACCTACACCGGGAGCTGATGTCATGCAATGCCGCCACAAAACTAGTAATTGATTCGTTGTTTCTTTGCTTCCTGTTATAGAACTTTTCGGTCTCTAGTATCGGATGCGGCGTCGGTACAAAGAATTTGTTCAACACTTTAATTATTTCATCAAAGTCCACTTCACTGGGCTTTTTAGGTGACAACAATGACACAATCAATGCGAATGCCTCTTTTCCACATTGAGACAAGAACAGGGCTCGTTTCTGCACGCTTTCCAATGGTCCTGAAGCCTCCAACGCGAAGAACAGTTGTTCTCTGTAGTTTTCCCAATTATCCTTGTTTGGTATGAACTTCCCAGGTAACACAATGCTTGCTATGTTGGAGACAGACATTTTTGAGATTTACACGTCGCCAATATTATGTTTTAAATAATATAACACCCTTGATTGATTTTAGCATGTTTATTCACCATTACATCGCAATTCAAAGACGCGGGGGGTAGGCTCACATCTGTCACTTTATATACATTTTATAAGGTCTACCTACATGACAGTGTAGAAATATTTTTCCTTGTGTCAGTATTAGGCAGAGGTCGAAACTTGTAATGTTGGACAGGCGACACGGCACCTGTCGAAATTGTTCTACAATTTACAATATGTGTCAGTGCATCTGGAAAGGTACCTTGTCACGACATTTAGTTACCGAGTTACATGAGTTTTTGTGGAAGCTGGTGAAAAAGTGCCAAAATGGGTTTGTGTTATAACTGGGTTATTTACATTCTAAGGAACACGTGTGTACAAGAATATCAGTAAAATTATGTTTTTTTAGTATATTTCTCCGACTATAAAGTTTAGTAGACAGGGTACCTTGTCACGCCATGTCTTAAAAGCCTTTAAATTTTGAATAATTTTGTCAATATTTCCATCGCTGGTAGTCAACTACCTCTTTCTAAGATAAGGTATAGGATCGGTCTATAGCAAAATAATTTTTTGAACAAAAAAAATACTTAATTTTTTTTTATAAGAAAACATTCAACTTGCATGACTCTTGTATGAGATAACTATTTATTTTAATTTAATACGTTTGCCATTCCTTAGATCAGAGGCTGGAAAGGTGCTGAAGGTGAATTATTAGGTATATTTCTCCTACTAAAACCATACAAAGGTCGCGTCATGAGTTGTTTCTATATTAATAATAATTAATTTGTTGATCTCGAATTTAGTCAATGAAAAATTGAGCTGTGATTTTAGTTGTTTGACGTATATAATTAGCAATATTGATTGAAAGACTGATAAATCATAAATTAGGTGCAGTTATGTACACAATTGAGTTATTTTTTCTAGTTACTCCATTAATGTAAGATAGATAATGACTTAGCGTGACAAGGTACTCAGTTTAGTAAAATGCTAAACTTGATGTCTTACACGACTAAAACAGAAGTTTTTATAAATAATAATACATTGATTTCCGCTATAATTATCCTAAATAACATTTCGTTACAGATATTTCTTGCATTATAGGTACTAAAATAGTGATCTTCGAGTTTAAGTTACTAAAGTTTAGTAAATGTCGTGACAAGGTACCCTAGTTACGTTTCCATACAAAAGTTTCGACCGAGTCACTAAACTTTATTGTTAAAAAAACTGCTTTAACACCATTTCTATTATACCATTGTGGTACACCACGCTAAATACCATTTGATCTTGTGATATAGCATGAATATACAAATTATTTTGTTGGTTTTTAATATTATAAGTGATCTTTTTTGTAACTGTTAAAAATGCGGTAATTATTAAATTTCTTTATGATTATGAAGTTTTCTTTCATTCAATTGTCCCAAAATGCCATAGAATATGTAACTATGATGAGAAACTAACAGTTTTAATGTCGTTATTTTATGAATTGGGTATAATTAACACTTTCGTGTTTCTTCCACCCTGGCATGTTCAACCTAAGAAATCAGAATAATTAACATGTATTTTTAGACAATTCACCTTTATTATAATTCTTTAACATTCAAAGATTATGATTATACTCTTCACTATGTAACTTCCAAGTAGAAGTGTGTTTTTTGCCACTATAAACTTTAAATGCAATTTTCTCAACTTGTGCATTTCGGAAGTCGAAAATTCAAAAATTTATATAAAAATAGTGGTTCCACCTACAGTCATTATTCTTTTTTGTATTGATAGCAAATTTAATCTACTTTTTGGAACTATGCATAACTCAATACCTCAAACAAGGTACCTTTCCAGATGCACTGACACATATATGTAAACTTGTAATTACAATTGTGTGTTTAATAAAGCAGTTTTTCCTACAAATATGTAAATTGTCACTTGTAAAGCGAAAATGTTTATTAAACAGAAATATGTAGAATTGTAGCTACAATTCTACAATTTTGTAGATTTTCCACCATAGTAAACTTTTAACTTGTAATTTTTATTAAACAGAAAGTTGTAGACTTGTCACTTGTATTTACAAGTTACAATTTACAATTTGTAATGTTTATTAAACAGGGCCCAGACAACGATATACATACTTACATAGATACATATATACTTAACCTCCTGACGACCAGCATTCATAATTTGTCAATTTAATTTTAGCCTTATGACAAATAGTTGACAGTTAACTATTAATTGAAGTTTATGTACTATGTGTAGGACACGGGAAGTCAGGAGTACATAGAACAACCATGACCGAAGCACAAATATTCGAGTTCATCACAAATATTCACCCTGGCTGGGATTCGAACCCGGGACTGCTAGCCCAGTGGGCAGGTGCTTACAAACTAAGCCAACCGCGTTGTCTTGTTTTTTTATGACATTATTTACTAATATGTAACATCAACATTGTTAATCACTTCATTTATAGAATTTCCAGCAGTAAGATAGTGATGACCTGGTGTCTGTATTGATTGATTGATTTATTGATTGATTTATTTATTCAATAACAATATACATTGTGTTTGAAATTATACTTATACCTAACTTAATCTACACATTAAAATACACACTGATATCATAAATTAATAAAATTAAAAATAATCCGAATAATATTAAAATTACAGAAGATGTCAAAAAGTACAAGCAAAAGTAGATGTCAGAAAATTAACAAGTTTAAAAGTAAAAAAAAAAAAAAAAAAACAGTAATAAAACAAGGTCCACTTGTACAATTGACATCAAAATGTTAATACAATAGCATACACAACAAAAAAATTAATCTATAATATAGTATCCGACATATCAGATACTGAATAATAACATTTACTTAAAAGAAACTTTTTTAGCTTAGTCTTAAAAGCATTCACATTATTAATTGTTTTAAATTCCACTGGCAACATGTTGAATAAACGTACTGCCTGGTAACATGTCGCATGTTTTACTATATTTAATCTAGGAACTATATTAACTTTAACATCTTTTCTTCTTGTAGCAAGTCTGACTTCCCTTTCCTCTTGACTCTCATATTGAAACAAATGTTTCACAAAATCAGTGAGAACCACAAGAATGTACAAACACGGTACCGTGAGAATTTCCAGTTCGATAAAATGATTACGGCATGATTCCCATTGCGGAATGCGAAGTATCGTTCTGATAGCACGTTTTTGTATTCTGAAAGCAGCTTCAGTATTATATTTATAACTGTTTCCCCACAAGCCTATGCTGTATCTCAGTTTTGATTCAACGAGAGCGTAATATACCATCTTGAGCTGTTTGATGTGCACTTCTTCTCTCAAACTACGTAATGCGTAACAAGCAGAGCTAACCGAATTACATACGGATTGTACTTCCTGTTTCCAAGTAAGTAGGGAGTCTATGCGAACACCTAGAAATTTTACCTCATCCGTTTGTGGTATTGTGACCCCGTTTAGACAAGTATTCAGTGAGTCAGAATTTTTAGTAGAAGCCTTAAAAAGTAAGATATTAGTTTTATTTGCGTTAAGTTTTAATTTGTTTACGGAGAACCACTCATGGAATGCACACAAGGCCAAATTGACTTTATCGTTTAACTGACATATTTTATCGGCGGATATTACTGCATTTGTGTCATCAGCAAAAACCACGAGTTTAGCTTCCGGGACGATATTAGTTATGTAGCTTACTAGATCATTAGCAAATATAATAAAAAATAATGGCCCTAGAATTGATCCTTGGGGAACACCTCTACTTACATTTACTACGGTCGATTTGTAAACTTTTTCCGTTCCATCCTTTACACATTTTATTTCTGTAAACTGTTTTCTGTTTCGCAGATATGACTCAAACAGTTTTAAAATATTGTTTCTAACACCGTAATGTTCTAGTTTGTTCAAAAGAATGCTATGATCCACTGTGTCAAAAGCAGCATTGAGATCCAAAAATACACCTGCTACTTTTTTCCTATCATTTATAAGCTTCACAGTGTCGTTTATTAGAGTGGAAATAGCTTCACTGGTACCGACGCTCTTTTGATATCCAAATTGCCGCGTGCTGAGAACATTATGTACATTTAAATGCGTTTGTAAACGAGATTTAATTAATTTTTCAAATATTTTTGAAAGTGTCGGTAACAGTGAGATAGGCCTATAGTTTTTTGGATCACTCTTCGCGCCTTTCTTATACACCGGTAACACCCTAGCAATCTTAAGTTGATCAGGGAACACACCCTGGTCGATACATTTATTATAAAAAATTGCGAGTGGCTCTGCTAGCAAGTCAACATTGTTTTTGAATACAGTAATGGGTATATCATCGTAACCTACTGACTTCTTTGATTTCATATTCGTGATGAGTTTGAGCACTTCAAGAGGCGTGACTTTTTCATATTGCATACAGCTCTCTACTCTCACCGAATTTTCTTTTAAAAGTGTTATAGCTCTAAGATTATTGCTCGACTCATTTCCTTTACTGTGGTCAAATATTCTGGAAAATATCATGGCTTGTTCGAGAGGATCGCTTACTATTCTATCAGTTTTTAAAAGAAGATTATTACCGGATTGAATCTCTAATCTATTCCTGTGCCTGTTCACTACATTCCAGATAGCCTTACTGGAGTTTTTAGCTTGATCGATTTCAGTCTGTGTCGAGATCTGCTTAGCATTCCTAACGGCGCGTTTATATATTTTTAAATATTGGTTCCTATATGCTAAAATGGATGGGCACCCGTTTTTATTGTTACGTGAATTGAGGAATCTTTTCATTTTACTTGACACCTTGACACCCTTCGTAATCCAGGTTTTTTTTGTTTTGCCTTTCCAAAGCCTCATCCTTCGCTTCTTAAAACAGTTCTTGAAAAGGTCTACAAAGTTTTTTATGAAGTTATTTATTCCCATGATATTCCACTGTCGAGCTACGAAATTTTGCCTGAACCTTAAAGAGGTTATGATAAGAGGTAGTAATTACCTGTTATACTAAAAATACTTTATTTCCAACTCTGCAGGTGCTCACTGGAGACTTGAAATGTAAGGAGAGCTTTGCACTCATTGATGGTCGCCTATTCCTGTGTGCACTGGCTGTGGGTGTTGCCCTGTATGCCCTGCTCTGGGATTACTTGTACCCCTTCCCTCAATCAAGGTAAGATTTGCCAACATAATTTATTAGCAGCAGGACCACAGATTTTTTTTATCTTTATCAGTTTATCAGTCAACCGGCCTCGACTGGAAGAAACTCGAGGAAGCAGCGCAGGATCGGCGTCAATGGAAAATCCTTCTGAGAGCCCTATGTCCCTGATGAGGGATAACAGGATACCATCATCATCATCATCATCATCAGTTTACACTTTATGACACTGAACAGGAAGAGTTCCTATTGTGTGACTTACCTTAGAGATGAATTGACAGGTTATTGGTATAAATGGAATTGTATTCCATAAACTGGTTTTGATGTGCAATAAAGCATTATTATATTGTATTGTATAAAAATGCAAACTAATTTCATCCTGGTAAGCCACACAAACACAATGCAACCTTTTACCAAACACTGCAATGTTTAATGCTAAACACAATATACCCTGTATTGTTATAGTCATAAGATAAATGTATTTTTTTTATTTGGCCATTCAACCTGTAACTAACCAAGAAATGTGTTATTGTTTTCAGACTGGTCCTTATAATTTGTGTGTCCTCATACTTTGTATTAATGGGAATCCTGACATTGTACACCACATTCAAAGAGAAGGGCATATTTGTGGTTGCCAAGGAGAAAGTTGGAAACAACACCAGAGTGTGGGAAGCCAGCTCCTATGTCAAGAAGTAAGTTTATGTTCACTTGATCAGTCCTCATAATTACTATTTGTTTCTTAATCCTTGTATGATGAACTTGATCATCATCAAAGTTGCGACTATTTCTCGCGCGAGATAATTGCCTGTCTCTTTCTGTGCATTAATGGTCTCCCAAGGGGGTAGTGCTATGTTGCGTGACAAGAGTCGCGAAGAATAGTTGTGCTAGATGGGCTGAAATATTATGATATTGTAAATTACCTACTAATGAAATGTGTATACTAAAATTGATAACAGTATAATATTTGTACATAATATAGGTATGTATGTACATGTAAAAATCAGGCGTGTATCGTGTATCCAGCCCTCTAAAAAGGTGGGCACCCATACAAAAGAAACTGTCAAGTGAGTCGGGCTACAGAGATCATACATATCAGCTGATAAACCTAAATTGAGGGATACAATTCAAAGGGATGCCTACAAATAATCTAAATCCCTTCATCCAGATCTCTTGCCTGGGGCAGAGTAAAAGTATTCTTAGCCTAGTGTTAGCCCTTTAAATCAGTCTTTTCCAATTGAGAGCCAATAACTGTACGTAATATCCTTTATTGACTATTTGCCCTAACTCAGTAGTCAAATTGTAATTTTAATAAAATACCTACGTTTTTGTTATATATTTAATGTAGTGTTAGATATAGTGGCTTTCTTTCATTTTCAACTGAAGCATTAGGCATTTAGTGACAAATGATATATTTTAATTGTATTTTTCCAGACATGACGACAAATACAACTTAATCCTGGTCCTCCGTGACTCTAACGGCAAGTTCCGAGAAGCCTCCATCAACAAAACCTTTGCAAACTTCATCGACACCAACGGAACAGTTGTTCAGAACCTCGTCCTCAATGAAGTCAACAAGTTGTACAACTCTCTGTCCACTGAGAAGAAGGAGAAGTGATTTGAATTTAAGATAAGTGTATGACTGCAAGTGTTGTCTCAATAAATGTATCTAATGAGTTTTTATGTCTTTAGAAATTACCTATCCAGCTAGAGTTAATAATTGAAGTGCTCAAAAGTTCTTAGAATCTTATTACAAGATTAATTCCTGGGGAGTACGAGCTTGCTAAGGTATTTATTTTTAATTTTCTAACACCTCTATAGGTTGCTGTTGTCAGTACATGCAAAGGTAAAAACATAGATACATGATACATGTAAGTTAATTAAAATCACAAAGCGATTCAGGTAGAGATGTGTCATTGTCGAGAACGTTTTCCGATTTTTATGGAGAGAGAATATTCTCAAGTACATTTCCCATGTAAAATGTAGAATATCACCATTAGGGTCCTGACTGGGAGGAATAAGGGTGTTAGGGAGAGTCACACTGAGCAACTCTTACTATGAGGCCAACTACGAAATTACAAAAAAAAAATACGATAAATATTAAAATGTTTATTGACAGCAGAAATCCAGCTCAGATTTTTTTCTGCGATTTCACGTCGCCCCATAATAAGAGTAGCTCAGTGTTACCCTCCCCATCTCTCCTTTCCTAGCGCTCATGACCTCTAAATCACCCTGTTTGTATGTTATTTTGTCTGTGAATGGTCTTTTCGAATATCGTTTACATAGGATTTTACTATTAATGAGATTACTTGCCAACCTTGCCGTCCTTATTATGACTGTTAAAAATCACATGAAATAAAACCAATTTATTAAATTCAGTAAGTTTGATGTAATATATTAAGTAATTAAATCTCATACATAACTGTTCTTAAAAACATAACAAAGACAACTTATTAATTAATAAACACTTTCACGACCAGCAACCCGCCTGGTGGACGCTTGTAACCTCCTCAGCTGCCAGTCCAGCTCACCGGGCGGATTGTACTGTAACCTGATCGTGAAAGTGTTTTATATTAGAGCGGCATGACATGCGTAGAAACTTGGCAAGTTCAAAAGCAACAATACACAGATTCAACATTAGTGTAGCAAATTATTCTCCAGTAAGCTGTTTATGATTCAGCTTCTCTTTGTTAATTTGGTAAGCACCATCAATTATGTCATCCGGAGTTTGTAGGAGAATAGCAAATGTTAATTCTGGAATGTTATTTTCACAAGCAAATTCTAGAAGACTATACAAATTTTCTGATTTGACTGATTTAACCAGCTTTTCAATGCATTCTGTCTTTAGAGTTTCCATGAAGTAATATGATGCTAGAAGCAGCAGAGGCCGCAAGCCTACGTCAGGGAGAGTGCCCAAGTATACATAATCCTTCAGATGCTGCAGACTATTCAGAGTAACTCCCTGAATTTCAACACGGCCATCTTCGGTCTCCTTCCAAGCTCCACTAAACATAGTCTTGAAAACGTCACTGTGAGCTGCCAGACATACTTTATGCACAGCTACACTACCCTCAGCAGTACTTAAATGAAAATCTGTCAAGGCAGAGTCATCATAAAGTCTTGCAAAAGTAACCGTTTCAACCCTTTTCACACTGAAATCTATTTCTAAATCATTTAACATAAACAGATATCCACCTTTAAATTCACATTTTGTTGCTCCAATATTTATATTCTGTAACCATTTTTCGGTGCAAGTTAACTGCTCAGAATAGTTTAATTCTTCACAAGTTATATTCAATTGAACTGTACAGTCTTTGACCGATGGATGTTTCTTAGCAGTTATCAAGACTAATACAGGTATAAGTGTTTCATGATCGGGGTGGAACTTAGGAGGCAGGTGCTGTTCAAAACGCAAGCATACTTCAACCATCTCGTCAAACGTTAATTCCCTCAAGACTACATCATCATGATCCTCATTGTCTTCGTTTTCGAAGTTCTCGAAACTGTTTCTAATTGTAAATAAAAGTTTGTTGAAAGGTCCTTTCTCTCTATTTCTTAATGTCCTGTAAAATAGAAGCAGTTATTAATGAAATGAAATATTAATGGAAAAGTTTAACCCAGCTCCTGAGATAACATATAAAAAATACATATTGAAATTCGCGCACAGTGCAGACTATAAAATCTGTCTAATCCACAAATAAAAATCATAATAATGGAGTCACAGACCGGCTGTTATCTAAACAGATTGGACAAGAAAATTAACCATGTTTAACCCTTCGTATGCCGCGTCCAGAATACGCGTACCGCGTACCGCGTACGGATTCAGGACACGGCATACGAAGGGTTAATCACATACAGGCGAGCATGTACTTAGATTACCTACTTTAAAAACTTAGCATAACGAAGTAGTAGTAAAATGCAGAAAAGCATTTTTTTTGTGTACCGGCACTCATCTTTCAAACTATCAGTATAGTTAGGAAACAACAAGAAAATCAAATCTATACTTACACGTTCAACGGCATCGTTTCGTGTAACTTTTAACTTAACAAAAAGCTTTAAAATACGGAATACTTGCTACCAGAAAGTAAGTTAAAATTTGGCTGAAGGTACTTGCATTTTTAAAAGTGTCAAATTCAGCTGATTTCCGGTTTCACTGAGTTTTTAATCTATACCATAGACGATGGCACAAATAGGAACTCTTCTACTCATCAATAGATGGCGTAAACACAACAACATGTCCATCTTAGTATTAGCTCTTGTTCTTAGATGGCGCTTTTTCTAAACAGTGAAGTTAGTGCTGTCACTGCCTCACGATTATGTCAAAAAGGGGAATGAGTCACGCTTCAGCTTGAGCTTGAGATCGAACGAAAATACGGTCAGTCGGCTAAACCGGGCTGGGGCGTGCATCGTCCGGTCGCGCATGAATGTCATTTACGATTAGCTAACAACTGTTAGTTTAACTAAAACAACACCCTCGCCCTTAGTGTATTGTTAAATTATGTAACATACCAAAAATAGTGATTTAAATAAGGAAATTTTGTAGTGTTCATACAAAATTATCCTTTTTTTAATACGACAACCTTTGTTGTCCTTGATAAATTGTTTCTAATAACATTTGTTAAATGTTGTCGACGTAGTTTTCCTTCATACAATTTAATCGCGTAAGGTGAGTTTGCAATAAATTTAATTAATTTTTAATATTTGACTGTATAAATATAATATTGAATAATTAGGTAATGGATTAGCATTTATTCGCGATTAAATACGCATTAATTTGCATACGATTTATAGACGTTTATTCTGTTGGGGTTTCCCCATTCACGATAATATTGATCAATATTCTAAAAAATATTTATGTAATTCTATAGAATAATGTATGTTTAAAAATATACATTTTATGTATTTGTTAATTCAATTAGTTAAGTATCATATTATTAATTAGATGTTTAATTTTTTTTTTATAATATTGCAGTTAGTCTTACTTTCAAGATACCTAAGTATCCAAACACAAAATAAAACCCTACGCAGCCTCGCAGCATGATAATGACATCATGCACGCGGCGTTCCAGCTCAAGGTCTCTAATCCATTTATGAAGTTAAATCAAGTTTTCTTTAAGCGTAATTGATTATCATTAAAGCAATACATTTTATCATTAAAGCAATAAATTATATCAGACATCTATAAAACATTGAACAAGTAGATATCTAACTTCCCGACAAGTGTTTCCGCCTAGATCACTGCAAACGTGTGACTGGGGACACAGCCAGAGCTAGGGATGTGTATACAGCTGTGGAAAATATTCTGCAATTATGCCAATTCCTACGATATTCACTTTCATGTAGAAAACTAAACAATAATCCGCCAAATAAAGTTTTACATATGAACATTTATTCTTTTCGTAATTTCGTATTTGTCTATGTGTTCATGTTAATACATAAAACACTTTTTTCCCTTAAAACAGCAAACCATTATTTGTATGGAATTTGCCAATGTTTCCTTACGTTATAAATAATATACGCGCTATGTGTACCTAAAATGCTCTAAGTTCAATGTTAATTGTGTTTACCATAGCAAAAACCCTCTTAATTATATGGTTAGCGTTAATTTTCAAAGTTAGAAATCTATGACAATCGGAGTTTATGATGAGATGCTTGAAACAATTTGAACGAGGACTGCTAAGGTGTTCTGTAGAGTAGAGTCTGAGTGCACAGCGCAGCATGGTTACGATTACGAGACAATTAGTGGATATCCACGACAGGCGTCACTGACTTCACGCGCCCGTCTCTATTAAACCGTACGCCGGTCATTATTTCGCAAGCTCAAGCTATTTTAGTTCTGGCTACCGGCGAGGTATATCGTGCGGGTTAAAAGAAACGTATAGCATAAAGTACGTACATACTAAGTGGCATGTAAACTATAGGCTGTCTCAAATAAAATTGGAACTGAATGCGATCAACGGCGAACCCTTGCCAAATATTCACCTATCTCTCATTGGATCGAAGTCCGCTATGCGGCCAATGACATTGTGCATAAAAAACAAACGACCAAGCCGAACACGCGAATTTCTCTACAAGCCTACAATGTATTGCTGGTATTATTACGCAGCCTGAATATAAATAGATAACTGACGCTGTGTTCTACATGTAGCAACTAAGGTATGGAGACCTTGAGCGTTATCGGCGTGCAAGACCTGTTAGACAGACAAGTCGGAAGCGGTAATCCCTTTAATTAATATACAGGTAGATAGTCTGATAAGGGAAAGGTTATCGTCCATAATTATTAATAACTCTTGTCTTAAATCGTAGGCTCACATAGCAGGTCAGATGAGTAACTTCTCTTAAGGTATCAAATAAAGCGCTTTATACTTACGTATAAAACCTATAAGGAAAATCGCACACTATGTGGAACGGTAAACTTCAAAATGCCCGAGATTGCAAATATTTGTCATACAAGCCAAATGCGTATGCGATAAATGCACGCTGCATTTTCCAGCCACTAACCGTTGTGTATATGACTTTACAGTCTTGGTGTATTTCTTTGAAGGAATGCGAGATGCGAGAAGACTTGCATACGGAATGAGACACAATAGAAATGTATGTATTAAAGCTTTAAGCGCACCCTTTAGTTTACCTCTTGATCGTAGGTTTTTGCAGAATGTATTAAAATTTATTTTTTTAAACTTACTAAATACGTTATTTCCTAGATTGAAAACCTACCTAGGTTAATTCAATCCACTCAAAACACATAAAAAATCCATACATGCTGTTTCCATAGTTTTGACCTTTACAAATCTAAGAATGTCGATACATATTATATAATTTCCCGCATTTGACTGCAACTCTTGAAATTGCGGAAATGTTGGCATTCAAACTACCGAGATTTCGTGCAATGTCATTCATTATAGTTAGGTATGTACAATTTAATCCTAAAATAACCCTACAAGATTCTAAAACGTAAACTGCGAGCTGAAATGCAAGTATATTGACCTTACACTGTGACGTCATTCTGTCATGGCTTGTTATTAGCAATTATATTTTTATGTAATTGTAGAAGACAGAGGTGTTACGTCATTTTTCACCCCATGATCGTTGGTTGTGTCACCCTATACAATGTAAACAGAGATGGGAGATAGTGGTTAGTATTCTAGTGTCACGCTAGAAATGCGTGTTGCGTGTAGCGTACACGTGATTGTTACGTGATTATCACTATTTTCCACACGGTTATCCTGAGATTTTATCTTGATCGCTTTTATTAACTTCTAGCCATACCTATGAAGGGCAAAAACGTTGAAATTGCACACGGTTTGCATGCCTTAATTCGTGATTAGCATTACGAAGATTACCAGTACGCAAAAATAATTAAAGTTCAATGTTCAAAGTGCTTTATTTGTAAACATCACAAACACATACTAAATAATACAGAGGTGTTCGATACAATATAATGGTCCACTATGTTTTGCCAGTTGGCGTACAAAATAAGAAGGTTTCTTAAATACTAAGCAAATTAATAATTGATAAGTACATGAAATGAGGGTACGCAATAGTATGTCAAATATATTAAAAAACTAATTATAATTATGTACATAAAGTGTCAATATTTAAATAATCGGAAATTGAATAAAATCATTTATCTAACAGTAATTTGATTATGTTGCGTTTAAATTGAGGCATGTCTAATTGTTTAAATTTCAGTGGTAATTTGTTGTACAGTCGAGTTCATTTACATCTACACACTTACGAGAACAAAAATATCTGAACACGACCCTATTGTTAGGAGCATAAAGTCGTGTTCAGATATTTTTGTTCTCGTAAGTGTGTAAATGTAAATGAACTCGACTGTACAGCCTAATTATGAGCGAAATGGCACTTTTTCGCATTAATGCTGTTTTTGAAAAAAACTGCACATATGTTCTCAGCCCGTTCCATATGCTTGCCAGTCACATTCACTTTTTTAAACATTCTTTGATTACTTTTAACAAATAATAGAGCTTCAAGAATGTAGAGAGAAGGCATTGTCAAAATGTTCAATTCCTTGAAGTGCGGTACACAGCTATCAGTTTGCTGGAGACCACGCATTGCTCGAATGCATCTTTTTTGTGCTTTGAAGACCTCTTCTTTACTTGAGGAATTACCCCAAAATATGATTCCATAGCGCAGCGTTGATGCTACAAAGCCGTGATACGCAGTTAATACGGCATCAGGGCTCGCTCTCTTTGATAACTTATGGAGAGAGTAGGCATATTGATTGAGTTTACGGCACACCTGTTCAGTATGGGCTCTCCATGACAAGTGATTATCTAAGTGCACTCCTAGAAACTTAGTGGTTGAGACTGATTCAATATCCGTCTCTTCATATATACAACAAATAGGCGGTGGAGGTTTATTCTGGTAAAAATGCATAATTTTTGTTTTGTCTAGACTAATTAATAAATTGTTTGCGTTAAGCCATTTAACAATGTCATCAATAGTGTTATTAATTTCATATTCATAATTTTCTACATTATTACATTTTATAATTACAGTACTATCATCAGCGAACAAGACCATAGGGTATTTAATATTATAAATGTATATATTTACATCAAGCGCTATTTTTTTTATTTTATAGTTAAATGACTTCTCTCATTACATTAGTCATATTGTCTGACATTACATTGACAAAATATGCTACTTAATTCAATTTCCTCATCTAACACTTCATTGTTTATACTCTCGCGGTTACACATTTATGCGGACTATCGGATTTGGCTGACTAGCCGACTAATCGGTTTAAAACATTGGCGACTAGTCGGAAATGCCGATCATGCTTGTAACAGAAAAAAATCGTACATTTTTGCAGCAGTTGTATGTTTTAATCAAAAGGGTTGTAACTGGCTCTATAAAACTAAAATGCAGATCAGTTATTTATATCACAGGAAGACCGAGTTCGTTATAATTATAATCATAAAATATTATGAACAGGATCATTAGCATTGGCTGTTTTGCAATACTAAGCCTACGTTATCTGGTAGAGATTTACCTAAAAAGTTTTAAAACTTGTAATTCAAATATGAACAAAAATAATTTTATAAAGATTTTCAAACAAACTGAAGTGCCTTATAGAAAGTCAAAACAACAAACTGACGCGAATACCAGATTCACAAACTGCTTGACAACGTCACCTATTGTCATAATTCTCAAATTTAGCTATAAAATAATGGTAATAATATTGTGTATGTTCTCATTCTCCAGTAGGTAATAAAGTGCCGACTATTCGGCATTTTTGCCAAATAGTCGGTTTTCCCGAGAAGTCGGCCCATCTCTAGATTTTTTCCTCATCTGTAACGTTTCACCTTTGTATGATCGAAGGTTAAAAATAACATTTATGAATACTTATAAAATTTTCATATTTCAGGATTGTTATAAAACTGTTTTAATTATCCTTGTTGATGATTTTTCCCAAAAGAATTACAATTTCAAGCAAATATTTCGCGAAAAAAACCATACAGCAGGGCTTGTAACCGTTAACCCTTATCCCTAGTAACTAACCGGTTGTAGATTAAGGTTACTCGGTTATTAGGTTTTAAATATAGCAATAGATTGGCGTGCACAATCTATCGCTATATTTAAATCTCACCTTAAACGTCACTATTTATCTCTACCTTAATTTACACTGACTCTGGTTTGCTATCTATTCTACTCTGCTATATGTTATTATTATGTCTAAGTATTGTATGTAGGTATATTTGATTATTGTTATTTATGTATGTTTATTGTTTTCATTTTAGCGATAAGACCGCCTGTTGTTAACCTCTGTTAATTTTTTTTTTACTGTATATCTCTCATGTTTTGTATCCCTGTGTATTTGAGGTGTGCAATAAAGTGGATTTGTTGTTGCTGTTGTTACTCGTTAATTCGTTATTAACGTCGAGTTTTTTGTGCGTTACGACTTTTATTTTGTGAATCTGTCTGGATCAATAAATACGGACTACAAAGTAGAAAGAAACCGCAAAATGTCTGGTATTTAATTTACCGGAGCTAATCAAAAATAAGATTAACCGGTAACAAGGCCTTGAATGTTTCGGAATTGATAGGATACCGCGGTCAAATTACCGAATTATAAGTTGGTAATATAATCATTTTTGTGTGCTATTCGTGATTTGAAATATTAGCACGCGTTTGACTACTTACATTCCTAATGTCGATAGTTTACTTCAATTTGCGTCTGCTATGTTAAAGAATAATCTGCTTTTCTTATCCGTTTAATATGAGGGAAGAAACCTGTGGCACTTTTTTATGTTTTTGCAACATATTGGTTATATGTTAGGTATATATTTCCTTTAAAGATTTTTATTTTTTTCTTTTTCAGAAATGTCACGAAGAAGATTATTAATCGGAGGCGCCACAGGCGTCGCGGGCGCAGCATTGGCGGCATGGGCTCTCGCTGCGGATGACTCACCCGCGGTAAGCACCGAGGAAACCCTCCACCACAGATAACGCCTTATGTAATGACGGCCGAAATAGACTTACATATCTTTTTATCTGCGCATTTTTTTGTTGTTGTGTAATATGTCTGAAGATTAGGTAATATGTTATGACGTCTAGAGTAAATGCAAAGTCATTTACAGATAAGAATTATGAAGTCCCTTTGGGGTTCAACTAATGAGATTTTTTCATTTCAAAATCTTTTCATATAATAATAAATTTTGAGAAGTAGGTTTAGCTTTCGATGTTTAAAAAACAATACCATAAATTGTTGACCTTGGAATGTCCTTGGCCGAATTCAAGCGAATTGAGTATGACATTGTAAGGTTATAGGAAGTATTCATATATAGGAATATAAAATCGACGCGTTTGGCTCGGTTGGTAGACACCTGCCTACTGAGTCGGCGGTCCCGGGTTCGAATCCCGGCCGGGGCAAATATTTTGTGCAAAATATTTGTACTTGGGTCATGGATGTTATCTATGTATGTATTTATATATTATGTATATCGTCGTCTAGTACCCATAGTACAAGCTTTGCTTAGTTTGGGACTAGGTCGATTTGTGTATGATTGTCCCTTAATATTTATTTATTTATTTATTATTTATTTCAAATAGGATATTATTATCATATAGGAAATATTTATTCGAAAATTAAAAATTAAGTTCAATTACGAAATAGGTAATTTAAATAGCGAATTATTTATAATTAGTAGTTTTTCTGATTGTAATGAGATATTTGTATTAAAAAAGCAGGTATTTTTGACAGGCGCAATTAATAAATCTAAAATCATCTATTAACATAAAGTTGTGGATAGTTAAATGAGGCTATACAAAATTATGATATCATTAAAATACTATTGTAATACATATTAATATTACATAGGATAATTTCGTCCGTCGAACTTAAAAGGTTGTCAATTATTCACATTTTTACATCTGTTTCTTTTTTCTTAACCCTTAGTCGCAGAAAAAAAAAACCCGTGTTCAAACCTCAGTGCCGTCACAACGAGGAAAAAAATCTGTTTAAGTAAAAAATGCAAAAAGATGGTCAAAAAATATGTATAGCGGGCTATACATCCATACAGGGTTAAACAAACATCAAATCACTTAATCTGTTTAGATTGGCATTAACGAAGTCCTTTTATACCTACTACCTATATCTTATACAAGTTCAAAAAGCATATGTTTTGTACAGTCAACCAATTTGATTCCTGGGCCATTTCGTACCTTGTCACAGTGAACATCAATATGAAAGCCGCTTGAAATCTCATATCATTGTCATTGTGACAAGTTTCTATAGTGGCCTAGAAATCAAATTGGTTGACTGTACATTGAAGATGTTTGTTATAAAGTAAATTTTCAGACACTATATCGAAAAAAATGCAATTTGTTAAAATATAAAATTAATATATGTAATTATACTTATACCATTTTACAGTACCTGCTTAATTTCAATGCGTAATTTTATTTGTATGCGTAGTTATCTTTCCGCTTACGAGATTCTTATTGTATGTTATCTTATGAAAATCTTGTGCTGCCTTTGGCATTGAACTGTCAGTTTTTGATGCTATCCATGTCATAGTTGTGAAGACTAGTGCCGCCATCTGTTGTTGAGTAGCTTAAATAATAATCGAAACCAGCATCCGATCGATTAATCTTCGAAATCAATAGACAAGTCCCGATAAATAATAATTATAAGGGCATTTACTTATTTGTATTTTGTATATTTACGTTAATATTATTCGTATAATATTCGAGTCAATTTCCAGCGTCTATTTTTAAGATTCGCGCTAAAAGCTAGAGATTTTAAAAATAGATCCTTGGACACTTGATCATATCGGCTGATCTAAGTGGCAGAGAATGAAGCGATATATTATTGCAGCCAGTAGATTTTTTTTAATGAATTAGATTTTTCCCCATTATCATAAACGTTTTCATTCATAAAAGTTATTATCAAAAAAATCCGGATACAGGGCCTATTTCTTGTCAGTCACTAGTTAATAGAGTAAGGGATCGTCCTAATACAACGCGACTACGCAAGACGAAGACTATCGCAAGTTCGCGGGAACAAACATATTGAATTCGTGAGTAAAATTCGCACGAACTTGCGATAATAGCGTAGTCGCGTTGTATTAGGACGATCCCTAAGGCAAATAAATTCTTGTACCGTCCTCACTGGATCGCATGTCGCATACGTTAAAGTCCGTACTAAGCTAAGCTAAATATAGCCACTATTCACAACGTTGATCGGTACGTTAAAGACCTCGTTTCACGCTTTACATAATATACGACTTTCATTCCAGATCTGGTACAAACCGTCAACGGTGTCAGCCAAGACAGAGCGCAAGAAGCGGCCACTGCCGTCCCGCGCCGAGCAAGTCGCCAGTCTGCAGGCCGGACATGTCTACGATGTGCTCATCATCGGAGGGGGCGCCACCGGCGTCGGCTGCGCCTTGGATGCCTGCACTAGAGGTCAGATTCAGATGTTACATGCATGTGTATAGGTACAGACAAGACAAGTCGCCAGCCTGCAGGCCGGACATGTCTACGATGTGCTCATCATCGGAGGGGGCGCCACCGGCGTCGGCTGCGCCTTGGATGCCTGCACTAGAGGTCAGATTCAGATGTTACATGTGTACAGGTACAGACAAGACAAGTCGCCAGCCTGCAGGCCGGACATGTCTACGATGTGCTCATCATCGGAGGGGGCGCCACCGGCGTCGGCTGCGCCTTGGATGCCTGCACTAGAGGTCAGATTCCGATGTTACATGTGTAGGTACATCCAAGACAAGTCGCCAGTCTGCAGGCCGGACATATCTACGATGTGCTCATCATCGGAGGGGGCGCCACCGGCGTCGGCTGCGCCTTGGATGCCTGCACAAGAGGTCAGATTCAGATGTTACATATGTAGGTACATCCAAGACAAGTCGCCAGTCTGCAGGCCGGACATATCTACGATGTGCTCATCATCGGAGGGGGCGCCACCGGCGTCGGCTGCGCCTTGGATGCCTGCACTAGAGGTCAGATTCGGATGTTACATGTGTAGGTATAGACAAGACAAGTCGTCAGTCTGCAGGCCGGACATATCTACGATGTGCTCATCATCGGAGGGGGCGCCACCGGCGTCGGCTGCGCCTTGGATGCCTGCACTAGAGGTCAGATTCGGATGTTACTGTGATATATGTGTAAACATTGGAGGGTAGTTTTAAGTATGTTTTTCTCCTGTATGTAGGGTACTCGGATGTATGTATTTCAGTGTCAGTTCTGCATTAAATGCCGTGCAAATAACTTGGTGTTTCGTTCATCTTCCCTGCAAGTGATTACCTACGACGAGTATATCATATTGGCGACGACTTCGGATCTACGCTACGGTGCTCAGTGTTATTGACAACGAAAACATGACAATTGGCAAATTAGAAGCGTTTAACGTCGATTCGGACAGCTGGTCGACGTACGTGGAGCGGTTGGAACAGTATTTTGTCGTCAATGAGACAAAGGAGGAGCATAAAGTACCGACATTAATAACGGTAATGGGTAATCGAGCATATGAACTTTTGGTAACGCTGTGTACACCGGATAAACCAGCAAGTAAGAAGTTTACGGAACTAGTGAAAGTGATGAGCGGACATTTGCAACCTAAACCGAGTGTGCTAGCCGAACGATACCGGTTTCGTAACCGGAAACAAAGAGCGGGCGAATCGGTTGCGGATTTCGTTGCGGAACTCAAAAAAATGGCGAAGTTTTGTGCGTTCGAGAGCGGGCTGAAAGATAATTTGAGAGATCAGCTCGCGTGTGGAATTCGCGAAGAAACGATACGCCAGCGATTGTTCACGGAAGATAACATTTCGTTTGACCGCGCGTTACAAGTAGCGGTGGCCATGGAAGCCGCGCAGGCGAATGCAGCCGTGGTGGATGGTCGAGCGAAGGAATTGGAGGCGGTGACGGGTACTTCGAGCGGGTGTCATGCGGTCTCGGCGCAATCAGGCCGCGGCAGGAACGGAATGACGTCATACGGGCCGGCTAGCAATGGGGCGGCGCGAGCGGCTAGCAACAACGCTATGCGGGCACCGGCGCCCAGGCACGCGGGTCAGGTACCGCGGGGTCCACGCCGTGCGGGAACAGGCCGAACACCGTCTTCTAGCGAGTGTAGTGTTTGTGGTCGCCAACATGACGCAGCGGAATGTAAATTTGCGAATTACGTGTGTCGTGTGTGCAATCAACCCGGTCATTTAAAGAAGATGTGCCCAAGGTTACAAATGGGCACAGGCACGTACAACAATGAAGTGCAGGAAGAGGCTGTCAGCGATTTCAGTGACGAGGTATCTTTCAATGTTTTTAATGTAAACAATATTCATCGGTATAGGCCGTTCATATTGGCTGTCAGTTTAAACGGGAAATTAGTTGATATGGAAGTCGATACGGGTAGTGCTATTTCATGCATAAGTCGTCAGTTGTTTGTGAAATTGTTTGCAGATTTGCCATTGCGCAATAGTGATATAGTTATGTGTTATTATACAGGCGAAAAAAAACAACCGATGGGAAAAATAAAAGTAAACGTCATTTTTAAAAATATAAGTAAGGTGTTGGAGTTGTATGTAGTGGATCAAGGGAAAACACCGTTGTTAGGCAGACAGTGGTTACATGAATTAGGAATTGAGTGGAAAGAATTGTCGTGTCATACTGTAAAAACTAAGGAAATGTTTAATTTGGATGAACTTAATTCCAGATATAGCGACGTGTTTTCGGAGGGACTCGGACGGTACACGGGTGGCGAAGTGAGCTTGCGGGTGCGTGAGGGGGCGCAGCCGGTGTTCTTGCGCGCGAGGCCGCTGGCGTACGCACTGCGCGAACCGGTGGAGCGCGCGCTGGATCAACTAGAGAAGGACGGCGTTATCACACCGGTGGAATCGTCGGACTGGGCCACACCGATTGTACCCGTAGTCAAGGCGGACGGAACCATTAGGGTATGTGGTGATTTTAAGTCGACTCTTAATAAATACTTGGAAGTAGATCGTTTTCCTTTACCTAGGGTTGAGGACTTACTAGCCAAGCTTAATGGGGGCGCGAAGTTTACTAAAATTGACTTATCGCAAGCATATGCCCAATTTGTTTTGGATGAGCGCTCTAGATCTTATACGGTTATTAATACGCACCGCGGCCTGTATAGGTATAATAGATTAATTTACGGGTTATCGTCAAGTCCTGGAATATTTCAGCGGAAGCTGGAGCAGATGTTTGCAGATCTATCTATGGTAGGCGTGTTCTTAGATGACGTTATATTAACAGGCAAGGATGATCAAGAACATATTAGGACGTTACACAAAGTATTGGACAGACTACAAAAATTTGGGTTAAAGATTAAAAAAGAAAAGTGTACATTTTTTGCCAAGTCGGTTACATACCTAGGATATGTAGTGGACAAAGAAGGCATTCATACAAATCCAGATAAAATAAAGGCTATCGAGCAGGTGCCTACACCTACTTGCGTGACGGAAGTGCGTGCTTTTTTGGGTATGGTCATGTATTATGCTAAATTTGTAAAAAATATTAGTATGCTGTTGGCGCCTCTTTACGTATTGTTAAGGAAGGGGGTAAAGTTTGAGTGGTCCGAGGAATGTAGTCAGGTATTTGACGAAGTAAAGAGATTATTAGTTAGTAGTACAGTGTTAGCTCACTATTCGCCTCAATTGCAACTCATACTCACGACAGACGCCAGCAGCGTAGGTGTAGCCGGGGTTATTTCTCATATCATGCCGGATGGAAGTGAAAGACCGATCGCGTACGCTTCACGGGTGCTTAACGCCGCGGAACGGGGGTATTCACAAATCGATCGAGAAGGATTGGCTATAATCTATAGTGTAAAGAAATTTCACCAATATTTATATGGTCGTAAGTTTCTGCTTAAGACCGACCACAAACCACTGGTTGCTATTTTTGGGCCCAAGTCGGGCATTCCGGTGATGGCAGCTTCGAGAATGCAAAGGTGGGCTGTGATACTATCGGGTTACGATTATGACATACAGTATGTAAGTACCAGTCAAAATGGAGCCGATGCATTGTCGAGGTTACCGCGCCGGGCGGAGGTAGGGGAGAAGCAACCGGAGTGTACGTATATTAACTTTGTTAATAACTTTTTACCCATCACTCATCAACAGATTTGTGACGAAGTAAAAAAAGATGCATTATTGCGCAAAATTGTATTATAATTGCAATCCGGGTGGCCTTCTTGCAACCCACATGCGGAATTACAACCCTATTTTACAAGACAGAACGAATTGTATCTAGAATCAGGGTGTGTCATGTGGGGTTACAGAATTATTATTCCCGCGGTGTTTAGGGAACAAGTTCTTCAGGAACTACACGTAGGCCACTTAGGAATAGTAAAAATGAAGGCAGTTGCAAGAAGTTATGTATGGTGGCCCGGCATCGATGCCGACATCGAGCGGTGCTGCGCGGGGTGCACTACGTGCGCGGCGGAGGCACCAGCGCCGCCGTGCGTGGCCATCAAGCCATGGGAATACCCTTCTGAGGTGTGGACAAGGGTACATCTAGATTTCTTGGGGCCATGGCATGGGAAAACTTTTTTGATTTTGATAGATGCATCTTCGAAGTGGATAGAAGCTTTTTTAATGCCTAGAACTACTGGGGAGACGGTTTTGAAAACACTAAGGGAGACGTTTGCACGCTTTGGCTTACCCAAACAGATAGTGACGGATAACGGGCCTCCGTTTACGAGCCGGGAACTGGGCACGTTCATGCAACATTATGGCATTATTCATACATTTACGCCACCTTACCATCCGGCATCGAACGGGGCCGCAGAAACGGCGGTAAAACTATGTAAAAGGGCCCTTAAAAAGGCACTTAGGGATCGAGTAGACGTAGAGGAGGCTCTTCAGGAATATTTAATGGCTTATAGAAATACTCCTCACAGCACCACAGGACGGTCACCGGCCATACTGCTTCAGAAACGAACATTACGATGTAGGCTGGACCTGTTGCGGCCAGGCCGCGAGCTTGAGCAAAGCGTGTCGGCGGCGCAGCTTCGACAGGTGCAGAACGCGGGGGGCGCGGAAAGGACTTTCGCGGTAGGAGACCTAGTGTGGTTTAGGGATTATAGCTCGGGGGAGAAATGGATAAAAGGGAAGGTTGATAGTCTAATAATTTCGGATGCACATCTCTTATGTACACTGTCTTTAACACTTATCTAATAGCTGTGAATTGTAATGATGTGTTATCTTGAATAAAACTTTTTCTATTCTATTCTATTCTAATAGGCTCAAGAAACATGTTCGTGGTAAAGGAAAACGATTTATCGGTAAAGTTTAAGAGGCACATAGACCAAGTTAGGTTGCGAGCGCCCGTTTCGGTGTTGGCCTGGCCCGGTCCGATGGATCAATCTCAGGTTCCCGCACCACCGCCGATGCCACCCGTGCCAACTGTGATATCGAGGCCCCGAAGGAATATACGTCCAGTAGATCACTATGGCGATCCGTTGTTGTATTAGGGGACAGGTGCACAGGTTAACTTATGTTAAGTACCAATGTTGGATTTTATTGTACTTTATAAAGCTAAATTTAGTTAAGTAGTCTAAGGGTAGTTTAAGTGAAGGGGTGTGATATATGTGTAAACATTGGAGGGTAGTTTTAAGTATGTTTTTCTCCTGTATGTAGGGTACTCGGATGTATGTATTTCAGTGTCAGTTCTGCATTAAATGCCGTGCAAATAACTTGGTGTTTCGTTCATCTTCCCTGCAAGTGATTACCTACGACGAGTATATCATAGTTACATGTGTAGGTATAGACAAGACAAGTCGTCAGCCTGCAGGCCGGACATGTCTACGATGTGCTCACCATCGGAGGGGGCGCCACCGGCGTCGGCTGCGCCTTGGATGCCTGCACTAGAGGTCAGATTCAGATGTTACATGTGTAGGTACAGACAAGACAAGTCGCCAGTCTGCAGGCCGGACATGTCTACGATGTGCTCATCATCGGAGGGGGCGCCACCGGCGTCGGCTGCGCCTTGGATGCCTGCACTAGAGGTCAGATTCAGATGTTACATGTGTAGGTACAGACAAGACAAGTCGCCAGTCTGCAGGCCGGACATGTCTACGATGTGCTCATCATCGGAGGGGGCGCCACCGGCGTCGGCTGCGCCTTGGATGCCTGCACTAGAGGTCAGATTCAGATGTTACATGTGTAGGTACAGACAAGACAAGTCGCCAGCCTGCAGGCCGGACATGTCTACGATGTGCTCATCATCGGAGGGGGCGCCACCGGCGTCGGCTGCGCCTTGGATGCCTGCACTAGAGGTCAGATTCAGATGTTACATATGTAGGTACGGACCAAGTCGTTAGCCTGGAGGCCGTACACACATCGATTCGACGTGGTCATCATTGAAGGGGGCGCCACCGGCGTCGGATGCTCCCTAGATGCATCGCCATAGTAAAAAATCAATGAGCCAATTGTCAAGTCGGTGCACATGAGGTTTACTCAGGCCAATTTCTCTAATATTACTGCATAATTCTTTGATAACGCGGTTGGCGCGCCAACCGCCATGGCGCAGTGGTAGTGCTGATGCCTTCTGAGCTGGCAGCGCTAGGTTCGAATCCCGGGAAGGGTAATAACGCATACGCTCGGTGATCGATACCCGTGTGGTGGTTTATTTTTATTTGTAAACCTTAGGAATATGGCGAAATCTACCGTAGACGCCTTAGAAAAAGTGTTAAGAAAGTTTTTATTACCAATTGAAGCAAAAATTGGGTCTGTTCTTACGGAATTAAAAAGGCTAGAAGGAAAAATCTGCAATTTAGAAAACGCCCAACATTATTGCAAGAAGTGTAATCCGCGTACCTCAAGCGATACTAGCCCGAACGGATCGACGGCTTCCAAGACGTGCACAAAAAATCCCGTGGCAGCGGTCGAGTGCAAAACCAAACCGACGAGCAGCGCGCATCGGAAGCTACCTACCCGAGTTACCGCGACCGAGGCGCGGCGCAGCTCACTACCCGCTACCGTCGATACGGCTACAACTACTTCGGATGCCATAACAATATGCACGGACACTCCAAAAACACCAGTCCCACCACTAGCATCAGTTCCAGCCCCACCGACAAATGAAAACATCGACGACGGTAGCTATGTAGGCGTAAAAACTGATACCATAGATAGCCCGTGGATAAACGTGTCCTATGGCAATCGCCGTAAGCGACAATCGCAATCGCGCCCGACGCGCATCGCCGTCACCGGTACCGGGCCCGTCGACGACGAGTTGAAAACGGCAGAGCGTATGAAAAAAGTTCATGCATGTTTTTTAAAATTCGATACAACGCCAGAAGCTATCAAGTCGTATATCTCTAAGAAAATTGGAACCACAGACTGCACAGTTGAAAAGTTACAACTTAAACACGATCACTATGCATCTTTTGTTATAACGGCTTCCCAAAGCAACTTCGAATCCCTATTGTCCGCCAGAAATTGGCCACCAGGATCACAGGTGAGCGAGTGGTTTCGAGGAGGCGCCGGGCGCGCGAGGCGCGCTCCTACCCACCGCCGCCGCTCTGTCACCACCGACGGAGCAGCCGCAGCCCTACCACCAATATCACCAAATTTCAACCCAAGAAACCCTCACAGTATGCCATCAAAATATTAGGGGATTAAATGGCAAAACTAGGCAGCTAGAAGTACTACTCAACGACGACTTGCGATGTGATGTGTTAATTGTGACTGAACATTTCCTCTGTGAACACGAAATTCAATCTGTAACTCTAACAAATTTCGACCTTATGTCCTATTACTGTAGACCTACTATCGAACGCGGTGGGAGTTGCATTTATATTCGATCTAACATTAAAGCCGTAAACAGAGCTGACTACTGTGAGCTATCCCGTGAACAGATATTTGACATCTGCGCCGTATACCTAGTAGACGACGACCTTCTCATAGTAGGCATTTATCATTCCAATCTAACCAACCATTCAGATTACCTGGAGTTATTCGAAGGCTTATTGGAGAAAATAAATAATGATAGATTGTCCGCCATCATAATGGGGGATATAAATATTAACCTAGACGCTAACACCCCAGCGAAAAAGCAATTACTAGATATTTTAACTGCGCACGGGTTTAGTCAGTATGTCAACGACGTCACTAGACGGGACGGGGACAGCGCCACCCTGTTAGACCACGCGTACGCGAACATCCGAGACGATCGAGTGTCCGCGGTCTGCGTCAGCACCAACCTCAGCGATCACGTCGCGCAGCGACTGACCGCCCCGCGCCCCGAGCGCGTCCCGTCCCCTCAGGTGATAACAAAACGAGTGTTTAGTCATAAAAACAGAGCGTCATTTGTTAATGCGCTCGAATCAATAGATTGGCAAGGAATAGTCAACAAACACCGTGATGAATGCGTACAATTTGCAATTAAGGTAATTAATATTTTAACTTTTTTGCTTGATATTCATATTCCTCTAAAGAAAATAACAGTGCACCCTAATAAAAATCCGTGGATAGATTCCGAAATTGTTAATTTAAAATTACTTTCATTTGATATTATAAACCTTTCCAAAAAATACCCCGATAATATGGCTTTAAACGACGTTTCAATCAAAATACAAATTTCTTACCATCATAAATTAAAAACTAAACGTACAGATTTTTTTAACTCCTTGATATACAAAGCCACGTATAATAATAAAAGCAAAGCGATGTGGACTGCCATTAACACCGAGCTAGCGAGAGCGCCCCGCGAGCGCGTCGACTTCACCGACCTGCTACGGGACAGCGCCGGCAACCCGTTCGCGACCAAGCAACTGCTGGTGGACGCGCTAAACCACGAGTTCGTGACGGCAGCCGCCGCGTGCGGCGCGCCCGCCGCCGACCGCCCGCGCTCGCTCACCGCCGTGGCAAACGGATGCGCAGTCTGCGACTGCTCGCTTAGACTCCGCCCGTTCACACCGGACGAAATTGTAAGGATATTCAAATCCTTCATCGCTTCGAAAAACAGTACAGACGTCTACGGTATCTCCACAAACTTGCTTAAGCAGGCTAGCCCCGTAATCTGCTACGTGTTATCACACCTATTTAACAGCTGCATGAAGACTGGAATATATCCGAAGAGCCTCAAAAAGGTAAAAATCTGCCCACTTTATAAGGGAAAAGGTAAGAAATCGGAAATAAAATCCTATCGTCCGATATCGTTGGTCCCCGGTCCTAGTAAGTGCTTCGAGGTAGGGTTGAACAACAGACTGCTCGGGTTTTGGTCCTCGAGAAACGTATTGTCGGACAGCCAATATGCCTACCGACAGGGCCGATCCACCACCGACCTGGTGCGCGAAGTGGTGTACGGCGTGTTGCGCGCGAGGGAAACGGGGCAGCATGTGGCGGTATTGTGCTGCGACCTGTCGCGCGCCTTCGACACGGCCGACCACGCGCTCGTAGCCGACAAACTCGCACACTACGGTATACGAGGCCCCGCGGCCAGGCTGATACTATCTTTCATGACCGATAGGGCCCAGGTGGTGGTCGGTGACGGGGGAAACAGCGTGTCCTCGGAAGCGCGCAGTTTGATGGGTGTTCCTCAGGGATCGTGCCTTTCCAACACCCTTTTCAGTGTACTGTTGAACGACTTGCCGCAAGCGATAAATGGCGCTGAAATATATATGTACGCAGATGACGTCACAGCAGTCGTCAGCACACCTTCTGGGGGGGAGTTGGAAGGAGCACTAAACAATGTAGTGAGACAAATGTGCGAGTGGTTCCGCTCAAACGGGTTGGCACTAAACAAAAACAAAACTTGTTTTTTGACGTTTAGGCTAAATGGTCATCAATGTCCACCCCTTAGAGTGTGTGCAGACGGTGCCCCTCTACAGCACGTAACCTGCACACGTCTCCTCGGATTCCACCTCGACAGCGCACTTACATGGGAAACTCATATCGATGTAGTGTGTGGGAAACTCGGCCGTGCGTGCTTTGCGCTAAGGCGCCTAGCGCGCACCGCCGGGAGAACCGCGGTGCGAGAATGTTATTTCGCAACAGTACACTCGCTGCTGACATACGGTGCAGAGTTATGGGCTCGTGCTGCTGACTGGAGACGCGCGTTCTCCATGCAGAAGCGAGCCGTCCGTGCGATGGCCGGCAAACCAGTAGATGCCCCTGCTCGGGATCTTTTCGCAAGTTTGAAAATTTTACCCTTACCGTGCATATACATCTACCAAATGGCAATATTCACGCATGAACACCTTGACATTTTTAAGCGCCGGGGAGTTAACAACAGGTACCCGCTCCGCGACAATAAACACGCGGACAGGCTGGTCGCAGGGGCGCACAAGCTAGTCAGGTCGGAGCAGTCCGTTTATTTCCTGGGGCCTTCTATCTATAACCGCTTGCCCGACAGCGTCAGAAATGCAGCTTCCACCGCCACCTTTAAAAACAACCTCACGAAATGGCTGGCAGAGGAAATATTTTACAGTTTTGATGAGTTTTTTAATTTACCTCTTTCTATGTAAAAATACCTATGAGGCTATGAGGAAAGATCAAATGTTATCCATATTACATGATATTGCCGACATGATAATTTTAATAACTATTATTAATATTTTGGTACAATAATATGAATTTTTATGACCTGTAACAATTGTTATAAATAAATATTTCATTTCATTTCATTTCATTTCATTTCATTTCATTTCATTTTCATTTCATTTCATTTCATTTCATTTCATTTCTAGTTTCTCATGTCATGGATCAATCATGGATGTTTTCCATTTGTATTTAAGTATGTTTTAATATACAAAAATATGATACTATAGATATCGTCATCGTCGCCCATAACGCAAGTCTACGTAGGAGCTTACTATGAGACTAGATCGACTTGCGTGACGTTGTCCTGTCCTGTAATATACATATTTTTTTTTTCCAGGCATTGGCGTATCTAAAATAATTTTTCAGGTGGGGCCTGGATGGGGGCCTAGCCATGGCCTATGAGTTGAAGTCATGACTTTGTATCGGTAACCCAAAATTCTGGGGTGGGCACTAGACCATATTGGGGTGGGCACGGCCCACCCGGCCACCCCCCTAAATACGCCAATGTTTCCAGGTCTCCGCACAGCCCTGGTGGAAGCTGACGATTTTGCCAGCGGCACCTCCAGCCGCAGCACCAAGCTGATCCACGGCGGCGTCAGATACCTGCAGAAGGCTATTATGCAGCTCGACTACGACCAGTACAAGATGGTGAAAGAGGCGCTACACGAGAGAGCGAATATGCTCGAGGTGGCCCCGCATCTGACCCGGCCACTACCGATCCTGCTGCCCGTTTACAAGTTAGTATACAATTTCCTTTATATCCTGATACCCTATGCTGGAGTGTTCAACTTCTAATAGGGCTCGGAGTAGAAGAAGTATTAGCAACTCTAGTAGGGTCTTCCACTTACCCCGGTCTTACGGCCCGGCCACGACTACACGCGACAAGCGGCACCGGTGAGCGGTGTGTAGCAAAAACAATCATAGCGATTATACTAAGCACGCCACGAGCCGCCGCGCGCGCTTCCCGCTCCATTTCTTCCCACGCCGCACTGCTGGCCGCTAAGATCGAAGTCGTGGCCGGACCGTTAGGCAGTTTCGGTCAACGTCTCAATAGTTGAGAGTATTTTGAGGCGTTCGCCCAAGTCGTGCATCATTATAAGCAACACAGACACGGTAGAATCAGATCTAACTTGAGGTACACTTGAGGTACAGATCTGATCATAGTAGGCCATGGTGTACTCTAAGGTAAGGTACCAACTTACTTTATGGGTAAGGAGCAACTTTTTGTCCAAGGTCAAAAACTTACATTTTTATTATACCATATGTATCAAATCGCTTTTACACCACATTCTGCAAAGGCAATGGCTCTTTGGTGTACCCACGGACTGACCTTATAATTAATAGGTAATCTGATTATCATTTCAGATGGTGGCAAGTGCCCTACTACTGGTTCGGCATCAAAATGTACGACGTGGTGGCGGGCGACAGGAATGTGAAAAGCTCCTACTATCTGTCCAAAAAGAACACGTTGGAATTGTTCCCCATGTTGAAATCCGATAATCTGTGTGGCGGCATCGTATATTATGATGGTAAGTAAAATAGGTATACTGAAAACGGACTCTACTAGTGAAGCGTGTCACAAAAAGAGTGCAAAATTTGATTTAAAGCAAAATTATAACACGAAATTCATATTGCAGTTATAATAGGATTTAAGTAAAAAGAGCTGTGTGGAACCCATTTGTCATTTATACTGTGCAATGAGTTTGATACCGCTGTTTTTACGTGAGATTAGGCAAATTTATAATATAACAGTCTGTTAGGTGGACTTGTTGCTGCCATTCGCTGGTCACCCTCTATATACCCATTTCAAATCAGTAGTAGGTAAAAAATAATCTATACTATTATAAAATTCTAGATCTATGGAGAGGGATCAGATTTCAGGAAAAATCTTAAAAGCGTAATGCGGGACCATCTTTTGTTTTGTATGGGTGCGCGGCGCCACGCTAGTCTGGCGCTATCTGTTGATCATAATTTCCATTGTCCTCTCATCACACCGATACGACTGGACAAATAACCAATTTCGGTATAGGGATGGATCATCCATCCATCTCTGGATGTCCAGTACGCCTAGCATAACTGTGACACGCGACTCTGTCGCGCGACAAATACTACCTATCACTTTCCATGCAATACCGTGCGAGCAAGACAGGTGACGCTGAGAAGCGAAGTTGCAGGCAAGATAGCCCTGTCAGCTGGATATCCAAAGATGGTTATAGTTATAGGTTTCTTTTTACCCATCTACTGTAAAGAAAAAACTACGAACGAAGTTGCGGGCGCCTTTGTTATTAATATATTTGAACAGGCCAACAAGACGACGCTCGAATGAACTTGGCGATCGCACTGACGGCGGCGCGGCACGGCGCCACCATCGCCAACCACGTCAGCGTCACCAAGTTACACAAGACGGCGGGGAAACTCAGCGGCGCGAGGGTTAAGGTGAGCCACAGACAACCCTCACTAGACGGAGCATGTAAGGCGACCCGCGCGCACCAACGATATGGTACGGCAGAACATTAAAGTATCAACACGGCGGCCACCGTTTAGTTGCGTCCTTGTACATGCTCCGTCTAGTGGGGGTTGTCTGTGAGGTGAGCATACACCCTTACCATGAGTTAACGTGACCGTACTCGCTAGACAGCGTAAATAATTTGTATGGAGAATAATAGCGCCCGTAACAGTAATTGAACTACAATTCTCCGTATACATATTCCTTCCGCACTTGCTAGCGACTACTGTCACTGGAAACTCATTCAATGAATGATATAGAAAATGCTACTAAAATGTAATATTGGCCGAGATCTTGTCACTTGTTCCAACCAAAGCTGAATATCTGGGAACTACGGGTCCTTTTTCCGCCAAATGTAGCAAAGAACCCTTGACGGACAAGTCTTGCAATAAAAAAAAACGCACTCAGTTGGTTCATTCGTTTGGGACATCTACGATGCTACAGATACACATGTTAAACTTATGACACCCCTCTTTTTTCTACGGGGGTTAAAAAGGCGTATTATCTATAGGAATAGTGCACAACGAAGGTATTGCCAGCTGGTTCCTGCACGGTCCTCATGTTGGCTGACCATGAAGACCTCTAGTATGCCTGGCCTCAACCTTTTTAGGGTTCCGTACCCAAAGGGTAAAAACGGGACCCTATTACTGAGACTTCGCTGTCCGTCCGTCCGTCCGTCTGTCACCAAGAACGGTGATAGGTAGACTATTGAAATTTTCACAGATGATGTATTTCTATTGCCGCTATAACAACAAATACTAAAAATTAAATAAAATAAATATTTAAGGGTGGCTCCCATACAACAAACTTTTTATAGATTATGGTACGGAACCCTTCATGCGCGAGTCGGACTCGCACTTGCCCAATTTTTTTATGTCGTAGGGGGCAAACGAGCAAACGGATCGCCTGATGGAAAGCGATTACCGTCGCCCATAGACACCAGCAACACCAGAGGAGTCACAAGTGCGTTGCCGGCCTTTCGAGTGGGAGTACACTCTTTTCTAGATTGTTTGAAGGTCGTATCGGTCCGGAAATACAGCAAGGGACAATTCATTCCGCAATGCAGCTGTGCGAGGCACTAAATTACCTGCATTCCGTTTGCCTACTCACAGACTCCTCTCGTGTCTCATCTATAATGTTTGCAACCTTTTGTTCCAGGATGAGTTGACTGGGAAGGAGTGGGACGTGAAAGCCAAGTGCATCATCAACGCGACCGGCCCCTTCACCGACAGCATCCGCAAGATGGACGAGCCCACGGTCAAGGAGATCTGCTGCCCCTCCAGCGGAGTACATATCGTGCTGCCAGCCTACTACAGGTGACATCTATACTTTTATCTATACAAATATCATAAACCCTCCATGATGCGTTCAAGGACCGCACATTATGACCACCATAAAAATAGACTGTTTTGTTAGAACAAATTTCTTATCTGTAGAAATGTTATTATTGCTAAATAATAACATCGATTTCGATGATATTATTCATTCAAATTTCGAACATCTCTGAAAACCAAAGAAATTTGGTTTGACCTCTATTCTAATATCAGTCGAGATGACGTTTGGTTCCAAATGAATTTTCAATTTGCAATCAAATTTGACAAATGTCGCAAGTAAGCAAGATATCGAACGATATGATAGTTGGGGCCGACTCTAGTTTGTCTCTGAATTGAAAAAAAAAACTATGACAGCTGCCAGAAAACTTCATTACCGCCATTACCGGGTGAAATTTGTCATAATGTGCGGCTCCTGAATGCATCATGGAGGCTTATGTGGTTAGATAAAGTAGTGTATGTAATTGTACATAATTAGGCATTAAAACACTCGTGTGATGTTATTATGAAACTTGCCTTCGGCTCGTTTCATAAACCCACACTCGTGTTTAATACCCTTCATTATGTACAGTCACATAAACTACTATTATAAAATTCTAGATTTGTATTCAGAATCAGTTTCCTATGGAGAAGAGTTATGACTTCAGGAAAAATCTTAATAGCAGGATTTGTTTTGTATGCTCGTGTGGCGCCATGTGTTGGTCAGATTGTTTTTGTCCTCGTGCGTCTCCACTGCAGCATATCAGAGCGAAGACGTGCGAAATTGACCAATCACAAAAGTGAAGTGGAGCTGAAATACAGATTTCTACTCAGGTGATTGGTCTCTGCTCTGCCTCGCTTGAATAGAGACGCACCCTGACCCAACTACGGTAAAAAACCGGCCCAGAGCATGTCGGGCCACGCTCAGTGTAGGGTTCCGTAGTTGCCCATTCTTCACATAAGACGGGCTTAAAACAGCGGGTTTAAGCCCGAGGTTTAAATTACGAGAAAGATTTCAAGCTCTATAAAAAAGGTTGTAAACGCCAAAGTAATTGTAATTACTTATTACCTTCTCGAAGTTATCGATTATACGCGCCAGATTGAGTGAAATGTTTTAATGCAGTATGGCACTTAACTAATATGTGTAACGTTCGAAGTATGCGCAGCACTTACGTCATTTTAAAGAAAATTATGAAATTTGGCGATAACTCAAAAACTGCTCGATAGATTTTATTAAATAAAGTACCCGAAAAAAAGTTTTTTTATTTTAGTTTTTATATTACCGTTTTGTCGGCGTGATACGTACACATACTCATACCAAATTTCAGTTTTCTAGTACTAATGATCACGGAGCTAAGCCGCGGACGAACGGACAGACGGACATGGCGAAACTAGAAGGGTTCCTAGTTGACTACGGAACCCTAAAAAGAAAGTGTTTACGTGGTAGAAGTTTCAACATGCGAATTGTCTTGCCAGCCCCGAGCACATGGGTCTACTGGACCCGGCCACGTCGGACGGACGCGTCATCTTCTTCCTGCCGTGGCTGAAGGGCACCATCGCCGGCACCACCGACATGCCCTGCAAGCCCACGCACAACCCCAAGCCCACTGAAGACGAAATCCTGTTCATCCTCACTGAGGTCAAGAACTATCTCAACCCTGACGTTGAAGGTGCGTATCTAATGTCATCATCATCATCATCATCTCAGCCATAGGACGTCCACTGCTGAACATAGGCCTCCCCTTTGGACTTCCATATATACCGGTTGGAAGCGAACTGCATCCAGCGCCTTCCGGACGTCCTACGCTGCGCTTGCTGGTCCGAGGTCTCCACTCGAGCACTTTTCGGCCCCATCGGCCATCTGCTCTGCTTGCTATGTGGCCTGCCCATTGCCACTTCAACTTGCTAATCCGGTGAGCTATATCGGTCACTTTAGTTCGTCTACGGATTTCCTCATTTCTGATTCGATCACGTAGAGACACCCCGAGCATAGCCCTCTATCTAATGTATAATATGTGTAATATGGAACTCCTTGCAGGCTCATGTGTTTCCTCCTTCTTATAACATGGGACTCTTCAAACGAAGCGTGAAGAAGCATTTCTCGGGCCAGCATGGCAGTGTCAACTGATTTGGCACCGTTGGTTTCTAGTCAGTTGCCATTGCCACTTGGGCTGCCCTTTTTGCTTACCATCAGGCGAAGTGGAGCCACTATGTTGTGCCCTTATAAAAAAAAATGTGACATCGGTAATCTGCGATTCGAGGCCAAAAGCCGGTAACTAGTGAGGTATTCCGGACCACCTGTAACTATTGTGCGCTTCAGGAAAAATACACTAGTAAAACTTATCGGGCAAACATCAGTAACCTTATGCGATTTAAAGTACGATTTGTGAGATTCGGGGACAAACTTTTGAGATATAATACATATTCACTGAAGTTATTAAGAACTATCTCCACCTTGACATTGAAGGTAGTTATTTAGGACTAACTATTTTTCTGCTCGCTAGAAATAGCCTGATTAGACAAGGGAATAAACATTTTTAATTATCGACCACGTAAGTAGGTACAGTTCCTCCAAACGAATGAAAATAAAGTATTCATTAAATGTACCGTTATCATTAATCTCTCCTAAATCTTTTGAGTAAATATGAACATACGCTAGGGTGACCTCTGTGATGTCATGGATTTAAATATGCAGCATCAGAATTATTCATGGCAAAGCCTGACCGACGCAAAGTCACTTCAGTGAAGTCGTATCATGCTCATGCCAGTAGAAGGTAGGTACAAAATTTCTTCAATATCAGCACACTATTGAATTATGCCAGAGGCCCCATAAGCACCAAGCCATGGATGGTCAACACCTATGTAAATGGGTCATTATTCGAGCGTTTCAACCGCCCTTTTCGTGGTCATATTTTGGAAGAATTGGGCGTAGATTTTGACGCCATTTTCGGATATTTGTTAGATGATCGGTAAACTTAGATACCTAACCAGAACCGAATTCGAAATCTACAGCCACTTCTACAAAAATGTGACCACGAAAGTGATTCGGAACAAACGCTCGAATAATGACCCAAATGTATGATAAGATATTGCATAAACGATATGGGTACATTGGGTACCCATATTAAGTCTGACCTTTTTATACAGTCCGTCGTGGTGACGTGCTGTCGGCGTGGTCCGGCATCCGTCCGCTGGTGTCGGACCCCAATAAGGAGGACACGCAGTCGCTGGCGCGCAACCACATCGTGCACGTGTCGCGCTCCGGCCTCGTCACCATCGCCGGCGGCAAGTGGACCACGTACCGCGCCATGGCCGCCGAGACCATCGACGCTGCTATTGAGAGTGAGCTATACCGACCTTTACACTAGTTCTCAACTCATTCTAAAACTTAGCATCATTCTAAACGCCTTCCACATTTATCATTGTCCAAATTCTGACTCTTAATATCCGGTCCGAAGGACCATCGATGTTGCTATTGAGAGTGAGCTATACCGACCAACCTTTACACTAGTTCTCAACTCATTCTAAAACTTAGCTTCATTCTAAACGCCTTCCACATTTATTATTGTCCAAATTCTGACTCTTAATATCCGGTCCGAAGTACCATCGATGTTGCTAAAGACGGTAAGGTAAGTTTATAATTTATTAATATACCACATCGTGCACGTGTCGCGCTCCGGCCTCGTCACCATCGCCGGCGGCAAGTGGACCACGTACCGCGCCATGGCCGCCGAGACCATCGACGCCGCTATTGAGAGTGAGCTATACCGACCTTTACACTAGTTCTCAACTCATTCTAAAGCTTAGCATCATTCTAAACGCCTTCCACATTTATTATTGTCCAAATTCTGACTCTTGATATCCGGTCCGAAGGACCATCGACGCTGCTGTTGAGAGTGAGCTATACCGACCAACCTTCACACTAGGTCTCAACTCATTCTAAAACTTAGCATCATTCTAAACGCTTTCCACATTTATTATTGTCCCAATTCTGACTCTTAATATCCGGTCCGAAGGACCATCGATGTTGCTAAAGACGGTAAGGTAAGTTTATAATTTATTATTATATCACCTTAAGCTTGTGTTTTCAAGACTTGGAAGCATTGACTTGGCAATCTTTCCCTTTGAAAAAGGCGCATCCGGTTCGAAGGACCACCCAGGTAGTAAAAAGGCTGTATAAGAGCTTATACGGCCATTATAACACTAATTTGAGGTGCAAAAAGGTTGTAGAAGTACTAACGCAGCCTGTGTGCTACTTTGGCACCGACGCTGATATTTATAGCAGAAGCAGATTATTAAAAAATACTATTGATAGCGGTTAACTGAAGACTATAAGCCAGCCTTATAATTTCTACTTTAACTACCGCCAAGCACCTCTAAAATAGATTTTTTAATTGTATAACGTGGTGATGTAATCCCTGAAAGGTGACATCCGGTTCGCAGGACCATACTAACGGACTACCATTATTTGCAGGCGCGGGCCTCAAGCCTCTGTACCGGGAATGTCAGACGGACGGATTCCTCCTGGAAGGTGCTCACGGCTGGACGCCCACCATGTACATTAGATTAGTGCAGGATTTCGGAATCGAAGTGGAGGTAACATTTTATATTCATACAAAGGTTAATTATAAAAAACCTCAAATATTTGTTCTTGGGTCATTGATGTTTTTTATGTATTAAAGCATAATTTATAGCTATATATGTATGAATATTATCGTCGTCTAGTACCCATAACAAGCCTAATTTGAGATCCATAGGCCGATTTGCGAGGTTTCTGGAAAGTGATGGAAAGTCTCCGCAAACCAGACACAGATATTTCTTAAAATTTTGGCACTATTTGTGTTTAACACCCTAGTTATAGCTGGAACGCCCACCTCACTATGTCTCACCACTGAAACGGAAAGGAAAAATGAACCAATGAAGTCCATGAGAAGTGAATTAAAATCCGATTGGTCCATTTTACACATGTCCGCTTCCTTAGGGTGCGTCTACTGATGCGCTCCATCGAAGCACGCACCATGCACCCTTAAAGGGTCGATGTATTTATTTTATTTTTATTTATTTATTTATTCCAAAAAAAAAGTATGGTACACATTTTCAAACAAATTTCGCCAACAACGAAGTTTATTGGCGAGTATTGCACTCACTTTGTAAAAATTAGTACCATTAAAAACTGAACTAGGACGCCTTTTAACGAAAACGATCCAATCCACAAAACGAAACAATACTCAATATCATTGAAATAACAGACGACTTGTGCTTTACTTAGGGTCCAAATTTTAAATTTTGCCTTCTGCGGGTTGGATCCCTTTCCTCAAAATAAGTTCACTTAACCTTAAAAGTAGGTAGGTAACTATTTGCCAGATACTTTAGATTATTTTTATAATTTCACAGACAAAATCACAATAACTAATAATATAATAATTATTTCAGGTAGCACAACATTTGGCCAAGTCCTACGGTGACAGAGCGTTCAATGTCGCTAAAATGGCCCCGATGACCGGCAAGAGATGGCCCATCATTGGCAACAAGATCCACCCTGAGTTCCCCTACATCGATGCTGAAATCAAGTTAGGAACAATTTGCATTTTGCATTTGGCTATAGACGCGAGACAACACGGTATTTGACTATAGTGACAATAAATTGAATCATTGAAACCAACTACCACTAACTTTTGGACATTATACTATTTTTGATTAGACATAAACTAAAATGAAGACGTGTTTTGACTATTGACTTTTATGACGTCACTATAGCCAGTAGCTTCATAAAAACTTCATACTAATAGTTCGTTTTTGACACTTCATAAAGAGTAGCTGATTTGAGCTGTCATCAAATGCCGTATTGGGTGTAGTATGAATTAAGTAAGCCCTTTAACTGATACTCAAGGCATTTTCCACAAGTAAATACAAAAGTATGAGCTCCAATCAGCAGAGGTATCTGTGGATGGTATCTATACACAGACAACCCCCACTAGACGGAGCATGTAAGGCGACCCGCGCGCACCAACGATATGGTACGGCAGAACATTAAAGTATCAACACGGCGGCCACCGTTTAGTTGCGTCCATGCCTTAATCCTATGTAACCTATGTAATGTACTTTCAGGTACGGCATGCGTGAGTACGCGTGCACGTGCGTGGACATGATCGCGCGCCGCCTGCGGCTGGCGTTCCTGAACGTGCAGGCCGCCGTCGAGGTGCTGCCCGTGATCGCCGACATCATGCAGGAGGAGCTCAAGTGGAGCAACGACGAGAAGAAGGTAAATTACCCGGATGTCCACTTATTCAACACGATGCTTCACTTCTTAAAACAAGAGTATAATGCTCGGGAAAGCTCTGATCCCTTATTCCTTTTAAAATTCATTTTTTTTTCATTATGACAAATATATTGATAATTCCAACCAACTTTTTGATGTGAATAATACTTTTCCCCGAGTTCTAGGTAGTAACATAGTTATTTCATGCTTTTATGGCGTTGAAAAAACTAATTTTCCGCGTGAATTTTGTCAATTTTGAGTCATTTTTGAAACAAAAATTATCAATGAAAATTTCAAATATATGCCAATAAATCCCAATAGCTCTGTTCTAGGTAGTAACATCAATAATATGTTAAGAAACATGTTTGATCATAGAGAAAAATGTCTAAAGCAATCAGCATTTTAAAAGGAATAAGGCCTCTTAATAAAGACAGACGGGCTGTCGATCGCCAGATCGCGTTCATTCAGACCAGCTCCCAGTTGGAGCCAACGGTTACTATTTCGGCGGCGGTCCCATACAGTCGTCTTCCTCGATTTTTTTTACTCTCCATCTTTAAGGTTAACGTCCTTCATCTCCTTCTCTCTTAGTTCATCTTTTCTGAAGATGTTATATTGTAATGCCGCATACATGAATCTGCTAGATATAACATGCTTACTTGTCTCCTCCTGGTGAAAGCGTGAGCAAGATGGAGTAGTACTTACTAAACCCATAATGTTCAGGTGCATGTTGAGGCTATTTATATTTGTGATTACGCCTGTTAATATTCTAAGATTTTTCTTAGCTAGTTCCAGGAGGTAATAATAATAATAATAATAATAATAATAAAGCCATTTATTAACCCAAAACAGAGAATGTATAGAAACAGAAGGTGGTTCCTAGAATCTAAAAATAATGACTTTTCGGCAAAAAAAATACAAATTGACTTAATAAATTACAAAGTTACTTAACACTATAAAGCAACCAAATTATACATTCATATCATAACTAATAATTAAAAATTCAGAAATATTACTAATCATGCTCTACACTTTAATACATTTCAAATTATTAACATCTACTAGTTCATTAAAATTGCCATATTAAATTATTAAATAGTAAATGTTTACAAATGAAGCGAAAATTGAAAAATTTAATGATTAAAGGCATGTCGAAGCAACTGGTTGAAAAATTCAATGGCTCTGACATCTGATTCGGTGGTCCAATTGGGAGGACGCCAGTGTTGGCCCGGAAAGCCGTTGGAAACGCAGGTTCGAATCCTGTCCGAATCATTAAATTTTTCAATTTTCGCTTCATTTGTAAACATTTAGTTTACGTTAGCAGACGTTACTGCTTTAATAAAAAAAATAAGTAATTCGGGTGTAGCACATCGTTACTATCGATTCTCAACAAATTTGAGACGATGGTGCCGACGATAAAGTCTAAATCTTTACGGTAGATGGCGCTACGATGCCACCCTAAGGCATGTCGAAGCAACTGGTTGAAAAATTCAATGGCTCTGACATCTGATTCGGTGGTCCAATTGGGAGGACGCCAGTGTTGGCCCGGAAAGCCGTTGGAAACGCAGGTTCGAATCCTGTCCGAATCATTAAATTTTTCAATTTTCGCTTCATTTGTAAACATTTAGTTTACGTTAGCAGACGTTACTGCTTTAATAAAAAAATAAGTAATTCGGGTGTAGCACATCGTTACTATCGATTCTCAACAAATTTGAGACGATGGTGCCGACGATAAAGTCTAAATCTTTACGGTAGATGGCGCTACGATGCCACCCTAAGGCATGTCGAAGCAACTGGTTGAAAAATTCAATGGCTCTGACATCTGATTCGGTGGTCCAATTGGGAGGACGCCAGTGTTGGCCCGGAAAGCCGTTGGAAACGCAGGTTCGAATCCTGTCCGAATCATTAAATTTTTCAATTTTCGCTTCATTTGTAAACATTTAGTTTACGTTAGCAGACGTTACTGCTTTAATAAAAAAAATAAGTAATTCGGGTGTAGCACATCGTTACTATCGATTCTCAACAAATTTGAGACGATGGTGCCGACGATAAAGTCTAAATCTTTACGGTAGATGGCGCTACGATGCCACCCTAAGGCATGTCGAAGCAACTGGTTGAAAAATTCAATGGCTCTGACATCTGATTCGGTGGTCCAATTGGGAGGACGCCAGTGTTGGCCCGGAAAGCCGTTGGAAACGCAGGTTCGAATCCTGTCCGAATCATTAAATTTTTCAATTTTCGCTTCATTTGTAAACATTTAGTTTACGTTAGCAGACGTTACTGCTTTAATAAAAAAAATAAGTATTAAATAGTAAATTAAAATATTGTACATGCCGAAGTTATTTAGTTGTATAATTATTAAATAATAAAAGTAACATGTCATTAGTTAATTATATAAAGTAAAAATATAAATAATCAATTCATTAAAATATAGGAAGCCATCATTACAATTACAAATTTAATTAATTAAAGTAAAATCATTAAAATCACAGAATAAATTAAAATCACATTTTAAAGTTCTTTGGGTCTGTCCATTTTTGGACAAAGGCCTCCTCCATCTCGTTCCACACCTCTCTATCGGCAGCCAGTCGCGTCCACGCGACGCCAGCCTGCTGGGCGAGGTCGTCGAGCCAGCGGCGGCGCGGCCGCCCTCGCGGTCGGCGTGCTTCGCGCGGGTACCAGTGCAGTACTTTCTCGCTCCACCTACCATCATTGGTTCTTGCTGTGTGACCGGCCCAGCGCCACTTTAGACGGCATACCATTTCCGCTGCATCTAAAATCTTAGTTTTTAGGGTTCCGTACCTCAAAAGGAAAAAACGGAACCCTTATAGGATCACTTTGTTGTCCGTCTGTCCGTCCGTCTGTCAAGACCCTTTTTCTCAGGAACGCGTGGACGTATGAAGCTGAAATTTATATCAATTACTCAGGTCTACTGTCCCTTGAAGCTGTGAAAAAATCAAACTTCTAAGCCAACGCAATCAAAAGATACAGCCGTTTATGCCGCAAATTTTCGACACTTGCAAGGGAATCAAAACCTACAGGGTGCTTCCCGTGAACTCAGAATCTTGAAATTTGGTACGAAGCAACGTCTTATAGCATAGATAAAGGAATAATTACGAAAACCATATTTTTTTTTTTAATACCTAACTTTGCACCTAATTTATATGGGGCGCTATACATACCAGGTGCAAACTTAACTTAACCACTTAGGGATGGAAAGTGTTTGTACGGAACCCTCGGTGCGCGAGTCCGACTCGCACTTGGCCGGTTTTTTTACGTATTTCTATGTTTTTTAATCTGTCTTTTATTTTTATTCCTAGTAAACTTCTCTCGATAGCCCTTTGGAATTTTTGTATTTTATCAATTATTTCTTTAGTTATGGCCCAGGTTTGGCACCCGTAAAGTAGTGTTGGTGTCACAACAGAATCGATCACAGTCTTTTTTAGTTTGATGTCGAGTTTAGATTTGAAAATGTGTTTATGTGTCCAGTACGAACTCCAAGCTTTCTTAATCCTTCTTTCAACTTCTTCTATATAGCGACCGTTTAAAGATATTTTGTCCTAGGTATGTATATTCGTTCACGTAATTAATGACATTTGCTTCTATAGATATACCTATTTTCTCTCCATTGGTCATGACGCACGTCTTATCCAAGTTCATCTCTAAACCACACTCTCTACTATAAATATTCAGTGTCTCTATCATATATTGAAGGTCTTGGTGGGTTTCTAATATTAAAACGATATCATCGGCGAATCGTAGATGGTTTAGATATTCTCCGTTGATATTGATTCCTAGTCTGGGCCAGTTCATTTTTCTGAAAATGTGCTCTAGGAGTGCATTAAACAAATTCGGTGAAATCGGGTAGGAGGTACCTGGTCCTATTTCTGTCTATGCCTCCTAAAACGTAGTGATTACATACTCTTTGATGCCTCCTAGGATCATCTTCAATTGTCGACAGAACGTTTTCTCCTGTCATTATTTATTGGCCTATTACTCTTGATAAGAGTCTGAAGGTCAAAACTGAGGGAAGAGGCTTGGCTAAAGGTCGATTGTGTTAATGTTAAACCGCCTGCGGTCATGGATTACTTACTTACGTAAAATCAGAGAGTGTTAATTTACCATAAATAATTGATGCAGCTGGCCCTGATATTTTAGGACACTCCGAAGCTCAACACACTTATGAGCTAATTAAACCTAAGTCAACTATTGGGACCTAAACCATTTCAGAGGCAAATCAAAGAAGCCAGCGATTTCCTGGCCAACGAGATGGGTCAGATGGTGAACCGCGCCAGCCGCGACAAGATCCCCATCAACCTGAGCAAGGATGAGATCCAGACCTACATCAAGCGGTTCCAGATCATCGACGCCGACAGGAAGGGATTCGTGTCCATCAACGACATCAGGAGGAGTCTTAAGGTAACGTGGGCCGATTAGTGGCAACAAGATCCTCCTCAACCTGAGCAAGGACGAGGTCCAGACCTACATCAAGCGGTTCCAGATCATCGACGCCGACAGGAAGGGATTCGTGTCCATCAACGACATCAGGAGGAGTCTTAAGGTAACGTGGGCCGATTAGTGGCAACAAGATCCTCCTCAACCTGAGCAAGGACGAGGTCCAGACCTACATCAAGCGGTTCCAGATCATCGACGCCGACAGGAAGGGATTCGTGTCCATCAACGACATCAGGAGGAGTCTTAAGGTAACGTGGGCCGATTAGTGGCAACAAGATCCTCCTCAACCTGAGCAAGGACGAGATACAGACCTACATCAAGCGGTTCCAGATCATCGACGTGGACAGGAAGGGATTCGTGTCCATCAACGACATCAGGAGGAGTCTTAAGGTAACGTGGGCCGATTAGTGGCAACAAGACCTCCTCAACCTGAGCAAGGACAAGATCCAGACCTACATCAAGCGGTTCCAGATCATCGACGTGGACAGGAAGGGATTCGTGTCCATCAACGACATCAGGAGAAGTCTTAAGGTAACGTGGGCCGATTAGTGGCAACAAGATCCTCCTCAACCTGAGAAGGACGAGATCCAGACCTACATCAAGCGGTTCCAGATCATAGACGTGGACAGGAAGGGATTCGTGTCCATCAACGACATCAGGAGGAGTCTTAAGGTAACGTGGGCCGATTAGTGGCAACAAGATCCTCCTCAACCTGAGCAAGGAAGAGATCCAGACCTACATCAAGCGGTTCCAGATCATCAACGCCGACAGGAAGGGATTCGTGTCCATCAACGACATCAGGAGGAGTCTTAAGGTAACGTGGGCCGATTAGTGGCAACAAGATCCTCCTCAACCTGAGCAAGGATGAGGTCCAGACCTACATCAAGCGGTTCCAGATCATAGACGTGGACAGGAAGGGATTCGTGTCCATAAACGACATCAGGAGGAGTCTTAAGGTAACGTGGGCCGATTAGTGGCAACAAAATCCTCCTCAACCTGAGCAAGGACGAGATCCAGATCTACATCAAGCAGTTTCAGATCATAGACGCCGACAGGAAGGGATACTTGTCCGTCAACGACATCAGGAGGAGTTTTAAGGTAACGTAGGCCGATTAGTGGGAACAAAATCCTCCTCAACCTGAGCAAGGAAGAGATCCAGACCTACATCAAGCGGTTCCAGATCATGAGACGCCGACAGGAAGGGATTCGGGTCCATCAACGACATCAGGAGGAGTCTTAAGGTAACGTGGGCCGACTAGTTGCAATAAGATCCCCATCAACCTGAGCGAAGACGGACCTGACCTATATCAAGCGGTTCCAGATCATCGACGCTGACAGGAAGGGAAACGTGTCCATCAATGACATCCATGGAATCTTTGGAGAGAGTGAAGTACTCACCCAAAGGAGATTGAACGGTCGTTAATCAACTAAATTTAGAAACTTGATTATTTTTAATGATAATTAATTACATAGTTTGATTTAGGCGACGTATCGGCGTGGCTCCGTTTCGTCGTCTGATCTGGCGCAGGATTCGTCAAATCGCCCGGAACAGAATCTGTTTTTAACTTGAATGATTTCTACACTGTTTAACCAAACATGTTATAGAGTATGGGTCTGGCGCTGACCGACGATGAGCTTAGCAGCATTCTCTCGGAGATAGATCTGATGTACCACGGACAGCTGGAAATACAAGACTACCTGCAGGTAGCCACAGGGCAGATGCTACAGGGGATGTCATGTCTGTGTCGTCATATCTGTGTTGTCATCTATGGGATGGTTTTACGCTAAAGCGTAAATTTAGTGCTGTTTGGAGCTTGTGTTCATGAATCCTTCTATTAAACGTTCGGAAAATATGAATTCCTTACGTAAATTGGTAACATTGACAACTAATCGAAAGGGAATCGATACCTCGATCAACATCTATCGACTTGGCCCTCACCAAGCGTAATGATCGATTGGTTTGGTTTAAGGATCAATTTTTTTTCCATTAGATGTTTCATTTGACGAATTGAGTACAAGTGCCATATAGCATGTTCGCTTCTCATGTCCGTGTCGCTTGATTTCGGGACTTTTCCACAGGCGGGCGGAGAAGAAGTCCCCGGGGAACAGTTGCACGAAATTCTGAAAGAGATCGACACTAACATGAACGGACAGGTCGAGCTCGACGAGTATTTGCAGGTCTATATTATAAAAAAAATATAGTGTTTTTGTAAAACCATTGGCTTGACTTCAGGCTGTTTATAAAAAATAATTTTCAAAGCTTTCAAATAACCTGTATGATTCTAATAACTAATTTGAGCATTTCCACAGTAGATAGATCCTTCAGTCGGCGTCGTGTACGATATACTGTTGTGAAACAATACTGTTGTGTGGTTTGTACCTCATTATCTTCCGGCATAAAAATGAAGCTTCAAATATACGGCTTCCTGCATTGTCATTTTAGTGGATTATGAACTCTGAACCTTTGCCAAGTTAAAATTGCTTTCATAGAAATGTGGCTTTTACCTGACTATCTGTATTCAGATACACGCCAGGGGTGTATATGTGTAATACGTCTAAAGTCACCTTTTTATTAAAGCAATTTTAACTTTTGCCAAAGGCCTTAGAGTTGATAATCAACCAAAATGACAATGCACAAAACTCTTACATTTGAACCGCGCTTCTTTTTTGTGTCGGATGACAATGAGGTACAAAACCACACAGTAATAGTATTGTTTTCTTTAAGTAATTAGATCGTACACACCAGTAATTAGATCGTATCGAAGGGCTAAAACAACGCAAAATTATGTGGTTCTTTTTTTACTTGGTCTATTTACAAGTCAAGAAGTACTTAATTTAATTATTGTATTAAGCGGTTTACACTACACTCACGTGAAATTGTCAGGAACGACCCGACATGTTTCGAACTCGTATGGATCTCTTCATCAGGGACGGCTGCCCGTACATAGCCGCGCCGCGGCAACCTCGTCACTGATTCTTTGATTGACCAAACGCACTCCCATGGACACCATTAGTCAAGTGTGCGTAATGTCTATGGATGACAAAAGTGACGTTGGAGTGCCGGACGGACAAGTTGCGGGCTTGCAAGCACCCCCCGCCCCCGCGCCATCGGCGCGCGCGCTTAGAGCGGAGCGTCGATCAAAGAATCAGTGACGAGGTTGCCGCGCCGGTGTACGGGCAGCCGTCCCTGATGAAGAGCTCCATACGAGTTCGAAACATGTCAGGCCGTTCCTGACAGTTTCACCTGACCGTAAACTTAATACAATAATTAAATATGTCTCACGAAAGTTTTAATTAGATTAAAGTACTTAATTATTGCTTTTTAGAATTGTAGATATAAATTAAAGAACGATAAACGGAAAACCACATAATACGAGTATCTGCGTTCATCGATCCTATTGAGAAATGCAAGATTTATACTGTATATAACAATTATTTTGCTGACTGTTTTGTAGCTTTACAATCTATTGACAATGATTTGCTCGCTGTGGGCTATTTTGCGTGCCGATTTTTTTTGTGTAAATTTTCTTTTTATCTCGATTTCTTCTCTTTCTGTGCTCTGTCGCCTGCGCAGTCGTTTGTCTTTGCCACGCATGAACTAATTTAGTAACAGTAATACTATTATTTTATTACATTTGCATGCTAAATAGTATTTAGTTTGATCTCAACTAACTATAAAGACTAAATACCTACTACTGTAACAAATGACTTGACTAACAGTTTCCATTAAATATTCTAATGATATTAATATATTTATGAGATGTTGACTGCATGCTAGCTGGGTAAATATTATGGTTTACATTTTTAACATCCCTTAAAAGCTGAAATAAAATAATGCATGCTATTCTTCTATACATATTTTTTTATAAAAAAAACTAAAATGGTAATTGTTACACATTTTTTTATAAAAAAAAAACTAAAAAAAGGTATTTCACGACGCGATTGGCTCAGTTTGTAAGCAACTGCCTACTGAGCCGGCGGTCCCGGGTTCAAATCCCGGCAAGGGCAAATATTTGTGTGGTGAACTCGAATATTTGTGCCTGGGTCATGGATGTTATTTGTATTTAAGTATGTATTTATCTATATAAGTAGGTATGTTTATCGTCGTCTAGTGTCCATAACACAAGCCTACTAGAGCTTACTGTGGGACTAGATTGATTTGTGTGAGGTTGTCCGATATTTATTATTTATTTATGTTATTGATAGAAAAGTGAAAGTGACAGGTATTAGATATTTGTACTTAGAGTGACAAAGAGTTGCGTGGCAAAGTTATGCTAGACATGAAGCCTAGGTTGTACCTCAAAAAATTAAGAGCTTCTCAATTCTATTGTATGTTGTGTTTTTTTGTAGGTATGTTACGTGATAATTCTGCCAATTATGAATCGATTTTGATGACGCATAGATTGTCCCTTAATATTTATATTTTTTTATTATTATAATTCCTTTTTTGCTTGGCATACTTTTCTGTCTGTGTCTATACATTTTATAAATTTTTGTTAGCGCTTTTTGGAAAAACCAACAATATACCCATTTCGCTTATTGAACTCGGTTATTTTTTTACGAAAAAGTTAATGAAGGCACGTATGACGGTGAACCACCATGAACTCCTAACATTTTTATTTTTTATTTTTAGATTTTGATGTAGGATGGCAGTAAATTGAATTTAAAGCCTATCTACATACAAATCTAAGAAAATAAAAAAAAAATGTTAGGAGTTCATGTTGGTTCACCATTGGTATGTTTCTTGCAAATTGACACTTGTTGACTTCCATATAGTACTTTTATCTCACGAGCGCGGGTGAGCCATGTTTGTGTGAGTAATGTACATGCACATTGGCTCTGTGTGGGTGAGCCGGCACTGAACGCTCCCGAGCTCACCCACACAGAGCCAATGTGCATGTACATCTACTCACACAAACATGGCTCACCCGCGCTCGTGAGATAAAAGTACTGTACTTAGCATATATTATAACCTCGTGTCGTGGTCAGATGATGTCGGCCATCAAGTCCGGCCACGTGGCCTACTCGCGCTTCGCGCGCATGGCGGAGATGCACGAGGAGCACCACGAGAAGGAGCTGCTCAAGAAAATGATCCCCGTCGACAGGAGCGGCGGCGGATTGTAAACCATATCGTAAGTGTATAACCCCGTGTCGTGGTCAGATGATGTCGGCCATCAAGTCCGGCCACGTGGCCTACTCGCGCTTCGCACGCATGGCGGAGATGCACGAGGAGCACCACGAAAAAGAGCTACTCAAGAAGATGATCCCCGTCGACAGGAGCGGCGGCGGATTGTAAACCATATCGTAAGTGTATAACCCCGTGTCGTGGTCAGATGATGTCGGCCATCAAGTCCGGCCACGTGGCCTACTCGCGCTTCGCACGCATGGCGGAGATGCACGAGGAGCACCACGAAAAAGAGCTACTCAAGAAGATGATCCCCGTCGACAGGAGCGGCGGCGGATTGTAAACCATATCGTAAGTGTATAACCCCGTGTCGTGGTCAGATGATGTCGGCCATCGAGTCCGGCCGGCGTGGCCTTAAGGAAAGAGTAGAAATTAAAAGGTGGCAACACTGTTGTGTCGTCCCTTTCTAATCAATCTAAGAAAACGGGGACAACACTACAGTATTGCCACTTTTTAATTTCTACTCTTTTTGTCAGAATGTAACGTAAAAAAACTCGTGCAGTCTGTGAGGTTCGGGTTTGGGTGAAAACGAGAGATTCTTATTTAGATCGCGTAAGAGCGAGCGAGGCAGGTATAAAACTCTTTAGCCCAAATAAAGGCTCCTTATCCGTTCAAAAATGCTAATTGTTTTAGCCATTTTTCTCTATGATCAAACAAGTTTCTTAACATTTATCACTTACTAGTTAGAACAGGACTATTGCGATTTATTGGTACCTATATATTTGAAACCTACACTTTGAATTTTTCGTTGATAATTTTTGTTTCAAAAACTATTCGAAAAAGACAAAATTCACGCTGAAAACAGTTTTTTTTTTTTTCAATTTATTTCCGACTGCACGCAATAAAAGCATGAATCGCTATGTTACTTTCTAGAACTTAGAGAATAGTACTTATTATTCACTTTAAAAAGTGGGTTAACAATTATCAAAATATTTGTCATAATTTATTAAAAAATATATATATTTTAAAATATACAAGGCCTCATTATAACGAGTGTTTTTTGTTACAGGACCAAGGCGTCTACCAATCATGACTATTTATCAATATCGTCTATGACCCTCCCTTGTACCCTTTAGATTTAGTACTTTGGTGAAACCAACACAAACTAATTTATATTTAGCCTATATTGCGTATACAAAACTCAAATGGATTGACTTATGCTGAAAGCCTTCACAAAAGCTCATTATTTAAATTAAGTAGGTACTTACACAATGTAACTTTATTTATAATTTTCAAAGACAACAAACACTTTTTGTAGTAGTAGCTGTAGGCCCTTAGAAAATTATTTCTATTTCTCTAGAATTTTTTTCCAGTGTTACTAGTGTTTTATTTATATAAACTTGAGCAATAAACGAACGATACCCTAACTTTTGTAATAAATATTTGTACTGCAGTTGGACAAAATGAAACAAAATATATCTCAATTGAAGAAAAAAACATTGTTATGAATTAAAGGTAATTTTTAACGAGGTGCTGTTATTTTAGAAAATATTTACTTTTCTTCTATGGAATTTTATTTTGTAATCATATACATGCAATTATGAATTATTATGTTGTATTTACATAGCCACGACGTAGCTTATGAATTAGGATTACAAAAAATATGTTAAGTAAAATTTGAAGATCTTTATGTATTATAAATGTGCAATTTAATAAATCAATTTTGGATCAAGTATTTAGTTTGTTTATTTGTTATCCACCGTGGCGTGGCGTCAAACAAAACTCAGTGTAAGCCCTGAAGTGGGCAAGCCGGTGGCAAAGCAATTCACCGTGCCACTGACGACAAACCAAAAAAAAAGTGCTCCAAAATCAACAGAGATTGAAAAACACAGATAGTGGTTTGAATTAGCATGTTTTTGACCATTGAAATTTTTGACGTCAATAGGCGTCGTTGGTGTCAGTGGCACGAATTCCCGATGACGTGATTTGCCGTCTTTGGCGGTCAAAGGGTTAAAAACGAAAATAATAATTAACAATGAGTTGTTTTTTTTATACTACGACGCCATAGAGTAAGGAATTTTGATCTACGAGTATAACGACGCTGGAAAACAAAATATGCGGCCCGCCTGGATGTTAAAGCAGTTACTGCCGGTGCCAGGAGCATAGCCAGCTGCCATGCGTCCGGGTTTCCCCGGATTTGTCATAGTTTGGAGGCCGTCCGGGGGGGTTTTCAATAAGTGTCCGGGGAAAAGTCAGACATTTTTATATGAATGAAAAATAATGCGATTGTTTTTTTAATGATATTATTTACGGACACGTCCGGGGAAAAAATGCGATTTGTGCCAGATGTCCGGGTTTTTTTTAATCTTTGTCGGGGTTCGGCGAATTTAGAGATGGCAGCCATAGGAGCATCACACGGGAGTTTGCATAAATGTTAACAGAAATATGATATATTAGAAGATGCCCGCAACTTCGTAGGCGTATTTTTAGGGTTCCGTAGTCAACTAGGAACCTTATAGTTTCGCCATGTCCGTCTGTCCGTCCGTTCGCGGCTTAGCTCCGTGATCATTCGTACTAGAAAGCTGAAATTTGGTATGAGTATGTGTATGTATAACGCTGACAGAACGGTAAAATAAAAATAAAAAATGAAAATTTTTTTTCGGGTACCTCTCCACACCTAAAGTTAGGGTGATTTTTTTTCTCTTTTCAAAACTAGTGTGTGGGGTGTCGTTGAATAGGTCTTGTAAAAATAATAGGGGTCTCCTAACATTATTTTTTGATAAAGTCGGCAGTTTTGTAAATATTCGCTCCGAAAACAAAAAAAATAGTGTCCCTCTAACTTTTCAACCACGGGTCAAAAAAATTCGGAAAAATTTATGTAATGAGGCCTTATAAGTACTTTCAATGAAAACTATATTAAACAAAATCGGTCGAGCCGTTTTTGAGTTATCGCCAAATTCCATATTTTTTCTTTTAAAGGACGTAAGTTGACTTCCAGAAGGTAATAAGTGATTACAGTTTCTAGGGCGTTTACCTTTTTATAGAGCTTAAAATCTTTCTTAACTTAAAACTCGGGCTTAAAACAGCTTTGGATATTTTTAAATATTGTGTTATATTCTCTTTCTTCTTCTATTTTTATATTAAAAAAAAATGGCTACTGCCCATTGGGTCAATTTTGCCAGTGTCAAAGTTGACGAACGTTGTACGGTGAGTTGAGCTTTTTGTAAAGTGATAGCGATTTACAAAGAACCACGCGGTCTACCGGGCCTTGACCCAAGAAGGGCTATGTACGCTTTAAGTTGAATTCTTCATTAACTATTCACTCATACGGTAGTTCACTGCACAATAGACTATCAATACTACACATTGAACAACCAAAATGAATAAATAACGAATAACTAAACTTAAAGGCATGCGGCCATCTTAAGTCACAAACCGGAAGCCTCTATATTCTCTTTGAATATTTGTCTCCCACGAATGACATTGACATTGTTGACAAACCATCAAAAATCATTGCCAGTGTAAGAAATTAGTTCCAGTGAAATTCCGCAATATGGCGCATTCCAAGAATCTTAGTATATAAGATTCTTGGCGCATCCTCATATATTTCTGGTCAGGCTTTACCTACAGTGAAGGAAACTGAAACGTGTACCTTTTTGTCAAGTTCCGATGTCCGTCCGCAAGAGCTATTTTCAAGCGTAAACTAAACTTTTATGTAGTGTAGTAGTTAGGCTTTTCAGAGTAGGTATGTTCAGAAGGGCTACTCCGATGTTCGAAATTTGATCGTCGTCTAGTGCCGTCACTCTCGATCTTCTGTCGAACTATATTTGGGTGAGTGGGATGGCACTATACAACGGTCGAATTTCAAACATCGGAGGACCCCTTAAGTACACCTCTGGCGATACTCGCTGAGCTCTCCTGACCTGACGATCGTTGTGATACAGATACAAATATACATTTAATAAAAATGTCACGATATTAATAAAGCACATTAGTATAATATCATCGGCAACATCAGCGATCCGTCATTTATTTTATTGATCTTATCAATAAATCATATTACCATAAACAAAAAAGTGTAAACAAAAAAGGTAAGTGAATGAATGGAATTTCGTTTCCGGTCTGTTTAAAAATAGCGTTTTTTTAATACACATTTATATTATATGAATAATAAATGCAAATTTAGTATAAAATAAGTATATTCTAGATAATTAATTCAAGCGACCACAGCTCTCACTAAATAGTTGATGAAATTTATTATAAAATCACATGTCTTATGATCAATCACGTGTCTATTTCCATAAAAAATATTTTTTTATTACTTTTGAGGACATCTAGCGGCTATTGTGTGAACTAATTACTACTCCACTCACTAGACTGTAGCTAGGACCGACAAAAGTTGTCAACTATGCTCGTCGTGCATTCTAAACCGATTACGGCATTTTAAAATAGATGGCGCTCTAAACAGGTTTACGGACAACATAGACAAGGTCATCGCCAATTTCACTAATCGAACCATCAAAATAGCTTCTTAATATTAGATTAATAGTACCTACCGTCCTGGATTTCAATAAAATATTAGAATTTTTTCAAGTTAAATTATAATGATTTAGACTAATGATGCAGGTTTCAATGCTTAATAGGTATTGTTTATTTTAGACATCTATGTGGCTGAGTACTCAGTATTATAATTGTCTATTCTGACCCAATACTTTGCTAAGGCCTCTTTTACTTAAAATAAATTGGCGGGAAAAAGTTATGATGACGCGTGGGCTGCGCGACGTAGGGCGGCGGTTACGCCCCCGCGGCGTGCTGTCGCGGGCGGGCGGTGGGTGGGAGCGTCTTTAGTGCTCTTGCAAATTTTAAATAATGGACAAAGAAGCGGGCTGTTACATAGCGTGACGAGATGAGGGGCGACTGACGGCAAACAACAGTATTAGGGTGAGTGGCATGATTATGGGGAGAATCGGTGGTTTTTGAGATCGAATGTTTTTCAGATTGATTCTGTAGTAGGTGCTAGTTTATTTTACTCTCTTCAGGTTATTTCATTTAATAGCTTATTACTCTACAACACTGCATCTCGTAACGGTTAGATGCTGTTATTGTTGTAGAAAAAAATGCTAATGGGTTATTGTAGTAGAAAAAAATGGTTTCGTTCAAATGGTTAAGTTGTCCCACCATCTATTACTTAGACGCAAGACGCGGTCGGAGGTATCAGACCCGTGAAAATGAGAGGGAGAAGTCTCTCGCAGTGGGACAATAATAGGAGTCTAGAGAGAGCCTATAGAGGCTAGCTAAAAAAAACAAGTAGTCGAATAAGTGTTCCTTCGATATAAAACTTTACACTTTAGAGTAAGTTTAGTTATAGTCTGTAACCTGCCGATTAAAAAGTTTCTTCATAACGGCAGTTAAAGTTAGTTGTAGGCATAGTTAAAAGTAATTCCACATGCATAAGTTCCACAATAGCCATAATATTGAATTTCACTTCAGCGTTGATAATATGTAGTTATGTACCTATTATTCAGTATCGAGGTAAGAACTGTTTAATCATAAATGAAAAATTACCGCCACGCGGGCAGACACCATTTCCACATCACCTTTTATAGTTAAATATATTTTTTGTATTTACTCCACCCAAGCTTTGATGAAAAAATATGGATAGTCAATATTTTTTATATATTAATCTTAATCTCACTTCAGTACTTCTTTTGTAATTTCCAGGGATTTTAAGAACTAAAATAAAAATGGCTCATCCGTAAATTACAAAAAAATATACTACAGATCGCTATAAGGTGACTTCGAACATCTAAGAATCTGGGAAGATAATATATTACAGATTATAAAAGCGTCGTTTAGTCGTAGAACAAATAAAAGGTCGCTATCCCGGATGTAACCATCATGATTAATCGCATCGTGCGTCGAAAAAGACACTGGAGAGCCCGCTGCAGTGAGATACGTTTACATTTCCTCTACCTACCTGCCCGAAGGATATATAGGTTGGAAGGCACTTCCTAATTCAACGTGTTTAGGTTAATATTTTAATTAGTGCGAGATGCAGCGTGAGAACTAGGGCGTGTCCGGGTACGGGGGCGGGTGGCGCGGGCGGTCCGGACCGCCCACCGTCACTTCCACTTCCGCTAGTACGTAAGCCTACCGGACATCCAGCTACCCCTCAGGTGGTTGATAACGATGTTCCAATCATTTGGCCATATACAGGATACACCGCGATGCTGACTCTGATGATGATGGTACAGTGGCATACCCCCCTCGAAGATGTCAACCCCTATTGAACGCTCCCCTATCAGCAGTTGTTCAGTTCAATAGTAATTCACAATGCTTGGCTTGGAATTGTTTGGATACACCGCAACATATCTATCATTTGACTGATGCCTAGAACAAAATTTAGGTACGTCTCAATAACTAACAACCTTTATCCACATTGGCATTTTTAGCATTGTGTCGAATCGTTCAAAATAATCGAACCAATGCTGCTTCAAATAGAAAAGATGGGTTGTGAATGGAAAATTTAGAAGTGTGCTAACATGACCAACAGATATGAATAACCATACCTAGCTACAATGATTCAGGAAACTGGAAACACAACATACATAAAACTTAACAAATACTTAAACACATTGTTTCATATAGGCCCATCTCTTTCTTTTCGGTTTAGATGAGATTGGTTCATCAACTTTTTCAGGTTCAAGATGACCTGCTATGATAGATTATTTGGCGGGGTTTGTCCACTGGTATAAAATTGTCACCGAAAGACGAAAGTCGTACACTGTCTCTATTGTTGTTATTGTTACCTACCCAAATACAACACAGTTCTGCATTTCTACACACACGTTAATCCTCTTATTTGTAATGAGAGGAGTAATAGAGAAAATACTACCAGTGTATTGTTATCTTTTTCTTCTCTCGGTACTTCTTCCATGTTCAGATATCTTGGTTCTAAAATAAGTAGTTTGCCATACCGCATAACAATATCGAAAGATGAAAAGACAGCTTATGTTCATGTATGAATATCATTTGTGGAACTACTGCATTAAGGTCACTGTTTCTCTTTACAGTATCTACGAGTGGAATTAAATTTTTAACAAGCTCTAGCATTATTGGCTCTAGATCGCAAAATGTCTAGTTCAGGGGTTTTTGATAGTAGGTATATGTTAAGTAGTCCAACTAACTCAATTAATAGTTTCCTTGGAAAGTAAGTGCTTTCCTTGGATGGAAAGAACTTCATAGGCGGAACATTACCAGAAACAATTGTAGGATGGGGCGTATCTAATGATAAAATTCAGTTGAAGGCTTGAGAGCCCCTAAGCATTCCAGAGTTTTTCTGAGGAGATTGCTGTATGGAAATAGTTTCGAAGGAATTATTTTACCTTTACAGCCATAGTATCCAAGAGGAAACTATCAATCTTGATTACAATCTTTCGAGATAAAGTTAGGCGCGCAGAAACGGCAGAAACTCGTTCCGTGGGTTGTCTTTTTTGAAACGCAACGCAAGAGCATGAATGAATGTTCTTGAGCGCAAGCCATTTGATAATGACGCAGGAAACTTGGGACACAATAATATCATATGTTTTTGTAACGTACTATAAAATCATACAGTTATCAACAAATAAATCAATTATCAGTTCGTGAAGAATAAAAGAGGGGCGATTTATTACAACGCATTAAATAATTGGTTGGCGTAAACATCATCACGTCACGCTCCTGTCACATGAAATACCACCACGCGTCGCATCGAAGTGCGTACACCCATAATAGAAATAAGTAAAATTAACAACGGGTTATAAATTCAGAAACCTCGTCTTTGAGTTTTATATCAGCGACTCAAAGTTTACAATTGAATAACAGCTCTACAACGTCGGTAATAGTTGTCCGAGATATTCTTGGCAAAGAAAAATGTGCTTTGGAGTGCTAGAGTTAAGGTTGAAATAATTTTTAGGTTGGTAGAGATAATTAAGCCGCACACGTTCTCTCGGGGCGGCTGCTCATTCGTGCATAATGGACTCGGGGCGACGCGGCTAATGCTTGACAAAATGTGGCGCGACTTTCACTCTCGTTTCCAACTAGTTTGAGAATATCACACATAGGACAGCTCAAGATAAGCACTAAGCAAATTAGCGAAATTATCACAATTGGTCGGGCTTTGGCTTTGTAAGCCCATTTGTATAACTTTCCAATTTGCAGTCTGCTAATTATGATTACTTATAGCTTTCAGAAATGAGTCAGATACACAAGAATTTTTGAAATAAATATCGACACGAGGGTCAAATGTATAAAGAGGACTTAATTGAGCAAGGCTCGAATGGTAGAGTATAGATACTATAGATATTGGATTGAAATTCTTGTTTGGACTATGATTAAGTGAATGAAATAATGTTCAGTAGTACAAAGTATTTCGAGACTATCAATTTGACTGATATCACTATATCAGTAAACATGAGTAAATACTGCAGGCTGACATCATTTCTTGAATTTATGGATAGAGTTTCTCATTTCCAGGCAGAAACAACGATATCAACAGGTGTTGTAATAACTTTTTAGTTGGTTATTCACTCATGCCGAGTGATTTCGATCAAACACGATAAAAGTTTCTCAGACATGAGTATGTCGTAATATGAATTACGATGTGGAGTCATGTGAACAAAGACTTGCGAATGCAACAGTAAACCTCGTGTGCTCTTATCGTTTGTTTACAGACCACGTCTCGTTACCAGACACGGCTGGTGCGCCAAGCGGCACGACATGTGTGCATTTTTTGCCCGCCCAAGGAGGCCGCGGGCGCGAGGTTATACACCCATTATTACGTCCTTCCTACTTTCAATTATTATTATCGGGCGGCAGCGCCGCACCCGCGACGGGGAGGAGGAGAGAGGCGCAGCTGCTGCCTACCAATAATCGAGACCTGTCCTCGATAGAAAGGGACAGCGATAACGACAGGCAAGCACAAAATACCACTTTAGGAAGATTTCAATACCGTCAGACCCGTTCTAGGTATGAAATTAAAAGCAAATATAATAATTGAAAACTTTCGGAAACTTTCATGGGATCAAGAAGCAGCGATTAATTTGTAAATAATTAAAAACTGAAATAAATCCGACCGCGATGGGAGGCGGATCTCCGAAGTTTGCCGAGCGGTTTCGCCTATGCTCGTCAGTACGCTCGCCGCAGTTTGGCGGCCGGTCGTGAGGATGGTGCGTTCCGTTCGTGAACAAAGAAAAATATTATTTAGCAAGTGTCAAGTGGATAATGTCGTCTGAGCCTACTAAAGTGCAGTTGGAATACATTAACGAGGACAAAACGGGCAAGGTAAATTTTTCGAAGTTAAAGGACGTAGTATTATTGTGTAACAAAACGGACGCCAGCGGGCAGCGGTCTCGTGTCGGCGCAGGGGGAGGGCGGGGCGAGTGCGGCCCCTGGCGTGTGGGGCCCGCCAGGCCACACGCAGGAGGTTGTGACCGCTTTGCAAGCAACTCCCTTGCCGAAATAGCATCGGCGTCCTCCTCCAGTTCCGCTTCCCACCCATTTCAAATTCAACAACAACAATAACAAACATAGGTACCATGATAAACCACTGTACATCCATCAGTAGAATTAACACTTGTTTGTACTCACTCTTGCAATGAAGGTCGCCGATGTCGCCATTTTACAAAAAATATGTTGATTGATTTATTTTTAAATCGTATCAATCAATTCGAAATAAAGCTACACGATCCTCGACGCAACGTTAACAAATGGTGATTTTCGATACGTCTCAGTTAACCTATTCAACAACTGCACAAAATCAGTCACGCGATTTGAGGTGGGTGGATCAAAGGGCGGCGGCGGCCTTGCGTGCGACGACTCCCGGCACTCGTTAGGAAAAGGCGTGTCGACTTCAACTACTACGATGTATACACTGCACAGTCGTAACTTTCAAACTTCCTAGAAGTATTCAGCAAAACTTCGGTCGCGACTTTCATCAAAGTCCTTCCTTGAATAACTGCGTCGAATACACTGTGAAGATTTGTGTAGCAAAAAAATACACGAACTGGTATTCGAGTCAGTGTAAAACTAAAACCGGAAGTGTAAATGAAAAGAAATTATTGAATGATTTGTCTATGATAATAGTTTTTATTGTTTTTCTCAATCTGTGCCAAATTGAGTCGACTGTCAAATTTCACGGAAATAATGTTCCAAAAACATTTAAATCTTCACCCGCCAAGGATATTTAATTAGAAAATTCTTTATATGGTGTCATTGGTGTCATCAGTTTTCTGAGAATGGTTGCAGCGCCAATACTGCCATACACGGTATGTTTTTTTCTTAAAAAAATACTTTTTGTTTTGGTAAACCGTTAATAGAGAAAAGGCTGAACGTGAGTATAAAAGCCAAGAGCTTCCAGTGGCATTTTCCCCCTTCCATTCACGCCTTTTAACATCTATTGTCCTCGCTTGACTCTTTATAGATATTTATGTGAACACATCTCCCCTTCGACATAAAATTGCAGACATTGCAAGTAGTATTATAGAATAAGGCAACTATCGGAAGTGCTAAAGTCGTTAGCAAGCCTGTTGATCGCAAATTGGCATTAATTAGCTGATATCCTAATTGACTTGATAAGTACTTTACTAACTGGTAACTAGTTCTACCTTGAATTGTCCTATTTTTTTTTAATTTCCTACTCATTAAATACCAAGACTTAGAAAAGTCCAATAAGTATCACAACTTAAATGATCTATATAAAAATAATATTATCTCATATGAATTTAACAAACATTTATTGAGTTAGTGACACAAAGAGTACTTGTCTGATATTTGCACAGAATACTAACGCTACGGCTTTACTCCTGGGACTGAAATTACTTACCAGTCTCACTACAGAAGTAGTGACAAAATGCACAAACAATACACTGTGTACCTGAGAACTATAACGCTATAAGTTACTGTATTTAACATAGCTCTTACAGCGTTATCCTTCTCAGGTACTGCATTATTCTAAGTATTTCATACTGTTTCTTTATTTACACATTATTGCACATGTTTAATTAATGCCGGACAAGTCTAAAGATTTGTACTGTTCACGAATCAGATTCAATTTTTTCACACTATATCGAGAAATAATAGAAGAGGAGTTTACTTGGTAGTAGGAGCGATATAGTTTTCTAACAGTTTCGAATTTGCTTTGTTATTCAAGAACTTTCTATGTTTATAATGTCTGCAGATAGTAAAATGATAGTGATAAAGTGACAAAAAACTGTGAATACAGCATCTTTTTCCACAAAAAAGACAATAAATTGTTTGAAATAGTCATTTTGTTTTATATTGTAGTATTATTGAACAAATGAGCTGCATCCTTCAGGACACTTTCATACAATGCTACATTTATACAGACAATTTCATACAATGACACATCATACTTCTATAATTGATGAAATTTCAAGCATATTATGACCTGATTCAACAACACATAATGCCGTCAGTAGACGGAAGTTGAAACACTAATTTAATCAATTAATCATGCAAGTATTTTTTTTCAGTAATCAATTAAAGTAAGTATTAAGCGTGCCAGTTAAAATACTCTATTTTATTTCACATTCTCTCTTTCTGCTATTTCAATGACTACTTATATAATGAATATGTAAATTTAATTACTATTACTACCTGTTATTTTCCCCCATTTTAATTTGACACTCCTGTAGAAATGACCTAAATACATTCACATTTTCATGCTATAAGTCACTACACCAAATATCACAGTTATTAAAAATGTGTAAAAGGGGACATGAGGCTTCCTGTCTAGAAAACACTGCTATAATCATTTCATTCATTTATTTTCATTAAACATAGTTTTACATGTCAACATAATTATCATTATCTTAGGATTATACCCAAAGTTTATATAAATAAGTTTATATATAAGATAACCGGTTAAGGGTGCGCACTCAGCTTGCGGTGAAGGGCCTCTTTAGGGTCTGCAAGCCACCTGTTAACCTTGTGAACACCCCCCAGTCATATCACATCATCGGAAAATTGTGCCACTGCCATCTAGTAATGGCAAAATTTCATGGATCAAAAATAGTTTAATTTGAACCGTTACAAGTGGTTTTCAATTTCTTGGTGTTCGTAAGGTAAAAAGAATTGTGTCTGTTGAGACTTAACACTTTCGCTACCAGGAACCCGCCTGGTAGGCACTCGTAATCTTTGCTCAGATGCCGGTCACGTATTTTTGCTTAAAAAGCTACCCACCTAGCGGGCTCTCGGTTTCTGGGGTAGGGTTAAATTTTATATCTGGTTGCGAAAGTGTTAATTCAACAAGATACATGAAGGCCTAGTCCAGAGTTCTTTATGAACAATTCTGTTTACCATCGAAGTAGAATTTTTAATAATATTTACTGGTTATCTTGACTTTTACCCGAAGTATAGCAAAAAAAGCAATCTTGCATTACTGTGCCAGTGTCAGTAGTACGGTAAGGTGATTCCCACTGGCTTACATAGTTAAGGCATTTGAGCACTAAGCTTTGCTTATCTTGATAAAATCAAAAGCCAACTTTGATTTAGATTGCTAAAATGCAATGGGACTATAGGCCTAGTTTTTTATATAGGCAGGGTAACAACTTTATGTCCAGAAATCAAAACTAATAATTACACCAAAGTTACTGCACAGTTGAGATGTTGGGAAGAAATCATTTTTGGGAAGAAATTAACAATTCAATTGTGACAATATGACACCTGTGAAAAGTTATTCATATTGGATTTTACTTCTTTCACTTGCCATTGACGTTTTGAAGTACAGTTCAAGTTAATTGTGACGTCACCAGATTCACCAGGTCACCGTAAAATAATTACTAAGGAGAAAAACAAACTGTAGGTCTATATTTCACGATTTTAATGAAAGATGGGGGGGTTTTTAATTTTTACGTATATCCCAAATGTAATAATAATAACTTGTCCTGAATTAACCTGACATTATGTTTGTTTACCCACCTCTTGTACTTATAACGCTGCTGCAGTTATTTGCATTTTTTTTATTTTATTTTTATTTAAGATTTAAATCTATAATTATTTGAATATGCAATTTTTTGTACAAAAATTACTATAAATTTACTAATATTTTCTTCTTCATTGTAGCTTACCATCCAGGATATACTTTGGTGGGTTTTGTATTCCCTTTTGCACCATAATCATAGCCATAAGTTCCAAATGAAAAGATTGAGCATACAACTTAGAACCTTGTCATTATGAAAACCTCATTCTTGCTACTTATTGAAAAGTGTTGTTTGTGTCTTTAATCGAAGCTATTTCAATGATGTACTAATTGTGCTCTATTTTTTCATAGTTTCATATATTAAACACTTAAAAAACGCTTTTAAAAAGACCTCCAATAATATTTAAAATAAAATACATGTCACTGCTATTTTGTAGTTCGGTTGCAGTTCAAATGCCGTCCTTCTGTTTTGTCCTAAAAACGGCCCGACCACGAGCAGCGGAGCGGCGAGCGGCAGCCGTAACGTGAACGAGACAGAGCGCTCGGACCTTCCGCTCCCACCTATGGCTGCCGCTCCCGCTCCGTTCGTCGCTCGAAGTCGTGGCCGGGCTTTAAGATAAGTTATTCAGCCCGTTTAACCTACCCGTCACCCTCTCACATTACTGCACAGAAAGAGACAGGCAATTATCTTGCGCGAGAAATAGCCGCTTGTGACAGTTGCGCTAGAGGTGTAGGTGGCGCTAGTATGTTAAGAAAGGTCACAGACCATAATAAAAGTATGAAATCTCTTTAACCTTTAAATGCTTGATGATGCACGTTGCTGAAATTCAGACAAGATAAGTCAGAATCAGATTATTTTCATTATATTTTCATTTTTTATTAAAGCAGTAACGTCAAAAAAATATATATAATTAATTCGGGTGTAGCACATCGTTACTATCGATTCTCAACAAATTTGAGACACTGGTGCCGACGATAAAGTCTAAATCTTTACGGTAGATGGCGCTACGATGCCACCTTAAGGCATGTTGAAGCAACTGGTTGAAAGATTCAATGGCTCTGACATCTGGTTCGTGGTCCAGTTGGTAGGAAGCCCGTGTTGGCCCGAAAAGCCGTTGGAAACGCAGGTTCGAATCCTGTCCGAACCATTAAATTTTTCAATTTTTCGCTTCATTGTAAACATTCAGATTATTTTCAATAGAGACTTCGTCAAGATTGACCCCAAATCTCAAACTTACGTGGATTTCATTGGTAATTACGTCATTTCAGAAAAAAAAAAGTTAATTGTATGCTTTTAAGGGTTAAAGCAGCTTTGTACCGGGTCCTCCACAGAGTTTACGCGAAGTCTGATCGATGTTGGACAGAATTCATCAATGTTAGGTGTAGTAATGTGTTTGTTCGTGTGGGCAGGAGGGCAGCGGCACACAGTCGCCCCTAGCACTACTGGCCGCCACGTGCAGCCGCCTCGGCGCCGCCGGCATGGGGCCCGACCAGGACAAGGAGGCGCAGCAGCACTTCAGTGAGTATCATTTGTTTCTGTGTATCCTACCCACAGACAACCCCCACTAGACGGAGCATGTAAGGCGACCCGCGCGCACCAACGATATGGTACGGCAGAACATTAAAGTATCAACACGGCGGCCACCGTTTAGTTGCGTCCTTGTTTATGATCCATGCGTACGAAAACGAAAAAAGAAATTAAATAAATAACATGGTAAATTGTAGTGTTAAGTGGTGTAGAGAGACCTTATAAACATGGACGCCACTAAACGGTGGCCGCCGTGTTGATACTTTAATGTTCTGCCGTACCATATCGTTGGTGCGCGGTGGTCGCCTTATATGCTCCGTCTAGTGGGGGTGGTCTGTGAGTGAGTATCATTTGTTTCAGTGTATCCTACCACAAGATAGGTGGGTACAAAAATCAATCTACATACAAGCGCGCTCGAGCAAACGCACACATAGACATTGCTCACGGACACGATATCTCGGACCGGTTCAGACCAGTGTGAGCGCGAGTGCCATCCGCTTGATGTGTCCGTGAGCAATGTCTATGTGTGCGTTTGCTCGAGCGCGCTTGTATGTAGATCGAATTCTGTACCTATCTGTTTTGTGATCCTACCGACTGCGCCATGTCGAGCGTGTTAATAAAACACCAACCTGTCTTGCTCGCACGGTATTGAAAGGAAAGTGGCAGCTAGTATTTCTTGCGCGATAGAGTCGCGTGTCACAGTTATGCTAGATGTACTGGTTGGGTTAAGACTGACTGTCAGTTATTTGCTTAACCACATTCCATATTACATGCATACTACGTACAGAGTACAAATAACCTTTTGTCCGCTCAGCTCGTCTGTGGAAGACTGTGGCGCCGAGCTAACACTTAGTATGGCATTTATGGTGAATCACCAGTGGCAGTAAGCAGGCAGCTAGGTGCAACGCTCCCAGAGACGAACGTGTCTAATCAGCCTTTCTGACTTGAAAGTACAATTTCACGCACTTTTCTTCCTAAGGATTATGCAGGTTACATCATTAAGGATCTAGCTTACCTAGTGAACATTCACTTTTAACTCTTACAACCAGGCAAAAAAAAATCCAATACTCCAGAAGCCAACAGAGCCCGCTAGGCGAGTTTGTTCATAGCTACAGTTCGCCAATCCGCCTACTAGGCGGGTTGTTGACCGTGAAAGTGTTATAGCCCTTTGATGTTGCGTGATGTCTTATTTATCTACCTGTGAACCGCAGCGATAATTTACTAAATCTTTAATTCACTATTTTCTAGGTCCGCAGCAACAAACGCAGCAGCAACAGGTGCAACAACAGGCGCAACAACAGGCGCAACAGCAAGCGCAACAGCAGGCGCAACAGCAGGCGCAACAACAGGCGCAACAGGCTCAGCAACAGGCGCAGCAACAAGCGCAGCAGCAACAGCAGCAGCAGCTGATACAGCAACAGGTGATTATAGCATCTAAATGTATGCACACAACATTTATAATGAACACAGCGTCCATTAACATATTGACGACCAACAACCCTCCTGGTGGGTGCTCGTAACTTCTACTCAGCTGCCGGCTCCGCTCAAAAAAGCGCCCACCTGGCGGGCTTTGATAGCGTCTGAGGTGGCGTTGCGCCCACCTAGTGGGCTCTGACGGTCTCTGTGGTAGTTTTTTTTTTACCTTTTTTTTTACCTGGTCGTGAAAGTGTTAACAATAGGCATGATGACAATTTTTACAGGGTGTCAATCGATTTTTTTATTGCGATTAAACGTTTGTATGTGACTTACTCTTAGATTGCGCTAAACTTCAGAAATTACAGTTTAAATTCGACATTCCTACGGAGCGCTGAAAACGCTCCATACAAATGGCCATCATACTGTTACGTCATCGTCGAGTAAAGGTACCAATATCTGTAAAACAACTAATTTGCCATTTTGGCCGTCAAAAAGTGCCTGTACAATCTGTACATGGTTTTCTAGTTTTTTTAGGATTCTGAAAACAATTCAAAATTTAGGTGACAACCAATAGTGGACAAGGACATTTCTTTCCTGCAAACTAAAATTTTAAGAAATAGACACAATATATTTTTAAGTAACAACAATATATTCAGATAACTGATGGTCATAATCATAACATAACTAGTAAAGATCATAAATGATAATCTATATGACGTTACACCTTCGCTGTTCAGTACTAGGTACTATAACTGTGCATAACACGGGACCTTTCAAACGAAGCGTGAAGAAGCATCTCTCGGGCCAGCATGGCAGTGTCAACTGACATGGTACCGTTGGTTTCTAGTTACCTTCAGGCGAAGTGGAGCCAAAAGCCGAAAAAACATACCTATCCATGATTGGTGCTGTCATACTATTAGTATTTTTAACATAATTTAACAAGAATAAAATTGGTCAAGGTGCAGAGTGAAGCGGCCACGCTCGCCGCGATCCAACAGCAGTATTTGCAGCAACAGCCACAGCTGAGGGTCATCAGCTCGGCGGTCGTCCAACAGCTCCGTGCACAAGGACTCTCTGTGAGTACTTTACTGGCTATAATTTGTATACTAAATCTGTATCCAAATAGATGATCAAATTGATTGCAAATTTTCTTGAGTGAACACGCCTCTATATCCACTTAGATCGATCCCACGTCTTTTATTTTTAACAGATTGACGTAGAGAAACAAAAAACGGTGATATATTTTATTCCTGTCATATATTGTCAGCTTAGTACCCATAGATTGATTTGTGTGAGGTTCTACGATATTTCGGCCAGTTTTTATTTCGTTCTCAGCGTGAATTTGCTTATTCTGACCATGGTAAGTGAGCACGCTAAGTGAGCGTGAAATTGGGCTTACCATGGTCAGAATAAGCAACGTTACTAACTCACTAATTTTGATTAAAATTTGAGAAAAAAAAAAGAAATCGACAACACTACAAATATAGGCCCATTTATTTATTGATACAAATCTGGTAAATGTTTTATCTGTGTCAAAAATTGGCTTGAAATTTCTTGATTATAATGTATTTTCCAGGGAAATGAACTGTCAGCGGCCATCGCGAACGCGGCAAACTCCGTCCCCAATGGCATTCAAGTCCAACAGCCCCAGGTATTATATCGTTATATCTATAAATTAACATGTAGGAAAACATGTTAATCAAGAAATAAAATTTATTCAACAGCCCCGGATCTGCTCTTCTTCCCGGTAAAGAATAGAGTCTATTCTATCAAGAGACCGTTTGAGATCATTTTTTTTGTCTTCAAATGTATGAATTTGACACCTTGAAAATACCGGAACAGATACTTTCGTTTGACTACTCTAGGCTTCACCACCCGTAGGTATATTCTTCCAAATCATAAACATGTGGATTTCATGGGATGGTGGTATATAGGTGTGACTACCGTTAGTTTATAAACTAACTGGTGATATTGTTAACTGCCGGATAGGTTTGTTTATATTTTACTACATAAATAAACTGTCGGTGTTCACAATCTTCGGTGACATTTTTACATAACACAAGTTCACGGTCTTCTGATATGATAGTGATGTGCCGACGGAAAGGGTACAAATTTGCAAAGCTTTCCACAATAAACGTTCTATAGGAAATTTACCATTTTATAGAATATTTAAATTCTTGCGAAAGTTTCCAGAAATTTCCGGAAATATTCTGAGCTTTTGAAAACCTTCCGCAACATTGTCCATCCGTTGATATGTGAATGCGAACAATACTGTAAAGTACCCTTACCATGAATTAACAGTGACTGTAATCGCTAACAACTGGAAGCGGTGGTAGCCTAGTGGTTAGGGCATGTGACTTTCAATCCGGAGGTCGCGGGTTCGAACCCGGCCCGTACCAATGAGTTTTTGGGAACTTATGTATGGAATGTCATTTGATATTTACCACTCCCTTTTCGGTGAAGGAAAACATCGCGAGGAAACCACCTAAGCCCAATAAGGCCTAGTTTCCGCTCTGGGTTGGAAGGTCAGATGGCAGTCGCTTTCGTAAAAACTAGTGCCTACGCCACATCTTGGGATTTAGGTAGCCGACCCCGATTGAGAATTCATTCTCAAAAAAAATGGGACAAAGGCTAGGAGGATGATGATTCACTACCTTACCTCTAAACTTAGGAGTACGGTCACATTAAGTCGTGGTAAGGGTGCAGGTGTTAGCTGTGCTGCGCTGGTTTCCAGGTGATCTCGATGCAGCAGCTGCAGTCGCTGCTGGGCGGCGGCGTGGTGTCCAGCGGCGAGGGCGCCACCTACCAGAACAGCCCGCAGCAACTGCTGCAGATACACCCGCAGCTGTTACAGGTGAGCTGCCGTAGAACTAGCATAACATCGCCCGTCACTCTTACGTTAACCGGGACTTACATACTGGAGCTCTGCCTCTTTGTCAAACACAATGGAGAATACTTCACTAAAAAGTCATTACTTAACAACAATTTGCGCACCCAGTACAAATATAATTATCAGATTCCGAAGGTCAACAAAAAACTTATGTATAAAAGCACATTCATTGCCGCAATGCGTGTCTTCAATAATCTTCCAGTTGAATTAAAGTCACTTGAAAGTAAACAATTTAAAACCAGCTTAAAAAACTGGCTCATCGATAGGGTTCTCTATAATATGAATGAGTTTTATAGTTATAAGTAAGTCATGCATGTACTAACGTGTAATATGAAATGTTAATTATTGTACGTCCGTGACGGATAAACCATTGTTACTAAATACATTTTGTTAGGTACCATCTCTGTACACAGTTATATAATAAAATATATTCGATTCTATTCTCTCACATTACTGCGAAGAAAGAGATAGGTTAATATTTCTCGCGCGAGAAAGTGTCGCGTGCTTCAGTTGCGCTAGAGGCTGGTGATCCTGAAGTCATGCCATTTGTCGTACTATATGACGCCTCTGAAGTAGAGGTGACACGTACTAGGTAATACGCGTACTGAGTCTTTCGAGTACGCGCCCACGGAAGGACTAGATCCAAAGACCAGGTCCACAAGTATTTAGGAGTACGGATGTCGTTGTTAAATAATAATAAATAAATATCGGACAACCTCACACAAATCGATCTAGCCCCAAATTAAGCTCAAGAAGGCTTGTGTTATGGGTACTAGACGACGATATACGTACTTATACAGATAAATATATACTTAAATACATAGAACGACCATGACCCAAGCACAAATATTCGAGTTCATCACACAAATATTTGCCCTGGCCGGGATTCGAACCCGGGACCGCCGGCTCAGTAGGCAGGTGTGTACAAACCGAGCCAAATGCGTCGTCAAAAATGTTGTTCCGTTGTGAGTAAAGTATATGCCGTGTAACTTCAGAGTTTGAAGGTTATTTTTAATTATATTGAATTCAAAGCAGATTATACGAGTATATTTTTATTGCCAATGTCGATAATGTATTTATATCTATTGAGTTCTAGGGTAACGTTGCATCGGAACACTCCTCCTTAATTAATGTTTCTGTTATTATAAGAAACTGGCTGTGCCCCACGGTATTACCCACTCATCCCACGGGAACACTAAATTTATTCGGGATGAAAAGTATCCTATGTCCTTTCCCGGGTCTCAAATTATCTCCATATCAAATTTCATCTAAATCGATTGAGCGGTTTAAGCTTGAAGAGGTAACAGACAGACAGACACACTTTCGCATTTATAATATTAGTATGGATTATATGTATGTATGTAAACGCTTTATTGTACACAACAACGGGTTATAAATACATTGATAACAAATGAAATATGTACAAAGGCGAACTTATCCCTATTAGGGATCTCTTCCAGTTAACCTTTGAGCAATTGAAGGAATGGGTATTCGAAGAAAATAGGCAAACTACACTGCGTACAACCAAGATATCTATATTATATTTAATAAAACTATAATAAGTACATAAACTAAGTAAGTAATAATACACATATATTTATACTATTTATATATATATATATATATATATATATATATATCTACATATAATACATATAAATGCGTAAATAAATATAGTATTCAATGAATTCACACGTCATCGGACAGCCACAATTTCTTCATGTTAATCTTAAGTGATTATCATAGTCATAAATGGCGAAGTTCATGTGTGTGTGTGTTCCAGCAACAAGCGGGCGGGTTGTATGGCGGCTGCGTGCAGCCCATGCAGGCGGTCACCGTGGACGGGCAGGACGCGCTCTTTATACCGGCGCAACACTCGCAGGTCAGCCACTCGGAACATGTACACACTAGACTAACCTAACCTAACCTAACCTACGTGGTAAGGTACGTTCAGATGACAAGCGTTCAACGCGCGTTGAACGCGCGCTAAATTTTTGTATAGTGTTCACATGACACGCGCTTGCCAGGCGTTGAACGCGCGTTGCCGCTACCGCCATAGTTCAGTCAGTAGTTCTTTTGTCGAAGATGGACGTAGAAACAGTTTTAGCGGTGATATTATACCGACGGTTGAAACCACGCAACAGAAGACGGAGATATTGGGTCCACCCAATGTTGTCAACCAGGCTGACTGAGAGCCAGTACATAATCTTGTATCCTAAATTAAGGCAATTCGGACCCAAATTTTTAATTAATAATTAATTCCGTATTAAGGACTTCGGTTTCCATTTCGGATGATTTCTGGACGACCCGATGAACCCTAAAATACGTCCATCCGCGTCAAAAGCGCGCGCTCAACTGAACGGAAACATGGAAAACCAATGAACTCAAAGCGCGCGTTGACGCGCGCTGACAACAGTCGAGCGCTTGCGCAGCGTTCAATGTGTACGGCCTGAATAAGTTGCTATGTAGTTGTAAACGCGCGTTAACAAAACGCGCGTTAAGCACTTGTCATCTGAACATGGCCTTAGGCATTGACATAAAACAGACCATGGACTAGAACAGACAAGCGACACATGGACTCCAGGCTTGAGACACGTGGATACGACACCACGACGAAACACACCTAATACGGAATTTTATGACAGCTTAAAGCTACGCTTTATGAATTGTCAAAAACGATCTATTAGTATGAAGTTTCTATGAAGATCCTGGCATGTGACGTCATAAAACCAGTAGTCAAAACACGTTTTCTTTTTATTTCTTGTACGTATAAATATAGTATAATGACCAAAATTTAGTGACAGTTTATTCCCCGTATTTTTTTGTGTGTGTTTAGTGGTTTCAATGATGTAACGGATTTTCACTATCCTCAAATTCCGTAATATGACGTCAGACACATAACACGCACATACGTCAAGATGATACCTCATACCAGAGACAAATAGCCAACAAATAATACAGCGCAATAATCTATGGGTAAAAAAAATGCCTGGAAAATAAAAAATACACATTTACAACGTAAAGATCCCTGTTTGTTGCAACTGGCACTTGCACCTCTGTCTGTTTCACGGATTTACAATTTTATTGTTGTGATGTAATTATTATTGTAATTTTATATTTATTATTGTTGTACAATGACATAAAATCAGACATTTAAAAGTGCCTTTGATACTTACTTGCAGAATAAAGATTTGAATTTCGAGTTGTTATATTAAACACGAGTTTCGAGTTGTTGTTTTTTAATTTGTTGTTGAGTTGTTGTGTTGGTGGTTTCCAGAACTTCTCAGGCATGGGGCAAGTCAGCCTGGTGAACGGGCAGCTGGTGCGAACGCCCGTGCTGCCGGCCGGCTTCCTGCAAAACGTGATGCACCTACCCACCGGTGAGATTCACAATCCTCGTCTCTTGTATACTTATTTAAACCATGAATACAAAGATCAAAGCTTAAAGAAAAATTGAAAAAGGAGCTACCTGGTGGAAGGGACCGGGAATCGAACCCGGTACCTCTGGATTACCGGTCCAGCGCGTTAGCCACTTCGCTACCCTCGCTCCACGTAGACCTGACGAATTATTCCGATCGTGTGTCGATCTTTGCATTGTTTATTTGAAAGGTTTTTACACCTTAGCGACCTCTATGTGAATACTTTAATATTCACATCTTACCGCACCACTTTACAGCGGTGAACGAGCAAACGAGAGAGGGCGCTGTTCTTGTATACTTTGTAAATTCGCGTTTCCTTACAAACATTACGTTCGCAACTCCATATCCGCGGAAACGTAGTAAACGCTAAGGGAATTCATTGGCGTTTACTAAGTTTCCGCTTTTTGCCGTCGATATAATCACATACATAGTTTTCGGTGCATAAATGATTTAACACTAGGCCGACAGTAGGAGTAGTTTCTGGAGTAGTAGGGCCTCGTGCAGGGTCCGTCGGGATTGTTACTACCGTCTTGCCTGCTAACCCACCGCCAAACAGCAATGTTCGCATTGTTGTGTTCCGGTGTGGGGGTAAGATAGCCGGTGAAATTACTAGCATAGAGGCATTCTATCTTCGTCCTCCGGGTAGGCGAGCACTTGTGACTCCTCTGGTGGTGCAGGTGTTTATGGGCGACGGTAATCGCTTTCCATCAGGCGATACGTCTGCTCGTTTGCCTCCTATGACATAAAAAAAGGTGTCAAATTATTCGTGCACCCAAAACCTCGGGATATGATTATGACTGGGCAAAATTATAGAAAACTACAACATGCCCATTCTGTCAGCAGAGGAGGAAAGAGTCGGCTCTATTTAACCTGGTGACAAGCAAGTCACTAAAATTTCTGTCACTATTCTTCAAAACCTCGTATCTAGTTTGTAGATTGACATTGAGATACGAGCTTCGTTTTAAATAGTTACTTGTTACTTAGTGAGTTTTGGTTGTCAACAGACGATTTTTTTAAATCAAGAATCAGATCCTTTAACCAAGTAAACAGATGATTCGATATCGTAGACAACACATACAAGTTGAACTTTATAACACCACTTTTTTGTCGTCAGGTGTTAAAATATATCAATGTACAGAATCATATTCTATCTTTCCCGATTTTGCAAAGTTTGTATGGAAATGCGAAATTAACTGCGTTAAATAACAAGGATTTATAAATAATACTAAAAGAAAAGGTTTTCATAAGCTTAAAAATTTCACAACTTGATCTTTGCTTCGGGATTGCTGTCTTTTCATTTCATTCGCTTCGCTTATTCATTACAACACGATGTAAATATTTCATTAGTCCACTGTGAAACTCATTTAGTCATCATGCCTACTATTCACAATTTTCTAATGTCTATCTAAATTGGACAAGTGGCCTTTTTATTTGTGAAATAAACCGTGTCCGACCAGGAAATTGATTTCTAGGCACTTGTAGACCGTGAAATACTATTTATATTTCGGGGCGTTATGCTATATTTACTGTTTAACTTTTGTCTTTAAAAAACGATTTTGGTATTTTTATTTTTAAAATACTATAAACATCCATGGTATGGTAGTTCCCTGAAATCTATATAAGTTAATTGACACCAACCACTAAATATAATTTTCGAAAATGTGCACGGAACAATCATGTTACAATAATTTACGCTTTAGCAAAATCCAAAAAAAAAAACATAAGCAATTCGACTGCACAGAACGTAGACGACATAGTTTGCATTTCATAATATTCCAGCGTTTTGACGTAACTAAAAAAGTTCCTGATTTGATCAGGACACACTGTTTTTAAAATTTAGATTTAATATGAAAGATATCCCAATTAGACATGTCTCGTTTCTTAACGAGACGGACAATGATATCAAGACGAAGCCATAACTGCTGCCTTTACAATATAACTCACATCAACAAATATTAGCTAACTTCACGCTTTTTTTAGTTGCCACCGCATTTATTTCACAAAAAAAAAAAAGGAAGCATTTCATTCATTATTTACCAAACGGGACTTAAATGAGTGGTTCTTTTCATTCATATTCGTAATTCGGTCCGTGATGTCTTTCTCTGAAAGTGTTTCTGTAACCAAATTGAGAGTTATATGAAGTTTCAGGCGAATTTGTCGTCGAACCTATCTCAAGTGTAAGCCCCGTTTCGTTATAATATCGCGTGAAAAGCACTCATTTCATTTCTGATTAGAACCCCAAGCCGTAATTTATGTAAATATTGAACACCTTCACAACACTTCCATCTATGATGTTCTATTAAAATACATACATAACGGGTATACTCACGTCGTAGAAGCCGAATATCGCTCGACATGTTTCGAATCGGTACCCTTACCATGAGCATACCTGTGCTAACTCGGGGCACGTTCTAGGATAGGATATCGATAAAAAAGATGTCGATATAATTAAATGAATATATGTGCTCATTGAACATTCTCGATTACTATAAAGAGGTTCGATGTCAGATCTGATATCGAGCCTCTTAAATTAAGGTCATTAATAAAAGTATGAGGATGTCATTTCAATGAAAATTACAATTTACGTATATTATGAAAATTGTTTTAAAATAAACATGTAAATACACGTTTTAATATGTTTATTTGAATATGTGGAGAAATAAGTAATATTTATTTATGTCGATGACATTTAGATGTTGACAGTAACATCGATATATTTTTTTGTCGATAAAATATTTTGCTACGTCACTTTCGTATAGGTGCCCCGAGTTATCCCAGATATGACCATGAGTTAACGTGACCGTAACTCTTGCGACACTGTAAACGATTTGTATAGAGAATAGCACTACCGTGTTACGGTAAAAGGTCGTATCTTTATACGGATGTCATAGTAAGATACGTCCTTTCACCGTAGTATGAGTACGGTCACTGTAAACCCATGGCAGAGTGCGGTACGGACGTGAGTAAACCCGTTTTGTATGTATTTTAATATGTCTGGGACTCGAGAGAGTTTTCTTTGATGTTCTACTGTGGAACGGTCACTTTGAGAGCGTGGTCGGTCTGCGAGGACATCGTCAAATAGGTATGTAAATAAACTGTTGGCGTCGCGCTGCGCCCTAGCAACTGAACCATAGGTGCAACAAAGGCGAATAAAGCGTGCTGCGATTTTACCTAAAATGCTTTGAGGAAGCTCAAATCGACGTTCCGTATTCCCCTGTTTACAACTCCAAAACTGATCGCATTGAAATATTTTTGATATCAATTTAGAGAAAGCTAAAATGCTTCTTATCGCTATCTGTATCCTAAATAATTTTCACTTGTTAGGTGTCTGAAATGGCGGTAAAATCTGTGCATTATATTAGGATGGATCTGTCAACCTAGGTTCTATAAAACAAAAACGTTTGAATATTCCGGAAGTCATTATTCCGGATGAAAACAGGGGACTACAATTTTTAAGGAAAAATGCAGCTTGGCCACGCTCTTAAAATATGACATAATTGTAAAAACTAAGGGTACTTTGCCCACACACTTCATAAATGAGGGTATTGTGAAGATCTTCCCTAAGCATGTGCACGTGTATGCTTCAACAACTACCATACTAATCAGTGTTGCCACCCCCCCGCTAACAGAACAACAGGCCACGGTGACGATACCGGGCACTAACATATCGATACCGCTAACCGCCTTGACCGGGAACCAAATGATATCGATACCCGGCTCGAATATAATCCAGGGCGGTATATCGATACCGACCAGTCAGCCTATATCGATACCGACGAGTCAGGCCATATCGATATCGTGTTCCGTGCCCGCCGAGAAGCCCAAGGACAAAGCGGAGGGCAGCCCTACGCAACAAGGTTTGTGAGGTTCTTTCCCTAGGGTGGGAACATCGTTTTTTAACCGATGTTTTAGTTAATTTCTATTACAATGCTCTCAGGATGTAGCAAAAAAAAATTTTTTTTTCCTCAGATTTTGCTATCAAAGTATGAGATTTGTATGTTATTGGAAATGTGGTTTAAACGTTTTTTCCACCCTTATTCTATACTATTCTATCTGCAAAAGGCTTACTTATTGTTTAGCGATTCTGGTTTTCTTTGCTTGGTGTAATGATTTCCCATCATCATCTTGCACTGTCATTGTTATATGTTACGAGGGACACTGAAAGTTTTGCAATTTTCGTAAAATATCTTCAGAAAGTCTTAAAAAAAATGACAACCAATTTCCTTACACCACAGGCTGTTTCATTTTATTAAAAGTGGTTTTCTTATATTCTCAAAGGAAAATTCAAATATTCAAGAATATTGCGCAAGTTTCAGTGTGACCTTCAATATAATGGATACACTAGCTTTAGCCAATCACGGTGATGAAGATGCTTTTTTTATATTTATTTTGCCATAAGTTTACGTACACAATTACAGAGATCTTCAACTGTGTCAAGTTACAGATGTAGTGAATAATAGTATTCCATCGTATTTTGTCGGGTAAGCTCGTTTTAATCGTTCCATCTCAACTTTTTCACCGAAGTTGATAGAGAAAACAAGCTAAAACGAACTTTTCCGATAAAATACGATGGAAAACTAGTCACTATATCTGTACCAGTTTGTACTGGGCTCTGGAGTGTTACGGCTACTAGTGCAGTCATTGAAGCGAAAAATACGGTCTTACCTCCGAATTTTTTTACGGTGAACCGATTTGCATGAAATTTTGGAATTAGGCTCATCTTACCCTTAACTTCAAAAGTGAAAATAATTTGAACTCCGCAACCACCCTGGGGGTGGTTTGCCACCCCTTCTCGGGGGTGAATTTTTTTTTTTTTCAAAATAACCTCGGATTGGTTTGCCACCCCTTCTCGGGGGTGAATTTTTTTTTTTTCAAAATAACCTCGGATAATTTTAAGCAAAAAATCATCTATAGTTTTTCAAAAAATCCAATACTTTTCAAGTTATTGGCAATTGAAAATTCGCAATTTTTTCACGTTTTTCATCTGTTTTTTGCAAATATCTCCAAAAATATACGTTTTATCGAAAATTTTATAAAGAACAAAATTGTAGCAGGTAAAACAATGAATAATTTGGTTTTTTATAAAGTATTCTTAGTGCAATATTAAGCTAGATATTAAAGATCAAAGCCGTTTTTTATTATGTCTGAAATTTAATCGATGTGGTCAATGCCATCTAGCGGTATATTTATATTTATATTTTATATTTATATTTATATTTATTTATTAGAAGAAAATCATAACATTACAGGATTACACCCAAGTCATTACAAAATTCTTAAAAATTAAATTATATTATTCCACAGATACATTAAATAAGATTAAATTATTACACATACAATTACTAAATTAAATACATACATCACAGGCTAATTGGCAAGACTCTCGCATAATTTCAGACACTCTCTTTCAACGACCGTCCATCCATCCGCAAACAAATCGCAGGAGAGTTGCACCGCGCTAAGCCCGTTAAGGGCATGTAGAGCGCGGCAGACGGGAGAGTTGCGGCGCGCCACCGTGTGCGCGGGGGGCACCGCGAATAGGCGCTGCCGATCTGCGCGAAACCGCGTCCGTCCGTCAGGGACGAATAGTCGACAGGCTTCGCCGAGCAGCACTGGGCAATCGAGACGACCTCGCAAAATACGGAGGATAGTGATCAACTGATCAAAGAGTCTGCGCGTAGCCAGAGAATGGTAGCCAAGGGTGCCCTGCAGATAGGCAGTAGGGTAAAGGAACGGATAATAGCCGCCAACTTTTTTAAATAGGAAGCGCAAGAAACGTTTCTGCACTTTCTCAAGCATTAAGGCATAGGTTGATTCATGAGGATTCCATACGCAGGAACTAGCCTCTAACTTGGATCTTACGAGAGCAGAGTAAAGCAACCTTATGGCTCCTACATGTGTGAAGTTTTCACAGTTACGAGTAACGAAGCCTAGCGAAGGTATGTATTCATGCCTACGTTTTCAAAATATATGAGCCATATTATGTATATATATACACATTATAGTTGTGGGTCTCTATTATACTGCGTACTTTCACATTGCTCCAAATATTCACACTCCGAAATTTTCAGTTACTAAAGCATAGTTCATTTAGAACTGGCACACGTTTATCATCAAATAAAATAAAAATATGGTTCAACATGTAAAAAACTGACAATCACAACTTAATGTCAATATGTTCAAGACTCGATGCTAGAAATTCGGTTGATCTGACTTTTTGCGTTTATAAGTTATTGATGATGGAAGTTGAACGACGAAAATGTATCGTGAACAAATACACGGAAAATCCCTCTTGGTCTGGGTCAATGGTTGCTAAATCATTAAATTTCCCGAAAACTACTGTTTGTAGGCTAATAAAAAATACAAGGATTCTCTGGCCTTCGATAGAAAGTCTCAAATCAACCGACGGTCTGGTACAACGGATTAAACTTTGGAGAAGAAGGTTTTAAGGTCAGTGGCACAGAATCCAGGGCTGTTGGATTATGATTTAGCTCGAATATTAAAAAAAAACCGCAGTACTATGAGACGGATTCCCCTTCGAGAAGGGTATAAGAGCTATAGAGCAATTAAGCAGCCAAATACGGTTCGCCGTCAAACAGAACAAAAAAGCTAAAACACGAGCTCGTCTGCTGTATGACAAAGTTCTAACTAAATTCAAAGGCTGCCTCTTGTTGGATCATGACACATACGTAAAGCGTCTTTAACCAACTACCAGGTTCTAAGTTTTACAAGGCCGACGCTAGAGGGAATGTTGACGAAAAATACACGTTTCACAAACTCTTTTTTTTTTCAAAAAAACATTCGATTTGGCAGGTTATACGTAGTTGCGGTCTTAAGACTAAAGTTTTTGTCACTGCGCCATGAACGACATCAGATGTTTATGAGAAAGAGTGCGTGCAGCGACGAATTTTGCCTTTCATTCGAAGCCACAATGGTCCAGTCAAATTTTGGACCGATTTGGCTAGCTGCCATTATTCAAAAAAGGTTTTGAAGTGGTATGCGGCAAATCACATTGATTTCATACCAAAAGAGCTGAACCCACCCAATTGTCCCCAGTTTCGACCAATTGAAAACTACTGGGTAATAATGAAAGGAAAATTAAATAAAACTGGCAAAATAGTCCAAGACATCAACTCGGTGCGGTCCTCATGGAATCAACAGGCAAAAAAGGTGGACGGAGGTCTTGTTCAGAGGATGATGAATACTATTTCCAGAAGAGTCCGTAATTTTGTGCATGAATGAAGTAAATAATTGAATTTTATGTGAAACGCCAAAATTGAATAAATAATCTTTTATATTGTTTAATTAAAAACCTTGTTTTTCTTTTTATTAAAAAAATATATGCCTTCCATCGTGTTCCAATTCTATATGAACTATGCTTTAAGTAGAAAAAAATATGATAAGTTTTTGGACCATAGCTCCTTCAATTTTCATGCTATCACAATTTATAAAAAACCATTGTAAAGGTAATTAAGAGAGCTACAACATCCTTTATTGCAATATATAGTAAAAAAACCTTTTTCTAAAACGGTGAAGGGTTAAAGGGCTTAAGAGAGGCTGTGATTGCGCTGCCACGCGCTCTTTAAACAATCATATCTCCGTCAATTTTTGTTGGACAGAAAAAACAAAAAAACTAAATTGTTTGTCAGAAAAATACCTAAATTTTTAATCCGTACACTTTTATATGTATCTGTCGTCATTTTTGAGATATTATGAAAATAAAGTAGGTTCTTTTAAAATTTGAAATTTAGTTTTTTTTTTAATCGTGACTTTTTTGAAAAATATGTGTCCTGAAGCAGCCAAACTGATACTATCTATCAAACTCTTCATAATAAAGTTAATTCTAGGCGGAATACGATTAATTTTAATTTTGGTGGAAATGGCACTTAAGAAACCCATTGATTTGAAAGAAAAAACATTAGATGCTCCTCTTATTTGCAATACAGCTCACTTATTTTACGTGCAAAAGACTTTTTATAGTGCTCATTTTAAAGCTTATTTCAAGCACTACAAAACCCTTTTGTATTAGAATGCATAAAATGCATCTGCTCGCCGCTAGATGGCATTGACCACATCGATTAAATTTCAGACATAATAAAAAACGGCTTTGATCTTTAATATCTAGCTTAATATTGCACTTAGAATACTTTATAAAAAACCAAATTGTTCATTGTTTTACCTGCTACAATTTTGTTCTTTATAAAATTTTCGATAAAACGTATATTTTTGGAGATATGTATTTGCAAAAAACCGATGAAAAACGTGAAAAAATTGCGAAGTTTCAATTGCCAATAACTTGAAAAGTATTGGATTTTTTGAAAAACTTTATAGATGATTTTTTGCTTAAAATTAAGCCTTCTATCGATATCCGAGGTTATTTTGAAAAAAAAAAAAAATCACCCCCGAGAAGGGGTGGCAACCACCCCCAGGGTGGTTGCGGAGTTCAAATCATTTTCACTTTTGAAGTTAAGGGTAAGATGAACCTAATTCCAAAATTGTATGCAATTCGGTTCACCGTAAAAAAAATCGGAGCCATAATGCTTCAATGACTGCACTATACCCCGTCCGTTGTATTATACATATAATTGATATAAAACGGCCTAAACGGATATGGCGGCCGAAACGCGACTGAGAGGTATATAATTTTTTTTCTTTTTTTTATGATCGATGTGGCAGTTGTACTGTTGAACAATGCGACTTGAAAATAAGTATATTGTAGACTCTGAATTTATATATCATATTTTACCGAGAATTTTTAAAACGCATACCACTGTGAAACATTAATAATTATAAAAACGGTTTAAATTCACGTAAATATTGTCAGGAACGGCCCGACATGCCAGTGGGCGCGAGTCGCGCTCCTGATGTTGAGCTCCATATCAAATAAAATAAATAAATATCGGTCCAACAGTAAGCTCAGTAGGCTTGTATTACGGACACTAGACGACGATAAACATACATAGAGAAATACATACTTAAATACAAGTTTCGAGTTCTTCACACAAATATTTGCCCTTGCTTGGATTCGAACCCAGGACCGTCGGCTCAGTAGGCAGCTGTTTTACCACTGCGCCTACCGCGTCGTCAATTATATGAGCTCGAAATATGTCGAGCCGCTCCTGACAACACATGAGTTTAAACCGTTTTTATAATGATTAAAGGTGTCTCACGATAATTTTAATAATATTGGTGGGTATGTACAATAATGTAGGGGTGTGGCCAGGTGGCGGCGTGGCGGTGCGCGGCGGCGTGGGCAGCATGGGCATGGTGCCCGTGCAGGTGCCCGTCAGCGTGGCCAACGGACACACCGTCTACCAGACCGTGCATCTGCCCGTGCACGCGCCGCAGCATCTGCAGATCATACCGCAGCTGCAGCAGGTGAGATGGTACCGAGCGAGCGAGAGAGATTGATGTACACCCTCATACTGTCGAAGGTGGTTGAAGGCGCTCGCCTCATCACTGCTACCAGACCGTGCATCTGCCTGTACACGCGCCGCAGCATCTGCAGATCATACCGCAGCTGCAGCAGGTGAGATGGTACCGAGCGAGCGAGAGAGATTGATGTACACCCTCATACTGTCGAAGGTGGTTGAAGGCGCTCGCCTCATCACTGCTACCAGACCGTGCATCTGCCTGTACACGCGCCGCAGCATCTGCAGATCATACCGCAGCTGCAGCAGGTGAGATGGTACCGAGCGAGCGAGAGAGATTGATGTACACCCTCATACTGTCGAAGGTGGTTGAAGGCGCTCGCCTCATCACTGCTACCAGACCGTGCATCTGCCCGTGCACGCGCCGCAGCATCTGCAGATCATACCGCAGCTGCAGCAGGTGAGATGGTACCGAGCGAGCGAGAGAGATTGATGTACACCCTCATACTGTGGAAGGTGGTTGAAGGCGCTCGCCTCATCACTGCTCCCAGACCGTGCATCTGCCCGTGCACGCGCCGCAGCATCTGCAGATCATACCGCAGCTGCAGCAGGTGAGATATATTAGACCAAGCGAGCGAGGAAGGTAGATGTTAAGAAAGAAAGAAAGTAACATTTATTGCCACACCAAAAACCAGAATAGATACATGGAATAAGCAAGATTAGCATTGTCAGTACATTGGGCATCCAAATTATTCCGTGTGACAAAAGGAGCAGACTCAGCGTGTGCTGCGATAGCCAGGCGTCTGTGCAGCGCTGGTTTACAGGCCGTTTTCTCACTCTGAACCACATTGTCATATTTGCCCTTATGTGGTAGAAAGTGGCTAAGCTCAACTAATCAATCAATACAAGTTGCTCGCCTCATCAATGCTGGGTGGCAGGTACTTGACGGCGTGGTCACAGTACACGCATCTTCTTGTACACCCGCCGCAAAATCTGCAGATCATACCGCAGCTACAGCAGGTGAGATGGTACCGAGCTAGCGAAGAAGGTAGATGTACACCCACACACTGTCGAAGGTGGTTGAGCTCGACTAATAAATCAATGCAAGTCGCTCGCCTCATCAACGCTGGGTGGCAGGAACCAGAGGTGTGGCCAAAGCACATCATTTTCTTGTACACGCGCCGTAATATCTGCAGATCATACCGCAGTTACAGCAGGTGAGATGGAGCGAGCGAGGAAGGTACGTTATACCATTGATACAATGATCAAAGCTCAAAGAGAAATTGAATTGAGTGTTCATGGCTGAACTCTAAAAGAAAAGTCAAGTGTAAAACCGTTACAAAAGCATTTCTTTATTATCGGTCTAAAACGGGTCTAAGACAAGAAACAATATAATTCACAAGCCTTTATATAATCTACGGCGACACAACGTTCGCGCGATGCAGCTTTTGCATATTTCCTAACAACGACATCTAGGAGCGCGAACAGTCAAATTACTGACATAATATCTCAAACATTGAGTTCCCTGGTGACCCTTAGTTTAGTTTATTATCCTGTTTTATAATATTTTGATTCCTATTCAATTCTATTTCCTTTGCAAAGCCAACAAAGCATCAAAATTACAAAGTTCATCCGTACAAATGTTTCCATGATTGCACCTTTCGATAAATGATACTTATTATATGTATTTTCTGTTTAGATGCAGCAGCCACAAATGGCGAACTTACTCACGCCCTCGGGACAGATACAGCAGATTCAGATAGCGTCGTTGGCCAATGTCCAGGTAACTTACATTAATACCTGTACCCATGAACTTACTGTATGCAGACTAAAACTCATTGTGTCACATATCTTTTCATCAATATCAATCCTTCGTAATAGTAAATTTGGGTAATTTAAAGCCTGACCAGAAATATATGAGGATGCGCCATATTGCGGAATTTCACTGGAACTAATTTCTTACACTGGCCATGATTTTATGATGGTTTGTCAACGATGTCAATGTCATTCGTGCTGGTTTCTTTGAAAGACAGATATTTAAAATTATCCAAGTCCGGTTCGTGTCTCAAGATGGCCGCATGCGTTTAAGTTGCGTTGTTCATTATTTATTCATTTTAGTTGTTCAATGTGTAGTATTGATAGCGTATTGTGCAGTGATCTAACGTATGAGTGAATAGCTAATGAAGAATTCAACTTGAAGCGTTCATAGCCCTTCCTGGGTCAAGGCCCGATAGTCCGCGTGGTTTTTTGTAAATCGCTATCACTTTACAAAAAGCAAAACCTCACCGAACAACGGCAAGCTCTACGAGCAAACTTGAAATTGGCGAAATCATCATTAACTGATGGAAGCCATATTTTAAAATTAGAATTAGAAAATTATCCAAAGAAAATGCCGAAAACCATTCACAGTTGTGAACGTAATATTATAAATAAAGTGTACACGAGTTTACTACAAGAAAAACAGTCGGGAAAAGAGTGCATTCCATTAAATGATATTACGAGGTTAACATAGTGGAACTGACAGGTATATAAACTAATGTCATTATAGTGGGTTGCGATTGGTTGCAAAATTGTTGCCATATAAATCTTATAAATAGCGCCCTCTTCACAATCCTCATATATTTCTGGTCAGGCTTTACATGGTATTTGCACGTCTATTGATATTATCAAGGATGTATATTATTAGAGATCAGCGGTAATTTTTTGACAGTTTTTCTAGTTGTACCATTGATACAAAGATCAAAGCGCAAAGGTAAATGTACCTCCTTCACCGGTCCGACGTGTTAACCTTTCCACCATCCTAACGCCAAATAACGTTTCGAACTTTTCCTTATGCTTTGTGTGTCGATCTTTAGTTTTTCTAGTTATCTTTTGCAATAAACCTGAATTATAAACATGTGAAGATAATGTCGTACTTATGTATTAACGTTGGGTTTGGTTTTCAGCAGAACGGAGGCAGCCAGGCCACCGCCAGCGCCACGCAGACTCCGGGCACCATCACGCTACAGGTACACCTAATATAAATGCTAATATACTCGGAGAGTAAATATAGCCTCAAAAATAGGTGGTCATTTTAGTACCTTAAAATTGTGAAAATGTGTCTAAATAAATGACTTGAGGATAATCAAATTTCCAGAATGTTTTCCAATAGAATTTTGATTTATTTATCCGTCTTCGTATGTAGATGAGATTATCATTGTTAAAGATGGGCGTATAACATGATCTATCGGCAAGCATTTTACGATGCTATAAAAGCTTTATGATTAACTAGCGACCCGCCCCGGCTTCGCACGGGTGCAATGCTGATAAATTATGCATTTATTATACATAATAAATCTTCCTCTTGAATAACTCTATCTATTAAAAAAACCGCATCGAAATCCGTTGCGTAGTTTTAAAGATCTAAGCATACATAGGGACAGACATCAGCAAGCGACTATGTTTTATACTATGTAGTGAGGCAGATTTAATCCACAAATATTTAAACATATTGAACTAAACGAGACGCTTACATCCAACTGCTGCGTGGACACCGGTAACGTATAAAGGCGGTTCAGAACCCGATGCAGTCTGACACGACGGCGATACAGCAGCAACCGTCGCAGACCATCATCACCAGCACGCCCACCGGCCAGCAGCTCACCGTCATACCCGCCACCAACAACGTGCGGCCTGCCAATGTCGTTCAGGTAAGCAGCGCGTTCCGGTTACACAAACACGACCAGGAGCAAATCGTCCTAACGAGGCGGCCACTGGCATACCCGCTCCTAACGTGCGGCCTGCCAATGTCGTTCAGGTTAGCAGAGTGCTCCGGTTACACAAACACGACCAAATCGTCATAACGAGGCGGTCACTGTCATACCCGCCACCAATAACGTGCGGCCTGCCAACGTCGTTCAGGTACCAACAGCGTGTTCCAAACGCAAAGGAACAAGTCGTCATAACGAGGCGGTCACAGTCTTACCGTCCCGGCTACCAACAACATGCTACCCACACGCCGACAGAGCCCGCCAGGCGGGCGCTTTTATAGTACAATCCACCAGGCGAGATAACCGGCGGCTGAGTAAAATTTACGAGCGCCCACCAGGCGGGTTGTTGGTCGTGAAAGTGTCACTGTATGTATGTATGTATGTAAACACTTTATTGCACATAAAAACAAGAAAAACACATTACAAAAGAATAAGCATGTACAAAGGCGAACTTATCCCTTTAAGGGATCTCTTCCAGTTAACCTTCGAGAAAATGAGTGCTAAACAAATGTAAATGGTAGGCAAACCAAGCAACATGTACAATACAAAGGAGTAACTATAACTATACAATAATACACATGAAAATGCAAAAACCAACAGAGAGAGAGATAGGTAACAGTAACAGTCAATATAATACATATTACATAATATCTATATAAATACATATACATAATATTCAACATAAATAAAATCTCACTGTATCTCTATTTTATTTGTTTACATGGTTTTCTATCTACCATAACTTAATATCCATATGCATGTGTCGTGTAGATAGTGATGTGACGTTGTCGATTGTCCTGAACAGATGCCGACGTTAGGAGTAGGCGGTATAACTTAATATCCATATGCATGTGTCGTGTAGATAGTGATGTGACGTTGTCAATTGTCCTGAACAGATGCCGACGTTAGGAGTAGGCGGTATAACTTAATATCCATATGCATGTCTCGTGTAGATAGTGATGTGACGTTGTCGATTGTTTTGAACAGATGCCGACGTTAGGAGTAGGCGGTATAACTTAATATCCATATGCATGTGTCGTGTAGATAGTGATGTGACGTTGTCAATTGTCCTGAACAGATGCCGACGTTAGGAGTAGGCGGTATAACTTAATATCCATATGCATGTCTCGTGTAGATAGTGATGTGACGTTGTCGATTGTTTTGAACAGATGCCGACGTTAGGAGTGGGCGGTATCGGCGGCGCGGTACAACTGGTCCCGGCGCTCGGCTTGCCCGGCGTGCAGATCGCGCAGCTCCCTCAGGCGCAGCCGCAACCGCAGCCCGTTATAGGTGAGCCACATACAACCCCCACTAGACGGAGCATGTAAGGCGACCCGCGCGCACCAACGATATGGTACGGCAGAACATTAAAGTATCAACACGGCGGCCACCGTTTAGTTGCGTCCTTGTTTATGATCCATGCGTACGTCAACGAAAAAAGAAATTAAATAAATAACATGGTAAATTGTAGTGTTAAGTGGTGTAGAGAGACCTCATAAACATGGACGCAACTAAACGGGTGGCCGCCGTGTTGGTACTTTAATGTTCTGCCGTACCATATCGTTGGTGCGCGCGGGTCGCCTTACATGTGCCTTACATGCTCCGTCTAGTGGGGATGGTCTGTGAGGTAAGCATAGTAGGCTTGTGACTCATGTCAAATTGTGTTAAACTAATGTTTATTTCGTATAGTATTTAGCATAGGATGGTTTCGCGGCTGTAATGAGAAAGAGATGTGCCTCACTTCTTTCTAGGTTACGCGACAGCCCTAACCGCATTTTGAGCGTGATTGCTGACCGATGGGACTGTCCAATGTTTGCCCGCTGGACGTCCCTGCACATTTAATTCCTTGTTTAAATTATACTACTAACATAGAATGAGTATCATTGTTACTAATATTTTTTATGGGTCTATGACCTGAAATAAAAGTTTCTATTCTATTCTATAGGAAAGCTAATTATTTCATAAAAGTGGAAGATGGCTGAAAAATTTGGATTTGCAAATATGGTTTTTGATCTGTATTTTGAAATGCTTAAAACGCTGTTCGCCATCTTTGCTTATGATAGTGACGTCATTGGCCCGTAAAGAAAACTGAAGGGCTACTCCGACGACTTCGAATAGTGCCATCCCGACGACGACGGTCGAATTTAGAACATTTATCTACGCGGTATTCTACGCCACGCCAAATATTAGTAAGAGGGGAAATTTCTAATTTTCAATTAATAAAATTATCCTAGCTTACACAAAAATACAAGATTTTTTTTACAGCTAGGATGATCATTATTAACAATTTCAAATATATTTCAAAAATGGGTCAACTAGCCTATTGACTGAGCGAGCGTCTCCGTTTTAGCTTGGCCCAAAATTATTTCGTATGTTAGGATGCTTTCACGCTGTTCTAGAGGTCACATTTTTGAATCGATTCTCATGAAATTTTGTGAGTATGTTTGATAAGTATATCGCTTCACTATTTCAGCAATTTTGAAACGAACCCGCAAGGTCAACAGCTCACAGAGCCACTAGTATGTCTAGTATTATATCATCCCAAACGTTCTTTCATGTCAGCTTCGAGCTTCGCGGTCATGAAAGTAACCCAGTGTCCTAAGTTAATAAATTACAATAAACGTACTAATCAAGAGAGGATCTATATTTAGTAATATTTATGGCATTATTCTCAGACCCATTCACCTGTATAACGTTTATTTTCCAATTATTGGTTTCGTAATGATTTTTAATTTTTAATTTTAAAGTATAATTTGATAGTAAAATGGATGTGACACCAGGTTAGCCAACATTAACTGCCAACACATCGTTTCCGAACGTTTCTTTTTTGTAATTTTTGTATGGCAACATTGAATAACTGTCAACGTAGCATCTGTCAAACGGACGCAGCGAAGGGGACGAGTTTACGTTGTTGCGTTATCTCAATTATTAGTAAATTAATTATAAAACCGTAGGTATATAATCAATGAAATACTCAAATACCTCTGAATGTGCCTTTTATAAAGTGTTTTGACTGGGAAATAGTATATGCATAGAAATAATATGGGGCCGGATGGAATAAAGTTGGAACCAAAAGAAGAGCCACTTTCTGAAGACGAAACAGAGATTGACTATAGTATGTTTTTTTGAAATAATATATTTTATTGTACACATTGTTTATATAGCACCAAGTTTCATTAAAATATTTTTGCGTAAATTGAAGATGATACATAGCCACTGAATACTTAGCCACGTGTATAAGTTCATGATAAGTTGTAGGAATTTGCTTATTTTTTTATACCTATTGTATGCCTGTTTCGATGACTAAACAAAAAAGTTACCGAAATGACGACATTTTGATTAAAAAGTGGGTTGTCCTTTAATATTATTACAAAACAAATAATTTTTTGTATGAGAAAACAAAATCTATACCTAGTTATTTTGACTTGTGTCTTGTAAAAGTTAGGCTTCAAAGCATACCAGAACTTTTTCTGCTGCACTGCTGGTTATCAGAAGGCTCTGTTCAGGAACTAGTCGGAAAGTAAAGTGGGACCTCTTGTTTGTTAATTTTCCTTGGAACACTGGGTCCAAGCTTGACCACAGAGACAACAGTGACATAGTCTGTTGCATTGTGGTTCAAATGGGATTCTCTTCTTTTATACCTATAGATAAATACTCACCAAATGCTTCATTTTATAAAATTTTCATTGCATAGACATGTTACAGACATCTTGAAAATATCAACCTGTAGATTAGGTTAGGTTTGTGTTATCATATTCCAAAATATTTCGAGGCTTCAGAAAAAAAATGTTTCCAATGAAATGAAAATTCAATGAAGTTTGTCTATTAAACATCGGTTTAAATGCTTAAGCAACACACAAAATTGAATTGAACTATATTAAAAACCTTAATTTCAGGTCAGCAAGTCCAGCAGGATCCCAATGATCCGGGCAAATGGCAGCTGGTGACGGTCAGCAACAACAGCAACAATAGCAACAACAGCAACAACAGCGGCAACACTTCTGGCACCGAGTGTGAGAATGGAAAGCAGCGGGCGGCCAGTCCGAGCGGCAAGAGGATGATGAAGAGGGTGGCTTGCACATGCCCTAACTGTGATCAAGGGGAGAAGTGAGTATAATTTTTTAGGATTCCGTAAATAACGGGACTCTATTACATAGCCTCCGCTGTCCATCTGTCACCAGATTGCATATATCATGGGCAGTCTGGCATTACTTTTTTAATACGTAGGGAACTCTTAAATCACCTTTAGCTATTTTATGGTCAGGACTATTTGTCCGGATAGATTTCTAACAGTTAATTTTAAGGTTAAATTTTTAATCAGTAATCAGTCCTTTATTTGCTTACTCATTTTTTCAAAGACAAACTCATGTTAAAAGCTTTTACTCTGGGTGAACTAGGTAGCTGTTTTGGAATTTGAATATATTTGTTTTTATTGGCCGTTCAAAAGTATAATCATAAAGTTATTTACATTTTCAAAAACCTTATATGATTAGGCTTTTAGTCACCCAATCTATCTATCCTAATAGCTATAGAAGAACAACACTTAGTTTACCAGACTAAGTGTTGTTCTTCTATAGCTATTAGGATAGATAGATTGGGTGACTTTGATAGCAAAAAAAAAACAACAATTGGAGTTTCTGATCCGCATCTATCTATCTATCAGCCACAGACGGCCACTGCTGAATATAGTCCAAAGGACAAAGTGCGATCCCGTGCAGACCGACCCGCCACCCTCACGAGATCATCCGTCCATCCAGTCGATGTGCCGACCCGCTGCGCTTTCCTATACGTGGTCGCCAGTCGCCACTCTAGGAATTTGCTGCCCCAACGGCCGTCCATTCTCCGGGTCCGTCGGATCCACGTGTATAATTATTGTATTGAGCGGTTTACATTCACGTGAAGTAGTCAGGAGCGGCCCGACATGTTTCGAACTCGTATGGAGCTCTTCATCAGCGGCTGCTACCCGTACACCGGCGCGGCAACTTGTCACTGATTCTTTAATCGACGCTCCGTTCTAATAGTTCGCACCGACGGCGCGGGTGCTGCTTGCAAGCCAGCAAGATGTCCGTCCGGCACTCCAACGTCACTTTTGTTATCTATAGACATTACGCACACTTGACTAATGGATGTCCACGGGATTGTCTAAAGTTAAGACTCTAAACTAATAATATGTTTCGCCGCCCGAGGCACAGCCATCCATGCTGGAGGTAAAGCCCAACCGCCATCTCTATTAAAATTCGGGCGCCGCCGTCCGATTTCTATAGCTTAGCGTACCTTACGTTGTATATAAAACGTTTCTCACGTACCGACACTCTTGCTTTAACGAAACGGTAATAACGAGACGCCGGCTTCGACGCTCACCGGCCACAGACAACCCCCACTAGACGGAGCATGTAAGGCGACCCGCGCGCACCAACGATATGGTACGGCAGAACATTAAAGTATCAACACGGCGGCCACCGTTTAGTTGCGTCCCTGTTTATGATCCATGCATGCATACGTCAACGAAAAAAGAAATTAAATAAATAACATAGTAAATGGTAGTGTTAAGTGGTGTAAAGAGACCTCATAAACATGGACGCAACTAAACGGTGGCCGCCGTGTTGGTACTTTAATGTTTTGCCGTACCATATCGTTGGTGCGCGCGGGTCGCCTTACATGTGCCTTGCATGCTCCGTCTAGTGGGGGTGGTCTGTGCCACCGGCCCACGTCTCCAGTGTGTCTAGTGATCCACGTGTGTTTAACAAATGACTGTTTGGTTCTGCAGCCGACTGGTGGACCGCAAGAAGCAGCACGTGTGCCACATCGCGGGCTGCAACAAGGTGTACGGCAAGACGTCGCACCTGCGCGCGCACCTGCGCTGGCACACCGGCGAGCGGCCATTCCTGTGCAACTGGCTGTTCTGTGGCAAGAGGTGATGCATTAGCATTCAATCCATACTAATATTATAAATGCGAAAGTGTGTCTGTCTGTCTGTCTGTTACCTCTTCACGCTTAAACCGCTGAATCGATTTTGATGAAATTTGGCATGGAGATAGTTTAAGATCCGAGGAAGGACACAGGATAGTTTTCATCCTGGAAATTATCCCTAAAAAGATTGTAAAGTGAGTAAGTAATTCATGATGACATTGATGACCCTGTCGAAAATGTAATTATTAGACCAAAAGCGCAATTGCTCTTACATTTGCTTAGGCGCTCTTAATAATCCCTTTTATTAATTAAGGTGATTAGGCGGATATCTATCGTGTTGTATGAGGTTGCTTTCATACTTCCAAGTTCCACGCGGACGTAGTCGCGGGCAAAAGCTAGTGTTTCATAAATGTATATTTTAATGTTGTTAGATTCACTCGGTCGGACGAGCTGCAGCGGCACCGGCGCACGCACACCGGCGAGAAGCGGTTCGAGTGCCCGGAGTGCAGCAAGCGGTTCATGCGCTCCGACCACCTCGCCAAGCACGTGCGCATACACACCAAGAACCGCATCACGGTATGGCTGCACACACATCACACCGTTACTCGTGTTCTTACTGTTGTGCCGCTGAAGCGGTTCGAGTGCCCGGAGTGCAGCAAGCGGTTCATGCGCTCCGACCACCTCGCCAAGCACGTGCGCATACACACCAAGAACCGCATCACGGTATGGCTGCACACACATCACACCGTTACTCGTGTTCTTACTGTTGTGCCGCTGAAGCGGTTCGAGTGCCCGGAGTGCAGCAAGCGGTTCATGCGCTCCGACCACCTCGCCAAGCACGTGCGCATACACACCAAGAACCGCATCACGGTATGTCTGCACACACATCACACCGTTACTCGTGTTCTTACTGTTGTGCCGCTGAAGCGGTTCGAGTGCCCGGAGTGCAGCAAGCGGTTCATGCGCTCCGACCACCTCGCCAAGCACGTGCGCATACACACCAAGAACCGCATCACGGTATGTCTGCACACACATCACACCGTTACTCGTGTTCTTACTGTTGTGCCGCTGAAGCGGTTCGAGTGCCCGGAGTGCAGCAAGCGGTTCATGCGCTCCGACCACCTCGCCAAGCACGTGCGCATACACACCAAGAACCGCATCACGGTATGTCTGCACACACATCACACCGTTACTCGTGTTCTTACTGTTGTGCCGCTGAAGCGGTTCGAGTGCCCGGAGTGCAGCAAGCGGTTCATGCGCTCCGACCACCTCGCCAAGCACGTGCGCATACACACCAAGAACCGCATCACGGTATGTCTGCACACACATCACACCGTTACTCGTGTTCTTACTGTTGTGCCGCTGAAGCGGTTCGAGTGCCCGGAGTGCAGCAAGCGGTTCATGCGCTCCGACCACCTCGCCAAGCACGTGCGCATACACACCAAGAACCGCATCACGGTATGTCTGCACACACATCACACCGTTACTCGTGTTCTTACTGTTGTGCCGCTGAAGCGGTTCGAGTGCCCGGAGTGCAGCAAGCGGTTCATGCGCTCCGACCACCTCGCCAAGCACGTGCGCATACACACCAAGAACCGCATCACGGTATGGCTGCACACACATCACACCGTTACTCGTGTTCTTACTGTTGTGCCGCTGAAGCGGTTCGAGTGCCCGGAGTGCAGCAAGCGGTTCATGCGCTCCGACCACCTCGCCAAGCACGTGCGCATACACACCAAGAACCGCATCACGGTATGGCTGCACACACATCACACCGTTACTCGTGTTCTTACTGTTGTGCCGCTGAAGCGGTTCGAGTGCCCGGAGTGCAGCAAGCGGTTCATGCGCTCCGACCACCTCGCCAAGCACGTGCGCATACACACCAAGAACCGCATCACGGTATGGCTGCACACACATCACACCGTTACTCGTGTTCTTACTGTTGTGCCGCTGAAGCGGTTCGAGTGCCCGGAGTGCAGCAAGCGGTTCATGCGCTCCGACCACCTCGACACTGTTTTGCCTCTAAAAGCCTAGTATGCGATGTCAAAAATTTACTAATCAAATTGACAATATTTGTTTTTTTTTTGAACCTTTCTACCGCTCAGCTCGTCAACGGAAAACTGTGTCCCACACGCCAAGCTGACAGGAGATAACATGACATTGTATAGCGGCAAATGACGTCGTGGCGTCTGGGGCACAGCTTTCCGTCGACGTGATTTGCCGTCTTTGGCGCTCAAAAGGTTAATCAATTCATTATTAACTAAATATGTAAAATACACAGTATAAAACAGGTATTATACGTGTATGATTGTATCTGTCAGACAAACGTCAGTTTTGTTTTTTTTTTTGAAAGTTACATGTAATTTATATGAATGAAACAAAGTTTAGGCGACCATAAATTGGTCACAGTGCAGACGGACTATTACTAAGGCGGATTTAGTAAGGGCATTGTACTGCTCTTTTTGTGTGTTGTAATGTAACTGTCATTTGCCACGAGGTGACGCCATGTAGAGAGCCGATTGTTAGATGACGCTGTATTCACATTTTTTTTTTAATTTTACTAGTCCGTATAATCAAATATGTATCAATAATAGTTTTGGATTCGGTAATAATAAATTAATGAAATTAGATTAAACTGAATTTGAAATGTTCTCAATTGAAACTAAATGACAATCCAACGCAAAATCGAAACGATCTGCACGGATCCTTGTCTAAGTATACTCAGCCAGCAATTGCCTACTTCCCTCGCATCAACATGATATTATTGTATCACCCCTAATTTCAAATCCCACATTCCAGGAGGTAGCAACATCAACGCAGTCCATGTACTCCGACTCGGGCGACGACAGCTGCGACGAGAAGATGATGCTGACCATCGAGACCATCCATCCCGAAGGCGACGGCGAAGAGAAGCAGCTAGTGATGATCCGGCCCGGCGGCAAGCTCGACCCCGACCACGACAGCTAGGAAGACGACAGCGACGGGTAGGCGTCGCTGTGATACGTACAAGTGAGATACTCTTTATAAAAACAAATTGGTTGTCTGTAAAGTCGGTTTACGGACTATAATTTTACGTGATACCGATTGGAAGAGAGATGCGTCACAAGCCGCTTAGGCCGATCGTGCCTCTATCGTTTGCTCCGCGCTCTCGCTTGCACGCTCGGCTCAGGCAGGAGACAATGAGTCATGCTTTTTCGTGCGTGCAGCGTTCGATTTATAAGACGTTATCACTTAATAAAGTAGGTAAACGTATATCTGAAATACTACGTGAAGCTGAGTCTGTGCCAGTGGCGTGACGTCAGAGAAAAGCTGGAGAAGGATTGGACTCATTATCTAAAAGAGAAGTGTGCTCAAAGTTTCTCAAATAGGCGAGCCCGTGGGATTCGGATGTTGCCATTGGCCTGTACCTATACAGGGTAAGTCATGAGCGAGAGTAACAGGGCTGATGAGGAGAACCCCTTTTTTAAGTCATAGGGGGCAAATAAGCAAACGGATCGCCTGATGGAAAGCGTTTACCGTCGCAATTAGACACCTGCAACACCAGAGGAGTCACAAGTGCGTTGCCGGCCTACAATGAACAACTTTGACTATGCGACCAGCCAGGAAATCGCGAAAAAAAAATAGTGCGTGGAGTCCCTCCGCGCGGAAGAAGTGAAACTTCGTAATGTGGAAATGAAAATAGGAAGGGGTAGAAATTGATTTTTAGTGAACTCGTATTGTTTCTTTAAGACAAACTTCTTCACTCTCGCTCTGTCTCTTTCTGTTCGCCCTCCCCAGGAGCGTTGAACGTTTAACGCAACAGTGCTTTCCTACCCCCTCCACGGTAGCGTTAAACGTTTAACGCAACCGTTAAACGTTTAACGCAACCTTGTTGGAAGTCGCATTAGAAGTTTCACTTCAAAAACATCTAATTAAAAATTAATTGGTTGGGACTAACTGTCCAAAATGTATGAAGCAGCAGATTTTTTTTTCGTGATGGTGGGTCCCGTAGTAAAAATTGCTCAGTGTAACTCATCCCATTGGCTCTATCACTCCCGCTCATGACTCCTGAATCACCCTGTATGGTGCTCAGTCATTGTGTGTATATTTGGATAGTTGTGACCAGATTGGTATCCTACACAGGTTGTTTACAAACATGCCGTAACGTTAAAGTGGCAAATATGCGAGAGAATAACATATTCTTAATAATAACTTAGATTACTAAATCTTGAGAGTAATCAGTCAAATTAATATTCGCTATTGGCGCTGGATTGCCGTAGCAGCGAAAAATATGGCAAGTAATAAACGATGCAATAAAATAGAGACAGTGGCACCCATCCATATCCCGGGGTTTCGGTGGCACGAGTGATTTGACGTGACTAGTGTTATGTTTTTTGCACTGAAACCCCCGGTTATGCACTCGTCTATCTCGCACTGAATGGAATGGGGTAGACCATATTCGGCATGCGATAAAGATTGGCGTGTAGTAGATGTGCGTTAAACGAGTATTTTCCGAAAGATAGTATTTACTTACGTAATAGCAATAAAAAGTCTCTAGCATACTGAAGTCATTGTCGATGGCTACTATAGCTTTAAATATAGAAGCTTGCTCAAGCATAAAGGCTCGATTACAGCATGCTAGAGATACTAATAGGCGTTAGGTGCGCTGGCCGTTGAATGTGTAACTAAATACAAAACTGGTATAGTTTTGCTAGAATAATAAGATAAAATGGCATTATTATTTATTGTAGATTTTTATTAGATTAACCGCTCATCACAATTCTCAAAATTTCACACTAGATCTATATGAAAATACATTTAATTTACTTGAAACCCCGAACTAGGCCTATTTTACTGTTAAGATAATTGAATTTAGTTAAGTTTCATTATTATGTATTTCTGATATTTCACACATATTAACGCATCACAATGTCTAAACTCAAATTTAAAAGGTCTGCTCTCGAAAAACGAATGTTATGATGTGATATTGATTATACTTGGGTATGAAAGCTGAGTTTTTTTAAATTGTATCATGCCAAGGGTCAACATTGTTCGAATACATTCAGGGGACACACATACATGCTTAACAGGGCGACTACAGTCCGATTATCTCCACTTTGACACTGCGATTCTCGACAATTATTGGGAGGGATCGGAACTACAAACACAAATGTCTCGAGATACATTGCTGCATATTCTTAACACCCTACTAGGATATTACAGTGTAAAACAGTAATAATGTAAATCACTTGCCAAAATGACATTTTTTACAGTAGGCCTATGAATAACACAGATGAGGCTTGATTTAATTATTATATCGCATTAATGTATCTCTTTAAAAGCGTTATTTGCAATAAGTACTAATTGTATAATGCGTAATGAAACCATACAGTCTCAATCACGTTCACTGCTTGAATTGGAATTTGAGGTTTTATTACTAATTACCTATATTAGATTAATGTAAGGTATTTTATTCGAAAATACAGAAACCAAACTACAAATACAATATTATATTAAACAGATTTAACTATTTAATGTCTGAAAATTCTAGGATTTTATATACTCTGTGAAAACACGAACCTATACTATTTAAAACGAGATATCCCGAGTGTTAAAGTGAAATAATCGTACTGCACTAGTCGTTACGTTAGCTTTCAGAGTTGATTTAATCCGCTGTAGGCTCTTTATGGTAATTAACTGAATTATGTGTAATATAAAAACAGTGATAGGATAACTAAGTAAGCCATATGCAGAGATTACTTTTGATGACTAAAAAGTTCAAGTGTTTTAAATATTTGAGGTTACTTGAAACGATTTTGTCATCGGGCGTTAAATTAAAGAATGTCTCAGTACGCAGGAACTTGTTGCACGCGCGCCTAAAATGCGATTTGAGCCTATCTTTATTATCGCACGTGAGTACACAATTTTAAGTCTTCCCCCGACCTATGGCCCGGGAGGACGTAAAAGAGTATACATTATTACTAAGGCTTTTAATACCGAGATTATTTTTTATGGGGCTGGATTACCCCATAGAAAAAAATGGCTTTGCCCGTACTAAATAATCACGGAATGGAAGCCTTATATTACTCGTATTATTTATATTAATATTAATTGTTATTATTTGTCTTTCGGAACCGCCTGTATTGATAAAATGTTCTCTACTATGTAATGTTGAAATTGAAGGCTGTGGGTTTACAAAAATTGCAATGGGAATATGTAAATATTACAAGTTAAATATTATGGAAGCGATTTGAATTGTATAGTTGTCAGACAAAAATGCCATTTGAATTTAGAATACTGTGGATTTTCTTGTGCAGTTATATTCCATTGAAATTGATCTTCCCAATCTTGATACCATTTTATATCTATCTGCTATTTTACCTTGAGACACAACTAACTCATAAGCATTTTAAATTTGGACTTATTGTAAATAACATGGTATGTGTAAGTGTTGTAAATATCGTGTAACTACTGTACATTTTAGTTGTATTGTTATTTATAATCTGAAAGTTCTAACACTAAAGGTTTACATTCGAAACGAAGTCAATTTTTTAATGGTACTCTACTACGGGTCTCCCTCGCGATCCCTAACATCGTTTGTCCTAAAATCACTTGCCCGAACTGTTTTGTCCTAATGGGCATTAGCCCTAACGATCAATTGCCATAACAATCATTTTTCATAACGTAATGTTTGTCCTAAAACTCATTTGTCCGAAACATCTATATCCCTAACTATCAATATCCCTAATATTTTTAGCCATATTCCTCGCAATCCCTAAAATTAATTTTCGTTTTTTAAAGTCCCCGCCCCTTTTGCAAACACCGAACCGCTACCAGTAAAGTAGTTTAATGGGTTAGGTTAGGTTAGAACTGCGACCACAACAGAGCCCGAGCCTAGCGATTAAAACCAAAATTAGGGCATATGAGTGTTAGGAGAAATGATAATTATGACAAATGACATTAGGATAAATTATCAATATGGCAAGTTACATTAGGAAATAAGATATTAGGGAAATCAATATTAGGGCATATGAGTGTTAGGACAAGTGATCATTATGGCATAAAACGTTAGGGGATGCAAAAATAGGTTAAAAAACGTTACGGATTCAGATATAGATCCAAACCAGATACAAATTCTCTTTATGTGAGACTTAGCTCCTTTGCTCCTAGGTTAAATCGGACTTATACCTACCAGATGTCACTAGGGCCACAGAATTACTTATTTCTTCTACTCCTAAGGTTGACTGTTGAAATAATATGTGAGCTAAAAAACTTACTAGTATGGTATTTAGCGTGATTGTTGTTATTTTCTTCTGGCTTACTTTATCTGTAGTAGACCAGTGATCTTAGCTATAAAATACCGCTACTATCTATACATTAAGAAACAGAATCTATGCTTTGTATGTACACTTGTAGTGAATGTTTTGATATATTTTGTCGGATAACTTCTCCGAGAAGATACTATGGAATTATTGACTACATCTGTAATTTATAGTAGGCTTGCAATATATCAATGCAGACTAAAAAAAGAAATGTCTGGAACTTTTACGTGATATAAATTTTCCGTATACTCATACTGTTTTTACTAAAAAGCCCTAGCTACTTGTATTCTTTTCAAATACCGTATTGACATTTGTTTTAAATGTGCCGTATCTACTCAACGTAACAAAGCCTTTGTACCCGAATAATATCATTATCCGCCGACAAAACCGAAAGTCTACTCAACGATGATGGACAATGACATTGTTTCGTTACAAAGCCTTTATATCATGTATACTAAGTACAAAGGCGATTCTTATTAAGCCAACTTAGTCATCCATCTTGGTATATGTCTATTTAGTATACTTAATCCCAAGTAAAAAAACCGGTGTCCAACTCATTGTGCAGTACTCATTTATACTGCAAAATGAATTTGACATCGCTCTTTTGGCGTGATACTAGGTCTCGAGAACTTTCTTTCCCCATATAATCCGGGAAATGTTCTCGAGAACGGCACATCTCTTTATACGATCTATAAGAACGAATAAATAATAAGAAAACGTAAGTATTAGATACGTTAAATAAGTACGCTGGGTTCTATATTTTTTTAATTTGAAAGATTTTCCTCCAAAGCAGTGTGGTTTATTTAGTCAGCATTGATATGTATCTCGGGCTGAGTATCAAACATCGAAGCACCTTGGGGTCCAAAAATAGCAAAATCCCTGTAAATAACTTGTCTACTCGTATCTGTCATATAGTGTATATTAGCTGTATTATAAGCATGTAAATAATTTCATTGTTGAACTATTTTAAATAAAATATTTTTACACAGTTTATCTGTTTTATTATTAACGTGAACCCTTTTTGTCTCACTATAGGTCAATAAGAGATCCTTTTTTTTAACGTTGTGGATATTCGTTTGCTCATACATGCGATATGAAATGTCGTCATAACGTGCCTTATAACAGGCTTCGAAGTATCACGTTTCGGACGGAACATCGAGGGAACTGTAAAGGACTTTTCATCGGAAGATTTTTTTTTCTGAAACCATAAAATACTAACCTAATCTAAAGGTTATAATTTACAAAATGTCTGAAAAATTTATGACTTAGGTACGAGTAAAAATTTGTCGACGAAATGAAAATTCTACGAAATGAAGCATTCGGTGAAACGGTTGTCGACATTTCAAGGTTATCCGCTTTCATACAAAATTGAAGACCTAGACCGGGAATTATTTTTTAAACGTCGGCATGATCCGGCTAAGCAGCTGATTGTTTTTTTTCGAGTTGTGTATTTTTTATTTCATTGCATTATGATTGATAAAAGCACTACACACATGCCTTAGCCGTGAAAAGGACTTGCCGGTTTCGTATCACTATCCGTGAATACCTATTCACCCAGCAGCCCTTCTTTCACGGCGTCTGCAGTAATGTACTATTATGCACCCCGCCCAATCGGCGGACTAGAGCGGACCGTCTAAAACCACCAATAGGCTAGTAGACCCAGTTTAAAATATATTTGAAACTAGCTGACCCGGCGAACTTTGTTCCGCCTTAATGTCAATAAATAAGCATTTTTTTTTTATTGGAAAAAATACAAAAAAAATTAAATTTCTACATCAATCATTCATAATTATTTCTGTATTTTAGTACATAGTTTGCTCTTCATTTAAGTACCTTGTGATACACGACATTTTTTGTTTTATTATCAGGCGCAAAAACAAACAACGCAGATGGTCTTCCGACCCGTGAACATGCCACGTATAATTGACCATGGGAAAAACATGAATGTTCTAGATTTAAACCACAAACTTTTAAGGATTGGCCTTGTGATTTGTTGATGGTCATGGCAAATGCAAGACGTATCGGAAATTGAAGTCTTTTAAATTCAAACGGCATATCGGTTGGGATAATCGGTATCCTCGGAATGAGAACTTCCTCACCTTTGAATTTTCCTATCATTATCGTAGCGTAAATTACATTGTTCATCAATTTTCTAACCACCAAACGCGTACCGTTGCACAGTTTTGGTTGGTTTATGTTTCGAAGCATGATTACTACGGAGCCAACCTTTAGGCGTAAATTGTGCGGTGGTAAGCCAGGCACGTCCAAAGAGTTTAAAAATTCAATTGGATAGTTGGTGGCTTCATCTTGATTTGTGACGCAGTCAATAGATTTGAATGAATGCATTGTTCCAATGATCTTATTTTGAATTATGTAGTTTAGGTCATCTACATCTTTATTCTTTGCCGCTAAAATTGCTCGCTCACTCATCCATTCATAATTTTTGTAGTTAGAAATAATTTCTGGAAATACATTGTTGATAAGTTCGTCTTTTGATGAGACAAAATTACAGAAATTATTTGGAAATGATATTAATCCGCTCGATTCATCGACAGGTACTTGACCATTACCGATAGTCAGCAATTGCTCCGAGAAATCTTCAGCAGATGTATCATTAAGCAATGTAACTCTCATGTTTGTTGTCAGTTGCAGTTTCTTCACATGGCGCCATAGATTTGACGATTTGAGGCAAGCGTTTATTTCGTCGGCAGCCGTAGATCTTGGAATTACTGGCAGTATTTGGCGGAAATCGCCAGAAAGTAAAATCATTGCTCCTCCAAAACATCTCGAGTCATTGCGTAAATCTTTTAATGTTCGGTTAAGTGCTTCTAATGCACGTTTATGCGCCATTGTGCATTCGTCCCAGATGATGATTTTCGATACCGCTAAAACTTTGGCCATTGCTGAGGGTTTTGCAATATTACACGTTGGTTCTTCAATAGTTTGAAGATTTAACGGTAATTTGAATGCTGAATGAGCCGTACGGCATCCTTCTAACAATGTGGCTGCTATTCCAGAAGAAGCAACTGCAACCGCTATGTTACATCTCGCCCGAACAGTTGCTAAAACTAATGATATGAGGAATGTCTTGCCAGTTCCACCAGGGGCATCTAGGAAATATAAACCACCATTTTCATCATCGATTGCCTTCATTAAAGTATCATAAACTTCCTTTTGTTGGTAATTCAACAGGGGTACATTCGTTTGAACTACTAAATCTAATTCCTGGTGATCATATTCACGTTCCCGTTCCAATTCTCGATTAAATGCGTCATTCATTTCACGATATGGTGCTGGCATTCCTAACCTGATTAATAAATTACCGCACATGAGGTAACACATATCTTCGATCAAGAGTAAAGCACGATTATGTATCTCCTCATTCATCTCAATATCGTGATTTCTGGAACTGACACGAATTTGATGTAAAATATCTTCTGACATATTATCCTTGTATTTGTGCCACAGGTTACATGGGTTTGATGGAAAACATGTCGAAATTATGATAGCGAATAATGTGCGTATCTGACTTGGAGATGCAGAGATAATGGCTTCAGCGATTGTCGTATCCCAATGACTATCGTTTTCTAATAACTTCAATTCTTCACATGCAGCACGATATGTTGGGAATATTACACCATTAACAGTTCGTAGTGACTCAAATGACGTTGGCCCACGCACATTTACCAGCAACAACCGCAAATAGAAACATTCATTATTCTTTGGATGAACTGTATACATACGACCAAGAGCATCAGTAGAACGCACATCTGGATACCCAGGAACCGCATCGCCTTGCTTCCGTCTTTGAAAATTCTTCGATGAAGCATTCCAAGTATAATAACGTGGCATCTCCGAGTAAAGCAAAGTTCGTGCCAACTGATCGCTTTGGCAGATTGCAAAAAAACTGGTCAATGTAGTTGCTGTAGGTGTTTCAGCACGTTGCGTAGCATTCGAAGACGTGAAATATACTCGTTGACCATTCTCCAGATGCACCGCCAAATGCGTAACAGTAGGATGACGTTCGTGAATGGGAAATGCGAATATACGCCAAATCGCTTCATTACAGTTCACATAACGACCAACTTGATAGCGTGAAATTTCATCGTTGGTATTCGAGGATTGCAATCCAAAAACCGCCATATCACTGCCTTTCGTGACATATTTGCAAATATATTTTATGGACTTAACTGAATTTCAGTATTCAACGTTGCAATGTGTCTTGAACGATTTAGAAATAAGTGGCGAATATGGAACAATCCAACTGTTGTCGACAACGAAATCCATTCTTTTCACTTTCGTTGTGACAGTTCGACCGTTGTCAT